>CM062819.1:1775301885-1775998113 GCA_031772625.1 Pinus tabuliformis | reverse complement strand
GAAGTGAAGCGAACCCCCCAAAATCCAAGTGGAGTATAACCGACGTCTGCTCCAGGTACAGTGGGATCCCTCCACCGTCACCTTGGGTAAATCCTAGATTTATGGCCACTAAGGTTACCAATCACACAATTTACACCTGGGGGAACAGTCTAAACTCCAACAGCACGCAAGGGCAGAGTAGCAAGCTCCAATCCTTACCGGCTCCTTGACAAACAAAATCCAATTTTACCGAATAAGTGACCCCTGGCTCCTCGACAATGGTTAATCCGAGGTTTACCGTTTGTAATACGTACTTGCCTGGCGTCGTTCCCAACGAGGAGGAATGATCCCCTCACTGGTTTCGGACACGAGCTCGTGTTTCTCCTAAGAGGAGCTTTCCCAGAATGTAACTGAAACAATTGGATTTGTTCTACTCAAGATAGACTATCTGTTTGTTTTGTAGTCTTGGAGAGTTAAGTACTCACCTACTCCAAGACCTAGCCTAAGCTATGTTGTGCTTCAGAGCCTAGAAAAATAAAGATTACTAGATTGATTTTAATTTAAGCGTTACTTTTAAAGTTGTTTCTTAAGTCAAAAGGTGATGGAAGTGAAACTAGTGGTGTGTTGACTCGACTCGAACCCACTACAAAATGCACCTAGAATGATTAATCCACTACTTTACTTTTTCGATGAATTGCTTAACTAAAAAGTTGAGAGAAATGCAATCTTTATAAAAGCAACTTCTTAATTGAAGACAATCAAAGAAACAATTGTTTTTCTTTTCCAATCATAAAAACATAACCTCTCTTTACATGCACGAAAAACTCTTTTCTTCTTTCGGAAACAAAAAGCTACTTGAAACAAGACTTTTTAAGAAGATGTTTTTGTATTTTTCTTTTAATAAAACAAGTAAATCTAATGTAACCAAAAAATCAATCTTAACACTCTTAAAATCTATGAAAATGCACTCATAAGCAAACTAAAGGTAAATTTACTCTAAGCAATCTTAACGAGGTCAAAACTAACAATGATTATTTCTAAGGTGTTTTTACTTGATCACAATCAAATTCAAGGACTAGCTTATTGCAGAATCAAAAACTAGCCAAACAAAACTCTAATATTTTTGTTCTTTTTGTAAAATGGAAATCAATACTTTATACAAGTAATTCGAAATTTTGACCCAAAACAACTCAAATGGCAAGTTGCTCACAAAAGGAGACTTTACGACGGCCGACTTCTAAGAAGGTTGACTAACCAGAGAGATCTAAGGCTGGACAACTTCTACTATCAAGTCACTACAAAGCCTTCCCAAAAATCAAACCCTAGGTCTAAACGTCGTTGAAAACCACTAAAACACTCAAGCTCACAAACTAGTTTAGGTGAAAAATTCTTGACAGGGTACTAAAGGATCTGGGGCAGAAAACACTAAGGAAAAACAAAATCTAAAAGCAAATTAAAGCAAAAATGGAATTTTCTTAAGTTTTACAGAAGACGCAGGCAACCCGTTGTCACAGGTGCGGCCCCGCTCTGTGCAGACGGCAACAGCGCGTCCAAAGACGCACTGTGCAGTACTAAGAGGGTGCGTCCGTCTGGAAAAATGAAGAAAAACCAAATCTAACTAAATCTAAAGCTAAGCCACCCAAATACTAATTCTCACAGTCAAAAACCAGAAAATAAAAATGATTTTCTCAAAGCAAAGTTCATATAAAGGAAAAGACTCTCTCATTAATGGATTCCCCAGTTGAGTCGCCAATTTTGTCACACGGAATCTGTCAAGGGTGCGGACACGACTGACCTCCTAGAAGTCTAAGACATTCTAATGACAAACAAGACAAAATGGAGTGATCTTTCTCTAAATACACCTTTTACAACATGAAAACTACAAGTGTTTAGGCTTACCTTATTCCAAAACGCTGTTGTTGAAGTCCGTCTTGACGATCCGGATGAGCTGCCTCCTTCAAGTCAATTCCTGCAACCGCAAACTTCAAACAATTACCAAGCACTTGCATTTCATATAATAAAACATATATTCAACATGCAGACCAAGGAACACATGAAATAACTCATTAACACAAGCTATTGAGAAAAATAAACCAGTTTGTATTATAACGAAACAAAGAAACTCTTACAACCTGGCCTTGGGTGTTGTGCAAGTTCCTCCCAGGGTCCATCAAGGGTTTTCCTCTACTTTGACAAAGCTCACCCTCTCCCAAGTAGAATCAATGAAGACAATCTCTCCTCACAAAGGCTCTAATGGAAGACCTAAATCCTGCAGCATTTACCCAAAGAAAATGTATAGCTCAACCTCCCTCCTTCTGGCTCAATCCTTTATTTATAGTGCTGTAAAGAGGTTATTCAGGTCCACTATCAATGGGATCATCCCCCTCTATGGGTGGGATAGCTCCCTTATTGATGGGATAAGCTCCCCCTTAATAGAGAATACATGAACCAACTGGAGGCGCATCCATTTCATCAAACCGACCTCTAGAATGTTCTAGAAGTAACCACAAGTAACTTTTTCAAGATAAAACTCGCGCATTTTGCCTTTTACAGAGGGACGCACCTGCCCCTTAACATACAGAGCGTCCATGGACGCAGATTTTGTGAACATGGTCCGGCCCCGCAGGTAAGGCTAGAGAGAACCTGCGACCCCCAGAGATAAACATAGTTTTTACAAGACTTTCTCTCTTCTTTGAGTTTGAGATGGATAACAGAGGCATGAGACTTGCCTAAGAGGTAGCATGATTGTTGATTTGAGCGATACTAACTGTAAGTAGTCAAGGTGACATTTTTTTTGTGTAACAATTCCTCTAGGGTCTTGGGTTGATACCCTAGCAGATCAGAGGTTGTCTATACAAAGAAACACACATTCCATACAGCCATAATGCTAATATAAGAAAACTATACGATAAGGGGCATACCTGGGGGTCCTTTGTTTGAGAAGATCCTTCCAGGGTCCAAACCCTCTTGGAGTTCTTTTTGCTCCTTCAACCTACAAAAAAATCAATTTATGAAAGTACAACAATATATGGACTAAATATCATAAAGAAATCATCTTTATAGTATATTGAAAGGTAGTTAGTTATGCAATTAAACAACCATTCACATGAATCATAACATGGATATCATAAACATGAAGAAGATTTATGTCAGGAACAAAGACAAGTGTTTCTTTTATTATAGACAAATAAAGTACAGAAAGGAATAATTTCACCTGATTCGTCCTTTCACAGGCTCCAAGTAGAACCGTCCTTCGGATTCGTCCAGTCTCAAGCCTTTACAAAAAATCCTTCCATGACTTACTCCATGATATCTCAAGTAGTAGATAGACATCATCACACAAGGAAACAAGGGTTTCCGTAAATGGGGGAAGTGCAGGAGGCACTAGGATCTTCAGACCTGGTCAGGGAAATCTCAGCATAATAACCTTTCTCTCTCTTCTCTCCCCCTTTAGGTCTTCCCATTGAAGCATTTTTATACTTCTCCCAAAGTATTTTTTTAGTTGGGAATTCGTTGGGAATAGTTGGGCCATGGGCACTAACAGGTAATCAGCAGGTAAAACCCACGATCTCTGCCCGAAATTAAGGAGATTTAATTTTTTTAAGTGTTTCAAGACATATACGTGGGTTGGGTATACACAGACCCGCATACACACACATTTAGCTCAGGGAAATGTCATGTATAGATAATAAAACATTGTTTCCTAATTTTTGTACCAGGTCTGGAAGGAGGGGTTGCCTTGGGCCATGAGTGCAACATCACAAACCTCAAGAGTGAGATTTGGAGCTATAACAAATGCCCCCTAATATATGAGGTCAGAAGGGGTACATGATGGCCGAAATGTATTAAGCAAGTTTATGGAAAGGAAATATGTCAAAAGTTGAGAAGGACTTCAGTAGAGTTCAGCTTGCCAAGCCACAAAAGGAGATCAGAAGAAACACTGTCTGGGGTGGGCATACCCATGCTCAGAGAAAGTAAAGCATATCAAGTACAAGTGGATCCACTAAGTATACAAGTATAAAGAACTGGAAAATACATAATGGATCATTTGATCATGATCAAACAAGTACATGTCTGAATATCACATATAAGAATGTCAATGATGCTGAAGAATGAACCGGATTACTGATATCAAAGACTGATCACAAAAGGTACCAAATGAACATGAGGAATAGGATGGTAATACACTGCAAACTCAGGTGCCAGCATATAGAATGTCGCCATGAATGACTGCAACATATAAGGTGGGGTGGCATCAGCTAGTAGCAACAAGAGCAACTGTCATGTGAACCAATGAACGCTGATGCAACCTGAGGTCTTCACCACTGACGCCGTGTACATTTCTGCACTATGGGAATAAATGATCTGGAGTCGACCATGTGAGAAATCGTTTGATTACTGGTCATTGATGTATACCGTTAACAAATGCGAGACTACTCACCGATAATGATAATGAGCGTCAAGGTACCCAGTACAATCTAACAAGTGTGAATAGATGAGCTGGAGTCAAACACCTGTAAGAATCTATCAATCAGGAGACAATGATGGTTTCCCACTGTCGATAGTGAAGGATCTGCCACTAATGACTGCAAACCCCAAGGTACTGCCAAATGGACTCTAGATCTCTGCCCCAGAGCAATGAGTCGTAGTCGATGGGGAAAGATCTGCTAGAAGGAAGGCATTAAGGCATCCTTCATCAATCTAGTGCGAGTGTAACTCGTAGGCCAATAATGTGGAAGGAATCGGATGAAAAAGATGTAGTAACCCGACCGAAGCACGTTTCTGGCGTACACAAGATGTAGCTAGCGCACGACAGAAACCCTCTGAACCAACCAATAATGAAAGCTGACATAGAGGCGAGGTATCCACCAATAGGGTCAAATGGAAACCAAGGTACTGCATGAATCCCAATGTGTGATAATGTAAGCTGATGTCGAACACAAGGGAAACCACTCAGTCAAAGACCCATGATACTGATCGATGTTGAGCACAAGGTGACCTATCAATAATGAAAATAGGGCCAGGGTGCAGCTCTAGGCCTGTCCTCAGAGCAAGATGTCATCATCGATAAGGACAAGACCCACTAGCAAGAATTCAATGGGGACCTTCTCAAACTGGCACGAGTAAAGGACCAATATAGTTGATGTGATGATGGAAATGATACTGACAACCAGGATGGCTGACTGAAAAATGAGTCAAGAGACACCGCAGAGAGGCCGACTCAGGTTAACTTCCCTTGAACAAAAGCACGACTAAATGTGACTATGTGGCAGCATATGATGACTCTGTATAAGTTCGTCATGCACGGGCACGAACGAACCATCCATATGATTGGAAGAGATAACCAATCGGGGAGAACTGACTCAATAACAAGGTTAAGGCATACCTAAGTCAAACTAAATCCCGCCCAAACGGAGGAGGCTTTGTTTTCGAGTGCTTTGTTCAAGGGCGACACGACTGACTCTAGCTGCCAATAATAAAGGGAAATGTTGTCCCGTTCCCGCTCTTTTTTGGAATATATAATTTTTTTGTCTTTTTCTTTTAAGCTGGAAAAAAATAAAATAATGCTATAGTATACTGGAAAGAATGAGTGTTGGTGAAATAGATGATCTAGTTCCTGGGATTGGAACATTCCTATGCTCAATGTAGAGAGGTGAAAACTGGTCAAGGACACTCAAAGGTGTGTTCCTTCCATGGGTCAAGGTGTGTCAAGTTGCAGAAGTTAAAGGTATGAAATTTTGATTTTGCAGTCGTTATGGTCAAAAGTTGGCTTAAACATGAGTCCAAGTGAATCTGGCTAAAAGCCAAAAGGTGCAAATGGTCAAAATGCAATGTAATAGTACAACTCAACACAAAGGAGCCTCTAGGGTACAAAGCCAGAACGAAAGCGAAGAAGCAAAGAGGAATGTGTCTTCATCGCATAAGTCATGGTGGGACTATAGAGGACTCCTGAGCCTACTCAAATCGGAGCAGCATGGGAAACAAATGTTAGCGAGGTGATAACTATGATGCCCATGTAAAGGATGGCTTCTACCATCGTGTCATGATTTAATGAATCGGTGAGTGAAGATGGTTTATGAACCATAACACGATGGGATCGAGCCTATCACAAATGTATCGACAAATGGAGGCTAGTACACATAATGCAACAGAAAAATGGCTTCCCTAACCTATATGCCAGTGAGAAAATGATACTTTCCATGACCAGCAGTCATGGAACCATCTCGGAATCGTCAAAAAAACGTCCCAAATGTCCTGAAAGTCAAACCATTCTCGACATTCCAAGCTCCCAAGTAAAAGTTACATGAGACCAAACAAAATTAAGTTTTGAAAAAAAAAAAATCATTTTCAAAGTCTATAAAAGAGTTTTTGGACTCACCATTTTCACCATTTGAGCTTGAGAGCAGAGGAGAGGAGCAAAAGAAGCAACTTTTCCATATGCCAAATTCAACCGTTCAGATTCTTCCAAAATCCCCAGGTAACTCTTATACTTGTCTTGCAATCAATTGTGACTAGTTTTAGAATTTTTAATTTATGTTTTACCGTTGAATTCTTTGTCAAAAATTTCACCGCGGCGTATACGCGGGTTGGGTATATGAAACCTGCATACACGCGGGCCCTACACACGACTGTGTGCAAATGGACCCACGTATACGCCGCAAACATTTCAAACAAAAAACTAACTGTTTAAAATCATTTTTCTTCAGGATGCCAGTCACTTGGCGAGAAAGAGAGCATACCTCAGTGGATGATGAGGTCATGAATGATCCTAATGCTTTGGATGCCTTACGGGGATGTGGTTTGCTAAAATTCTTCAAATTGCCAAATATGAAAGCAAACACACATGTCTGCTTGAGATGCTCATTAATTATTGGAGTATCGATGATGATTCGTTTATGATTGACCAGATGCCACTCAGGATAGAAGTGGACGACATTTATTTCATCACAAGCCTTTCCCGAAGGGGAGAGGTAGTATTCTAGGGGCAGGACATGAGGCAATCTCTCGATCGAGGACTACGTACATATATATTGCCCGAGACATCCAGAGATGGTTGGAAGTCAAATTCCAATCAAACATGTGGAGAGTCTATCGTTGAGGATAATCTTGTTCACTATAGCCAGAGTGAACGGATCAGCTTCTCTGCGCCAGGTATCACGGCTAGCCATGAGCTTGGTAGTAGATTGTTTAACCACTGTATTTGACTGGTGTACTCCTCTTCTGGCCAACCTGAAAAGCTAGCTCACTTCCATCAAGAGAGGGCAGACCAAAAACTTCGGATATGGGACTATTTTGTGTTCTTTCTTTTTGAGAGGGTCCCAGCACTTCGTCCTAGAGTGCCAGTTTCAATCAGCACCCCATGAGATGCATGCATGGGCAGGTGGGCTAACCTGATGAAACGTCTAGGAGGTGGGGACGTCCCACGAACTGCATTTGGCGATGACTTCTTTTCCTGGTGGGATCAGCACATCATCGCCATAGATGACTACCCTTATGATGGGTTGGATTTCCTAGGAGATCTCGATCTAGTATTACCTCCGACGCAGCATGGGGCAACACTGGTAAGTGTTTTTTTTTATATTTTTTTTGATTTTTTCAAATACAATAATGAATTTTGAAAAATGTTTTTGATAGGATTCAAATGAATAATATGATGATCATGTTCCAAATATTTGGCCGGTATGACCAGATTAGTTCCCACGGCACAGACATCGCAGCCGAGGGCCCGAAGAGGCAGCTGCAGACACAAAGCGACTACTTCACACAGTTCAGCGACACTTGGTGAGATGGACTCACGGAGTACCGATGGCAGCTGTAGAGGATCTTCCTGAAGATATGCAGCGTCATGTGGTTGGCATGGCATGAGATTGGGTCTTCACTTTTAGGCGTGTGGCCAATGCGATAGTTACCTACTTAGCCCCTCATCCTGAGCCGGGGAATTAGATGTACTAGACATGATTATGGGCATTTGAGTCCCAATTTTGTATATATTTTTGGACAGACTTATGTACACTCGATATGTTTTATGATATATATATACAGTTCGACTTTTTGATGCTTGATTTTATTGTGATGAATGATTGATGTGCCAGTCTAATGCTTGATTAGTGATAAAATCAGCTAACCAATTATGAGATCTTAGAATGTGCAAATAATTAATATAAGTAAATGATCTTTGCAACAACCTCACCCTTAAATACTGGCGATATAAACATGGATCCCTTACCCGATAAATGTTATTCAATTGCGACACTATCAATTGTGAATCAAGATAAACTACTAACAAGTCGATTTCGTGAGAAATTGCCTCGGATAGTAAATTAATGACGGCAGTATACTCAACCATATTATTTGAAGGTGGACCAATGCATACTGCCCTTGATACCATCAACTGACCAGTTGGAAATTGAGTACCCAAGCTGCGGAAGCAAGGTTCCGAGTGTGCCCACTAGCACCATCGGCGAATCCAAAATAGACCAAGTCATCCATCAACACCTGCACAGCAGACCAAAAAGTGCTGATATCAAAAACTCTCGATGATATATGTACAAATATACATAATGTAAAAAGAAGCCATTGCCTAGTTACTACTTAAGCAAAGTACTTCTTGAGGTATAGCCCGTTTCGGGGCTCGCCAACTTGTTTCCTTCAAAATCGATTAACTCATACGCCCCATTTTCTAAAACTCGTTTAATAATGAAGGGACCGTACCACATAGGCTAAACTTGCCTGCCCCAAGGTGCCCTTATCTTGGTCATAGACCAAGACAGGGTCACCTTTAGAAAAGACTTGAGGATGGATAGCTTTATCATACTGTGTTTTAACCCTTTTCTTATGAGCCTCATTCATCGTGGTGGCATCTCGATCGACGTGCTCATCGAGATGTTCCAAATGAAGGAGGTGCTCTTCGAGACTAGAAGTCTCTGGAAGGAGATCAACAACTAACTTAAGAGATGGAATTTCACATTCGATAGGAAAGACAGATTCCATCCCATAAACTAACTGAAAAGGTGTAAAACCAGTAGCAGTCTTCACGGAGGTTCGGTATGCCCAAAGAGCCAGATACAACATAAGATGCCAATTGGACCGATTTTTGTCGATTGTCTGTTATAGGATCGTCTTAAGAGTTTTGTTGACTTCCTCAACCTATCCATTGGCCTGCGGATAATAAGGAGACGAATGTTCCTGCTGGAAACCCAATTTAAGATCCAATTCAGACATTAGCTGATTCTGGAAATGACTCCCATGGTCAGTGACAATCTCTCTCGCGATACTGAATCTTGATATAATCTGATTAAAAAGGAACAATGTTGTCGTTTCACTATCATTTTTATAAGTGGACATGGCCTTGGCCCACTTCGTAAAGTAGTCTACGGCCAGGATAATGTACTTGTGATTCGCCGCTGAAGGCGATTACAAGTTTTAAAATTGATACCCCACTTACTAAAAGGACCGACAATGACAACGGGAAAAGATGAGCTGGATATGCGTGCATATTTCGAGTATAGATTTGACAGGGGTGACAGCTTTTGACCACTTCAACATAGTCATTGAAGAGCGAAGGCCAAAAATAGCCGGCACGCAAGATATGCTAGGCTATAGAAAGCCCTGATAGATGACCACCACAAGCTCCACTATGGAAGTCATTGAGCACTAACTCTGCTTCCTTTGAGGTTAAACAGCACTGAAGGATTGAATCAACCCTCGACGATATAATGTATAACCTATGATAACATAGTTCTTGGCTAGGTGACGTAATTTCTGGTGTTCATCCTTAGAGAAAGTAGAGGGAAACTTCGAAGTCTGGAGATAGAAAATGATATCTCCATACCAAGGGTCGAGTGAAGAGATGAGGAATAAATGTTCGTCGGGAAAACTTTCCTCATAAATAGTATCCTCTCCACAAGGCAGCTCGAAAATTAGCTCAGCGAAAACCATGGATTTCTTAGACTTGGCGGACAAGAACTCGAGATCAAATTCTTGTAAAATGACTATCCATCAGTTATATTTGCCCCCAATCACTCGCCTACTGAGGACAAATTGAAATGGATTGACCGTCACTAAGACAAAAGTTTTGCGTAGCAAGATATAATGATGGAGCCGCTGGACAACATGGACAGCTGCCAAAGCCAACTTCTCAATCGGAGAATAGCGAAGTTCAGGACCTATTAAGCCTCGGCTCAAATAATAAATCACATGCTCCATGAGAGCATCGTCTTCCTGAATGAGAACCATACCAATGGTTGATTCTGCTGTAGCGAGATATAAAAGGAAGTCCCTACCATAATCCGGTGGACTCAAAAGCAGGGCAGAGACTAATGCCTTTTTCAAAGCATTGAACGACTGCTGCGCAAAGTCATCCCATACGAATGGAACTCCTTTGTGTAGCAAACGCATAAACCCTTTAGTGATCTCGACATAGTTTGCTATAAACCGTCTTAGGAAATTAGCCTTCCCTTGAAGACTTTGAAGTTTTCGAATTGAGGACGGGGGAGGCAACTGAATTATTGCCTCAACCTTGAAGGGATCAACCCGAATCCCTCATTTGACACGATGAACCCTAATAACCGACCGGACGTAACCACAAAAATGCACTTATTGGGATTCAACCGGATTTTATAAAAATGACATCGCTCAAAAACCAATCGAAGATGACTAGTGTGATCAGTTCTCTTTCGAGAACAAGCAGTGAGATCGTCCATGTATGCTTCGATGATATGTTTAATATCGTGGAAAGCATATGACATGGCCCGCTCGAAAGTGGCTCCAACATTTTTAAGACCAAAGGAATCTTTCTGTATGCAAAGGTACCCCAGGGACGTATAAAAGCTGTCTTATGTTGATCCCCAGGACGGATAGAGATCTGATTATAACTGGAAAAACCATCCATGAAGGAAAATCTCACTACCCGCACAATTGTCAATAATCTGATCGATGAATGGTGTGGGGTAATTATCTTTTGGACAGGCCTTATTTAGGTCTCTAAAGTCGATGCATACTTGAATTGTTCCTTGCTTTTTATCCACAGGAACTGATTAGAAACCCAATCGGTAAGAGGAATAGGGTATATGAAACCCGCCTTGAGCAGCTTCTCTACTTCAGCTTTAATGGCTGCTGCTTTCCTAGGATTAACCGGTCGAAGCCTTTGACGAACCGGTTTGGTGTTTTCATATGTCTTGATCTCATGTTGAACTATAGATGGATCAATGCCAGGCATTTCTTCATAAGACCAAGTGAATACATCTCGAAATTCCTTGAAAAGGTCAGTGTAAACTTGAATTTCTTCAGGGGAACATTCGATTCCGATGAAGATATTCTCGATCACATTAGGGTCCCTAGAGATGTTTATGGATATCATTTTTGAAATCACCAACATATTACCTTCGACACGAAAGTGTGCTGGAGCCAAAGGATTTGATATCGTACAAACATCACTAGTAAAGAGCTTGGAGAACCTAGATTCTACTTCCTGCAATGGAGGAAGAAAATATGAACGATGGTGTAAGTCTTCCCAAGGTCGATCTACACCCATCATTACTTCTAGGATTGCTTCTTCAGAAGGTAAAACCATATCTAAGCAATCCAAGGCGGAGGTAGAATCAAGGGTCCAAGCCAGGGCCACATCACCATCTAGCTCCTCCTCAGAAAAATGAGTAGAGTGGTCATCTACAGAGTTAACGATAGACTGATATCTAAGCTCAGCTGTAGACATAGGGAATGCCATTCCATTAACTTGTCCTTCAGCTAATGTGGTCGTAGATGAAGGCAAGTTCCAAGGGTCCGAAAAATAATGAGTTCGGAAGAACTCTTTTCGAGGAGACTCCTTGGATGATGAAACAACATTGATTCTAGCGATAGGAGAGGGAAAATCAAAGGTACCCATCAATGAGGAATACATCCCAACTCCTAGATTCTCAGTAGGTAGACGAGGGTTATCCACTAAAGGAACAGTAGAGTCAGAGATTGCTTGAGATCGACTGGACAATAATCCAATTGATCAACCGTAATGATTTTCCCTTCATGAGGAAAGCAAATGACACAAAACAGAGTCGAAACAACGACGTCCATTTCGTATACCCAGTTCCTTCCTAAGAGGATATTATAGTCCAGGTTAGCATGAATGACTTCTACTTCAATATTGACAACCTTCCCCCCAACACATATGGGAAAGGCCGGGATAATCCCATGCGGCTTATGAGAATGCCCATCAAATGCAGTCAGGAGGGTAGGTGAATGAACAGCCGAAGGTGATCTAATAGCCTTCCAGCATGACATCGAAATGACGCACGTGGAAGCTCCTTCATCAATAACGGTGAAAAAAATGTTAATTTTCCAGTATGTAGACTTTATTTGGAAAGCCATATGATGAGGGAGTCGCTTTTTGATATTTAACATGTTGAAAGTGAGTCCTAAAGAGTTAGTTGGATCAACTGCTGTTATAGACATTTTTGTGCCTTACAGCATTGAGCATGAAATTTCCATAATCTAAGGGATCCAAAGTCCCTAAACATGTTGTTCCTACCCCTAGAGTAACAAGGCTAACAAACCACAACAATTCACAGAAGTTCTCCACCAGAAACTGCTCGAAAACAAGTCAATTCAGGATCATTTCAGTGGCTACACTAGCTGTTTGCGCTGAATATCAAAGCCAACACTGGCTACCTGCGTTGAATGTCAAATGGAACACTGGCTACCTGCACTGAACGAGAGTGGACAAGTGGCAAGCTCATTTCTCAAGGTGTCAAAACCCAGGAAGCTTCCAAAATGGACACTTGCCTCAGGGAATTCGACTGGTGATGAGTAAGAGGTTCCAAATATCCAAGTGGAAGCAAGAACCTCCAAGTGGACTCAAGAACTGACAGAGGGAGAGGACACTAGTCAGATCTCAAGCTGACTCATCCTCTCTCCAAACATCTATATATGGATCTCTCCTCCATGAGATCTAGAGGTGGAATTTTGTTATTGCAAAGAATTGCTTTTGTTTGAGATTGGAATCATTGGGTGCTTAATGCTTTGAAGGGGGTGAAGATAGGAATTCCATTTGCTGGGAAGGAGATGCTGGATTGGAGCCCTCTGGGTTGTATCTCTTCCTGAACCTTGTTATTCATCAATAAAGCTATCTTGGTTTCTCCTATATGCTGATGTATTTTTGATGTATGATTGCATTAGTGTATTTGGTTTATTTCTAATCCTAAACTAGTTATGAATGTGAATATCTGTCTTTGTGTAGTGTTCTTCTCTTGTCGCAAGTAGTTGTTCTCTTGTCGCAAGTAGCTGTTCTCTTGTCGCAAGTAGCTGTTCTCTTGTGATCTTGCAGGAACCCGTTGAAGCTGGACAAGCAAGAAGGCAAGTAGCTGTGAACTCCCAAAGAGAAGAGAGACCGGATCGAGGACAAACAAAAGACACTGGTAAGTCCATTTATCTCTCTTCTTTCACATTTCATAAAGGAAGAAACCAGAATAGCTGTACTCGTTTGTTGCTAAGGCACTGTCACACCTTAGGTGGATAGGATCGTCCTGCATAGGCATTTTCCCCACAACAAATTGGCGACTCCACTGGGGAGATTTGTTTAGTCATTTTATTTGTGTCTCTATCATTGTTAGTTTCATAGACTCGACAACAACAATCGAACTGCATCTGCTTTTCCCGGATGCAAAGTAGACAGTTGCTGCTTTGATCCAATCATTGGACTTGTCTATGAACTGAACAATGGACTCACAAATGATTTGATGATCCTTGTGATAGATCTTAGTAGCCCCTCAAAGCATCCCTTTGATTACACCTTGCTTGTTGCTTTTATTTGGCCTGAAAACAGTTGATTAAATAGCAATCTGTGACCCAGGACCTGAGGGAAACGAGAGTTTCTCCTTCAGCGCAGACCCAGTGAAGGGATTCTGCATTCAAACAACGCAGGTCCCGTGAAGGTTACCTGCGCTGAATGTCAAAACCCCTGTGTTGAGGTTGCGCTGAACTAGTTTGCCCTTGTGCAGCTGGGGTTCTCTGCTCTTTTGCCTGTGTTTTGATCTCTGATTTTTGCAGCCTGTAACCAGCATAGGTGCCAATCTGATAACTCCTTTTCTCTGCTTAGATTCCGCCTCCTTTTGTACAAAAAGACTGTGAGTGTTTTTATGTGTTTTTGCGTCATTTACAATTTTCCTTTGCATGAGTGAAATAGTCATCCTGTAGCCCTTGATTCAGATCTGTTGATTGTGATCTTAGAAGAGAGTTCATTGGCTGTTTGCAGATTGATTATACATTTACTCTTGCTTATTGGTTTGAGTTTATCTCTTTTAAGTGTTGAAACAAGTATTCATTTCGGAAATCGTTAAGTGTTGTAATCTCTTCTACCTTCTCTGATTTCGAAAAAGTAAACTTGTTTGTATTTTTCATTTAAAAGAAAATTCAAAGTTGTACAAAAAGCTTTCTTTGTAGGCATCAATACTAAGAAAGCGGAAAACAAACACCTGCATTGTGCATTTGCATCTTGATAGTTTGCATGTCTGATTTAGGAAAAGTGCATTAGAGTGTGTTTTGCTCTTTGAGAAAACATGGTGTCTTTCTTTTCCCTTAGTAGCTAGGATTTTCAAAGTTGAAAAGATATAAAGCTTGCTTATCATCTTTAGACTGCATTTAGGAATTGTATCATACATCTCGTGGTGAACCTTGAAAGGAAAACTTCTAAAAAGATCAACCTAAAATAAATTGAATGAACTTAACAACGCTTTGCAACATAACGCACAACATAGAGGTCTAGGCTAGAGACGTGTTCCGGTGTCGTTAAGCCTGGTGACTGTCGATCTCGTGGATGGTGGGTGATTCCTCCTGAGGGACGATAGCGCCAGTACGGATTGTGCTCCCACGTACCGTCGCGTATATATTGGGAGACCCCTATAGGCATAAAACCTTTATCCTTAGGAAGCCATGTCGGCCGCCCTACTGATCGCAATGCACTGAACACAGCATTCAGGAAGATCGACCGCCCGTACCCTAAAAAGTATTCTGCAGTTTTGCGAAAAGTTTGGCACACCCTCTGCCTAGAACACCAGAGCAGTTCCTTTTGGCCTTTTTTAGACTCTATAACGGAAAAAAGTCCATCCGAGCATTTGTCACTTCGGGCTCGTTAAAACATCGAAGGAGACTAGAGTCATCTTTAGCTTTTTCTCGACTCTTTAAAACTGAAAAAGCAAGTTGTGTCTAAGCGTCGTTAAAATTTATTTTAAAACGGAACAATCACCCCTATTCCTGCGTTGATCTTTAAGTTGAAAAAATGGAGCACACCAACCAAGGAATTCCCCTTGGTGGAAATCCTAGTCCCTTCTCCTCTTGGGGAGATGTTGGTGTGCCCCACATGGCCACATTGTCGCTTCCAGGACTGACAATTGGCCTGCCAGTCTGGCTCTTTTCAACCAATGTCGTTCAGAACACCACCATTCCTGAACAGTCGAGTCAACAGTTAGACCAGACCAGAGTTGCCAACCAGCCTTCTACCTCATCTAACTCTTCCTCTCCTCCTTCCTCTTCACTTGACGGAACTGGTAAAAACAAAAACCAAGTTCCTAAGGAGAAGAAGGAAAAGAAGAAGAAATAGAAGAAGAAGAAGGAGCCAAAGGCGACTGGGGGCAAACAAGTGTCGTCTGACAAAAATCCACACACAGCACTGACCAGGCCTAAATCGCCATGTGTCATATGCAAGGGAGACCATTTCCACAGAGATTGTCCCTGCATCCCTCGGATATTAAGGGACTGGTCTCCCCGTTTGCACAATTCGGTAGCATCAACCTCTGATAGCCATGTTGACTGCTCACCGTCAACTAGTGAAAGTGAAGTCCCAGGACAGAGAGGGAAAGCTAGATTTCCCTGCAAACTGTGTGAAGGCGATCACGCCATCCATCGTTGTCCCTTCTTAGACGAGGCTAAAAGAGTTCTAGAAGATTGCCCAATTTTACGAGCGCAACTTCCTCCTGGATATCAAAAACTCCTGCCAAGTCCTTCACTAGCTGAGAACCTGGCTGGCCCACCCAGGTGGTCAGCCGAAGCACCTATCATTGAAGATGAACCGTCTGGATCCATGCTTGACAAAAGTCAAAAGGTTGAGACGGCAGTTGACCCGGTTTTGCCTTCAGAGGCTCTGTCTTCGAATGATACCATCACAGAGGAGAATAAAGACGACATCGTCCAAATTCTCTTCATCAACACAGACTCCGACGGACAAGGGGGCAATTTGCCCATTCCTTTATCGTAGGAAGGAACTTCATCAGAGTCATATCCGCCGTCTATTCGGTCCCACCACCAAGCAACCTGGTTGTGTCCTTTGACTGGAACCAACTAGGCAGACCCCGGTTGCCAGCAAGCATACCATTCAGAATTATCGTTCAAATATACAGAATGGTAATGGCTGGCACTATCATTGATGAGGGGGCATCTGTGAGTATCCTTTCCTCTATTGCTTGGAAAGCGCTTGGTTCGCCAGCGCTTCTGCTTGAAATGAGAAATCTATCAGGCTTTGATAAAGGAACCAGTCGACCTTTAGGGATCCTCCCCAATGTGCCCATAACATTGAAAGGGAAGACCGTTCAAATGAACGTGATGGTCATTCAAGGACCCTTGGATTATAACCTACTCCTTGGACGAGACTATATATATTGCATAGGAGCTATAGTCTCCTCACTGTTTAGAGTAATGTGTTTTCCGCGTGAAGGAAGAGTGGTCAAGCTCGTGGGCCAACTTTCATTTCCCGGATCACACATCGCAAATAGTCATATACCATCCCTAAATGGTCTATTCACGCAAGAAGTGTCTCAAACCCACGGTCCGTCCTCCTGATGAGTGCGAGTAATCCGGAGGATATGACTGGAACCCAGGGGGCATGCGTCCTGGTCTGCTTCGGCAGGAAAACTTTGGGTATAGGGTAGGTTTCCGCGGGAGAATATGACTAGTCCGTACCCCGTCCGTGATTGGAAGAGGGGTTGTTCTAGAATAAGATTCTTTTGTCAAAGTTATGTAAGTTGGCAGGCATCGTCACTCACCTTTGTTTATCTCGGTAGACATTGCTGAGGAAGTGTTTTGTTTGAAAGATTAATGAGACAATCTTTGGGTAACCTGAAAGAGGTAAGCCTCTCTCTTTAAAACAATTGTTTTGAAGGAAAAGAAGTATAGGTAACCTTGAAATCGTACTTTATACCTGGGGGCATGCAAACCTTTTGGAGTGCAAGCAAAGAGCGGTTATTTATCTGTTTTTTGGGTTAGCCGTTTCCTAACTTGCATAAAGAAAGGATGCGGGGCATAGCTTTGTGAGATGAAGCTCCATAAAAAATAGAATCTCAATGAGACACTCTTATCATATGACTGGTATAATCGAGCAGTTTTAGCACACAGTTCATGCTCGTTAAAAAATAAACACAAGATCTGAGCAGTTTTAGCACACAGTTCATGCTCGTTAAAAAATAAACGCAAGATCTGAGCAGTTTTAGCACATAGTTCATGCTCGTTAAAAAATAAACATAAGACCGAGCAAATGTTTCCACCCACGTTTAAGCTCGTTAAAAAATGAACTATCCCAGTAAATAACCACTTTGAATGTAATATCATCAGCCATTAAAGCCTTGGTCGTGTTTGCACCGTCACCTCCACTTTTCCATTGGCCGATCGTTCACCTCCATATGTTTGTTTACCCATTTTGAGGAACAGCTGCGAAGAGTGATTTCACCTAGCCATCCTTGTGACACTGCCGTGATTGGAAAATTCCAACCTGTACCTGGAATCAGCTGCTAACCCTGTTTATCACTCGTTCCTCAAAAGACGAGTCTTCTTTAAGCTCTTTTCAGCTGACTCGTAAAATATGAAAAGATTGCCGAGTCCTTAGCCTTCCAGCTCGTTAAAGGGACAGGAAGAGCTATCCCTCCTCTAGATTTTAATCTTTTTGGACCTGAGGGATTATTGCACAAAAAGATCGAGCGCTTGTTTTATTCGGCTCGTTAAAACTATCGAAAACTCATCCCTTCTGTATTGTTTTATACTTTTTCGGACTTAAGGGATTAGATGACGAAAAAGGACTTTTGGAGTTAACTTTATGTATCTTTTCAGACTCTCTAAAAATGAAAAGGATCGAGTTATCCTTGTCGTTAGACTCATTAAAATCATTAAATAGCGACAAACTTGTCTTTAGACGAGAACAAGTTTCACTATCGCTAGGCTCGTTAAAACATAGCGATGGGCTTGCCTGAAGGGCAGGTTATAGAATAAGCATATGTTATCCTCCTCAAGCTTGACAAAAATAAAGAGGTACTGGTCAGCAATGACTGGGGAAAAATTGGAGAAACTCAAGAAAACTTTGATGGTAGCAAGTCGCTCTTGAACATGACACTTTTCCTCCGTACCACAATCGGGTTGGGTTGTTTCATTCACCGTCACATCCATGGTCTCGCCATACCATCCATATTTGGGGTAATGCTACCAATCCATCGCATCAGTGTCGCCATATGTTCAAGAGAAGTCGTTCAGAAAAGTCAACCGTGTCCCATCCACTGCCATACATTATCCTTCATCCTTTCATGACCGCCACCCTGAATCATATGTCACAGATCATTTTCACCTCCATTAAAATCATTAGCTCCGTTCCGTGTCACTGATGTGGGATTCATTAAGGCCCTCCTTTGACGGATCGCTTCTTGTCGACATCAGCTCATTATCCAAGAAGTTGATCTAGGAACAACCCCTTCAGTACTTTGAAGCTTGCATGCCTCAATGGCAAGTTTCTTACTTCCGGCAACAGGTATACATCAATGACCTTCGACCGAAAGATTTTGCGTGGTGTTCGACGCCAAGTCCTTTATTCACACCACGTGAATTGTACTGCAGTACCTTGAGGGTCATTATCATTATCGGTGATTCCTCTCGCGCTTGTTAACGGTTTACATCATTGACCGGTAATCAAGCGATGTATTTCCATGTTCGACTTCAGAACATTTCTCACATGGATCGACTTGTACTTAGAGTGAAGATCGAACGAGTTTGAAGACCCCGGATCTAGTTTCATCCATCCGGGCTGCGATATATATTTAGGAAAGATAAAGACATTGACATGTACATCATTGCAGCAGATAATCATCCTACTCAAAGGATGATAATTTCATCAAAATTATCAGTCTACCATCAGACGATTGTCTGTTCTATGTACAGAAAAATGAATTTATAAAGCTGAGCATGGGAATGCCCGCCTCAGCTAGATCATGAAAGCAGTATGAAAAATAATGTATTGTATTGCATCTTATTACAGGTCTCCTCCCAGCATTGGATGAACTTCGGATCCCCATGATAAAGCATTTCGCCGATAAACAGCCTCATACTTTAGGGGGCAACTGTTGATCCAGGTGGATATTGGTGGCCACCTGCCAAGTCCACCTAGACCCCCACCATTGTCCCTCTTGACATTTTCAGTTTCCTTAATTATAGCACAATTTACTATTTTTAGCAGTTTTCGGGTCCTAAACTTCCGGAGCCGTTTTGAGGCCCTAAACGATGTTTTTTGGGAAATCCCGCTTGCGATTTTTTTGATAAAAAATCGTTGTTTGCGTTATAGTCCTCAGAGAGATCTTTTCAACGGGCTATCATGCGCGTAAAACGGAGATCGTATGCCAAAGTTACGACCCCGGGAAGTTGATGTACCAATTTACCCAAACGGGGCCCATAGTTTGGCGTTTTCATCTTCTAGGGTTAGGTTTTGGAATGTTAAGGGTTTTCCATTGTTTCTCAATAATAAATAGGCCTTCGAGCCTCATTGTAAAGACAGTTCGGAACAGTTCAGAGGCATGTAGCCGACACATCTCTTCTCAGAGATAAGCTACCATCGCCCTAGCTGGGTCATTTCTATTTGTAAGCATATTTCAGTATTCTCCATTAGTGAAATGAAGTATTATTTCCGCTGCATCTCTGTTTTTATGGTTATCGCATCTCTGTATTTATGGTTATCTCTGTAATCTATTGCGTTCCTGCTTAAATCCGGATCAGTGGTATCAGAGCGGTCTGCTTTTTCTCTGTTTTCTTTGCATGTCCCCGACGAGGTCGGGATATAAGGAGTTAGGGCTTGAGCTGGTCGAACCCTTGCAAGACCAGCCTCGCAAATCTCGACGGCCTCCCATGGCGGATAAGAAGAAAGACGAGGGAGCAGGAGATCCCATCAAAATCTTGCTCGAAGAAGCCCTCGAGCGACAACGGAACGCGATGATGGACAACTTTGCCCAAATCCTTCAGCGGCTACCCAAAGGTGACGCATCAGCTTCCAGCAGCTACTCTGGAAACGCCACACCGTTTAAGGTACAAGTTAATTTTGACATCCCCATCTTCGAGGGTCAAATAGACGCAGATGCCGTAGATAAATGGTTAAATCTGCTAGATGGGTATTTTTCTGTTCATGAATTTTCAAGTCGGGAAAAGATTGTTTTCGCTCTTCTCAAAGCAGCCCCCCACGTCAAGGACTGGTGGGAGACCTACTGCGAGCAGAAGGATGAAACTACAGGCTCGCTATTCTCAGCCGCACCCACCTGGAATTCATTCCGAGATGCCATCAAGGAGCAATACTACCCTGTTGGAAGCTATGAGGATGAATACATAAAGTGGACCACGCTGCGGCAGGGAAGGGATCAAGATGTGCCAGAGTTCACCAATCTTTTCCATACCCTTCGCACGAAGTTGGGTATCAAGGATTTGGAGCAGCATTTGATACTCAAATACCGCGGCTGCCTGCACAAGTACATCCAGGAAGAAATGGAATTCCTGAACATCTCATCGCTCGGCATAGCATACCGATATGCCGTCAAGATCGAGCAGAAGTTTAAACAAAAGAAGCGAGACTTTGGATCTGCAAATCCAAAGCAAGGGAAAGGTGCCCCTAAACCACAGAACAAGGGACAAAGCCAAGGCGGGGCAGCCCAAGACAACCCGCAAAAGCTACAAGCAAAGAACAGTGCCGCAAAGCCGAAAAAGGACACGGGAAAATGGTGTGAGTTCCATAAGAGCTCCACTCACAACACAAGTGAGTGTCGGGCCAAGCAGTCACTGATGGCTGAACTAAAGGTTTCAGAGTCAGATGCATGTTCCGACTCTGAGTCAGAACCCGACAAGGGGAATGACAAAGGGAAGCAGATCATTGATGCGGATCCCAACGCCACTGTTGCTACTGCCAAGATCCAGAAAAATGAACTCGAAGATCCAGAGGAGGAGGAGCGTCTCTTCCACTCCCAGATGTGGGTAAGGGGCTCCCCACTACAGTTCATTGTCGATAGCGGGAGCCAAAAGAACCTCATTTCGGCAGAGGTCGTGAAGCGGTTGGGCTTACCGACCACAGCACATCCACAACCGTACACTATCGGGTGGCTGCACCAAGGACGGGATCTTCGCGTGAGCCAACAGTGTCGCCTTCCATACAACATCAAGCCCTTCACAGATGAGGTATTGTGTGACATTGCTCCACTTGAAGTTTGTGATGTATTATTAGGACAACCATACTTGTGGAAGCGACATGCTGTGTATGAATCAAGGCCCCGTGCTGTTATTATTACTTTGGGAAATCAGTTGTACAGGATACCAGAGGTAGCACCGCCTACTGCCATCTCTTTGATTACTGCAAAACAATGCAGTAAGCTCATTTCCAAAACTGGAAAATTTGTTTTCCTGATGATACGCCCTCAAGGAAAGAAGAAGACGGTGGCCACAACCTCCAGACAGGGCCCCTCTGCACGACAACTACAGATGGACAAGGTCGTGGAGGAGTACGAGGACATCTTCACCTCCCCTGTAGGGGTTCCTCTGCACTGTCAGGTCAAGCACTCCATCGATCTGACCCCAGGTGCACCCTTACCCAATGGACCAATTTATCGGCGCTCCGTTCTGGAGAACGATGAAATCAAGAGGCAGATTCAGGAGCTTCTGCAAAAAGGCCACATCCGTCCGAGTTCATCGCCTTGCGGGAGCCCAATTGTGTTGGTACAGAAGAAGGATGGGACTTGGAGACTCTGTATTGACTATCGAGCGCTGAACAAGATCACTGTCCGTAATAGGTACCCGATCCCGCGGATTGATGACCTCCTAGACCAACTAAAGGGGGCAAAATATTTCAGCAAGATTGATCTGAAGTCAGGATATCACCAGGTACCAATTGAACCCTCTGATGTGTGGAAGACTGCCTTCAAAGCCAAAGAGGGCCTTTTCGAATGGTTGGTTATGCCTTTCGGGTTGACAAATGCTCCTGCAACCTTCATGAGGCTAATGGATGACATCTTGCGGCCATACACCAGCTCATTTGTGGTGGTATACTTGGATGACATTCTGATCTTTAGCCAGAGTTGGGAAGAGCACCTCCACCACATCCGACAGGTTCTCCAAACACTGCGGCAACACAAGCTATGTGCCAATTTGGAGAAATGCACTTTTGGCATGACCCAGGTTCAGTATCTAGGATACATTATTGATGAACAGGGGGTGCATGTGGATCCAGCCAAGATCAAAGTCATTCGGGATTGGCCACCTCCGACCACTTTGACAGAGCTCCGCAGCTTTCTAGGTCTTGCCAACTTCTACCGCAGGTTCGTGTTGGGTTTTTCTCATATCACTTGGCCTTTGAGTCAAGTCACCAAGGGCGGGCGAAGGCAAAATTCTTTTGGTCTGAATCTCAACAGAAGGCATTCATAGAGTTGAAAGATCGCCTCTGCACAGCACCAGTGCTCGCTTTACCAGATTTACAACAACCATTTGAGGTCGAGACAGATGCCTCTGACTATGCTATTGGGGCAGTCCTTACTCAACACGGGCATCCTGTGGCATATCACAGTGAAACACTTTCAGACACGGTCCGGAAGTATCCCACTTATGATAAAGAGATGTATTCCATTGTACAGGCTTGTCGGCAATGGAAGCACTACATTTTGGGGAAGGAAACGGTCATCCACACAGACCACCGACCCCTACAGTTCATACAGACCCAAGGGAAATTGCAGAATGATCGCCATCAGAAGTGGTCCACATACCTGCAACAGTTCCATTTGAATATCAAGTATAAGAAGGGCAGCACTAATAATGTTGCAGATTGCCTCAGTCGACCACCAATCATGGCGTTAACCACCGTCCTCAACTCTTGTGGGCACGAGACTTCTGATTGGCCACTGCTCTACAAAAGCGACCCGGAATTCGGCCACACATACCAGAACCTCTTGGAGGGTCAGCATGTTCCAGATTTTCACCTCCAGACGACCTGTTATGCCACTTGGGTCACCTTTGTGTTCCTTCAAGCGAGCGTGCCAAGATGATTTGGGAAGCACACTATAGTCGAGTTGCTGGTCATTTCGGGGTCGAGAAAACAGTGGCAGTGCTGCAAAAGTATTTCTATTGGCCGAATCTTCGACAGGATGTTGGGAAGTACATCAGATCATGTACTGCCTGTGCCATTGCCAAACCGACCATCAAGAAGCAAGGCCTCTATACCCCACTGCCTACCCCTAGCCAACCTTGGGAATCCATCTCCATGGATTACATGTCTGGCCTTCCTTCCACTAAGCATGGAAATGACTGTGTTTTTGTAGTCGTCGACAGGTTCTCGAAGATGGCCATCATGGCGGCCTGCAAGAAGAACATCACAGCAGAAGCCACTGCTAAACTCTTCTTTGAACGAGTTTGGGTGCACTTTGGATTCCACAGTCTATCATCTCAGATCGGGACAGTCGGTTCCTCAGTACATTTTGGTCCAGCCTCTGGTCAATGCTGGACACCAAACTCACTAAGTCCACCGCCTTCCATCCTCAAACTGATGGCCAGACAGAGGTTGTCAATAGGATGATTGTACACATTCTGCGCATGTACAACTCAAAGCATCCACGCACATGGGACGAGAGCCTCCCCTATGTTCAACACAGCTACAACCGAGCTCTTCACAGCTCCACTGGCCATAGCCCTTTTCAGGTGGGCTTGGGATTCCAGCCATTATGCCCCATTGATGTGGCCATGCCATTTGCAGCTAATCACGCAGATTCTACTCATGTCCAGTCTGAAACAAACAAGGCGACCAGCTTCATTGAGCACATCCAACATATTCGCCAGCAGGTCCATGACATTCTGGAGCAATCAAATGCCAAGTTCAAGCAGCGACATGATCAACATCGAGTGCCACACAAGTTCCAGGTGGGTGACAAAGTCTGGTTGCATTTACAAAAGGAACGCCTTACTGGAGCCTATCGGAAACTGAGACCACTCCGATATGGTCCTACACCATTACTAAGGCTGTGGGGAACAATGCATTTGAACTCAGCATTCCCCCATTCCTTGGCCTGCACCTAGTGTTCAATGTGGACCGCCTTCGGCCATACTTTCCACCATTGCTAGATACATCCGACATTGCAGAACAGCTCACCCCCACAGAATTAAATCCAGATTGCATGGAACAAGCTGCAACTGATCGAATCATGGACACACAGATCAAGAATACTCGCCAACAGAATATTCAACTGTATCGAGTTGTCAAAGCAGGCCAACTCCTTCACAATGGCAAGTGGCTCACCAGGGACCAAGTTCAGCAAACGTTTCCCCATCTCATGGAGGAACTCAACGCAATGGGGACCATTGCTTCCTAAGGGGGAGGGATGATCTAGGTGGATATTGGTGGCCACCTGCCAAGTCCACCTAGACCCCCACCATTGTCCCTCTTGACATTTTCAGTTTCCTTAATTATAGCACAATTTACTATTTTTAGCAGTTTTCGGGTCCTAAACTTCCGGAGCCGTTTTGAGGCCCTAAACGATGTTTTTTGGGAAATCCCGCTCCCTGCGATTTTTTAGATAAAAAATCGTTGTTTGCGTTATAGTCCTCAGAAAGATCTTTTCAACGGGCTATCATGCGCGTAAAACGGAGATCGTATGCCAAAGTTACGACCCCGGGAAGTTGATGTACCAATTTACCCAAACGGGGCCCATAGTTTGGCGTTTTCATCTTCTAGGGTTAGGTTTTGGAATGTTAAGGGTTTCCATTGTTTCTCAATAATAAATAGGCCTTCGAGCCTCATTGTAAAGACAGTTCGGAACAGTTCAGAGGCATGTAGCCGACACATCTCTTCTCAGAGATAAGCACCATCGCCCTAGCTGGGTCATTTCTATTTGTAAGCATATTTCAGTATTCTCCATTAGTGAAATGAAGTATTATTTCCGCTGCATCTCTGTTTTTATGGTTATCGCATCTCTGTATTTATGGTTATCTCTGTAATCTATTGCGTTCCTGCTTAAATCCGGATCACTGTTATAGACATTTTTGTGCCTTACAGCATTGAGCATGAAATGTCCATAATCTAAGGGATCCAAAGTCCCTAAACATGTTGTTCCTGCCCCTAGAGGAACAAGGCTAACAAACCACAGCAATTCACAGAAGTTCTCCACCAGAAACTGCTCGAAAACAAGTCAATTCAGGATCATTTCAGTGGCTACACTAGCTGTTTGCCCTGAATGTCAAAGCCAACATTGGCTACCTGCATTGAATGTCAAATGGACACTGGATACCTGCGCTGAACGAGAGTGGACAAGTGGCAAGCTCATTTCTCAAGGTGTCAAAACCCAGGAAGCTTCCAAAATGACACTTGCCTCAGGGAATTCGACTGGTGATGAGTAAGAGGTTCCAAATCTCCAAGTGGAAGCAAGAACCTCCAAGTGGACTCAAGAACTGACAGAGGGAGAGGACACTAGTCAGATCTCAAGCTGACTCATCCTCCTCTCCAAACATCTATATATGGATCTCTCCTCCATGAGATCTAGAGGCTGGAATTTTGTTATTGCAAAGAATTGCTGTTGGTTTGAGATTGGAATCATTGGGTGCTTAATGCTTTGAAGGGGGTGAAGATAGGAATTCCATTTGCTGGGAAGGAGATGCTGGATTGGAGCCCTCTGGGTTGTATCTCTTCCTGAACCTTGTTATTCATCAATAAAGCTATCTTGGTTTCTCCTATATGCTGATGTATTTTTGATGTATGATTGCATTAGTGTATTTTGTTTATTTCTAATCCTAAACTAGTTATGAATGTGAATATTTGTCCTTCTGTAGTGTTCTTCTCTTGTTGCAAGTAGATGTTCTCTTGTCACAAGTAGCTGTTCTCTTGTGATCTTGCAAGAACCCGTTGAAGCTGGACAAGCAAGAAGGCAAGTAGCTGTGAACTCCCAAAGAGAAGAGAGACCGGATCGAGGGACACCGGTAAGTCCATTTAGCTCTCTTCTTTCACATTTCATAAAGGAAGAAACCAGAATAGCTGTACTCGTTTGTTGCTAAGGCACTGTCACACCTTAGGTGGATAGGATCGTCCTGCATAGGCATTTTTCCCCACAACAACTGCCCCAATCACCGAAAGTAAAGCACTTCGTTGAGCTGGACACGACTAGAGAACCTCTAAAGCAGACATGGCGCATGGACTCTGAGCCAGATCCTCAATGATGGAGTAATTCTAGGCAGCCCTAGCATTAGGATTAATAGTCGCACGTTTAGTGAACCTTTTGATATCAGTGGTATAATCTCGATAGGGGGTCGCTCAATATGAAGGTCGGTATTTTCCGGGAGTAGTTTTGTCCTTGGAAGTTTAAGCTTCACTGTAATCACGTGACCGAGTTGCCACATGGATATTGGAACCCATCATGAAAACATTTGATGACTTTTCCCCTTCCTGGTTGCCCCCTATGGAGGTACCAGGGTTTGAACTCGCGCCAGCAAGAAGTTGTTGCCCTTGGGGAAAAGGGTTGGTTAACACAGCTTGAGAACTAGAAGTCCCTTGCTGCTCCCTAACAAGCGTTGAGCATCTTCAATCTTGGGCAGAGATGAGTTAAATGGTCTCCACCGCATAACTTGCATGGAAACTTGACTTTCTTTTTAGACTCATTTCTACCACCACTAGCATTATTGCCAGGATTATTTGCATCAGCCTTCCCATCTTGACTCTTTTTCTTACCTTGTCCTTTCTTCTTCCCATTGGAATTTTGATTTCTTTTGGGCTTGGTAGATTGGACGACATTGACTGAAGGGTTGGGAAGACAAAGGTTTAGACGATGTGACTTGGTTGTTAGGAGCAGTTTGCAAAGACAACTGTTGCAATTGGCTCAACAAGTTCACCACATTTGTGTCTACCGATCCAACGATACCATCCGCATGAGGACCTGGCTTCGACTTGGCTATATCAACCTTAGACCTAGGAGCATCTGGCAAGATTTTTTGTAGGATCCTAGACTGAGAGTAAATCAATTCTAATTGCTAGGCCCTAAAAATAGCTTGCTCCTCAGAATAGACTCTGGACATGGAGACATCCTTAGATATTTCAAGTTGTGAAGATTTCAAAAACCATTCGAGACGGTATTCCGAAGGGATTTCGGCTTTAATGAGCCTCTTCTCCCGTCTCCATTCCTAAATATGGTCCGAAATGTGAGTTGTCGCGTCCTAATGGAAATTGGCCAGAAGTTTAGTTCTGGCATCATAACGGACGAGCAACTGGAAATGATTTAAGAAAATATTAGCTAAGTCAGCGAAAGATGTAAAGCTGCCCCTTGGAAACTCTATATACCACTTGGCCGCATTACCAGTCAAGGTGCGTTGAAAAAGTCTCAACCTAATCGAGTCATCAATAAGGGATTTTGATGAGCACCACAAATGGAATGTGGTTACATGGTCGCCTGGGTCTTCACTGCCCTTCCCTTCGAATTTTGGAATGTCCGAAGGGAGTTTGGTTGGGACCGGAGGCCAGGCCGGGTTGTATTTGATTGGATCGTTTGTTAATTTCATGAGATCTCTGGCAAGTTCAAAGTTGCCAGAAAAGGAAACCTAGGAGGACCTTGGGGGTTCCACCTTGACTGGGCAGAGCTCCCAAAGTTCTGAAAAGATTGGCCTAGATTTGAAAGGGACCAGGTTGCCCAAAGTATCTAGCAGAACCAGCTGAACCAAAAGGTAAGCCTTGTGATCCAGCAAAACTTGGAGTTTGACCAATGCTGGCCGCAAAACCTCCATAACTGGTGAAGCTTCCTCCTAAAGGGTTATAAGGAGTGGATAACCCCTGATAAGGATTCCAAGCAGAAGCTAAGGGAGGAATAATTCGAAATGAACTAACTGTGGAGTATGGCCCATTCCCTTGTTGGCCGAAAAACGGATTCCCAGTTCCCATGCCACTAACTGCAGGGTTAGTCCAACCTTGGAAAGGATTGCTGCTTTGTCCTGTAGTAGAAAAAGGCATAGATCCTACTGTCAGGTTGGAATGTGGTATATGACCACTTCCGAAAGGAAAACGCTGGAATGAAGCCGATCCACCCATCATGGATGTGGAGGCACTAAACGGAACTGATGGAATACCCTGTGAATGGGTGCCAAATGGGAAGAATCCAATACTAAAAGCATTGGCTTGGGAATTTCCACTCATAGAAGGAATGGAGGTAGACCCAACAAAAGATGTGCTAGCAAAAGACCCAAATAAAGATGCAGAGGGGATGGAAATGGTTCCTCCCCCTTGTACTGACGTTGGAGTCTGCATAGTTGTAGCACTTGTAGTAGAATCCATGCTTCCAGTAGTGGTCATCGATGGTAAGTGCGTAGTGTGACCTGGACTTACGGTCTATGCATCGGAGTCCCAACGTATCGTAATACTTCTGGATAGCTAGAAGGTAAGGGAGAATTCGGAGCCACCAACGACTCTTGAAATTCTTCTACTTCTATGTTATCTTTCATCTGAAAGAGAACTCGAGAAAGAACTGGAGTGTTCCTCTCTTAATCTGTGGAAGTACCAGGCCTATTTTGAGCACTAATGCCCCCAAGAGGAGGATCAATCCCCGATGCGTCAGCTGCCACAGGATGAAACCCACCGGCAGTATTACCTCTGCACCTTCTAGGAGAAGGCTCTAAACTTGGTGGTGAAAGACCACGAAGTCTTCGAGACTCTCTAGGTGATCAGTCAGCCACTTTGAATTTTTTATTAAGATCTAGCTAAAGACTCAAAAAATTGAAAGCTAGGCCAACTAGGAGCATAAAGCACACACTAAAATGTCCCTAAAAGATATCAGCCAGTTAAACAACTTTCAAGTATTTCCACTCCGGGGGCCTTCCGAAGATAGTCTGGGATAATGACGGCCCAGTCCTATCAGCGAAGGTAACAGAGGAAGTTACGCTGACCTCCTAACAACAACCTACGCCGGTGCAAGCCCCCAAGCTTCGCAAGGGTGCCCTCCAGTAGTACCATTGAGAGTGATACAACTTCGACCTTAGGTGCCATGGGATTCCCCTCCGCAACCACCTGTGTAGATCCCTAGGAGTAGCAACTAAGGTTACCAACTCGTATCAGAAGCCAGGCGGAACAGTCTTGAGGTTAGATCCGACAAGTAGGAGAGGGGGTATCTCTCTTCCCTGTCTTCAAAAACCCTCGTGCTTAACTCCCAGATCTGGAGCTTTCCTGGTCTCCCTAACGCTATTGGATTTTCACTCACTATTCAGACTCCTATGTTTGACAGTTTAAATGGCCTTGGAGAGTTATCTTTCCACTCACCTAATCCAAGGCCCTAAAATATCCTAAAACTTGTTGGTGTGTCTAACTTGACAATTATAAAAAGTTCTAGTATATTTTAATTAGCGCTTGTTTTTAAATGGGTTGTTCTTTAAGTCAAGGGATAAGCGGAAGTGAAACTAGTGGTGTTTTGACGCAAAAGAAATTAATAAAAACCAAACTACATGCAAATGCACTTGTTTTCGTTTTTCGATGAAAGAAATTTCTACTGGGTTCAGAGGAACTTCAAAAAAAACAAACAAATTTTTCTTTTCTTTTCTTTTACTCACGCTTCACACTCACAAAAATTAACAAAACTATGGATGCCTAAAAATATGTGCAACTCTATCCTAATGCAATGAGTACATGCTGATGCAAGACTTAAGACTACTCTAAATCAAGAAATGAAAGTTACTTGTTTATCAATTTTTAATTTGCCACTTAAAATGTTTAGATGGAATATGAGTTGCTAATCGTTCATTTCATCTAAACACTAAAAACAAGTTTCAAGACAAACAAAAATGCACTTTCATTCACTAAAAGAAACTAAATCAAAACAAAGTTCAAGAAAGCAAAACCAAGTTTTTCAAAAAGTTTTCTTCAAAAGCAAAAGAAAAAACGTCTTTTCAAAAGTGCTCTCAACAAGACTGAAACTTTATGATTGAAAAATCGGCAACAAACACTTTGCAAGCTGACAACACACAATGGATGAAAACTCAACAACAAAAATGTGTTTCGAGATGCTCTTAACAATCAAAAGCAGCAACAAGAGCTTGGCAATAAAGACCAAAAGATTGAAAAGACAACTTTCAAGAAAGTGTAAACCAACAACTTTCGGAAAGCGAGAAAAGCAGATGGTCATAAAGATATAGTTTTGACATGCAAACCAAAAAAGTCACCAAAACAAGATTTGACACAAAGACTGAGATCAATCTTTCTGCCCTGACAAAACAGAGTAGCCAACACTCCTAACAAGAAATCTTGTGTGCTTAACAAAACGATGATGCTTGCAATAAAACCAATAAGACCAACACTTTCTTAAATCAGAGAGAATTTGAAATTAGATACTTGCTGTAACACTAAAAACTGACACAGAAAAGTAATTGTTCAGGACTGAGCTAGACCAGCAGACAGACCTTCAAAAACAAAAAGATTTGAAAAATCTTGAAAATTGCAAGATATACGTGACTGTATTGATGTACAACTGTGTGTATACACGACTCAGCTTACGGAAACCTGCGTATACGCGGGTTTACTTAAGGAAACATGCGTATATACGCTTCTATTAGCAAGAAAAACAACGTATATAAAAGATTTCAAGAAAAAACAAAAAACAGTCTGAAGAAACTGACCAAACTTACAATTCAAGTTCCTATAGGAAAAAACTACATAGTAACAACAAACAAACAGATAGCTGAGTCCTAATTGGCTTGACTAAACCCAAACTAGGAACAACAATACTGTTGTCCCCCATGGAGTTGCCAATTATATTAAGGGACAAATTCCCCTAGGGTCCTGGGTTGATACCCTAGCATATCAGAGGTTGTCTATACAGAGAAACACACATTCCATACAGCCATAATGCTAATATAAGCAAACTATATGATAAGGGGCGTACCTGGGGGTCCTTCGTTTAAGAAGATCCTTCTAGGGTCCAAACCCTCTTGGAGTTCCTTTTGCTCCTTCAACCTGCAAAACAATCAATTCAAGAAAGTATAGCAGTATATGGACTAAACATAAAGAAATCATCTTCATATTATATTGAAAGGTAGTTAGTTATGCAATTAAACAACCATTCACATATGAATCATAACATGGATATCATAAAAATGAAGAAGATTTATGTCAGGAACAAAGACAAGTGTTTCTTTTATTATAGACAAATAAAGTACAGAAAGGAATAATTTCACCTGATTCACCCTTTCGCAGGCTCCAAGCGAAACCGTCCTCCGGATTCGTCTAGTCTCAAGCCTTTAACAAACTCCTTCCATGACTTACTCCATGATATCTCAAGTAGTAGATAGACATCATCACACAAGGAAACAAGGGTTTCGTGTAAATGGGGGAAGTGAAGGAGGCACTAGGATCTTCAGACATGGTCAGGGAAATCTCATCATAATAACCTTTCTCTCTCTTCTCTCCCCCTTTAGGCCTTCCAATTGAAGCCTTTTTATACTTCTCCCAAAGTAGTTTTTTAGTTGGGAATTCGTTGGGAACAGTTGGGCCACGGGCACTAACAGGTAATCAACAAGTAAAACCCGCGATCTCTGCCCGAAATTAAGGATATTTGATTTTTTCTAAGTGTTTCAAGACATATACGTGGGTTGGGTATACAAAGACCCGCGTACACACACGTTTACCTCAGGGAAATGTCGAATATAGGGAATAAAACACTATTTTTAAAATTTTGGACTAGGTCTGGAAGGAGGGGTTGCCCTGGGCCATGAGTGCAGCATCAAAAACCTCAAGAGTGAGATTTGGAGCTATAACAACGTAAATGCATATTTCCACCACATTCAAAATAAAGGCTCTAGAATCGAAATCTAGCAAATGCAGTGAGTGTTTGGGATGATTAAATTTATGTTAGGGTCAGGCAAGATAGAATTTGGATGGCTACTTGTTCTATGATGCAATAGCACACAACACACAGTTGAAATACATATCGAAACCTATTGAAGCTCCCACCAAATTAATATATTCGTAGAGGAAAATATAAAAGGAAAATAAAGAAATGATCACTAAAAAAATGAGGAAAATAAAGATTGCTTTGTTACCTCTTAATTTGATTACAAATGGGAATGAAGAGAATTACATAGGGTGTAATAAGGAAGATATCACATAATATTGGACGCCTTCTCAATAGTTTTTCTTTTTTATTCATTTTTGTAGGCTTTTGCCTTCAAGAGAATGGCATAGGTTGTAAGAAGGAAGACATCACACATTACATTACTTTTAAATAGTCTTTCTTTTCTTTATTTATTTTGTAGTTTTTTTTCCCTATATTTTTATTCTTTTTATTAACTTTTAAAAAAAAAATTACTTTCTATATTGTTAGGAAAATTTTGGAAAATAATAAAAAATTTCATAAACTAAAGCAATAAAAAAACCAAAGACTAATAGATGTTGATATAGAGGCATGGAAATACATTCTTAGGAAATTACAATAGGGGAAAATAGCATAAGTGAGAGTGTAACATGAGGAGTGGATCTTACGATACTATTATAGATGGTGGAAGATGTATATCCCTTGCACCTTGTAAATTGTTAATTTCATATTACTAGATGGAATTATTTGATTAATTGAATTTTATTTTATTATGTTCTTCCAATCTAATGAATTCTAATAGCGAAAAAGTGTCACTTCCCTATGTTCATGTCTTTATTCCACATCGTTACACACCCCTTCTCATTTTGTGCATACTTATATATTCTATTGTTAAAAACTAAATTAGGGTGAAAATTTCATCATGGTGATAGTCATTGAGAAGAATTGTGTGTGTGTGTGTGTATTACTTTTTCTATTTACAACAAGGATATTGGCCACATTAATAAATGCTGAGGCTAATCATTGTATTAAAATGATGGGAAACTTCTATGTTGGTTTAGTATAATTTTTCGTTGTTTTTCAATATTTGAACATGTGACCTTTTAAAGTCAATATTAGTTTGTAGGACATTGAAGCTCAATTGCAAAGGTATGCTATCAAAAAAAGTGTTTAAGGAAGTATAACCTTTCTGCCAATCTATAAAAAACTTTGAATCCCCTATCACTTGTTAATTTAGATTGTTGAAGTGACACAATTAAATTGGCTAGCATAAATGACTGATTCTTTGCCAACAAAGAAAGATTAGGGTAAGGGTTTACTTTTTGTTTCACATGTTGAGAGACATTAATGTATTTTAAGGTGTGTTTTGTTGTTGAGTTAACATATTTGGAAGCATAATTGCTCAAGTGGAAACATCTCACATTAGGGGCACTTGGCTACAAATTTTACGCATGTTTTATATTGAGGGTATATTTCACATTCCCCAAGGAATAAATCAAATATTTGGTGGTATCTTGGATGACTTGTCACATTCCACTAGCTTCACACATGAAGAGGAGTTCCCTTAATTTAAGAATTCTTTGGAGGGTTTTCATGGCATAGTCAAGGGTCACATTTACAAAAGAAGAATGCCCAGGTGAAGAAGATGAAAATTGGCATTCATATCACATGTGGACTAAATGATAGGAACATAGGGGAAAATTGATCCATTTTGAAATATCTAGAAAATCTTGTTTATGTCCTATTTCCAAAGAAGAGAAGACATGTTTAGACAAAGGGCCCAAATTTTTGACAAAAGAGGACCATGTATTGGATCATATGGACTTTTGTTTCTTCTCATTAGTTGGGCCATTATATGACCCATATTGTTAATTATTAAGTGGAAAGTATCATAAAAGGCTATTTGTTGGAGTTTGTTGTAAAATTTTGTCATTCATTTTTAAAGGAAGAAACAAAGTTCAAGAAAGGATCTTGTGCTAAATTAGTATGAAAAACCCATATTTGAATCAAAATGTTATTGGTATAAGGGATTCTTCTATTTACCCTTGTTGAGATGGCCATGTATTCCCATTATGATAGGGTTGGCTAGCTAGAATAATCATAGTGAGTTTTGGTGGTTAAGATATCTATGGTAAATGAAGCATTAGAGAACAGGGTAGGGAATGAGTGATTTTGAGAAAGGAATCCTTTGCAAATTTATGTTGCTTGAAATAAATAAACACACTAAGGAAGAGGGATTTACAAAATATTAAGAGATAAAGAGACTTGGTATTGTTTTTTGAGGCCAAATCGGATCAAAGATCTTTGATCTTCTTACTTTCCTTGATCTTCTTACTTTCCTTGATTTTCTTACTTTGATCTCCGATCCTTGATCTTCTGGCTTTCCTTGATCTTCTTACTTTGATCTTCGATCCTCAAGCTTCTCATTTTCCTTGAGTTTCTTACTTTGATCTTCGATCCTTGAGTTTCTTACTTTCCTTGTAGGAGGGGTCTCCTAATGAGGGGCCTTGAGGGGCCCCCAAGCCTTGAGCCTTCATTGACCTTCGATCCTTCCTTGAGTTTCTTACTTTGATCTTTGATCCATCCTTGATCTTCGATCCATCCTTGATCCTTCCTTGATTTTTTATGGTAATACAGAAAAGTCAAATGTTCTAAATAAAAGTCGACAATAACTTTTCTGCCAATAGCATGCTATTTTTACTTAATACCCTAAAATACGTATGTTAGATAATTCCTGATATGTCAACAAAATAAGGTTGAGCATACACCTCCCGCAACTCTTATCCAACCTCTTCCCATTCCAAAACAAATATGGGAAAGCATATTGATGGATTTTATTATAGGATTACCCAAGGCCTGGGGAAGGATTGTATATACACTATGGTGGAATGTTTGACTAAATTCACACATTTCTTTGCGATATCAGCGGACTACTTGGCCAAGAAAGTGGCAGAACTCTTATTCCAATATTTTTTTAGACTACACTACAAATACCAATTACTCTAGAGTACCATGATGCATGTTACTAATTTGAGATAGGTAGGACATCAAAACAAAACCCACAACAGATAAAATTTATCAAGTTGCAAATTAAGTACATTAGGAGAGAAATGTTGCATCTGCTACAAATCTAGAGAAAAAGAATTTGTCCCAAGCAAAATTCAAGGTCTGCAAAATAGCCAAATTTCAGCTCAAATAAGAAAGATGGCATGTTAAAAGCAAAAGAAAACAAACTCAGCCATGAAGTCTAGATAACTTGTGTTCATGGGGGGAGAGAAATACCAATACCTGAGGTATAGTCATGGATAATTTCTTCTTCCGCATATCCATTACTATGTTTGGATTAGTAAACATCTACACTTGCATATTTTGTGCCTAACCTTTAGGGACATGGAGAAGCCCATTCTCCTGCATATAGAAAAAAATAATGCATTCATATTAATATGATGTCAAGGGACCTTCAACACATTCCCAAATCCAACCTCAATTGATTTCCCACCATGATTTTTAGGGTTTCAAAGTCCACATATATTTTTTTCAAATTATGTCATGTTTGTGCAGAAGCATGTTTCAGGATCGAAGCCTATAGAGTATTGGGTAAAACAATTTAGCTATTGGGAAATTGAAAAAATGAGAGAAAGCATTGACCAAATATACCTCAGGGTTGTAGTAATTCCTATGTGTGCTAAAGGACCTATTAGGGATCAAAGCAGTCATGGCCCTCAAATCCCTGACTCTCATAACTAACTTCTTGCACTCCACCAAATCCAAAACCCTTAACTTTCAGAAATTGAAATAAAAAAAATTGAAAAAAAAATGGATCGAGAGGTTTTGTTACTCACCCTTCCTTGAAAATTTTAGGATAGGGTAGTTGCAATGATCTCATGAGATTCAGCATGAAATAATGTAATATTCCTATCAATACCATTACCACAAATGATGGGACTAGTACCCAGTTTCTAATCATAGTGTCCAATACCAAATTCTCAACCATTGTTACAAATTACTACGACTCGCACTGAGTTGGCAAGAGCATAAAATATTCCAAATTAAAATTTATGATAACCAAGGGCTTTCGGTTTCCTTTTAAGGTTGTGTCAATTTTTATTTTAAATTAAAAGCATGTTAGGGGGAGTTATGGTGATGTGAACTTCCATCCTTATGTAAGTGGTTCATGTCCAACTTTTATAAAGAATTTTGATAGGATGATTTTAAATGTTTTTCAATTTGGATTTTGTTTATCAACTTAATTTGTAGTGTTTGATTTGTAAAATCCTAGATTTATTTTAACTTTGGATCTACCAAGCACTAAGAGGGATCAAATCTCTTTTCACTCTAAAAGAGGCTTACACCTCAAGAGATTTGATCTCTCTTGGTAGATCCGGAGTTGACATAGATGTAGGTTGATTTAATTATTAATTACAATTAATTTAAAATTTTAATTTTAATTATTAAATTTATTCGTTTATTTTGTTTTAATTTTTTTATTTTTTTATTTTTATTTTATGTAATTTGACTGGAAAATAAAAGTAAAAAAATAGACAAGTTAGGATAAGACATTACAACATCTCTTCCACATTGGGCTAGAGAGCATCTATATCACCTAGAATACACCTTATTGATGTATCCATACCAAACCCAAATCAAGCATCTTCCATCATATGGAATGTCAAAGTTCTTGTCTCACCATGAGTGATGTTGCATCATTTTCACCCAACTACAGGTAACCTATAGTCATGTCCCCCTGGCCAAGCATATTTGAACAACCAATTACCCAAAGTGAGACCATATTATCATCCATATAATCTAACACATTGATAATTGATGAAGATCATGCTCCTCCTTCATCAAGCATTCACATATCTTCCATGCACTTATCAATAATATTGTCTTACCACAAACAAAGAACATAATTGATCACATTGTCAAGTCATGTTGTTATTTGTCGAAGGTTGTTGTTAAGCACCTTGTTAGTTGTCAATCCTACTTAGAAATACATCCTATGTTCTCCTAGCCTACATGCTAGTACATGATCCTAACTATCTCACAAATCATCATGGTTGGTCATGAAGGCTACCGAATCATATGGACTCATCGTGCAACTTTTCAACAATGATTGGAACACCATATTTCATTCCATTGCCAATGACAACTCAAGTTAGGGTGTTTAAATTCTTCCATGCTTGAATTGTCAACGTCCTCATCAACACAATCCCATTAATTCCTTCAATGAAACAAGTGTTGGTGGTGAAGGGACCCTCCTACAATTTCCAAATTCAAATGTGGCTTTGATACCATTTGTCATGAGGCTAATTTTTTTATTTTTACTTGATCATCATGTAGTGCTAAAGAAAATTGGTCACTACATAACACTTGCATGACGTTATAACTTGAGCATGACCATCAAATACTCATATTACACGAAATATACCTAAATAACATATCCTAACCAAAACCAAGCTAGGAACCTTCAATCGTGTCGAATTTCAAAGTGCTTGGTTCACCATAGATGACATTGCATCGTCACCAAAGAACCATAGGAAATTTATTGTCACCTACCCATAGCCAAGAATACTTTAAAAACCAACTACTTAATGTAGATAATGTTATCATTAATATAATCCAACATGTAATAGTCAATGAAGATCATTTCCCTTCTTCATAAAGTGTTCACATATACTCAATGCATTTGTCAACAATGTTGCAATTATAGGGACAAAACACACAGTCTACCACATTGGTAAATTGCATTGTACTCCATTGAAACCTTTTATGGAACACCTCATCGATGGTTGATAAATTGAATTGTCCTGCATTGAATCCCTTTATGAAACACCTCATCAGTTGTTGGTAAATCACATTGTCCTCCATTGAAGCCCTTTATGCAACATTTGAACATACTTCATGCATTTCCTCCCAACCATTGGCAGTTTTCTATCGAGTTGCCACCCCCGAGCCTGTGAAGGTTGTCCCAATGACTTGTTGTCAGTGGTATCATGGATTCTAGAGGTCAATCCTACCTCTACCCTCTTTTCTGGCATAAAAAACTTACTCAACGATTCTAGAAGTCTAACAGATCTCCACCTTTCTAGCATAGATAAATTACTCAGGGGGTTCCAGAGGTCTAGCCGACCTCCACCCTTTTCGCATAGAAAATTTTCTCATGGATTCCAGAGGTCGAACCCACCTCCACCCTTTATTCTAGCTTAAATAAATGTTCACGAAATCTAGAGGTATCGCCTACCTCCACCCTCACTAATTCTATAAACTCCAGAGATGCATCTCCACCCTCAGGTTACTATTACAATAACTCTACCTAATGCAGGGATTCCAGAGTATATTGTAGTCTTAAACATTCCAGCAAGGAGAATTTGTTTAGAGCAGTAAAGGGCCAGTACTTACCAGTCAATGGGAGATTTCAAGGTAAGAATTTAGTTAACATAATACACTAAAGCACCCTACTCAAGCTTCTAAAAACTATAAAATAGATTCAGTATCATTTTCTCAAGTGCTTCACATCAACATAGTAGGAAGGGAGTACAGTTTGAAGGTTTCTATACTTCATTAATGGGTTAGATACTGCTCCCAAAGGGTCACACTAAGCATTTAAAAAAGGTTTTAATAGTTAAACTTGTAACTGACCTTACCGTATTAGGAGAAAGATCTCCATTCACATATATTTGACCAATGCCACAAAATTTTGATGAGCAATCCAGAATGAGGTTAAGCATTACCTTGAGGAATCCGCTCTATTGTCTAGTGTTGTGATGCCTATGCTTTCAATCTTCTGCTACCAGAATGCTCCTAGTTCTTTCTTTCCTTCTTCCAAACCCTCCCTTCCTCCTTGCTCTCCCCATTCACTCCCCCTTTTCTTCCTTTTACCTCCTTCCCCCTTTTCCAGCCTGATTCTTCTCCTTATCCCTCTATTCAATAACTACCCAAGGTTAGTTAGGGCCCTTCCCTAACTGATAATAAGTGTAAAATGAATTGGATAAGGTCTAGCGGTTTACATTACGGGAGAGATTCATAACTGAATGGGAATCCAAAAATATGTCAGTTAGCAACATTCTGAGATATGTATTTCGATGACTGGGAGCTTCATAGTCTATGATAAATTCATATGTGAAATACTTTGTCCCCCCTACTTTTATTTCTCTTTCAGATCATATAATTAGAATAAAAATTATATTCAACTTAAGGCCTCAATTTATCAAGTCTAAGGCTTCGTGGGTCTTGGGATGTTAGCTATTGTTTTAACAATGAAACCTTCAAGATACCATGAATCTTTGGAAAAATATAATAAAAAAGGGAGGGGGAAACACCTACATGGTTGGAATAGCCAACTTCATCATGATTTTCAAAACATGCAAACAATTTATAAATTCTTATCATTAATATATTAATTAACATCAACATATATAAATAAAGGTTGTCAAGGTGACCAATATTTACACCACTGTAATTTAATCATGGAAAAATTTACAATGATTATGCAAGTTTAAGGTCGTCAGGACATCGCTTACACTATCAATGATTGGGAAAATCAACACACCAACTACATATGTCATAACTAAGGTTACTATCTATACAAGTATAAAATGACCGGAGTACAATATCTACACACTTGAGAATGACGGGGGTCATTACAAAGTATTACAATTATCATAAGATACTGAGGAATTTTATGGAAGAATGTGTTACATACCAAAGAGTGAAGCATTTAAAAGAAGAATAGTCACTTCAAAGGGGTCTTATTCCCCCTAAAATACCCAGTTGGAAATATTTTGTAATTGATTCCCTCAACATCCATCTTTATCTAGTCAGTCTTCACAACCCTCCACTTCTTTCCAAGAGTTTATAGCTAACCACCTACTTCTCTATCTCAATCTAGGTGGAAATTCAAGAGCTTGCCTAATTGTTAAATTTATAAAGGAGGTATTATAATTTGACATCAATGTTACCACAAGATCTTGATAATATGATGGAGTTACATGCTCTCACTCGGGGTAAAGTTATAGTAACCCAACAAGAGCCCACTTGTATACCAAAAGGAAACCAAAACCACTATCCCTCTAGCTCCTTATAAGAAACTTATCAGACACTTATGGGAGGAATTCCCATGCAAGGTTCCTTCCCCTATTATTTCTATAGTAGCAAATTTGTCCAACTAACACCTCTATTATGAAATTGTTGTGAATTTGTCCCACCTTATGTGACTCTTTAGTAGGGGAAATTTACCTAGCCCTAGGAGTTTATACACCTATATTCAATACAATTGAACCCTCTTAGGTCAACCATGTTTTTCCTACCCCTCAACCTCCTTTCTAGGCTGAACAGCTTCACCCCTCTCCCTAGGAAACCATACCCATAACTTGTATATCCATTGTATACCCATAACTTTGACCCTCTTAAGGAACCAATTTGTAACACTCCTCCCACATTTACCCAAGTTAACTGGTCTGTTGGGGTAAACATGTGACGAGAGGCTACTAAGATCTTCAACTCCCCATGTATAGTTAAGGAAATGAAATCGATGGAACACGAACAACCTGACCTTATACACCTGCAACATAACCCCCAGGAGCCATCCATGCCATCCAGGTCACTAGCCCCTGAGACAAACTGACATTTTTCTACATTAAAGCCTCAGTTTCTCCCTTGACATGGGCATTTATGCATCTAGGGCCCTCCAATCGCTCTCACAACATGGGAATGCAAGCGACTGGGGTTGCTTTTAGCTAGTTCTGGACCTGTGACCCCAGATTTTGTGCCACTTGTTCAGGGCCAGGACTCAAGCCGCTACCCAGAACTCCATGAAACTTCTAGGAATGAAAAGTAACATCAAAACAATGATACAAATGCAAATACTTAAATAATGACTTGGTTGGACGCCTACTAGCCATGACATACATTTTGTCAAACATGTCACAAATATGCATTCTATAGGTCATAACCATAGATATGAGCATAGGGGTCTCATACTTATCTGATAATTGCTAAGAAGCATTGGTGTCTTATCACATTATATGCATTATCATCTATTAGGTCATAGACTCATTTTACATTCATTTACAAATAAAAACATGATGAGAGCCATACATCATCATTGTCATAAAACATGCTCATAACCAACATATGACAAATAGAAATGCCAAGGACACATAAGCCATAAATGTCTCATATGAACCAATACATTTGCTCATAAAATACCAAGGAAAGGAACTCTTATTAAAAAATCCAAAAGCCAACCCAGTATGATACTACCACGTTCCACCCAACCATAGATTGGATGAACAAAATCACTCTTTAGCCAATCACCCCCATTCCATATTCCAAGCATGAATGTGGGAATTATAACCAAAATCAACCAAGTCTTCCCCATGCTACACCAACTCACCCTCAACAATAGAACAAGGCTTTACCACAATCCTCACCATATCCCTAGGCCAATAAGAAGCATGGATGCCACTAGATCTCTCCACATACACAGTGAGGAATATTTCCGTATGAACCTCTCAGATTTACTATGTATCCAAACATTATCAGTTAAGGGATTGCTATGCTTACTTTTAAGGAAAATTAATTACCTATCATTTAATTCTTAACCTGAGGGTTTCGTAAAACTCGCGAAGCATGCGTGAACTGTATATGCTAGAAATTAACTTTCAATTCAGATCAATATAACTATGAAACCAAATAATGAAAAACCAAATTCACATATTCTAATTCAACAGTCAATTTAAAAGAAATTATAGTACAATTATAGAACAACGTGGGGAATTAAAATCTTAATATTTCACACTTGGAGGAATTGAAAAGTAGACCACTCTTTCAGAAATGAAATCTACTCTAAGGGATCATGTGTGCATTATCAAATCAGGAACCTATGAAATGAATAATCAAACCCACATGACATGAAATGAAAGAAAAAACAATCATTCTTAACCTCTCACACAGGAAAAGATTTGAAAGCAAGAAAAAACAATCGCTCTTAACCTATAGATAGGAAAGAAAATAAAAAATAATTTCTCTTAACCTCTAGATAGGAAAGTAAATAAAAAAAATTACTCTTAACGTCTAGATAGGAAATCAAATAAAAAAAATCACTCTTAACCTCTCACACAGGAAAAGATATGAAAGAAATAAAAATAATCACTCTTAACCTCTCACACAGGAAAAGATATGAAAGAAATAAATCTTAATCTATGAAAGCAATAAATCTTATTGTATGAAAACTGATAAATCTCACACATTGTAGGTGGCCCATCCAAAAGTATGAGAGATGGCAAGTTGAGAGGCTCCTAATGCAAGCATTACCAATCAAGATGAACATCACTCATGAGCATGGTGCTAAATCTAAATTCCATTGAAAACATAAGTACTCTTAACTTTCCACCTGAGTATCTCCAACTTTACACATGCCTTTGAAAGGAGAAGGCTCTCCTATTTATACAAAAACATAAGAAGCTACCTCATTAATGGAGGTCCATTATTCTCTCCCTAAATCCCTAGAAAATATCATAGAGTTACAACTCAAATAGGTAATGATGAGACACATATCCTCTTTGACCTTTATCCAAATCTTCTTCCATACCTTGAAGGGAATTCGAATTTGAGCATTGGAGGCTACATAAGGGTGCCTTAGAAGCTTCCAAATGACCTAAAAATGTCATGAAACTCAAGCCACTTTTAAGTATTAGCAATTATATGTCATTTTTCTAAGTTTTAACCATTTAATTCATTTATAATACTAGAAATCATTAACTTTTGGAAAACACAAATGGAACCCATATAATTATCAAAATGGAGGCTAACGAAAGATTATATGGCTATGGAGTTGTGACATGTGAGTGAAATGGTGGCGATAAAGGTAACATTGGATGATATTTTGAAGACATTTTGGAGACTCTACGTACCCCGCAACTGGCATTATTTCATGTCCTCGTGCAATCTACTACATTGCTTTGTCATGATTTGCTTTTGAATGAGCTTGGCTTATATCAATTGTCCTTAAACTTTGCTTTTGATAATTTCATTTCTTTTTACAAAGTATTCCTTATCATACATTGAATTGCAACATGTTTGGTTGGTTCTTGTGTGACAACCAAATCTTTATTGGTATTGGTTCTTGTGTTTCACTGCCTTGTTTCTTTTTGTTGCATCGGGATTCATTTGACATATTTAAGAATGCATCTTTTAATCAGCCATATATTATGCTCATCATTTAGGCATTTATTTGAAAATCACATAAGTTTTGAACCATAATGCAATAATAATTGATTAGGACAAGTATGTTAGGATGAAATAAAGTGAAATGGAATGAAGTGATATGGATGTGATAATAAATGGATGTCTCTTCCCCCCCAACTAAAGGTGTTTATGGTTTTCTTTTCAAATGAGAAAGGAAATATGGTGAAGTATTCTCCAAAAATTATAGTTTTAGTATTCAAGATATTCTATGATTAAAATCTAGAAAAGAACATACCTTTACCTACCTAGGAAGTAGACAAACTGTGCATATGTAGAGAAGTTGTAGCTGATGCTGGATCATGGAATACAATGTAGAATTTCATTTGCTTCTTGGTTGCATAAATTGTGGATGAGGTAGTGAAAGTGGATTCCTTATTACTGCTGTTAAATCTGTTGTATCTGCTGCAAACTGTTGAATTGATATAGTCTTCACCTACTACGAAACCCAATGGTACAATTCTAGTCATGCGAATAAATGTGTTGTTGTCGAGCATGAAGAGAAGTTATTGGATTACCGACCATTGATGAATGTCGTTAAACAATGCGAGGCCAAATCGCCATTAATGTCAACGAGTGCCAAGCTACCTAAGTACATCTTGCAAAGTGCGAATAGAAGAGCTGATGTTGAGCCAGTTGCAAGATCTAACAATCAAGGGACATTGATGTATTCCCATTATTGTTAGTGAGAGAACTTGTCATTGATGCATACAATCCTCAAGGTACTAATAAGAACTCTAGCCCTGAACCTAGATAATGTGCTGATGTCAATAGGCCAAGACTTGTTAGAAGAGAGGCCTTAATGAATCCTCCATCATGAAATGCGAGTATGAAATGATGATTTCGGAAGGACTATGAATGAAAAATTTTGCAGTGGAACAAGGTTTATTTACTGGAAAGTAAAATTACAAGAGGGTAAAGAGGCGAGCGGAAACCAAAAGGACAAATAAGCATGTAAGCGAGTTAAATGTCTCTATTAATGGGTTAATTAATGGAAATTAAGGAAAAAGTGAATGGAAAATGTAAGTGGAAAACATGCGACACTTGGAAGGAAAATGGTGATGACGATGCTTAGCGAAATCCTAGGATAGATTGTGAGTTTGGAGAGGAAAAATGATGGCATTTATGGATAATGGATTCAATTTGTTCATATCTTTTGAAATTGGTCGTAGAAAACCAATCATGCTTAATTGGCTTCCTTCAATTCTTTGATTGGCTTGGAACCTGAAAATAAACATGGCACTAACATTGCATTAAAACGTAAGTGTGTTCAAAGAGAAGTGATCAATTTCTTTTTGATACATACGAGAAATTTGCATGATGACAAGTTCATGATGTATTTTCATTTCAAATGGTTAGTCCAATTTCAGCATTGCGATAATAAATCCGATTTCTAAAAAAAACAATTTCCTCAATTTATGTTTGAATCATAGCATTTCATAAAGATAAAGAAATATTATTTGTGAATGCTTAATGATTCCTGCAAAAGAATCCTCGATAAAAAAGTAATCAATCGATCCTACAGATAAAGCACCTTCATAGTTCTCCTTCTTTCCTGCATCATGCTTGAAAACATAATAATTAGACAAAACCAATAAATTTTGATCATGATTTTCTAATTAGAATGCATTGTTGACAAGTAAATCCTTGAGTTAAATACATAGCTGCAGAATTGTTTTTCAGCTGCAGAATTGTTGGTCAGCTACAGAATTACATAGTTTCTGTAGGTAAAATCTTGAAGAGACATGTAAGTACACATAGCTATGCATTTTTTCTATGAACAAATAACCAATCCAATCTTCAAATTTATCAATACCTCTTCTAGAAAAATTAGCAAATAGAACAATTTTTTTAGTTTTTTAGTTTTTAGTTTTATTATTATTATTTATTTTGTAGTTTATTTGTTCTTGTTTTTTTTATATGTTTTTTTTTTTTTTTTTTTTAATGTTTTTCTTTGTATTTTTATTTATTTGTTTTTATTAAATTTTTAAATGATTTTGTTTTTAATATATATATATATATATATATATATATATATATATATAGATATATATATATATAGATATATATATATATATATATATATATATATATATATATATATATATATATATATATATAGATATATATATATATATCATTTCTAGATATGCCACTCATATTCTTGTACCATTAAGTGATTGTGGTCTTTGATAATTTCTTACAACCCTCTTCTTGTTCTTTTCACTTTCAAATACATGTGGAGATTTGGAATTCAATCATGCTAGGGATTTCAAAAATAACACATTTTTCATGTAATTTGTTTTGAGCGATTCACAAAATCAAGGAAAATTGGATTTGGGGCACCTAGAACAATATAGAAAACAAATAAAAATATCAAAACTTAACAAGTTGTGATAAAAAAATTATTGATACTGGTATCCCTAAAATGTCGGAGGAAGTGCTCGATGTCGAGGCGAGGAAGGTCACACTCCCAGGGCTGCCAACGCCTTTTCAGAATATCTCTGGTATTTGATTTGTTGTTCGATATGCAATTCCATCCTTTGAAGATCTCCTTGCACTTGCGATCATAATGCGGTTTCAGCCCTAGATCATGAACCCATCTTCTGTACGAATAGTTGCAAGGTTTTTCTAGCTGCCCAGGTCCCTCTTGCTTGTGGAGCTTTTCTGAACTACCCATGTCCTCATCCCAGTTGTATTGATAACCTCTTCTCCTTCAATCGTTCGAACTCAAGAAATCTCTATGGCAGATCTACCTCCAGTAGATCAGGGAGATCGGATTCTTGGCAGATTGTGTTATATTATATTAGGTTGGGTGGACCTACCTATGGTTTTGTGCATGGTTTTTCGCACATGGTTTTAGATGCGATGGTTTTTGTTCCAGACCAGATGGTTTTAGGTCCATGGAATTGGATGCTTCAGCATGTATAAATATGTATTGTAACATTGAAAGGAACGTAATGAAAAATCAAGCTAGTAGTCTTGGTTTTGGTATCCAGGGGAAAATCTCTGTGTATATGTGTTATGCTCTCGCATTGTTTATTTTCTTTTCTTAGAATTTGTATGAAGGTAATCTATGTACAGGGTTAAAACTTGCATTTGGTATCACAGTTGTTTTGGCTTCAAGGGGATGCCTTTGTTGCTCAGGGGTTTTTCTTGGGCCTATGGTAGACCATGTTTAGTGGGAGATCTGTGGGATCGATTCTGCTAGCAAAAGAAGATGGCGAGTAGTGGAAATATAGAGATCGAGAAATTTAATGGTCAAAGTTTTGAGTTGTGGAAACTCAATATGGAGGATCTATTGGTGGATAAAGATCTATGGATCGCGGTAGATCCAGGAATTAAACCAACGGGAGTGTTTTATGAAGAATGGAAGAAGTTGGATCGGAAGGCAAAGAGCAAAATACGATTGTGTGTCTCAGATTCAGTATTGTTGAATGTATCAAGGGACGCTACGGCTAAGGCTTTGTGGGACAAGTTAGGGACTTTGTACCAATCTAAGTCTCTAGTAAATAAATTTTTCCTATGGAAAAATTTGTATAACCTGAGGATGAAAGATAGAGACTCGATGATAGAGCATCTGAATGCATTTAATACTGTGGTAAGTCAGTTATTATCTGTTGATATTAAAATTCCATATGAAGATAAGTGCATCAGTTTGTTGTGTTCTCTACCAAATTTGTGGGATAGTTTGGTTATTACAATAGGTAGCAATGCAATTGCCTTGTAGTTTGTTGAAATAGTCATCCTTGCTGACGAAGGAGATGAGACGGAAAAATATGGAGAGCCAGAATGGTGATGCCTTATTTGTACAAGGACAGTCCCAGAACAAAAACAAAAATAAGTCATCGAGTGGGGGATCAAAATCTAGAGGGAGATCAAATACAAACTGGGACGGCAGACCATCCATGAGGGTTTTGCTTTAGGGTTTTTTCACTGGTCACCATGGCAGGGCATGGAGGAGGGAGATCCTCCCTCCTACAGTAAAGTGGTTGTGGAAAAAAGCAAGGGATTTGGATCACATCACTTCAAGAAACTAAAGGAGGAGGTAACAGAGGCTAAGAATACAGAAAAATAAGAAACTATCAGACCTCAAGGATAGGAAGAGAATCATAAGGAAGCTAGTAGGGAGAAGAGAACAAAGGTTAGCAGTCTGAAAGTTGCTCCTAGGAGTACATCAGAGCTCTGTAAACTCAAGTCGACCACTATTCCTTGAGTTGTTTTAAGTGACCCAACATTGTAGATACATAGAGACCACATGGTGGAGTATGCTATTATCTGTAAATTTATGGGGATTTGGCCAACGAAGAAGGATTTGCAAGCATGGATAAGGAACCACTGGAAACCAAAGGGGGAAATTGACCTTCACCTTGGGTCCAAGGGCTTCTTCACGATGGTGTTCACAAGCTTAGAGGATAAAGATATAGTGTTCGAGGGAGGACCCTATTTTTACGCTTCTGTAGGCCTTTATATGAGACCATGGGTAATGAACTTTGTCCTAGAATGAGAAACTTTCACCTCGGTGCCAGTATGGATAAGACTCTATTCCCTTCCTTTATACTATTGGCTGCCAGAGTCTCTAGAGGCTATTGGCAACAAGCTAGGGCATTTTATAAAGATCTTAGATGCCACTCTAAGAGGCAAATACACTTCCTTTGCCTGGATATGTGTGGAAATGGACTTATCTAGGGCACTTCCAGCTGCAATCATTTTAGAAGTGTATGATGAGGAATAGGTGCAGGAGGTCGACTATGAACACGTCCCATTTAGGTGTCGTAAGTGCTATGAGCACGGGCACCTATACAGGGACTGCCCATTGAACAAGCTGGAGAGAAATACGAAAGACACTACAGGCAAGGATCCCGAAGGTTTTACTAAGGTTGGGGGTAGAGGGAAAGGAGGTAAGCGGTACCAAAAGAAAATTAATGAAGATAAACAACCGAGTCACAATAGTTTCAAGATCTTAGATGAAGTAGGTGAAAACAAAGGGACAAACCAGGAATCGAAGAATATTCCCACTAAGAAGGAAAGGGATACTAATATGGCGGATATACCAGAAAACAACAAACAAAAGGATGATATGCCAAGCATTATGGAGCTCATTAAGGACCAAAAGATGACCCCAAGTGAGGCTGGAACGGAAGACCATGAACTACAGGAGATTCTCAAGAGGGAGAATTTAGATTTAGAAAAGTTTCTAGAGCAGGGAATCACCAGAGGGGTAGACTCTCTGCCAAGAGAAAAGTTTGATAGGGTTCAACAGCTCTTCCTCTGGAAATCACAAACGAAGTGTTCTGGAGTCAAAAGAAACCATGTTAGCGAGGAGAATATGGGAGTGAAAATGATGGAGGATGCAATGATGCATTCTTCCAAGAACCTGGGTAGGAAAAGAGGAATAAAAACACAAATTGAGCTGTTGACCGAATGTGGGAAACTTATGATTAACTGAAGTGAGATGAGGGATATTACCAGTTACTCTACTCCTTTACAAACCTTTCTTAATGAAGCTAACAACCTAGAACATTAGGGGTCTAGGAAGTAAAAGGAAACAAAGAACTCTTAGCGGTAAAATGAAAGAAGAAAAATCAGATATGGTTTTTATTCAAGAAACAAAATTTTCGATGGAAAATATCAGAGAGATACACAGCAAATGGTTAATCAATTATGAATATATAGATGTTAAAGCGGATAACTCGGCGGGTGAGATTCTTACTCTATGGGATCCTCAAAAACTTGGAATCCTAAATGTTGAAGCTTCTAGGAACTATCTATCGTTGGTGATTCAACCTTTGGGTGATAAGGAGATTTACATGATCACTAACATCTACGGTCCTCAAAAAATAGAAGACAAACTTAAGCTTCTGACCTCCCTTGAGAAGCTGAGAGAGAGATATCATGATATGCCCTGGATTCTGGCTGGGGATTTCAATATGATCAGATCGCTTTCAGAGAAAAAAGGCAGTACGAGAAAGCTAGGCAAAGATTCCATTGTCTTCCAGAATTTCATGAATAACATGGGGCTAGTAGACACCGAAACAATAAATGGAACTTTTACTTGGAATAATAAGAGGGGAGGGGCTTTTCAAGTCACCTTAAACTAGATAGATTCATAATCTCAGAGGACCTCTTTCTCAAAGGCCTTGATATGTCAGCTTCAATCCTTCCCTTCAGAGGCTCGGACCGTTGGCCTATCCAACTTGAAGCTACCTTCATGGGTACACCAAGGAACAAACCTTTTAGGTTTGAAAATGTCTGGTTCTCTCACCCTAACTTCACCAGCAATATTGACAAATGGTGGGAGGAAGATATGCCCATTCAAGGCACTAAAATGTTCATGTTGCAGCAAAGACTTAAACACATCAAATCTAGGCTTCAAGATTGGAGCAAAAAAGAGTTTGGGAATATTTTTAAAGCTAAAAGAGAAGTTGAGCAGAAACTCCAAGAGATTAATCAGATCATCATCTCCAAAGGTTTTACCGAGGAACGGAAAATTCAGGCTGACTCTCTTCAGAATGAATGGGATGATCTGTGCAATCAAGAGGATATTTTCTGAAGACAAAAATCAAGGGTGAAGTGGATTAGAGAAGGAGAAATAAACACAAAGTTTTTTCATAGATCAACCTTAGATCACAGATCTTATAAAAAAATTTCAAAACTTAAAGATTCTCAAGGGAAAGAGATCGTCTCTCACAAAGAAATGGAATCTTTCCTAGTTCAACACTTCCTTAGCATAGCAGAGGAGCCTCTCGTTGATAGATATCATTTCATTAACAAATTCACCAAGTTTATTCCTAAGCTTGTAACCAGGGAAGACAACCACAATCTTAACAGGCCAGTGTCTGAAGATGAGGTTAGTGAAGTTATCAATGAGATGCAAAATGGGAAAGCTCCTGGCCCTGATGGCTTTAATGTGGACTTCTTCAAAGCTTGCTGGAAAACAATCAAATAAGATATCCTTGATGTTGTGGAAGACTCTAGAAGATCCAAAACTATTTTGAAAGCTGTTAATGCCTCTTTCATAGCTTTTATTCCAAATCAGGAAAAAGCTATGACATTGGACAGATTCAGACCCATGGCCTTATGTAATGTGGTGTACAAAATTATTTCCAAAGTGATTGCTAATAGACTCAAGCCTCTTTTTACTGCTTTCATCTCAGAGGAGCAAACTATATATGTGGAAGGAAGACAGATTCTCAACAACATCATACAAGCTGACGAGGTGGTACACTCTCTTAAGAGCAATAAGAAAGCTGGTATGACCATGCAGCTTGACCTAGCGAAATCTTATGATAAGCTAAGCTTGTCTTACATCAGGGCAGTGCAAAGAGCTTATGGCTTCGACCAGAATTGGATAAGAGGGTTATGGCCCTTGTATCCATGGCCAACTTCTCCATTCTTCTTAATGGCTCTCCCTCTAGAACCTTTATGCCTTCTAGGGATCTCAGACAAGGGGATCCGCTCTCCCCCTTCTTCTTTGTTCTCATGGTGGAAGGGCTAGGCAAAGTGATCAATAGGGAAAATTCTGAAGGAAAAATCCAGGGTCTAAAACTTACTCCAGATGGTGCTACTTCTACTCATCAACAATTTGTTGATGACACAATTCTGCATGGAATTCCTACAGTCAAGGAAGCTAGAGCCTTCAAAGAAATATTGAACGACTTTGCATTGGCCGCTGGTACAGAGGTAAGCCTTGACAAATCAGAGGTGTTATTTTTTAACACTAACATTGCTATTCAGAGGAACCTCACCAGAATTCTTCGGTTTCAAAGGGATTAGTTACCTTCTAAGTACCTTGGAATGCCTCTTACTGACAAACCTCCAAGCAAGGGAGTGTGGGAGCCGGTAACTAATAAACTTCAGGACAAATTTAGGAAATGGACCTGCAAATCTTTGAATATGGGGGGGTGTCTTGTGCTTACTAAGGTTGTCCTACAGGCTATACCCATTTTCATGTTTTCAACTCTTCTTGCTTCTAAAGGAGTTATGCAACAAATCAGGAGTATTCAACGAGATTTTCTTTGGGGCAAGGGGGAAGAGAAAAAGAAGTGGGCTTTGGTAGCTTGGGACAAGCTCTATAAACCTAAGGCCCATGGTGGTTTGGGGCTACATGACCTTGAAATCCTCAACAGAGTTTAGGGATCCAAACTATGGTGGAGGTGGCTCAAGGAATCAACCACCCCTTGGGCCAAGCTTTGGAAGCAGAAATATGAAAATAATTGGAAAGAGAGTGATCATGTCTAAATTTTAGGGCTCATCAAGGGCTCTCACATTTGGAGCCTTGCTTGGGAGAATAGAGCCATTATCCAGAAGCATAGTTTCTGTGAGATCGGAGATGGGAACCTTGCACGTCTTTGGGAGGATAATTGGCAGTAGGAACTAAATTTGTTTAGGGAAGGACCAACTGTTCTAAAAAATGACACTGACAACAAAGTTTTACTTATGGTAAGTGACTTCTGGGATCAAGTAAGGAACAATGGTAAATGGAGAATGTGGAAGGATCTTGGTTATAGTGAAGAGATTCCTTTGAAGGCCCAGGCGGGGTCTCTTGCTCTTGCCTTGGAGTAGAGGAAGACTTTGGTGTCATCCTCGTCTGACCAACTGAGATGGGGTCAAAACACTGAAGGCACCTTCAACCTCAAAGAATCTAAAAGCATGGCCCTAGGTTTTGATTATCCAAACCCTGATCAGGTTTGGAATGACCTTTTGGCAGAACTCACAATGGATGAAAATCAAGTTGTTTATGTGGTTAGTTCACCAAAAGAAAATTATCACATGGGATAATCTTCTGAAAGGGGCTTTATTGGCCTATCCAAATGCCATCTATGTGGCTTATAGGAGGAGACAATGGAACATTTACTAAACCTATGCCCCTTCACCTCTACCCTGTGGGATTGGGCCGCCTCAGTCTTCAGGAAAACTAACAGGGACAAACTCAACATCACCAACACTTTGAAGAATTGGAGGAAAGACTTCTTAGGTAATGAAATCATTAACAAGGCTTGGACTCTAGTTCTAGGATTTATCATCTAGGATGTCTAGAAAGAACGCAATGGCAGGATTTTCAAGAACAAAATAGGCTTGACCCAAAAGATAATTGTCCAAATTTTATAACAGCTCAAAGATACAGTAGGAGCCCTTATGTGGAAAATTCTTGAGGACCCTCCTTCACCCCAGGATGCTTGCATACTTCTGCAGTTGGGTCTCCATTCTCTGGTTCCCTAAGGCACTTTCAAGGGTGTGAGAAAAACAATTGCTCGTAAAGATATCTGGCAGCCTTCTCCTCATGGTTTTTGGAAAATCAATATATATGGGGTCCTCTAAGGGCAACCTAGGGATGGATGGATTTGGCGGTGTCATAAGTGATGAGCAGGGTCAGATAAAGGATTTCTTTCATAGTGATTTGGTGATTGCCACTAATAACATGGTGGAGCTCATGGCCTTAGAGCAGTGCCTGGAAATCCTAATGGAGTCAAATTTACACAATGCCATCATTGAAGCTGACTATTTATTGGTCATTAATGTGGCCAAGAAAATGTGTAATGGAACGGTACCTGGAAAAGTGTCGGAACACTAGAGGCTCTCGCAGGTCTTTCACCGTATTCAGTCCCAATTGCAAACCCTGAGAACCGTTAGCTTCGTTCATGTGCAAAGAAAATCCAATATGTTAACTGGGAGTCTTTACCCACTGGTAAACTACAGGATGATTGTCAACGATAGGCAACCAAAGACATGGCGTATCTCTAGACCATGAATAATGAGCAGGAGGAAGACTAGAGGGAGTTGAAGGAACGACATAAACCCGAAGTGAAGAGAAGGAATAAGAGGTGAGGTAACGATGCATGGGAGTCATTAGATCATGTAAGATCAACGGACATAATTGGTGGTAAAGATTAGCAGGAGTAGGAGAGGGAGGAAATCCTTGAGCCTGGTTTAAGTGCTGCAATAAATCCTAACCGTTGATCTTATTTCCAAACAATGACGTCACAAGTAACTATGGGGGTTCAGCTATTTGTAACCCGCGTACTAGTTGAATTGCCACAGACCATAGGATTTATGTGCATCTGCCATCGATTGGATATCAAGTTTTAAAGTGGTTAGAGAAGTCTAAGAGTGGACCTGAAGTTTTATAGACCAAGGTTCAAAATCTATATCGGCTCCGAGAAGCGGTTAAGTGGCGAGAAAGTTCCTAATGCGATGTTGTGACAACCGTCGGATCAAGAACCAGATCAACGGTGGAGATTTAATCGTAAATTGCATTCGGTAAAAGAGTCTGGTCAGTGATAAACCGAGTTTTGCAATATTGCAATGTGTCGAGGTTCGCGATGCTGCGATGGACTATGGACCGTCAGATCAAAGGGTTGATCGAACGGTGATGATTAACTCTCACATTTCGCAGGAATCAAGTGTTGGCGGCTTGCGGACCTGATGTTTTATAGACCAAGGTTCATAATCTATATCAGCTTTGGGAAGCGGTTAAGTGGCGTGCAAATTCCCATTGCGATATTGCGACAACCGTCAGATCAAGAACCAGATCGATGGTGGAGATATAATCACAAATTGCATTCGGTAATTGAGTATGGTCAGTGGTAAACCCATTTTTGCGATATTGCGATGTGCCGAGGTTTTCGTTGCTACGATGGACTATGGACCCTCAGATCAAAGGGTTGATCAAACGATGGAGGTTAACTCTTACATTTCGTAGGAGTCAAGTGTTGGTGGCTTGTGGAAACTGCGATGTGCGATATGCCGAGAAGGGGATGAAGCGTCTATATTTTTTTTTGTGTGTAATGTCTTGGGTTTTGTTGACCCTATTGTTTGTTTATCATCAACGGGTCTGTCTTGTGCTGGTCTTTACACTTGTAAAGACATGTACCATATGTAATCTTGTTTTTTCGGTTAATTGAAGGCTCCACTCTTACTTGACCAAAAAAAAAAATATAGAGGGAGATCTAAATCTCTAGGAAAACCTGTAAAGGTGGTGTGCTGGAAATGCGGAAAGGAAGGGCACCACAAAAGGGACTGTAAATATAAAGCTCTTGAAAAAGGAAGGGATCTGTTGATTCCCCTTCTGTAGAGGTGAAAACCACCTCAAATGAAGGTGGGGATGTGTACTTGGCTTCTTCAAGTACACAGGTAGATCATGAGGCATGGTTGATTGACTTAGGTGCATCCTTTCACTTCACACCCCATAAAGAGTGGTTTTGTGAGTATGAGAAATATGATGGTGGTGATGTCTTCTTGGGGGATTACAGGAAGGCTAGAATCATTGGTCGTGGAAAGTAAAGTTGAAGTTACAAAGTGGAAGGGTTAGAACACTTTTGGGTGTTCTTCATATTCCTGCATTGGCCAAAAACCTAATTTCCGTAATCAAGCTAGATGATGCAGGTGTAAAAATAGTGTTCGAGAAGGATAACTGCAAGATTGTTCAGGGAACATTGGTATTGATGTGGGGAATTTGGATTGAAACCCTGTACAACCTGCAAGGTAGCACTGTTGTTGATGGGTGCAACAATTATGTGGTTCCTGAAAGTGGAGCAGAAAATCTAGTGGTCTCTGGAGAGAAGACCATGTTGTGGCATCAAAGGCTTGGACGTATTGGAGAGAAGGGCCTTCGAATACTTCATGGTAAAGGTATGGTAGAAGGTATGAGTAATAGCTCTCTGGATTTTGGATTCAGTGAAAATTTTGTATATGGGAAGCAGAATTGGGTGAGTTTCCCCTTTGGTGGTAAGAGGGCAAAATAGATATTAGAACTTGTGGAAAGTGATGTGTTTGGACCTATGAAGGTTCCATCACTGAGTAAGCTTTTTTACTATATATCATTTATAGATGACTTCTCAAGGAATACATGGATATATTTCCTTAAGAAGAAATCTAAAGTATTTGACACGCTTAAAGAATTTAAGGCTCTATTGGAAAACCACACAGAGAAGAAGATAAAGGTGTTGAGGGAAGGTAACGGTGGAGAGTTTTGGAGTAAGGAATTTGAAGAATTTTGTAAGAAGTGTGGTATAACACAGCAAAAGACTACTCCATACACACCTGAGAAAAATGGAGTTGAAAAAATAATGAACAAGACATTGATGGAAAGGGTAAGAAGCATGCTTAGTGGTGCCAGGTTAGGACAGGACTTCTGGGCAGAGGTGGTGGAGACAACATGTTACCTGGTCAATAGATCACCTTCATCAGCGTTGGAGGATAAGGCTCCACAAGAGGTATGGAGTGGTAAGAAACCCTCTCTTTCACATTTGAGGGTACTTGGATGTGATGCATATGTACATGTTCCAAAGGAGAAAAGAACCAAGTTGGATGGTAAATCTGAAAGGTGCATATTTATTGGGTATAAGGATGGTTTAAAGGGTTATAAGCTTTGGAACCTATTAACAAGGAAGGTTGTGTACAACTGAGATGTGATGCTCAAAGAGGTGAAAGATGTTATTAAACATGAATTCCAACCAAAGGAACCTGAGAAGATAGAGTTTGAGCTTAAGGAGGAAAAATAAGACTCTAAGCAGAGGAGGAATTACAATATGAAGAGCCACAAACTCTGGGTGTGAGAAGATCAGTTCGAGAAAGGAGGAAACTGGAAAGGTATAGTCCATCTACTTTCTGTTCAATTTTCTCTTTATCTGTTACTGATGATGATCCCAGAACTGTGAAGGGAGCAGTAGATTCAGAGGATGGTAAACTATGGAAAGAGGCCATGGTTAATGAAATGGCATCTTTGCACAAAAATGAGGCCTGGGATCTGGTGGAATTGTCGGCTGGAAGGAAACCCATTGGCAAAAAATGGGTGTTCAAGAAGAAGACAAATGCAGAAGGAAAGGTGGAGAAATACAAAGCTCGGTTGGTAGCAAAAGGTTATTCCTAGGTGCCGGGAATTGATTTTGTTGATATTTTTGCTCGTGTTGCCAAGGTAGATTCTATTTGATTACTTTTATATGTTGCTGCTTCTTTTGATTTTTAGGTAGAACAGATGGATGTGAAGACAACATTTCTTCACGGGGATTTGGAATAGGAGATCGACATGAAGCAACCTGAAGGTTTTGCAGTGAAGGGTAAGAAAGAGCTGGTATGCAAGTTAAAGAAGTCTTTATATGGGTTAAAATAGTCACCAAGGATGTGGTATCAGAAATTTGATAAATTTATACGAGGACTTGGCTTCACCAGAAGCAAAGCAGATCACTGTGTGTATTTTAAATTAATTGGTGACCGTTTTATTTATCTGGTTTTGTATGTTGATGATATGTTGCTGGTTGGAAATCACAAATAAATTATCTAGGATTTGAAGACCCAATTGTCCTCCAAATTTGACATGAAAGATATTGGTGCTGCAAACTATATTTTGGGCATGGAAATTAAAAGAGATCAGGCAAAGAGGAAGCTATGGTTAAACCAGAGGAAGTATGTCAAGACAATACTGCAGAGGTTCAATATGCAGGATAGTAAACCGGTGAAGGTTCCTATTCTTGTAGGTGTAAAGTTATCTATTGAACAATGTCCCAAGACACAAGAAGAGGAAGAGGATATGTCCCGTGTTCCATATGTAAGTGCAGCCGGTAGCCTGATTTATGCGATGGTCTGTACTAGAGCAGACATTGCACATGTAGTGGGAGTATTGAGCAGGTTTATGTCAAAAGAATTGGACAACAGTGAAGCGGGTTTTCAGGTATTTGTGTGGCACTAGTGATTATGGTTTGTGCTATCAACGAATACCAGGATTGGACAGAGTTTTGGATATCCGTGTCTTTGTTGATGCGGACTGGGCTGGAGATCTGGATCAGAGAAGATCTACAAGTAGGTATGCGTTTAACCTATTTGGAGGTGCAGTCAGTTGGATGAGTAAGAAACAATCTATAGTGGCATTATCAACTACAGAGGCAAAATACATGGCAGCCACTCATGCAAACAATTAAGCAGTTTGGTTGCAGAGATTGTGTTCAAGTATGGGGTTAGTACAGGGAGCTATAAGGATAGACTGTGATAGCCAAAGTGCAATTTTCTTGGCAAAGAACCCTACATATCATTCAAAGACAATGCACATTGATCTTCGGTATCACATTTTGAGGGATATGATACAAGACAAAAAGGTGTTGCTAGTAAAGGTGGACACTTTGAAGAATACTGCAGATGCATTGACAAAATCTATGAGCTCTGAGAAGTTCTCTTGGTGTAGAGAAACAATGGGAATTTTAGGGCCAGATAAATGACTAAGCTCTCTTGTGGCCCCCTATGGAAAGAAAACAACAAGTGGGAGAATAATAGGTTGTGTTATATTCTTTCCACGACTAGCCTCCCTAGTTAACCTGGGGGTTAGAGGGGGGGCGAAGCCCCCCCTTCGTTGTGTTGAATGCGTAGCAGAGCAGTAGGGGGTGTTTGATGGGGGCGGTTAGCCCACCTCTACGGGGTCTGAGGTAGCGCCCTGGGGAAATTTTTTTGGACCCTATATTAAGGTTGGGCAGACCTACCTATGGTTTTGTTCATGGTTTTTTGCACATGGTTTTGGACGCGATGGTTTTCGGTCCATAGTTTTAGACGCGATGGTTTTTGGTCCATGGTATTGGATGCTTTGGCATGTATAAATATGTATTGTAACATTGAAAGGAACATAATGAAAAATCAAGTTGGTAGGCTCGATTTTGGGATCTAGGGGAAAATCTCTATGTATATGTGTTTTATGTGTTATGCTCTCGCATTGTTTATTTTCTGTTCTTAGAATTTGTATGCAGGTAATTTTTGTATGGGATTAAAACCTATAGATTGTTTGCAAGAGAAAACTGAATTTCCTCCTTCCATCATGGCCACAACTGTCTCTACATTTAATTAAAAACCATTTTTCTCACGCAATTTGGCAAATGAGGCTACACAAAACCTCGAAAATATCCCAAATGGTTACGAATTTGAGAAAATAACTTTCGCATAATATAATTAACCCCATTCTAAAGAAAACCCATGTTTTAGATTTTTACAGTTTGTTTTCATTTGGTCACAAAATGTGTTTTAAAAATGATGTTTTAGAGCTCTTACGCATTCTCGCAAATGCTCATGCAAAAACAATTACTTGTTTGATCTTTCATGTCCACCACCAAGCATGGATGAGGATGAGTGGGAATATTTTCAATTCAAGAGAATCGAAGTTTAACAACCACATTATCAGGATGGAAATCCAGCAGAACTGCATCAATTTTTTTTTAATGCACGCAATCTCAGTTATAAAACTGTTAAACTCAATGTTTAGCAATTCAAAAGACATGGAAAAGGAAGGTATTCTTCGGCATACATTAACTCTTAAGCTCAATACCATAGAATTTGAGATCTCCACATATCACATTTCAAGGATGAAAAATCTGGGCTTGCTGACCCTATCGTGAAAACTCTTACCAACTATTTATCCTCACGAAATATTACTCAACATGTTGGAAGTTTTAAAAGTTATTTAAATGCTGATAGGGATGTTTATAATGATATGGAAGTGGATGGGACATATTCCAGTGAAGGTACCGTTCCCCACAATGAATTTGATCGTCACGATGTTGTCAAAATTGACTCAAGTAATAGCCTGCTCAAGTATTATCGACCACAATATCTTGTAAATGATTTGACACAGCGGTAGCAACCAGAGACAGGAAAAGTAGGTTTGGATTTCTTTCCAACACTAAAGAGGTTGTGAATGGAGCATTCCTACATCATTTTGATGATTAATTGGATTCCATTGTAGATTTGAGGCTTCTATGATCCATATCAGTATTGAGAAGAAAATTTCGACGAAAATTACATCATAATTCATTTGTCGACGCATTTCAAACCAACAAGTGTGATTCATCGTCAAGACAAGTTGAAGAACCAGACCATGGCAACAGTTTAAATAGAGAGAGAAGATCATCCAACTACTATATTTGACCAGGAAATGACTATCATCCAACGACTATTTTGACTAGGAAACTACTATATTTCACCAGGGAACGACTATATTTGACCTTGAAATGGCTATATTTTACCAAGGAATGGCTATGTTTGACCAGGAGACTGAACTAGACCGAGGGACAAGGATATGGAAATTTAATTAATTCAACAGTTAATTTTCTTAAATTTATTACTATATTTTATTTGTATTTAATGAGAATAAACTGATATTGGATTTGTTATTAAAGCTATATATAAAAATACCAACTAATATTTATTAAATAAATTAAAATAACTAATTAAAGTATCGTCTGGGTAACAGTGGCAAATATAAAAATCTTAACAAGAACCCATTAAAAAAGATCTCTAGAAGAGTCGCCCTAGCTATTAAATGTAGTAGCGCTGTGGGTTCCCTTTGCCATAAGCTTATTGAGAGTAGCCTCATCACTCCAAGGATCTATGGGCTTCCAAAGATTCACAAAGAAGAGGCTCCTCTTAGACCCATTGCCAATACATAGGAGGTCCAACCTACCTCCTTGCTAAATTTCTGGCCTCGAAGCTTAGACCCCTTTTGGGTCTCACAGAGTCTTTCGTTAAAGACTCTTCGTCTTTTGTTAATGAGCTTAAGGGCATAAAGTTCAACCCTGATGACAATCTTGTAAGTTTCAATGTGGTATCCCTTTACACATCCATTCCTATAAAGGAGTCCATTGAAGTCATTAACCACCTAACCGATCCTGATACTGCTCATTTAGTCGAAATTTGTCTCACGTCTACTTTCTTCGGCTTCAAAGGTGAATTCGATGAACAGACATGCAGGGTTTCCATGGGCTCACCCCTATCCTTGGTAGTTACAAATCTTTATATGGAAGACTTTGAATCCAAGGCTTTGGCCTCACACAGCTCTTGCCCAAGGTTTGGAAAATATTTGTTGACGACATTGGTGTCATCTGGTCTCATGGCCAAGAGGAGTTAGATCTATTTTTCCAGCATCTCAACAATCAATCCCCCTCTATTAAGTTCACCATGGAGCAAGAAGTTGATGGTTGTTTTCCTTTCCTAGATGTTCTCATTTCAAAAAATGTTGACAGTTCTTTCTCCCACCAAGTGTTTAGGAAGAAAACTCATACTGAGCAGTATCTTCATGCCAACTCCCATCATTTCCCTGCTCAAAAGTTGGGTGTTCTCAACACGCTAGCGACTCATGCGTTGAGAATCTCCAATGAGAAGAACCTTGAGAAGGAGAAAGCCCATCTCCTTAATGTTTTTGTTAATAATGGTTACAGTAGGCACCAAGGTCTGGAAGCTTTCCTTAAAGCTAGCCAAGGTCCCAAGGTTAAGAAAGACCCTAAGGATAGGGTCTCAGGGGTTCATCTCCCATTCATCCAGGGGACCACTAATAAGATTGCGAGAATCCTCAGGAGGCATAATGTGCCCTCTTCGTTTAGACCCCTTAACACCATTCGTAGCTCTCTTAGATCTGTTAAAGACCCCATCGACCCCAAGGACATGAAAGGTGTCTATGTTATTCCTTGTTCTTGTGGGACCCCCTATGTTGGTGAGACTGGGCGCTCTATTAATCAAAGGATTCATGAACACTTAGCCGACATAAAAAATGGGAGGACCAAGTTGTTCACCATGGCAGAACAAGAAGAAAAAAACTAAGCATCACGTATGCATTAAGGAGGCTAGTGTTATTCCCAAGATTGCCCCTTTTCATCATCGGAAGTTTAGGGAGGCCATAGAAATTGAAAAAAGGCCGAGAAATCTCAATAGGGATAATGACTGGAAGATTAGCAGACGTTGGATCCCTGGCCTTTCCTCCTAGCCACACTCGCCCGACCCCCGCTCCAACCCTACCCCCGCCCCTTCTGTTGTTCCTTTATTGTGATCTTCTCTCGTCTTTTATCCTTGTGTTGTCCTTTATCCCTTCTTTGCTCTTTCTTTTTAATAATTATTTAACCTTTTTAACAATTCTTATAATATGATATTTATTTATAAGGGTAGTTAGGATCTTTTTAGCCTTGATAATTAGCATTAACATTTTTACCGTAATAGAGGAATTTTAAAGAATGACGCCAATTATCCCATTTATACTTTAATTTAAATTGATGTATATTATTTGGTGGATTTAACTAATAAAAAACTGTCATCTTCTTTCTCAGTGTTTTTAATTGGAAATTGCGCCTTTTCGATTTTGTTAGACCCTTGATTTTTTTTTTTTTTTTATTTTTTAAATCTATTATTTTATTCTCATTAATGATATAGAGTTAATTTATGAATTATAGTGTAATAGTAATATAATAAGTTTCCCTTATTGAAGAAAAATTAAAGAATAAAGGTAAATTTAATATTAATTTATTTGGCTTTAGCATTTATAGTAATTCTATTAATTTATACTTATTAGTTATATAAAGTTAAATTAAGACTTAGCTAATTTTGGGTATAATGTAAAAATTAATATAAAGAAAAAATTGAAGAATGAAGAAAAGCTTGATATCAATTTGTATTTATAAGGCTTTAGCACTAATAATAATTCTATTATACTCATATAAAGATTAAGACCTAGGGAGTTATTAATATAATGTAATAGTGAGTTTAATAGGTTTCACCTGAATGAAGATGAATTTAAAGAATGATGTTTCGTTTATAACTTTAATAAGAATTAGTAAGAACTATTAACTTTAGAATAATTTTACCATAACTAAGTAGGTGAGCCTTTAATTAGAAATTTTAATTTATTTAATAAATATTAGTTGGTATTTTATATAGCTTTCATAACAAATCCAATATTAGTTTATTCTCAATAAATATAAACAGTTTTTTTTTTTCACTTACTGGTTCACGGATACCCGGGTCAGTGGGTAGCCGCTACGTCCAGGGTTTTAAACACTGAGTGGACGCCACCCGAAGGGCATCAACACCCCTCGGCCTATTTACTGACCTAACCCCAAGAGCTTTCGGGATTCGACCTTGTGACCTCCCATTGGCGAGGCACTTGATTTGAACGATTGAACTAACTCTTGGGGCTAATAAATATAAACAGTTAAATTAATAAAGTATAGTAATAAATTTAGGAAAACTAACTGTTGAATTAATTAAATTTCCCTATCCTTGTCCCTCTGTCTAGTTCAGTCTCCTAGTCAAACATAGTCATTCCCTGGTCAAATATAGTTGTTTCCTGGTCAAATATAGTCATTGGATGATCTGCTCTCTCTATTTCAATTGTTGCCATGGTCTGGTTCTTCAACTTGTCCTCACGATGAACCACACTTGTTGGTTCGAAACGCGTCGACAAATGAATTATGATGTGAAGTTTGCTAAAAATTTCTTCTCAATACTAATTGGATTCAGTTGCAACACGTCCATCAAATCCCTTCGTTATTCAAAACTAAGAAGAAACCCTTATCTAATATTTGCATTATCAATTTTCCAATTCTTGATTATGGTAGAGTCAATATTATTTGTAGGTATGTCTCTCGTTCATTGCTTCTTTGAAAAGAGATCCAATATTTTTTATTCTAAAGCCATGGGGAGAAGAGATCCTTATGGCGAGGAGTTCACTTTGGGAAAGACCCAAGATCGTGATGGATGCACTGGAATTAAATCAGGTTCAGGTGCAGAAACGATTCGTTTCTGCACCTCCTCAAAAATGGAATAGATATGCAGCAATTTAAAGCAAGATCTAATTTTATTTTTATTTTTTAATGATGAATTTTGGATTTTGATTTTTAAGCTAATGCAATTTTTTTCTTTACAGGTCGCATGAGAGCCTAATTTTCAATTTCTCAATTCTCTTAAAAAAAGAATTGATAATTTTTATTAAAAATTTACATTTCCCTTATTCAAAAACATGAAATTTATTATTATTATTATTATTTAAAATCAAAACATGATTTTTTTATTGAAAATATTTTTGTGAGGTTAGTGAAAATGTAAGAAAATAAATAAAAATATAAAGATTTTAAAGTCTAAAAACTTAGAAAAAAATGCAATCAAGCTTGATTTTATTTTTCCTAATTTATCTACTTGATATATTTTTTATTTTTTACTTCTAAGTATATGAATTTTTCCAATAGAGCCATTTATGGATTAGACTTTCAAGAACGTTCATATTCAATTTTGAAAAATGTACATGATCGTGTATAAGGACATGAGAAATCATCTTGACTTTTCAATTTGTCACAAAGATCTCTTGAAGAATGGATGAATGTCATGGCGCAATCACATTTCAATACCATTCCTCAATGTAATCCTTGTGCTCCAAAGGATGTTTAATTCTCATTCTAGATCTTTCATCCATAAATGGTTAGTATCGATTTTTTTTATATTTTTTTTATAAAAATGATATGCAGCTAAATGATTCATGCATCTACATGTTGCACGCTTCCCCGGAAACAGTGCCAAAATGTTGAGGCAAATTAATTACCTATCATTTAATTGTCAACCCAGGGGTTTCGTAAAACTTGCGAAGCGTGCATGCCCTATATGTGATAGAAATTAACTTTAAATTTAGATCAATCTAACTATAAAACCAAATAATGACAAACCAAATTCACATATTCTAATTCAACAACCAATTCAAAAGAAATTATAGTACAATTATAGTACATCACGCGGAATTGAAATCTTAATCTTACACACTTGCAGGAATTTAAAAGCACGCCAGTATTTCAAAAATGAAATCTACTCTAAGGGATCATATGTGCATTATCAATAAGGATCCTATGAAATGAATAATCAAAACCACATGACATGAAATGAAATAAGAAACAATCATTCTTAACCTCTCACACAAGGAAATATATGAAAGCAAGTAAAAACAATCGCTCTTAACCTCTAGATAGGAAAGAAAATAAAAGCAATCACTCTTAACCTCGCACACATGAAAAGATATGAAAGAAATAAAAATAATCACTCTTAACCTCTCACACGGGAAAAGATATGAAATAAATAAATCTTAATCTATGAAAGCAATAAACCTTAATCTATGAAAAATGATAAATCTCACACATTGTGGCTGGCCAATCCAAAAGTATGAGAGATGGCAAGTTGAGAGGATCCTAGCGCAAGCATTACCAATCGAGGTGAGCATCACCCATGAGCATGATGCTAAATCTAAATTCCATTCAAAACATAAGTAATCTTAACTTTCCACTTGAGTATCTCCAACTTTACACATGCCTTTGAAAGGAGAAGGCTCTCTTATTTATACAAAAAACATAAGAAGCTACCTCATTAATGGAGGTCCATTATTCTCTCCCTAGATCCCTAGAAAATCTCATAGAGTTACAACTCAAATAGGTAATGATGAGACACATATCCTCTTTGACCTTTATCCAAATATTTTTCCATATCTTGAAGGGAATTCGAATTTGAGCATTGGAGGGCACATAAGGGTGCCTTGGAAGCTTCCAAATGACCTACACATGTCATGAAACTCAATCCACTTTTAAGTATTAGCAAGTATATGCCATTTTTCTATGTTTTAACCATTTAATTCACTTATAATACTAGAAATCATTAACTTTTGGAAAACACAAATTTAACCCATGTAATTATGAAAATGGAGGCTAATGAAAGATTATATGGCTATGGAGTTGTGGCATGTGAGTGAACTGGTGGCGATAAAGGTGAAAAAGGATGATATTTTGAAGACATTTTGGAGACAACATACCCCCAACTGACGCTATTGCATGTCCTCATGCAATCTACTGCATTTCTTAATCATGATTTGCTTTTGAATGAGCTTGGCTTATATCAATTGTCCTTAAACTTTGCATTTGACAATTTCATTTCTTTTTGCAAAGTATTCCTTATCATACATTGAATTGCAACATGTTTTCTTGGTTCTTGTGTGACAACCAAATCCTAATTGGTATTGGTTCTTGTGTTTCAATACCTTGTTTCTTTTTTTTCATCAAGATTCATTTGACATATTTAAGAATGCATATTTACATCAACCATATAATATGCACATCATTTAGGCATTTATTTGCAAATCACATAACTTTTGAACCATAATGCAATCATAATTGATTAGGACAAGTATGTTAGGATGAAATGAAGTGAAATGGAATGAAGTGATATGGATGTGATAATAAATGGATGTTCCTTGCCCCCCAACTAAAGGTGTTTATGGTTTTCTTTTTCAAATGAGAAAGGAAATATGGTGAAGTATTTTCCAAAAATTATAATTTCAGTACTCAAGGAATTCTATGATTAAAAGCTAGAAAAGAACATACCTTTACTTACCTAGGAAGTGGAAAAACTATGCATATGTAGAGAAGTTGTAGCTATTGCTGGATCATGGAAGAGAATGTTGAATTTCATTTGCTTCTTGGTTGCATAAATTGTGGATGAGGTGGTGAAAGTGGATTCTTTATTGCTACTGCTAAATCTATTGTATCTGCTACAAAATGCAGAATTGATATAGTCTTCACCCGCTACAAAACCCAATGTTACAATTCTAGTCATGAGAATACATGTGTTGTTGTCGAGCATGAAGAGAAGTCATTGGATTACCGACCATTGATGAATTTCGTTAACAAATTCAAGGCAAACTTGCCATTAAAGTCAATGAGTGCCAAGGTACCTAAGTACATCTTGCAAAGTGCGAATAGATTAGCTCATGTCGAGCCACTTGCAAGATCTAACGATCAAGGGATATTGATGCATTCCCATGATTGTTAGCGAGAGAACTTGTCATTGATGCATACAAGCCTCAAGGTACTAATAAGGACTCTACCCCTGAACCTAGATAATGTGTTGATATCGATAGGCCAAGACTTGTTAGAAGGGAGGCCTTAATGAATTCTCCATCATCTAATTTGAGTATGAAATGATGATTTTGGAAGGAATATGAATGAAAAAACTTCCAGTGGATCAAGGTTTTTAATGGAAATGAAAATGACAAGATGGTAAACAGGCGAATGGAAAGCAAAAGGACAAGTAAGCATGTAAGCGAGCTAAATGTCTCTATTAATGGGTTAATGAATGGAATTATGGAAACTGTGAATGGAAAATGTAAGTGGAAAACATGAGACACTTGCACGGAAAATGGTGATGATGATGCTTAGCGAAAATCCTTGGATAGATTGTGAGTTTGGAGAGGAAAAATGGTGGCATTTATAGATAATGGATTCAATTGGTTCATATCTCTTGAAATTAGAAATAGAAAACCAATCATGCATAATTGGATTCCTTCAATTCTTTGATTGCCCTAAAACTTGAAAATAAACATGGCACTAACATTGCAATAAAATGTAAGTGTGTTCAAAGAGAAGCGATCAATTTCTTTTTGATACATACATAAAATTTGCATAATTGACAGGTTCATGACGTATTTTCATTTCAAATGGTTAGTCCAATTTCACCATTGCGATAATAAATCCAATTTCTAAAAAAAACGATTTCCTCAATTTATGTTTGAATCATAGCATTTCATAAAAATACAAAAATATTATTTGTGATTGCTTAATGATTCTTGCAAAAGAATCCTCAATAAAAAATTCATCAATCGATCCTGCAGATAAAGTGCCTTCATAGTTCTTCTTCTTTCTTGCATCATGCATGAAAACATAATCATTAGAAAAAACCAATAAATTTTGATCATGATTTTCTGATTAGAATGCATTGTTGACAAGTAGATCATTGAGTTAAATACATAGCTGCTAAATTGTTTTTCAGCTGCAGAATTGTTGGTAAACTGTAGAATTGCACAGTTTCTGTAGCTAAAATCTTGAACAAACAGTTAAGTACACGCATCTATGCATTTTTGTTATGAACAAATAATCAATCCAATCTTCAAATTGATAAATACCTCTTCCAGAAAAAATTAGCAAATAGAACATATATATATATATATATATATATATATATATATATAGATATTGTAGTTTCTTTATTATTTTTATTTTTTTTTATTTTTTTATTTATTTTTTTAATGTTTTTCTTTGTATTTTTATTTATTTATTTTTATTATTTTTTTAAATGGTTTTGTTTTTAATATATATATATTTTAGTTATCATGTCCATTATCATGTCTAGATATGCCACTCATATTCTTGTACCCTTGAGTGATTGTGGTCTTTGATAATTTATTACAACCCTCTGCTTGTTCTTTTTACTTTCAAATACATGTGGAGATTTAGAATTCAATCATGCAAAGGATTTCAAAAATAACATATTTTTATGTAATTTGTTTTGAGTGAACAAAATCAAGGAAAATTGGATTTGGGGCACCTAGAACAGTATAAAAAACAAATAAAAATATCAAAACTTAACAAGTTGAGATAAAAAAATTACCGATACTGGTACCCCTGAAATGCTAGAGGAAGTGCTCGGGGTCGAGGCGAGGGAGTTCACACTCCCAGGGCTACCAAATCTATTTCATAATATCTATGTAATTTGATTTGTTGTTTGATATGCAATTCCATCCTTTGAAGATCTCCTTGCACCTGTGATCATAACGCGGTTTTAGCCCTGGATCATGAACCCATCTTCCGTACGAATAGTTACAAGGTTTCATCTGGCTGCCCACTTGCTTGTGGAGATTTTTTGAACCGCCCATGTCCTCATCCCAGTTGTATTAATAACCTCTACTCCTTTAATCATTGGAACTCGAGAAATCTCTGTGGAAGATCTACCTCCTGTAGATTAGGGAGACCAAATTCTTGGCAGATTGTTTGTAGGAGAAAACCAAATTTCTTCCTTCCATCATGGCCGCAACTGTATGTGAATTTAATTACAAATTTGAAAAAATCGCTCCTGTGTAATATAAATAAACCCATTATGAAGAAAACCCATGTTTGATATTTTTAAAATTCATTTTCATTTGGTCACAAAATGTGTTTTAAAAATGATGTTTTAGAACTCTTACACATTCTGGAAAATGCTCAAGTAAAAACAATTACTTGTTGGATCTTTCATGTCCACCGCCGAGCATGGATAAGGATGAGTGGGAATCTTTTCAATTCAAGAGAATCAAAGTTTAACAACCACATTATGAGGATGAAAATCCAGCAGAACTGCATCATTTTTTTTTGAATGCGCACAATCTCAGCTGTAAAACTGTTAAACTCAATGTTCAACAATTCAAAAGACATGGAAAATGAAGGTATTCATGGGCGTACATTAAATCTTAAGCTGAAGACCATAGCATTTGAGATGTACGCATATCACATTTCAAGGATGAAAAATCTGGGCCTACTGATCCTACCCAGAAAATTCTTACCAGCTATTTATCCTCACCAAATATTACTCAATAGGTTGGAAGTTATAAAAGTTATTTGAATGATGACAAGTATGTTTACAATGGTATGGAAGTGGATGGGACATATTCCAGTGAAGGTACCATTCCTGGCAACAAATTTGATCTTCACAATGCTGTCAATATTGACTCAAGTAATAGCCTGCTCAAGTATTATCGACCACAATATATTGTAAATGATTTGGCACAGCGGTAGCAACCAGAGATAGGAAAAAATAGATTTTCTTTGCTTTCCAACATGAAACAGGTTGTGAACGGAGTGTGCCTACGTCATTTTGATGATTAATTGGATTCAGTTGCAACACATCCATCAGATCCCTTCATTATTCAAAACTAAGAAGAAACCCTGATCTGGTATTTGCATTATCAATTTTCCAATTCTTGATTATGGTAGATTCGATATTCTTTGCAGGCACGTGTCTCATTCATTTCTTCTTTGACAACAGATCCAATGTTTTTTATTCTAAATCCATGGGGAGAAGATATCCTTAAGGCGAGGATTTCACTTTGGGAAAGATCCAGGATCGTGATGGATGCACTGTAATTAAATTAGGTTTAGCTACAGAAATGAGTCATTTCCGGAGCTCTCTGTAGCTCCTCAAAAATGGAATAGATATGCAGCAATTTAAAGCAAGATCTATTTTTATTTTTATTTTTATTTTTATTTTTATATTTTAATGATGAATTTTGGATTCTCATTTTTAAGCTAATGAAATTTTTTTCTTTACAGGTCGTATGAGAGCTTAATTTTTCAATTTCTCAATTCTTGTAAAAAAAGAATTGATAATTTTTATTAAAAATTTACGTTTCCCTTATTCAAAAACATGATTTTATTATTATTATTATTATTATTTAAAATCAAAACATGATTTTTTTTTATTGAAAATATTTTTGTGAGGTTAGTGGAAATGTAAGAAAATAAACAAAAATATAAATATTTTAAAGTCTAAAAACTTAAAAAAAAATGCAATCAAGAACTTTAAAAAACTGTAATCCAGCTTGATTTTATTTTTCCTAATTTATCTACTTGAAAGACTATTTTTTTTAACTGTTAAGTATATGAATGTTTCCAATGGAGCCATTTACGGATTATACATTCTAGAACGTTCATATGCAAATTTGAAAAATGTACCTGATTGTGTATAAGGACGTGAGAAATCATCTTGACTTTTCGATTTGTGATAAAGATCTCTTGAAGAATGGATGAATGTCGTGGCAAAATTGATTTTTGATTCCATTCCTAAATGTAGTCCTTATGCTCCAAAGGATGTTTAATCTGCATTCTAGATCTTTCATCCATAAATGGTTAGTATCGTTTTTTTTTTTCTTATAAAAATGATATGCAGCTAAATGATTCATGCATCTACATGTTTTAATCATGCATCTAGAAAAAAACTAAAAAGAATATGAACTCTAGACTGAAAGCTAGTTCCTATGCACACTTCCCCGGCAATGTCACCAAAATTATGAGGCAAATTAATTACCTATCATTCAATTGTCAACCTGGGGGTTTTGTAAAACTTGAGAAGCATGTTCCCGGATGAAGGTGTACACAAAGAGTGATCTGATGGCAGTGGCACGGGACGGCAAATGGCATAGCCACATGGCCACCCATAAGATCGCACATAGAGCAATAAAACCATCTCACAGCAGCAGTAAATTCCATTCAATGCGGCACTCGAACCAATTCACCAGCGCCATCCCGCCTCGGCTCTGCATCACGGAGCCCTCAGGCAACATTCGACCCACTTCCTCTATTTTTACTCCTCCGCCTCTGAGCTGCAAGTGCCCCCTGGCTACAGTGGAGCCGAGCACACACACTGCAATGGGAAGGAGATGCAATATTCTCTGCTGCATAGACTTTGGAAAGGGCAACCATTACTCTCAGAGTTTGATCTACAACCTGACTTTCGATTCTGAGCCTTCTGAGCCTTCTACCTTAGAGCTCCGCTCAGTGCCAACCTCTCACAGGTAGTCTCTTCATCCCCAAGCCATCATGCCTCGACTGTGCCAGCGAATGCGTAGCAGGAGGGGTAGCAGCAGAGGGAGACTGCCCCGTTCTCTGCCCTCAATAGTCTCAGACTCCTCTTCCCCCTCGTCAAATTATCCTGATACTCGTAGTGGCAGAGGCCACACTCGCGCTGTCCACTCCCAGCCTGTGCAAACCTCCATACCAGTTACTGATATCCCTTCCAGCTCTCAACAATCCCACCATTCTGCCCAATTCATTTACCATTGCTCTCTGAATCGACCACTCATAAAGGCTACCATCACAGTTACCTTTCAAGAGGAGCCTTCCAGCGATGAAGGATGCCCCACACACGCAATGGAGAAGAGTGATAATGCTCAGGGCAAGCCTTCTGTAGTAGTGCAAAATCTGTTAGAAAATTATATATTACGGAGCAATGGAACACATAAAATATTGCAGAAATATAAACACAGAAAACGCACAAAACAAGAGAGACACAAATATACGTGGTTCACCCAGTTTGGGCTACGTCCACCCCGAACAGCTAGTCCTTCCTTTCTATTATCCAGCAAAATGAAGAGACACAACCTACAGCAAATCCGTTGTAATATCCTCTGTTTTCTCTCACAGTCTCACCTCTCTGTTTCTCGCTCACAGAATACACATCTATCACACAACCTCAAATACAATACCCTCATACAAAGAGAGGGGTTTCCTTCTAGGGAAAAAAACCCTAAACTAAACATAAGTTCTACCGTCAGATCATCTGCCTAATGAACGGCCCAGATTGACTAGAAATTACTATACTTTTACAAGGCAATTTTACAGCTGTTTTTAGCTTCGGGGGCGCTGCCCCTGAAACCCCCCTCCAGGGGGGGCTCCCAAAGGTCGCAGTCGGCCCCCCCTGGACCGCCCCTGTAGCGAATATTTTACGGGCGGCGTTGCTGCCCCCATTTCGAACTGGGGTCCTATGTGGCGATACCTTTGAATATAGAAGATAATCAGGCTCCACACCCAACAATCTCCCACTTGGAGACTGATTGTAGCAACTCCACCGCTGCTCCATTTGCTGGACAATGACTCCTCTTTGGACCTGGCTGTTTCTCATCTTCATCGTCATCCTTGAAGACCAACTGAAACTGAGCATATTCTCAGTTTCTCCCTAGTTACAATTTTTGTTAGCATATCTGCAGGATTCTGGCTAGTGTGTATCTTTTCCAGCTTCAACTCTCCATCTTCCAACACTGATCGTATGAAATGGTACTTGAGCTGTATGTGTTTAGTCCTGGAATTTAATGCTGAGTTCTTTGCAAGATGAATGGCACTTTGGCTATCACTGTATAACGTGCCCATATCATGCTCCTTACCCAATTCACCCATAAACCTTTGTAACCAAATCATTTCTTTACTAGCCTCTGTAGCAGCAACTTACTCTGCTTCTGTTGTTGAAAGTGCAACAACACTTTGGATTTTTCAAACCCAACTGGCAGCTATTCCTCCAACAGTAAATACATATCTTGTAGTGCTCCTCCTATTATCTCTGTCACCTACCATATCTGCATCAACATATCCTTGTAGGGAGATGTTTGAACCACCAAATCATAATGCTTGATTTGTGGTACCTTTCAAATATCTGAGAATCTATTTCACTGCCATCCAATGTTCCTTTCCTGGATTGTTCATGTACCTGCTTACAACTCCCACTGCATGTGCAATATCAGGCCTTGTGCAGACCATTGCATACATTAAGCTTCCAACTGCTGATGCATATGGAACTTTAGACATATAATCCATGTCTTCTTGGGTCTTTGGGCACATTTCCTTGCTAAGTTTGAAATGGCTAGCAAAAGGTGTACTAACTGGTTTTGCATTGTGCATGTTAAATATTTTCAACACCTTTTGTATGTACTCATTCTGAGACAATGTTAATTTACGATTTTTTCTGTCTCTAGTTATTCTCATACCAAGGATTTGTTTTACAGCTCCCAAATCCCTCATTGCAAATGAATTTGCCAATTTTCTTTTGAGCACATTTATTTCCTGCATGTTAGATCCTGCAACAAGCATGTCATCTACATACAATAACAATATAATATAGCTGCCATCATTTTGCTTTTTCAAATAAACACAATGATCAGAGTGACATCTAGTATAACCTTGTTCAGACATAAACTTGTCAAATTTTAGATACCACTACCTTTGAGCCTGTTTTAAGCCATACAAGCTCTTCTTCAACCTGCACACTAGTTTCTCCTTCCCTTTCACCTCATATCCTTGTGGCTACTGCATATATATCTCTTCCTCCAAATCCCCATGGAGAAAGGTTGTCTTTACATCTAACTGCTCAAGATGCAAATCTTCAGCTGCTACAAGACTTAAAATAGTTCTAATTGAAGTCATTTTAACAACAGAAGAAAATATTTCATCAAAATCAATACCTTTCTTCTGTGCAAACCCCTTCACCACAAGTCTAGCTTTATACCTTTGTTTTCCTCCATCTTCTTCCTTCAGCCTGTAAACCCATTTATTCTTCAATGTAGTTTTTCCTACAGGCAACCTGACTAAATCCCAAGTCTGGTTATGCATTAAGGAGTCCATCTCTTCTTCCATGGCTACCTCCCACTTCTTCCTGCTTTCAACCTGCATTGCTTCTTCATAACATTCGGGTTCACCGGAATCAGTCAACAATAAACAATATAATGAAGGAGAGTATCGTTCAGGGGGTCTACTTATCCTGGTAGATCTTATAACACCACTTTCAGGTGTTTGGGGTGCCTGTTGTTGTTGTGGTGGTTTTTGTTGTTGTGGTTGTTGATTATTATTATTTTCAGGCACCTTTACTTTTTCAGTGATTTCATCAAGAACTGCATATTCCTTGTTTTCCTTTTCCTGTTTCTTTTCCTGCAACTGATTCTGATACAAGACCTTTTCATTGAATATTACATCTCTTCTCCTAATGATTTTGTGATTTTCGTAATCATATAAGCGATAACCAAAATCATTAACACCATATCCAATAAAGGTACATTTCTTTGACTTTGCCTCAAGCTTTGTTCTATTTTCTTTATCAATATGGACAAAGGCCTCACAACCAAAAGGCTTTAAAATAGAGTAGTTTACCTTTTTACCTGTCCATGCTTCCTCTGGAACACCACCATCCAAGGAACTTGAAGGCCCTCTGTTTATTAGATAAACAACAGTATCTACAACATCTGCCCAAAACTGTAAAGGCAATACTGCATGCAATCTCATGCACCTTGCACGCTCCATGATTGTTCTGTTCATCCTTTCTGACACACCATTTTCTTGTGGTGTTCTTGGAACTGTCTTCTCTCTGCAAATTCCATGCTCTTAACAGTACCTATCAAACTCTTTGCTGCAATATTCACCTCCATTGTCTGATCTAAGACACTTCAATTTCTTTCCTGTCTCAATCTCAACCAAAGCTTTCCATTTCTTGAAAGTATCAAATACATCAGATTTATTCTTAATACAATAAATCCAAGTTTTTCTAGTTGCATCATCAATAAAAGTAACATAATAACGAGAGCCACTAAGAGATGATACCTGAGCAGGTCCCCATACATCTGTATACACAAGCTCTAATTTTTCATTCTTCTTTTCTTTCCCAACTTTGAGAAATCTGACTCTCTTCTGTTTTCCATAAATGCAATTCTCACAGAAGTCCAAATCAACATTCTTCAAACCTGGCAACAAATTCCTTGAGTGAAGAATCTTCATCCCCTTTTCACTCATGTGTCCGAGCCTATGATGCCATAATGTTTCATCTGCTCCTTTGGAAGTTAAAGCATTAACAGAGTTAGAAATACCATTGCATAAATACAATGTACCAACCTTTTCGCCTTTTGCTATTACCAGGGCTCCTTTGGTGACCTTCCAAGTTTTATTTGTGAAAGTTGTCACACAACCTTCACCGCCTAACTGCCCTGTTGAAATCAGATTTTTCTTTAGATCTGGAACATGCCTTACCTCCTTTAATAGCCATTGGTTTCCATTCTACTGTTTTACAAGAACCTTACCCATTCCAACGATTTTACAAGGTTTATCATCACCCAGACGAACTTGTCCAAAATCTCCTTGAACATAGTCATGAAAGTATTTCTTATCAGGTGTGGCATGGAATGAAGCCCCTGAATCTACCACCCAGGAATCAGTAATATTTTCAAAAGAAAGAATCAAAGCATCTTGTAACACCTCACCTGTCACATTTGCTTCATGATTGTTTTCTTGTTGTGCATCTCCTTCTTTTCCCTTCCGAGATCTACAGTCTTTCTTTAGGTGTCCTTTCTTTCCACATTTCCAGCACACTATCCCCGATCTGGACTTGGATCTGCCTTTCCTTGATTTACTGCGATATCCTGAGCTCTTTCGTCTTTCCATTTTTCTTCCTCTAGACTCTGCACTCAAAGCATTTCCCGATGTCTCAACAAAGCTTTTCCGTCGCATTTCCTCGCTAAGGATAGCATCGACAACATCATCAAACTTTAAAGTACTAGATCCAGAAATGGAGTTACTAATGGCCATTACCAAACCATTCCAACTTTCTGGTAATGAGCACAAGAATAACAGAGCTCTAACTTCATCATCAAAGTTTACCCCTACAGAACTTAACTGACTTGTAACTGTATTAAAATCATTTAAATGGTTTGCAACATATCCACCTTCCGACATATTCATATTAAATAACCGTTTCATAAGAAATACCTTGTTTGAGGCCGAGGGTTTTTCATATAGTTTCGACAACGTCTGCATCAAACCCTCTGTCGTGGTTTCCTTCGAAATGTTGAAGGCGACTGACGCAGCAAGGCACAACCGTATTGTTCTGAGTGCCTTTCTATCGAGAAGGTTCCATTCTTCGTCTTTCATACCCATCGACATCTTTGTTTTTCCGCCCAATGGTAGGTATAGATCTTTCTGATACAGATAATCTTCCATCTGCATCTTCCACAGCGAGAAGTTTTGGCTTTTAAATTTCTCGACACTAAACTTACCATCTTCTGCCATTGCTCCCACTCGAACCAGGAACCCTTCTTTCCTGCGAGTTTATTAGCCAAATAGACCTTCGGCTCCAATACCAATTGTTAGAAAATTATATATTACGGAGCAATGGAACACATAAAATATTGCAGAAATATAAACACAGAAAACACACAAAACAAGAGAGACATAGATATACGTGGTTCACCCAGTTTGGGCTACGTCCTCCCCGAACAGCTAGTCCTTCCTTCCTATTATCCAACAAAATGAAGAGACACAACCTACAGCAAATCCGCTGTAATATCCTCTGTTTTCTCTCACAGTCTCACCTATCTGTTTCTCGCTCACAGAATACACATCTATCACACAGCCTCAAATACAATACCCTCATACAAAGAGAAGGGTTGCCTTCTAGGGCAAAAAACCCTAAACTAAACATAAGTTCTATCGTCAGATCATCCGTCTAATGAACGGCCTAGATTGACTAGAAATTACTATACTTTTACAAGGCAATTTTATCGTTGTTTTTATCTTCGGGGGCGCTACCCCCGAAACCCCCCGCCAGGGGGGCCTCCCAAAGGTCACAGTCGCCCCCCCCTTGACCCCCCCTGCAGTGAAAATTTTACGGGCGGCGTTGCCGCCCCCATTTCGAACTCGGGTCCTATGTGGCGATACCTTTGAATATAGAAGATAATTAGGCTCCACACCCAACAAAATCGAGAACCTCTGGTGAAGGATGACACGAGCGCACTGCTAAAAGACGAGGACGACCCTGACGCCTACAGGTGCCTAATTATCGAAGAACACCCGTCAGCACCAAATGACAACTAATTCACCACGCGTCTTCAGGTTTCAGGTTGTCGGCAACCAAGTCTATGGGTTTACTTTTGAATTTTTGAGCAAAATAGTTAGTATGAATTCAATAGAATATTGCTCCATGTTCGTATGTTGGTTTCCCCTGCGCGGGCAACAAATTTATTTTAGATTGCACTTGTTTCCCACTTCTGGGTAGTCTCAATTTTGTTTTTGCTGCATTATGCCATGAACCCTAGCTAAAAATTGCAGAGGCCAGAGCCTCCTTGTATCATTTTGTTACAGTAATAGATCTTAGACTTATTTAGAAAAAAAAAAACTTGCGAAGCATGCATGCACTATATATGCCAGAAATTAACTTTCAATTTAAATCAATCTAACTATGAAACCAAATAATGACAAACCAAACTCACATATTCTAATTTAACAATCAATTCAAAAGAAATTATGGTACAATTATAGTACAACACATGGAATTGAAATCTTAATCTTTCACACTTGCATGAAATCACACCACTTTTTGAGAAATTAAATCTACTCTAAGAGATCATGTCTGCATTATCAAATTGGGATCCTATGAAATGAATAATCAAAACCACATGACATGAAATGAAAGCAAAAACAATCATTTTTAACCTCTCACACAGGAAAAGATATGAAAGCAAGTAAAAGCAACCGCTCTTAACCTCTAGATAGGAAAGCAAATAAAAACAATCGCTCTTAACCTCTAGCTAGGAAAGCAAATAAAAACAATTTCTCTTAACCTCTAGATAGGAAAGAAAATAAAAAGAATCACTCTTAACCTCTCACATAGAAAAAGATATGAAAGAATAAAAGTAATCACTCTTAAACTCTCACACAGGAAAGATATGAAAGAAATAAATCTTAGTCTATGAAAAATGATAAATCTCACAAATTGTAGGTTGCCAATCCAAAAGTATGAGAGATGGCAAGTTGAGAGGCTCCTAGTGCAAGCATTACCAATCAAGGTGAACATCACTCATGAGCATGGTGCTAAATCTAAATTCCATTCAAAACATAAGTAATCTTAACTTTCCACCTGAGTATCTCCAACTTCACACATGCCTTTGAAAGGAGAAGGCTCTCCTATTTATACAAAAACATAAGAAGCTACCTCATTAATGGAGGTCCATTATTCTCTCCCTAGATCCCTAGAAAATATCATAAAGTTACAACTCAAATAGGTAATGATGAGACACATATCCTCTTTGACCTTTATCCAAATCTTCTTCCATATCTTGAAGGGAATTCGAATTTGAGAATTGAAGGCCACATAAGGATGCCTTGGAAACTTCCAAATGGCATACACATGTCATGAAACTCAGGCCACTTTTAAGTATTAGCGAGTACATGCCAGTTTTCTAAGTTTTAACCATTTAATTCACTTATAATACTAGAAATCATTAACTTTTGGAAAACACAAATGGAACCCATATAATTATGAAAATGGAGGCTAATGAAAGATTGTATGGCGATGGAGTTATTACATGTGAGTGAAATGGTGGCTATAAAGGTGAATTTGATGATATTTTGAAGACATTTTGGAGACTCTACACTTACGAGGTCTCTACCCTCTAGGCTTTACCATGTATCCCATTATGGGATTCCTAGGCCCAATCAAGGGTACTCACCACTGAAATTTACCATGTATCCAACCATTCACCAGTTAATGGATTCCTAGGCTCAATCGAGGTGTTCATATTCAGGTTTTATCATGCGTCCCATCTTGGGATTCCTAATCCTTGTGAATAATCCTGGGACCACCCCACTCAACTTCGAGTCCATCCGACAATCCATCTCAACCACATATAAAAGAACCCACCACACCATGGCTATCCGGAATGGCAAGGCTAGGCTGAAAAACATTGTCACACCTGGGAAAATCCATGCCCATGACAACATTATAATCAAGAACACATATGAATAATCATGCATGCTAAATGTGGCAAGGAAATTACACATGCAAATCGATACCTGCAAATAATCTCGTTGTAGGTACTAGATCCTTTTCTCCCTTTCTTGATATTTTCTTTCCCTTGCCTTCTTTTCTCTTTGTGATCCAAAGATGAAGTTCTCCAAGAAAACTCTAAGTGTCCAAGAGTGAGAGAGAGAGAGAATAGAGAGAGGGCTCCAAAACTCAACTAATCAAAAGCCATGAACTAATCCTCATAAGCATTTTTATGAAAGTGGCCTCTATTTTCTTCATTTTCCATCATTTTCCTTCATTTTCCTTCATTTTCCTCCTCAAATGCAACCTGTGACCTTCCACCTTTATTTTCTCCTATTTTCCATTATTTTCATAAATAAATTTCCACAAATGCCATTCTACCTTTCCAAAGCCTTTTCCATTTCCTTTGCCAATTTCCTTAGCCATCATAAACCAAATGAACACCCTCACTAGGATGTATTGTCCAACATTCAGCTTGGAATAAGTGTCCCATAATCGTGGTTATTATTTTGCCTTTATTAACTTTTATTACATGGAATTTTCATGAGGGTTGTTACACAATTGATGAGGAAATCATCATTATGGATGACCCCACTTTGTACATAGAGTGTATTGTAGCGCCTTGCTATGTTAAGTGATACTTTGTAAACTAGAATTGTAACTTGAATGTAGTGTCATATGATGTATTATTTATCATGAATTATAATAACATGGACATGAAAGTTATACAAAGCACTTAGAAAGGCTATGAATCTAATCAAATAGTGTATGTAGGTATTATTCATTTTCCCATAACTATTGGGCCTATCACTCTCATGACCCCTTGCTTTGTGATCAATATGGACTTTGATGACAAATTTCTCTTGGGAAGACCATGGATTCATTGCATGTGTGGTGTACCATCCACTCTCTACCAATATGTCAAATTAAACAATATATAGAAAAAAGGGATTTACTATTGATTTCAAGTTTATATTATGAATTTTTTATATTCCTTGAAGAATTTGTTGCGATATAAGTAGAAAGAAAATATATTGAGTGTACCAAAGTAGGTGTATTCCAGTTAAATAAGATTTATAATCACATTTGTATGCATGCAATAAAGAATAGAAACGTAAATTATTCTCTTTTGTATGTAAATTTATAATGTTTGTAACTCTAAAAATTTTATCATATAGATAGGAGATTATTGGTAAATTTAGAGAAAAGGACTGGAAAGAATAAACGAGAGTAATTATGAGTTGGAAGTTGAATATACAAAAGATATTTTAAATAGAAATTCATCCATTAGGATCAAAATTTAACAAAAACTTTTCTGGTGTTAACATTAGAACCACCATTACAAAAAGATATATTTTTAGTGTTGACACCACGATTATAGGAATATATCCCAAGAGAGATGAAAAATGTAAAAAGTTTGATAGTAATACGTATGCAGAAGATGGTCATGAAACTAGTAAGTTCATGAATCCATAAGATTGTAAGGTCATTGGCATCATCATAATCATTGTAATCATCTTCATTATCATCACCATCGTTGCCATCATTATCATCGTTATTGTCAACATTGAATTATCATAATAATCAACATTCATGCCATCATCATCATCATCATGATTATGGACATTGTCATCAATTTTTCATAATTATAGGTGTGGTAAGAAATATCATCAACCCAAAAAATGTGATGAGTGCTAGAAAAGGGCTGTTTAGGATACATATGATATTTTCAAGATAAATAACAACTCTATTTTTGAGAGATGATCAATGATGATCATAATCACCAACATTACCATCGTCATTATCATTTTCATCATCTCTGTCATCATAATTAATGTAATTTCTATCATCATTGTTATCATTGTCGTCTTGGAAATCATCATTCATGTTGTTATTGTTGTTGATGATCACCTAGATGACAATGATGATCAGATAATGATGACTTGGATGACGTCACCAAATATAATGATTATGATTACGAAAATGACAACATTTAAAAATTGGGAAGATTGGCCAAGGTCATTAGCATCATCATCATCATCATCATCATCATAAGCAATGTCATCATCATCATCATTGTTATTGTAACCACCATCATCTTTATCATCATTGTATTATCATCATAATCACAATTAATGTCATTTTTATCATCTTCATTATCATCATTTTCATGATTATCGACATTGTCGTGATTTGTTCATAATTGTCAATGTCATAAGAAATATCATCAATGAAGAAAAATATGATGAGTTCTATGAAAGTGATGCAAAAGCAAATGCAAAAATGGGGGAAAAAATAGACATAAAAATGGATGAAAAGTGGATGCAAAACAAGACACAAAACCTGACAAAAAAGTGGAAGCAAAAGCAGATATAATAGTCAATGAAAGCTTATACACAAAATAGGATGCAAAAGTGGAACCAAACATGGGTGCAATAGTAGGCATAAAAATTGACACAAATTGTGGTGAAAAAAATGTGGATGCAACAACGGACGCAAAAAAGGGCACAAACTTGGATGCAAAGAGGAGGAAGGCTTGGATGAAAAATAAGATCCAAGAAAGGATGTAAAATGGACACAAACATGGGTGCAAGAGTGGACACAAAATTAGATGCAAACATGGAGGTAACAAAAGTGGATGCAAAAGTAGATGCAAAGGTAGATGCAAAATGAGATGCAAAACTTGACGTAAAAGTGGATGTAGTTGGCTTGTTTTGCATTGACCCAGGTTCAATCTATATTGCACACCAACAAAACCCTCAATCACCAGCTCTTTTGGCAATGACCTGCAAGAAGATCACAGTCTCACCCGAAATGACTATAGGAGGATGAAGAACCAGGTTTTTGTAGCCTTGAAGGATTAAGAGATGTGGTATTATTATGTTATCTTGTTCTTAACACTTATAAATGACTCCCTACACTAAGTTAATCACTTAAACATGTCATATAAAACCATAAACCATCATTGTGCTGAAATAAAATGTAACTATAATAATCACTACTCTACAACATATAATAAGCAAATATACACATCAGACATTAAATTACCATGGTTCACCCCAATGTGGCCCTACATCCACAAGAATTGTTTCCAATATAATGAATCTTTGAACAACAAATAGTTCTTGGCTTGCGCACTAAGTTGCAGGTTGTCTACAAAGTCAATCGCAGACTCAGGCCTCTGCGCACTCAGCTGTAGAGCCTTGCCTTCCTAACTAGATTATAGATCACAATAATACAACCATAACACTAATCTAGATCTAATTCAAGATAGATTATCTTCTTATTATTTTACTCTATATATACTATTACATCGAAGGGTTACATCATCAAAATACCATAATCCAAATACCATGGACACCCTAAAACAAGAAAGTATGGTCCAAAACCATTGATCCTTTACATCATCACGTGATTTTACAAAAAAGAGAGACTTTAACCCACCCCAAAGCCCTTACACTGCGCAGTACATCTAATTCTACTCCACTGCGCAGTTCACTTCGTGCTCGCATGCTCCATTGTGTGCTTTGCCCCAAAAAATCTGGAGTCTTTGCCAAAATATATGCCAAGTTGGATTGCGTCGAACAAGCCCCCAACACTCACATGTGACTCGTATTGAGTCACTCAGTTGACTTTCCTCTAATCTTCACTGAAATGTAGTTGTAGGCACTATTGAAATGCTGCAGAATGTTTGTGACCTGCTTCTCTTCACTGAGCACTTCCTCCAACAGTTCTTTTGTCATAGATTTTGTAGCCTTCTGCATCATCGTTTTCTCTCTTTGTCGAAGGTCTTGAAGCTTCTCATCTACTACTTGGGATAGTTGGAGAGCCTCATCCTGCCATGGCTGAGTTCTCTCTGTCATAATCTTCTCTTCTTTCCTCAGCTCCTCTATCTTCTTCTAGAGGGCATTTCCCTCATTGATCTTTGCGAGCTTCTGTGAGATTGGTAAATTCCTCCTAGTTTCCTAAATCTCCTCCAGTTAATGTTGCTTCTACTGAATATCTTCTCATATTTTCTTGAAATTTTGATCTTCCTGTGGTGAAGTCCAAATTTGTAAACTTGCATCCAAAAGCTTCCTATAATCTACCACTGTTGTGGAGATTCCGACCATTGTAGCCATCAAGTCAGTCTCCCTCTACTCTCGCACTTCTTGTGGTGTGGTTGGCTATAGCTTCATTTACATCTCGTTGATCTTCATCTCATATGAAAATTTCATTTATGCAATCTTATCCTTGTATATTTTACTGCAAGGTCGAGCTTCATAACTTTGTCCTCCACTAGTTCTTCTTTTTGGACCTCAATGTCCAGAATCTCGCAGCATGTTGCTTTGAGGAACTCCTTCAACTTTTATTGTTGTTGTATTGCCTGATCCCTCTCCTAGATTTCTTGGTCTAGATTCTGTTGTAGTGAAGCTCTCTCTCTCTTTACCTAAATATTTAACTTCGATGTGAGTTGTTCGTGCTGCTTCAACTCATGTATGATATCTTGATGTAGCTTGTGTAATCTCTATAGTGGCACTCCTGCGATGTTCATATTCACATATCTCCACTCGTTGGCCTGCTTTTGTACCTTGACGAAGTCAAACTATAGGGCTCCAGTAGGTATCGATGCTATTCATGTTGAAAGTGTAATCTCTATTGATCTCTCTTCTCCAAGATTTTCCTCTGCCTGCACTAGTTGTCTAACTATCTGTGTCAAACTATTCAATTCTACAATGCACTCTTCAAAACCTATTACAAATGTGCCGTAGCGATCCTCTAACATGTTCAATGATTCCTCTGTTTCTTCCTTAATTTTATCCCTAATATGATCCAAGTATCCATCAGTGAGGACCACTGGTGTTATCTATTTTTTATGTCTGTGTTTTGCTTCTTTTTTCCTCCTATGGTAGCTTAAGTTCTTTCCTTCCTCTTTTTCACTACAGCTTGGTTTGTCTCTATATTTTCAAAGTCTTCATTTTGCTCATCACCTTCACGAGGATCCCGGTGGCCCTCATTGTATTTCTCCTCTTGTTTTGATTGTAGCTTATCCTTATCCTTCCCACTAGCTTCCTCATGATGTGTCGTGTCCTCCTCTATCAGACTATCCTATGTCTGTGTCTCCAGCACAGTCATCCATTCCGTGGGCCACTACTATATCTCTACTAGGAGATCCTCTTATGTCACTAAATATGGCATGGGATGCCATTTCTTCCTTGTGTCCTTGCGAGCTTGTATATAAATTCAGTGGAAGTCAACCTTAAACTTCATGATATTTCTATACTACTTTTATAGGCTCAATTGAAAGCAAGGTTGCTGGTTCACCAACATGTGTAAGTCCATATGGTATAATAAAAAAACATTTTGTTCACTTGTGCTCACTCCAGTTATTGGTATACCACAGCGAGGCATACCGTGCGGCGTCACAAAAATCTGAAGTATCGAACGGAACTGCGAATATTTCGGCTCTCTCCATCCAAACATCACAATTATCAAAATTAACCATGCATAATGAAACAAAGTACCTTTCTCCTGAGCCTCGCAGCAGTCATCCAGAAATTCTTGACACAGATATGTGGCCCAATTGTATCGAACCCCATTAGTGCACTGCACAGCTAATGAAACCACTAGTGCAAGGACTTCATTAGCCCAACACTTCCTCGCAATTTTTCCAACCAATATATGTGTTGTGAAGCGAACTCCCTTGTCATTGATTGAGTTGATATCATAACCTCACTTCCATTTTGTCAGTCCAAACTTCTTCTTCATGTTTTCTACTATGGCTTTGTCTTGATCTTTCCCAACAAACCCTTATGCTGGGTTCCACCCTTGATAGGGAAGTCTTTTGATTCTCCATATTAGCATCGAGTCGATAGCAATCATCTTCCCCATCCACAGGCATACATTGTGCACTAGTACGAGTAGTCTCACACAGGTTGTGCTCCTTGAACTTCTGTCAAAGTGCAACACATTCAATATGTTCAGCGAACCTCACTACGCCAATCCTGCCACCCACTGCTACGGTTCTAAGCTCGTCACGCAACTCTCAGGGTAGTGTACTTTTTTTAAGTATCTATCTGGTGCGAAATGTGGATATTTCTTTCTATCATTAAAATAATATTCCATGAACTTTAGCTACAGAATCTTCGCAAGGGTTTCTTGAGTAAATCATACTAACTTTGTCAAGAAAGGTGTGAAGGTGCCATACTTCATGTCTTTCGACTCTTTTACTTGTTTTTCATTCAATTTTCTTGGCAGAATATATGGTGGGAGAGACAATGGAAATGTTGCGCCATCCATTTCCATTTACACTTGCTCTGCTTCTTCCTAACTAACTCTCACTTGTTCGGGGTTCTCAACAGGTCTCCTATAATGTTTGTTCTTTGTTCTCTTCTCTTTGGTCATTTTCTTTCGTGGGGAACTCCATTATGTGCGTGATGATGCCATTGTGAGTGATGTAGCTACGTGCATATCAGTTGATGCTGCTTCAGATGTTGTTTCCATGACTCCGGCTGTTAGCACCTAAATCTACCTAAGGCTGAAGGAAGGAAAAAATTAGGGTAACCACAAACCACGCTCAGTCTGGTAGCTAGCCCTACCAGAGCAGGAGAGGGCTCTCTCCGAGTCACGGTCAGTGAATAGATAATCGAAAACAGTCTGAGATGACTTACAATGAAATATTTACCTTAGGCTAGTAAGTGAATAGGGATTATGGAAACAATTTTATGAATGACTGAGCTTCTGGGATGTTATGGGACTGGCGCTCAGCAAATAACAAAGAATTGAAACCAAAGGCACAGATTATTCCATGAGGCAAGGCAGGCCGGAAGTATAGCAATTTAGTTTGCAGTAACGCGGAATGAATAGATTACTGAAGAGAGTGAAAAGGGCATAGTTACATGAATCCTTTTCAACAGAAGAAGAACACTGAACATGAAATTTTCCCACAAGCAGAGCAATAAAATTGAATTCTACCTAATCTCACTCAGAAAATTTCACTGGAAATGAGCATGAATTGAATTATGAAACATAATGAAATACATATGAACACATAAGAGATACATTTGCTACACTCACAACCACAAGAATCTCATGAAACAGAGTCGCTGCCTTTCATTAATTCTCTGTAAAAATACACAGTGAAGAAACAAAGTTTCTTTCCCACAATCTCCCAGAAGTTACAAACCAACCCACCCTTTGCAAATAACTTGCATACAATATATAGAATGTGTGAGGAAGAGAAAGAATTCCCAGGGGTTGGGAAGTTACTCGAATCATTACAAAATGGAGATGGAGAGCCAACCATCAGCTACAGGTGCAGCGCTGCAAACATGACATTTGGCATTGGGTGACCGTTTGCCTTCCTTCGCCACTTGGATAGAAGCCAATTTGGAGAAAAAACTCTTTAAATTCTGCCTTTGGTGCCAAAAAAACTGAATTGTAGATGAATGGGCCCACTTGGAGAAGTTGCGAACCGAAATTTCGCGAAACGAAAGAAAATTGGCAATTTTTCCTCTGTGCGTCGTGTCATTTTCTCTGTGCGTCGCGCTACTTTGGGGCCTATTTTAGGGCACTTGCAGGTGTCCAAAATGTGCCCAAGTGGGCTTGTTGGAAATCTTGTCCTGTCTAATTTCTAACCCCACTAGAATTTCCAAATTTGGTGCTCATTTTCCCCTCCAAATATTCATTCTCCCAAGACTGCTTTCTGTGTGTCAAAAAAGTGGCAGAGAGGCCATTTTTGGGTGTTTTTTGACCTTTAGGAGACCCAGATCTTGTCAAAATTTCTTGCCCGGACACCAGTAGTCGTGATTTTCCATGCTGAATCCAAAAATGCAAACCATTCCTCGATTGGAGCCCTAGAATTTTAGCGTCGTGCCAGTGGCGCAGCGCACAGGGAGGAATTTCCTGTTTTTTGTCCAAAAAATCACCATGTGACCAAAATTTGCCCAAATTTTTTGAAATTTGGGTTGGAAGTTCTCTATGGGGTGCCATGCTGAGCCAAGGAAGCCTCAACCAATATTCTAAGCCTATCTTGCTCTTTTGCCCATTTTGCCCTTCTTGTGGCTTTCCTCAGTTTTGCTTTTAAACTCCTTATCCGGGCCTGTGCACTCATGTTTCGCACCCTGTAATGGAAAGCCATATGTCTCAATAGAGAAAGGTCCTAGTCGGCTTTTTCCAACAGCCTCTCTAATTGCATGTTCCTGATCTTGAGATAGACCTCCCGGTCTTCATTGATCGCCAGCTCCAGTGATGTGGGTTGAACTCTTCTCCTTTGAGCAGCTTGGCGATGCTCACGGATGTTCTGCAGCTCCCTGATCATCTGTTGGTCCTCAATCTATTTTCTACTCTTCTCTAGGTAGTTCATGTTCCACCTGGCCCTGTCCAAGTTAAAGGATAAGGACTCAATCACTGACTGCTCCTCCTGGATGATCTCTGTAAGCTCCTCATTTGTTGGTTCTGCATCTATCTCATCATCCTGAAGGAGAATGAATTCGGTCTATTTTTCACCTGATGTCTCTCCTGAAGGCCCCTAATCATGCACTGGCTCTTTACCTCTGCTCTGCTCCTGTGATGCTAATGTCGGAAGCGAGGCCCCTTCCACCCTGGGTGGAGGTAACACTCACTTTGCTGCTGCAAACAAAGGTCTACTGCCCTTCTGGTATGTGATGTACACTGGCATGGTAGCAGTCTCCTGGCACTCATATGGATGTGAGGGACCCCCTACCTCATGTTCTATCTCTAATACCACCGGTGGAGTGTTGAATAAATCACAGGAGATGAAGTCCTCCGAGGCAATACCCTGCAATCCCAACTGATGGTCCACCAAAATCGGGATGAGAGCAAAATGATAGACACTGTTTAGCTGTTGTCGAGGGGTCTTGTGCTGCATGAATTTTTTCATCTTCTTTATGTTGTTTCAAATGAAAAATGGGAGGTTAATCATCCGCACCCTGGTGAAGTGCATGAGCAACCTGATATGATAGGAATAAAGGCGAGAAAACCTCCCCTCGCAACTAAAATACTTCATGATCAATCTCATGAGTGGGGCATACTCATCCCTCAAAAATCTGAATGGAAAAACTCTGGTGAGCTGGCTCAAACATTTGTCCTTGATGTAAGGCTCATAATGATGCCTCTCCACCTTATTTTTCTTATGCCACTATTCCCCAATGTTCGGTATTCTTGTTGCCACTGATATGGTTTCTGGTGTCAATGTGAAAGTGACCCTAGCCAGGACAGATTGACCTCCCTGTAGATGAAGTGCAAAAAGATAGGCCAACTCATGATGGACTCTAACATTTGCCACCCTTTGACAAAATTCATAACATGCCAAGTGCTGGAAACAAGACATGGCAAGAGGGCATGCCTGCAGCTCAGTGAGGGTGTTTGGCTCATCTCTAAGATGTCTGCCACTCCGGTGATGTCTCCTATGGGCCCTTTCTCCCGAAGCTGTGTCACTGTGGGTCTCCTCCTCATACTCTGTTGAAACTTCTGATGCCATTACTGCTATTTGTACCCTGAATTTTATGTTGTCCTTGAATTCCAATGAAGCTGGTAGTTGCCCTGAAAATCTCTTGTTTTGCTAGCCTTCACCAAGACTTGAAGCGGTTTGGAAATTTTTTATGCCCCTGGCTGTGTGCATCGCGTGCCAAGCCCAGTGCACTATGCACTGGGTGTGCGTCATGCCCTTGTAAATTTCCCACTGCGAGCTGGCTGCGTTTGCGCCGCGTCCTCTGTGTGCGCCACTCTCCTTGGTGTATGCGCCGCGCCCTCAAAATCCAACTCTCACTCACTCAAACGCTCACAATTTTGCTTTCTCACTTTTGCAATGTCTCTCCAAAACTTGCAAGAGCACAATGCTTTTGGTTTGGGTCAAAACATGTATTTATAGCCTTGGAGAAGATGGGTTTGATTTTTGTCTCTTTGAAAACCCCTTTTCTAATGTTGAGTTTTGCACTTTTTCATTGACCTTTAGACACACTGATTTTCACTTTCCCTTTGACATTTTGGCTCAAATGATGAAATTTTCAGCATCTCTTTGCAGGGACTGTACGATAGAGCATTGGGCCATGTAAATCATAACTGCATCCGAAAAGTCAACTGGTGATTTTTTGAAAAAAAATTGTCATAATTGAGCTTGTTTGACTTTTCTTCAAAACAGATTTTTGAAGAAGAGTCGAAGTCTCTTCAGGTGATGATGAAGTTTTTTGAACCATAGCTATGTAAGGCCTCCCTCTAGACTGCATGGCTTGTTATGGACATGTTTTCAAAGACCAAATTGATGAATTCCTAGACCCAAACATAAAAATGACTTTGTCCTGTAAAGGACCAGACCTGGACTGTCTGAGCTTGGGTGATTATGGACAACGACCTGAGCCAGTACGGGACAGACATGAGGGAAAATGACTTAGCATGACTTTCTCTGTCAGATCATGGCATGTCCCTAGCGAAATACAGCTGAGTGAATGAAGCGGGACACCTAAAATTGAAATGTACAAAGAGTTTTGATCTCTGACGGAGGGCTGACCAGGCCGACTCTAACATTGGCTCCAATGGGCGATGGTATCTCCTTGGAAGTGCCAAGAACAACAGATCTCTGGAGGAGCTAGACAGTGCCTTTTGTCCATTGGGCTATGGAGTCATCATTTCGATAAACAGCACAGGACTCTGACTTATTTATAAAACTGAAATGACCAAGAAATTGGCTCTACTTGACATTGAAATAACTAAAAAATTAACTTTACAAACTGAAACCAAACTGAAATAAAAATGGTATTTACAATGACAATAGAAGCAGCGTTAATAGATCAGTAGTGATACCGCTTGAGCAGCCGACCATTGATTAGCCCTCCAGGACAATCTTCCCCGTTCATTTCCTTTAGAAGAAAGGCATTCTGACCCCTATATGCTGCAATCTTGAAAGGACCTTTCCAAATATTTTCGAACTTTCTGTGCTTTCCTTTCTCTTCATTTCTTTCATCCCACTTCAGCACCACATCATCCAACTGAAATTTATCTACTTTTGCTTTTCTGTCATAGATTTTCTTTATCTTCTCCTGCAACTTGGATGTGTTCTTGAAAACTTCTTCTCTTGTTTGCTGCAAGTGGATCATTTGATTCAGCCTTCTCTGCATGGGATCTTCTTCACTGCCGGCCTCCTGAAGAAGTCTGACCACTGGGGCAGCAAGAGAGGCGGGGAATACTGTGTCAACTCCATAAACAAGCTCAAACGGTGACATACCAATAGACTTTTTCTGACTGATCCGATCTGCCCAAAGCGCATGGACCAACCTTTTGTTCCAGCTCTTCTTATTTATTTCTAGCAGCTTCTTGATGATGTTGGCCAAAGATTTATTTGAAGATTCTGCCAATCCAATGCCTTGCGGATGATAGGCAGTCGAATGGCACAAAATTATGTGATACTTATGACAAAATTCTACCATCCTTTTCGATTTGAAAGCTGCTGCATTATCGGTGATTAATTTGTTTGGACAACAAAAGCGAGACAAGATGTTATTTTCGAGAAATGAAATGATTACCGTGTCTGTGGCTTGTCTGGTAGGGGCTGCCTCAATCCATTTTGTGAAATAGTCCATCGCTGTAAGGATCCATCTATGCTGTCCGGAAGAGGCGGGATGAATTTCCCCAAGGAAATCCAAGCCCCACTGCTAGAAGGGAGCTCACTTCAATAGGCTTAAGTGGCAAAGGCTGTATTTTTTGTTTTCCTTTGAAAATCTGACATTTATGACAGCGCTTGACCATCTTATGCACATCAGCAAACAAAGTAGGCCAGTAGTACCCTGCTCTCAAAATTTTGTTCGTTGTTGATTTCCAAAAAAGATGACCACCACACTCTCCTTTGTGGAAATCCTCCATGACTTTCTTTGCCTCCTCTTCCACCAAACAATTTAGCAAAATGCCACCGGGATCTTTCCAATACAGTGCAGGATTCAAAATACAAAACTTGGCAGGCTTCAATTTGAGTGTTCTCGCTTTGTTTCTAGTCATGTCGGGCGGTGGTGATAGATTTTTCAACACATATATTATATCTGAATACCATGGGGATGAAGCAAACATTTCGGATACCTGAATTGACATTCCTTCCTCATTCTCATCGGACATGGCAGTGATTAGATTTATGTCCAAGGCATGCAAGTTCTATTCGGCCATTAGCTTCGCCAACCCCTTTCCTTGGACCAGCTTTGTAGGCTTTATCTCCACATCATATTCTAGCAACGTTGCGATCCATTTGCCTCTTCTCCCTTCCAGATCGGTCTGCACTAAAACATCTTTTACAGCAGTGTTAGGAACATAGGCCAGAATGTGAGAATGTAGGATATATACCCAGAAATCCTTCAATGCCTTCACCAATGCTAGGGCTTGCTTCTCAATGATGTTGTACTTTAAAGCTACATCCCTTATAGCCCTGCTGAAGAATGCAATGGGTATTTCATGATCCTCTCTCTTCTGTAATAATACCACTGCCATAGTGTGCTCAGAAGTAAATGAAAACAATATAAAATCCTGAGTGTAGTCCGAGCTGACTAGAACTGGAGCTGAAGAAAGGGCCAATTTGACCAGGTTGAAAGATTTTACAGCCTCCTCTGTCCATTTCACCTGGCTGTCCTTCTTAAGCATGTTGGTCATTTCTCTCAAGTGTTCTGCAAGATTAGGCACAAAGCGACGCAGAAAATTCATCTTACCATTGAATGATTGTATCTCCTTTTTGTTCCTAGGCAGATCGATTTGCTGAATTGCTTGCACACGTGTTGGGTCTATACAAATGCCATCCTTTGAAATGATGTGCCCAAGTAATTTTCCTTCCTCCATGGTGAACAAGCTCTTCTTAGGATTCAGCGATAGACCATATTTCCTGCATTTTTGAAAGACAATTTTTAGGTGATGCATGTGCTCTTCATCAGATTTGGAAAATACCATCAAATCATCCAAGTACACCACCAAAAACACATCATTCTCATTTGCAAATGCCAAGTCCATTGCCCGTTGAAATGTGGCACCTCCATTCTTTAAACCGAAGGGCATTTTGGCATAGTGAAAGGTTCCCCATGGAGTGGTGAATGATGTCTTGTCTCTATCATCTTCATGGACAGAAATTTGGTTATATTTGGAATAACCATCAAGCAGTGACATACGAGATGCCCCCACTACTCGCTGAAGTATATGGTCCATCTTGGGTAGTGGATAGTTGTCCTTCAATGAGACCTTATTCAGATTTCTGAAATCAATGCATAGGCGGATCTCACCAGTCTTCTTGCGTACAGGCACTAAGTTAGATATCCAATCTAAAAATCTGATGGGCACAATGATACCTGACTTATACAACCTATTTACCTCCTTTTCGATGGATGGTAGCAACTTTGGATTTATCCTTCTTAGCTTTTGTCTAAATGGTTTTTGGTTGGGCTTGATGGGTATTGTATGTTGAATAATATTTGTATCATAGGTCTTTAAATCAAATAATCCCAAGCAAACACATCTACAAATGAAGCCATCAAACTGATGTATTTGTCCTTGATCTTTGGCGGTAATGCTTTGGACAATTTTACCAACTTTGGATTGGCAGCTGTACTGATGTTGACTTCTTCTACACCCTTCTCTATCGGCTGCAATGTTGGCTTGCGGGCTACATCATCCTGATCAAAAAGTTCCTCTAGAGGTATCAAGCCTTTAGGGATGATGTTATTCTTCAGCTGCAATACGTCCATTTGATTGATCTGCACTTCATCTGTACCATTCCCATTGCCTTCATCGTTTTCTACATCAATTGAGGTTTCTTTGAACTTGCCTTTGTTGAGCAAAAAATCCTTAATCTCCTCATCATCTTGAAACACTTGCCAATGTCGCTGATTGTCTAGAATGGTTGGACAGTGCTTGACATGGATTTCAAATTTATTTCTGGAGTTCATGGGGATCTTCAAGCTGCTCGCTGCCTTGGCAAGAGCATCAGCAATACTATTTTGTATACGAGGCACACATGTCAAGGTGTATTCTGAAAATAACTTCAAGATGTCTAAAACTGCATTACGATAGGCCCACATCCTAGGATGTTTTGCTTGATACTCACCTCTTACCTGTTTTATTACCAACTCGGAGTCACCATATACCGAAATCCTCTTTGCATTCAGCTTTCTAAGAATCTTCAGGCCAGCAATCAGAGCTTCACACTCAGCTTCATTATTTGAACATTCAAAGGCCAGCTTGTAAGAGCAAACTCTCACACTACTAGGCACTTTGTTTGGGATGGAGAAAGGACTGCGTACTCAAATTCCAATTCCAGCGCCATCATTCCCTACTGCTCCATCGAAATCCATGGTCCACAAAGCTTCTTCCTCCTCTTGTATGTGTTGGAAATCTGTTTTTCGTGCCTTGTCTGCTTGCTGTCCATCACTTTTAACTGATTGCCCAACGTTTTCTTGCTTTTCTTGTCTTTCTTTCTTCAAAATTTCTCTGAAATTTTTTGTTATTTCCGAATGTCATCTGCTTCTACTATCTGACTATCTATCTCATTTAAACTATCTGAAAACAAAACAAAAGACTCTAAATCTGTATGTACATAATTAATAGGATGATTTATAGGTTTCTCCTTGCTTGTGATTATATATTTCATTTTTTTTCCCGATATAACTTCCTCATTTGTCCAAACACTGTGATTGTTGCATACGAGAAATCCAGTTGTAGTGTCCCTTTCAATTTCGCTACCCAAGACCTGGAAAGAAGCATGCCAAACCTTGGAGGAATATCTGCTACCACCACATCCATCAAAACATTTTTCATAGGAAGCTGATCGAAACTCAGAACTAAGTCTTTGATGAGTCCTATACACCTTACTCTGCTGGAATCGAATGAATAGAGATCATTATATTGCCGGGTGATGTCCAGACCAAGCTTATCCATGATAGCCTTGGGCATGAGATTGTAAGAAGCTCTGGAGTCGAACATGGCATTGTGTAACACAAAATCATGCAATCGCAAACTGATATAGAAGGGTGGCACATCACTATCAGGAGACTCACCATTCGTTTCTGGTCCAAAAATCATTTCAAGTTGATCATCTTCTACATTTACCATGTCAGACATTGGGTCCAAATTCAACATTTTAGAAATATGTCCTCTATAACTGTTGTTCTTCATTATTTCAGTCAAGGGGATTGATACCTTTGACTTAGAAATCTCGTTCTCTAGGATAAAAGCGGGAGTTTTTTCTACCTCTTTGACTGGGGTCTCTTTCCTTTCCTTTTCTTTTGATGTGGCTGGTTGCTGTGATTGTTCTATTGATTTTGATTTGCTGCTCTCCGGACCAACCGCCTCCTTTCCTTTTCTTTGTGTAGCTGATGAATCATTTTTTGTTGTTTCACCCTCCTTCTTTTTCTGAATTGGTTTGGCCGACACATCTTTGTTTCTAAGTGAATATCATTGTTTTTGTGCAGACAGAGCATTCATATACCCCCTTTGATATTCTTCTAATTCTTCTTCCAACACGGTGTCACTAGCTAGAATAAAATCAGTGTCTTGGTGTGCCGCTGAATTCACTGCACATTCTTCCTCTTCGGTAATGTAAGTAGGCAGCTCATCTGGAGTAAAGAGGTGGTTTTCCTCACCTATTACATTCCCATCCTCATCTGACTCTGGTCCATGTACAAAATTCTGTTGCAAGGGTGTTTGTACCGGCTGTTGTGTTGTCTGCTCTTGAGTTCGCTGATCTCTCTGTCTTATCTTGTATTGTGACTGCTGCTGACCATGAAAGTTAGGATTCCTAACTTATGGCTCTAGCTTGTCAAGTTTTACCCTTTCAAGCATCTACTCTACCTTTTTGAGAAGTTGATCCATTGAAGAAGATTCTTCTTTCACAGTGGTTTTCTTCTCTGCTTTCGCTCTAGCTCTTTTGAACAGTAGATTTGCCTCAACGCTGACCGCAATTTTCTGCATGTCTTCCATTGTAGCCGGTTCTCTCTCTCTTAATTGGCACACCATGTCAGAATCAAAACCATCTAGAAACTTCATCATCACTAGTCCCACAGGTGGCTTTAGATGGTATGGAATTTCGTTGTAGACTGCATTAAATCTAACACAATAATCTTGGACCGACTCACCGACATTCCGTTTGATTTGTTCATACTCGGCCAGAATTTGAAGGGGATTCTTTTTCACTTCCCACCGGTTCAAAAATTGTCTTTGTAGTTCAGCCAAGGTAGTGATACTTGCAGCCGTCAAACCTCTGAACCATTTCCTCACATCACCTGCAAATATCTGTACAAAGAGACTCATTGCCACGTTCTCTGCATCAATCTCATGAAGTTCATAAAAGTCTGCCATTTTGTCTACATGTTGCTGAGCAATAATGCTGTTAGGATTGCCATCAAAAAATGGGATTTTACATTGATAACCATTTGGCATGTCAACTAGGACTTGGGGCAGAACAAGGGGTGCGAAACGGGCAGCCATCATTCTCGGTGGATTTGGCCTTGGATGTGTTGGAGGAGTGTGCACAGTTTGCAAGGGGCTTGCAATTGGAGTTTGGGGCTGTGTTGCAATGTAGTTATCAATTAATCTATTAGCTCTTTCGGTTTCGAGGTCTACAAGAAATTACGAATTGGGGACCGTATAATCAACAACCCTTTCGGATTTAGACTCAAACAGTGATATCTCAAATCGTTCGTCAAACTCAAGCTCTTCAAGATACTCAAAAATGTCGGGACATGAATGGGATTTGAAGACAGGAGTTATGGTGCTCTCTTGACGAAGGATTCTTGGGATCAAATTGGGTTTTTTGTAAATATGAGGAGGATCTGGGTCTGGATTGGCTCTGGTATATCGCCTCAAAGCCAGCGTGCTATTGAGAAAAATCACAGGACACGACCAACTCACTCAGCCTTTCCAATCCTAAGCTCATCATCCAGAAGCCTAGAATTATTATGAAACAAGGGGATTTAATTTCAACTTAGTTCCCCAGTGGAGTCACCACTATGTTAGCACCTAAATCTGCCTCAGGCTAAAGGAAGGAAAAAATTAGGGTAACCACAAACCACGCTCAGTCTAGTAGCTATCCCTACCAGAGCAAGAGAGGTGTCTCTCCGAGTCACGCTCAGTGAATAGATAATCGAAAACGGTTTGACATGACTTACAATGAAATATTTACCTTAGGCTAGTAAGTGAATAGGGATTCTAGAAACAATTTTATGAATGACCGAGCTTCTGGGATGTTATGGGACTAGCGCTCAGCAAAGAACAGAGAATTGAAACCAAAGGCACAGATTATTCCGTGAGGCAAGGCAGGCGGGAAGTATAGCAATTTAGTTTGCAGTAACGCGGAAAGAATAGATTGCTGAAGAGAGTGGAAAGGGCATAGTTACATGAATCCTTTTCAACAAAAGAAGAACACTGAACATGAAATTTTCCCATAGGCAGAGCAATAAAATTGAATTCTACCTAATCTCACTAAGAAAATTTCACTAGAAATGAGCATGAATTGAATTATGAAACATAACGAAATACATATGAACACATAAGAGATACATTTTCTACACTCACAACCACAAGAATCTCATGAAACAGAGCCGCTGCCTTTCATTAATTCTCTGTCAAAAATACACAATGAATAAACAAAATTTCTTTCCCACAATCTCCCAGAAGTTACAAACCAACCCACCCTTTGCAAATAACTTGCATACAATATATAGAATGTGTGAGGAAGAGATAGAACGCCCAGGGGTTGGGAAGTTACTTGAATCATTACAAAATGGAGATGGAGAGCCAACCATCAGCTACAGGTGCAGCGCTGCAAACATGACATTTGGCATTGGGTGACCGTTTGCCTTCCTTCGCCACTTGGATAGAAGCCAATATGGAGAAAAAACTCTTTAAATTTGGCATTTGGTGCCAAAAAACTGAAGTGTAGATGACCGGGCCCACTTGGAGAAGTCGCGAACCGAAATTTCGTGAAACGGAAGAAAATTGGCAATTTTTCCTCTGTGCGCCGCGCCATTTTCTTTGTGCATCACGCTACTTTGGGGCCTATTTTAGGGCACTTGCAGGTGTCCAAAATGTGTCCAAGCGGGCTTGTTGGAAATCCTGTCCTGTCTACTTTCTAACCCCACTGGAATTTCCAAATTTTGTGCTCATTTCCCCCTCCAAATCTTCATTCTCCCAAGACTGCTTTCTATGTGTCAAAAAAGTGGCAGAGAGGCCATTTTTGGGTGTTTTTTGACCTTTAGGAGACCCAAATCTTGTCAAAATTTCTTGCCTGGACACCAGTAGTCGTGATTTTCCATGCTGAATCCAAAAATGCAAACCATTCTTCGATTGGAGCCCTAGAATTTTAGCGTCACACCAGTGGCGCGGTGCATAGGGAGGAATTTCCTATTTTTTGTCCAAAAAATCACCATGTGACAAAAATTTTCCCAAATTTTTTGAAATTTGGGCTAGAAGTTCTCTATGGGGTGCCATGCTAAGCCAAGGAAGCCTCAGCCAAGATTCTAAGCCTATCTTGCTCTTTTGCCCATTTTTCCCTTCTTGTGGCTTTCCTCAGTTTTGCTTTTAAACTCCTTATCCGGGCCTGTGCACTCATGTTTCACACCCTGTAACGGAAATCCATATGTCTCAATAGAGCAAGGTCCTGGTTGGCTTTTTCCATTATCCTCTCCAATTGCATGTTCCTAATCTCGATATAGGCCTCCCAGTCTTCATTGATCGCCTGCTCCAGTGATGTGGGCTGAACTCTTCTCCTTTGAGCAGCCTGGCGATGCTCACGGATGTTCTGCAGCTCCCTGATCGTCTGTTGGTCCTCAAGCTATTTGTTCCTCCGCTCCAGGTAGTTCATGTTCCACTTGGCCCTGTCCAAGTTAAATGATAAGGACTCAATCACTGACTGCTTTGTAAGCTCCTCATTTTTTGGTTCTGCATCTGTCTCATCATCCTGAAGGAGAATGAATTCAGTCTCTTTTTCACCTGATGGATCTCCTGAAGGCCCCTCATCATGCACTGAATCCTTACCTCTGCTCTACTTCTGTGATGCTGATGTCGGAAGCGAGGCCCCTTCCACCCTGGGTGGAGATAACACTCGCTTTGCTGCTGCAAACAAAGGTCTACTGCCCTTCTGGTATGTGATGTACACTGGCATGGTAGCAGTCTCCTGGCGCTCATACGGATGTGAAGGAACCCCTACCTCATGCTTTGTCTCTAATACCACCGGTGGAGCGCTGAAGAAATCACGGGAGATGAAGTCCTCCCAGGCAATACCATGCAATCCCAACTGATGGTCCACCAAAAACCGGATGAGAGCAAAATGATAGACATTGTTTAGCTGCTGTCGAGGGCTCTTGTGCTGCATGAAGTTTTTCATCTTCTCTATGTTGTTACAAATGAAAAATGGGAGGTTCATCATCCGCACCCTGGTGAAGTGCATGAGCAACCTAATGTGATAGGCATAAAGGCGAGAAAACCTCCCCTCGCAATTGAAATACTTCATGATCAATCTCATGAGTGGGGCATACTCATCCCTCAAAAATCTGAATGGAAAAACTCTGGTGAGTTGGCTCAAACAGCTGTCCTTGATGTAAGGCTCATAATGATGCCTCTCCACCTTCTTTTTCTTATGCCACTGTTCCCCAATATTCGGTATTCCTGTTGCCACTGATATGGTTTCCGGTGTCAATGTGAAAGTGACCCCAGCCAAGATAGATTGACCTCCCTATAGATGAAATGCAAAAAGACGGGCCAACTCATGATGGACTCTGACATTTGCCACCCTTTGGCAAAATTCATAACATGCCAAGTGATGGAAACAAGACATGGCAAGAGAGCATGCCTGCAGCTCAGTGAGGGTGTTTGGCTCATCTCTAAGATGTCTGCCACTCCGGTGATGTCTCCTATGGGCCCTTTCCCTCGAAGCTGTGTCACTGTGGGTCTCCTCCTCATACTCTGATGAAACTTCTAATGCCATTACCGCTGTTTGTACCCTGAATTTTATGTTGCCCTTGAATTCCAATGAAGTTGGTAGTTGCCCTGAAAATCTCTTGTTTTGCTTGCCTTCACCAAGACTTGAAGCGGTTTGGCAATTTTTTATGCCCCTGGCTGTGTGCGTCGCGCACCAAGCCTAGTGTACTGTGCGCTGGGTGTGCATCACGCCCTTGTAAATTTACCACTGCGGGCTGGTTGTGTGTGCGACGTGTCCTCTGTGTGCACTGTGCTCATTGGTGTATGCGCCATGCCCTCGAAATCCAACTCTCACTCACTCAAACGCTCACAATTTCACTTTCTCACTTTTGCAATGTCTCTCCAAAGCTTGCAAGAGCACAATGCTTTTGGTTTGGGTCAAAACATGTATTTATAGCCTTGGAGGAGATGGGTTTGATTTTTGTCTCTTTGAAAACCCCTTTTCTAATTTTCATTGACCTTTAGACACACTGATTTTCACTTTCCCTTTGACATTTTTGCTCAAATGATGAAATTTTCGGCACCTCTTTACAGGGACTGTACGACAGAGCATTGGGCCATGTAAATCATAACTGCATCTGAAAAGTCAACTGGTGATTTTTTGAAAAAAAAGTTGTCATAATTGAGCTTGTTTGACTTTTCTTCAAAACAGAGTTTTGAAGAAGAGTCGAAGTCTCTTCAGGTGATGATGAAGCTTTCTAAACCATAGTTGTGTAAGGCCTCCCTCTGGCCTGCATGGCTTGTCCTGGACATGTTTTCAAAGACCAAATTGATGAATTCCTAGACCCAAACATAAAAATGACTTTGTCCTATAAAGGACCAGACCTGGACTGTCATGAGCTTCGGTGATTATGGACAACGACCTGAGCCAGTAGGGACCAGACATGAGGGAAAATGACTTAGCATGACTTTCTTCGTCAGATCATGGCATGTCCCTAGCGAAATTCAGCTGAGTGAATGAAGCAGGACACCTAAAATTGAAATGCACAAAGAGTTTTGATCTCTGACGGAGGGCTGACTAGGCCGACTCTAACACCGACTAAGCCCTTCTCACTAAATATACGAATAAATTCTTCATTCGTTAGGATATTCATGTGAAAATTTCTACAACTTCTTCGCAAAAGCAATATTCGAATTCTCAATTCAGCAAAGTGCCAAATCTGTGTGGGACGCGACTTTTTATAGAAAATCTAAATTTATAACCTCATCAATAGTTAATATTTTGTTCATTAATTTCATATATATCCCTCGATCTGGTCAATCTGTCCTCATAAATTCATCTTTTTGCATATTTTAACATTAACTTTCCCTTTAAACGGTCATATTTTTCTGGGTAACTTCGACGCATCCCATATTGTAATGAAGAAACCCCTCTTACATCGATGCCCCTATGGACTTTGACGTAATCCATATTCTAGCGAAGTAACTTCCTACGTCGAAACTCTCTCTGCAGCGTAGTTTATAGTCCAGTGCCCACTTTCAACTGCAAGTGGCACTAAGAATCTTCTCCTTTCTTCAGAGAGAAGCGGTAGGGACAGGGTTGTCTGTTTACACATTCAACCTGCTGCATTTACTCTTCCTTGAATCAATTCTTTATTTAACTTTTCTAATTGAATGTGCCTCCATCAGTAATATGATTGATAATGTATGGGCCCAACCCATGCATCTTAAATTTTCTTGGAAATTTTACAACTTACTGTCATAAAGGAGAACAAGGTCTCCTACCTGGAACTTCTTCTACTTAATATGTATGTCATGCCAGGCCTTTTCTCTTACTTTATGTACCCAGTGATGAAATCCTGCTATAAATCTATCTTCCTCAAAAGCAAGAAACTATGACATTCTTTCCTCCATTATATCAAGGTCTTCCATATCTGTAAAAGATGCAATCCTCAACCTAGGCATGATGTACTCCATTGTAGTCTAGCTGGTTAGGATACTCGATTCTCACTTGAGAGACCTGAATTCAAGCCCCAGAAACGGAACCATTTGTTGGCTTGGTTTGGGCTGACCCAAGTTCAATCTATACTCTGCATGAACAAAACCCTCAATCACTAGCCCTTTCAGCAATGACCTGCAAGTAGATCACAACCTCACCCAAAGTAAGTATGGGAGGATGCAGAACCAGGTTTCCATAGCCTTGAAGATTAGGATATGTGGTATTATTATGTTATCTTGTTATTAACACTTATAAATCATTTTTTTGCGTTATATTAATTACTTAAACATGTCATATAAAACCATAAACCATCATTGTGCAGAGATCAAATGAAACTGTAATAACTGCTACTCTATAACAAATAATAAGAAAATATACACATCAAGCATCAAATTACTATGGTTCACCCTAATGTGGGGTTACATCCACAAGAACTATGGCTAATATAGTGAATCTTTGAACAACAAACAGTTCTTGTCCTACGCACTAAGTTGCGGGTTTTCTACGCACTCAGCTGCAGAGCCTCGCCTTCTCTACCAAATTAGAGATCACAATAATACAACCATAACACTAATCTAGATCTAATTCAAGATAGATTCTATTCATATTATTTTACACTATATATATTATTACATTGAAGGGTTACATCATCAAAAAGCATGGTCCAAATACCACGGATTCCCTAAAACAAGCAAATATGGTCCCAAAACCATTGATCCCTTACAAAATCATGTGCTTTTACAAAAGGGAGGGGCTTCGACCCACCCCGAAGCCCTTACACTGTGCGGCACATCTAATTTTTCTCCACTGTGTGGTCCACTTTATGCTTCGCTGCACACTCCATTGTGCGCTTCACCCACAAAATGCGGAGTCTTTGCCAAAATCTAGGCCAAGTTGTGCTTCGCCCAATAGATGCAATGGGGGATGCAAAAACATATAATACAATATTTGATGCAAACTTGGACACAAAACATGATGCAATGGTGGATGAAAAAATGGAAGCAATTGTGGGTTGCAAAGGTAGGCGCAAGATATGGCACAAATTGTGGTGCAACAAAAGTGGATGTAACAATAGACACAAAAAAAATGCAAACTTGGATGCAAAACAAGATGAAAAAAGGGATGTAACATTGGATTCAAACATGGGTGCAACAACCGAAACAAAATTGGATGCAATGGACGTAGATACAAAATGAGACACAAAACTCAATGCATAAACCTGACACAAAAGTGGATGCAAAAAGAGTCGCAATATTTGATGAAAATGAGGATGAGAACAAGGATGCAAAATTGGAAGCAAATGCAGGTACACAATTAAGTGCAAAACATGGTGCAAATTCTCGCACAACAAAAGTGGATGTAATGATATATGCAAAGAAAGAAAGAAACTTTGATGAAAAAAGGGATAAAAAAGTGGATGTAAACATGGGTGCAACAATGGATGAAAAATTTGATACAAAAGTGGATGCAAAAGCAGATGCAAAATGAGACACAAAACCTTATGAAAATCTTGACGCAAAAGTGGATACAAAAATGGATGCAAAAATAGATGTAAATGTCGATGAAAACCTAGACATAATGGAGGATGAAAACATGGATGCAAAATTAGAAGCAAAAGTGAGTGCAATTCGAGGTGACAAACTAGGTGCAAATTGTGGCACAACAAAATTGGATGCAATAGTGGGCACAATAATAGATGCAAAAGAGGTTGTAAATATGGATGCAAAAGTAGATGTAACAAAAGTGGACACAAAAGTAGATGCAAAACTAGACACAAACCTCGACACAAAACTTGGCACAAAGGGGATGCAAAAATGGATTAAAAAAATATTTAAAAGAGGATGCAAACGATGATGAAAAATTTGATGCAAGTGTAGGCACAAAAAGTGGATGTAATAGAGGATACAAAAGTAGGTGAAACAAAATTAGGTGCCAAACTTGATGCAAAACCTAGAACAAAACTTGGTGCAAAAGATGGCACAAAACTTGGCATAAAACCTAGTGAAAAACTTATTGCAATACTTGGTGCCAAACTTGGTGTAAGACGTGGTGCAAATGTAAAAAAATTTAATCAAATTTTGCACCATATTTGATAAATGGATGTAAATAGCACCAAAAATGGGCTCTAGATGCAAAAAAGGAAGCAAAAAGGGACGCTAAACATAGAGTTTTTTTGTAGTGATATTAGCTTCTTGGATCCTATTCTTGTAGACATGATCAAAGGTAATTTATGTAAATCAAAAGAGTTGTTGACATTTTTTTTTGAAAAAGGGATAGCATAGTATAATGCTCCAAACCTTTCATACAATTTATTACAATCATGGAGCCTCCATAAATATGTAATGATGTAATTTTTTTTATTTTCTTTTATTATTTATTTTTTAATCCAATTAAAGAATCACTTTTTTTTAATTTTTTTTATTATTTTATTTATTTTATATCCTAGAGGATCCCAATAGCCCGCCTAACATGTAGCTACTAGTAAACGTTTGTGGGTCTATGGCACAACCAATAGGATTTGAACCTTGGATCTCTCATTTTTTCTTAGGATTCACATTACTTTGATCTGTTAGCCTCCTATACCAATAGGTTCTCATTTCTCATGATTGAAAATGGAAGTGCCAAAAATGTCCACCTTCCATGCTACTAAGGTTCCATTTTTGTAAAGGAAGTAGACAGTTAAAAAATGTAAAGAGGGTATGCCTTAAAAGAAAAATCAAAGGGCAAGAAAATGAATTGGTCAAAGAAAAAATAAAAGAAATGAACCCCAAACAAAGACCATGAAAGTGGCTAGTCCAAATTGCCACTACTATTTTGATGGGTGGTCCAACAGCTCAAGCTGGGCCTCACCAGGTTTTGAATTGCATGTTGTAAACTAGAGAGGAAGTACCTGTTCAAACAGTTAAAGCTTGACAGATGACTAGGGGGATAGAGAAAGAAAGGAGCCCAACTGCTTAATCTGGGCCCTTGGAAGTCATAAGGGTAGACTTAGATAGGAGGGCAGCAAAAAGAAGAGAGAATTATCAGGGTTTGCAAGACCAAGTGCACCCATCCAAAGGAAGAAAAAATGTTAGGCATATTAGGCAGGGCAGGCAGTTGAAGGTTGCAGAAAGCATGATCTAAGCATATCAATTGGGAAAAATCACAATGATGTCACTAGCAGGAGAAAGGCAAGAGCAGTGGCCTATTTAGCAAACTACTAAACCATCACTAATTTCCCCCCATCCCCTTCAAAAAGTTTCTTACTAACCTCCCCATGAGCACTGCAGGATCTGCCTGATCAGTCCTCCTTAGACTCTTCATTTGTACAAATTTCATGTCAGAAGTGACTTCTTTCTTTGAAAAGAAGCCACATTTCTTGTGTAAAAATTCTTTTCATTTTGATCTACTCCCTAACTAAGTCTATTTTCTAAAAAGATTAGTATCTTTCACTTTCCATTCACATTTCCCTCCAATACTAACTACTAACTGTATCTACACTAAATCCCCTATGTTCCCCTTTCCCTATTACTATAACACCATGGTGTATAAACCCCAAGCAATGTATAAATATCCCCCCTTTAGCATTATAGCTAAATAACACTTCTAAGGGAGACATTAGTCCACCAGGGACTATAGTCAACCCTACTTTGGGATTACCCTAACCTCTGGTTAGAGTAATAACCTATACTCAGCCTTCATTTTCCCTTTTTCTGAAAAAATTCATAAAAACCCCCTCTCCCCCTCTCAAAACCCAATATCCATATGTTTTTATAAAACCCGACAGTCTAACCCGCATACCCAAAAACCCACAAAAACCCCTTAACCAAAGTTTAAAACCCCGAAATATTAAAATGAATATTTTAATTGGCTGGCGGGTCCCCCCAACATGCACGACGAGTCGGGGCGCCCGCCAGCCCTTGATCTCCCGCCCCCCTTCATCCAACGGTGGGCGGGCGTTTTGAGATCTCAACCTATCGCCCTTTAACGTCCGGGGAACGGGCGGTTTTCCCCCCCGTATGCTGGACGCGTGGCAGGCAGCGGAGGTGTTTGGAGCCCCCCTCCCCGATACCGCCTTCTCCCAAAAGCGGTGCGGGGAGACCACTTACCACCCTCCCGCTTACCACCTTCCCCGTCACGTCAATCCACGTCATCCTGACGTCATGTCACCGGCCCCCGCCCTCGCGCCTCGTGGCCCTCCATGTCACTTTGCCACCCCACACCGCCCGCCACCGTGTCCGGCCACGCTGGCCTCCAGCTCAGTGCCCACGTCACCTTCCGTACCCGGGCCCGCCATGACGTCATGCTGACGTCATCGGCGGAAAAGCGCCAATGACCCATTTTTTCCAAATTTATCGTTAAAAACGCGCTATTTGGCCGTTTTATGTCATTTTCGTTGGAAACAAAGAAGAGTCGTTGTGAGCTGTTCAGTGCGAAATTTACCTCCAAGCCGCCAAATTCAAAGCTGCAGACGCCGCAAACTCACCAATTTACCTGCATTATTCATCCACTGTCGACCCAGAGGCTCTCGGCGTTGTTTATCCAGGTATTTGCCAGAATTCACCTGTTTCACCCATGTTTTTGCCATTTCTCTACAAATTTTCCATGAAACACCTGTTAAATCCCAAATTGAGGATTGTCTCTTAGTTAATTCTAAACTAAAGCAACCTGCATTGCCCCCTGCTCCAAAAATTTTATGTTAAAACAATAATTCGCGGCCTTAATTTGCGAATTCATCCTCAAGCTACCCGACATTGTTCCCTTTTGCCGAGTGCAGGCTTGAATAGCTACATTTCACCAATTTTAGTCCTGCCCGCTCTCTGCATTTTATCCTAATTGGTCCCAATCACTGTGAATTTACCCAAGCAGAGCAGAGGCAAGCCTGCCTATTTCTCTTTGAAGAATATTTCTAGCATTATCTGCATTCAGTTTATCACCTGAGATTTGAGGGACCTGTCAAGCTATTTGCACTTACCTTGTTCTATTCAGAAATTACAAATGGCTGCCCCTGCACCCACAGCTCTCAGTGTTGCCCCCATGAATCCACCAAATAAAGAGCTGGAGTCCCTGCCTCTTGCTGACAGGGACTACCTCATCCAAGACTTTGTGGGTGATAGGAACCATTTGCAGACCTTCAGGGAATTGAGAGATGACTATTTGAATGGCAAGGATACATATGGGATATGGGAATCAAATCTTCCATATTACTTTCTCCCATCTGTTAACATTTTTCCAGAGATTATTCGCCTATGTGCTGAGAATTATGATGCAAATCACAGAGCTATCAAGTCTCCATCTGGGAGCATCCTCTTTCACATTAATGCTGATTCCATCAACCAGATGCTCAACTTCGAACAAACTCAGCTGTTGTTTCCTTTCTCCATGAACTATCTGCTGGATACAAGTTCCAAGATGTCCACTGTTGACATTCAGAAGATCACCCAGACATTTATGAGGCCCGACCGCCAGCCCACAGGGCCACCTCCCTACTTATATGTCCACTTTACTGATATAGGCAAACTTCTGTTGGACATGATTTCATATGTGTTGGGCTATAAAACCAGTGAATTTGTTGATGAGACAGTGCTGGTATTACTAGCTGCTTATAGCCCAGGCCAACCCCCTGCCTACAAATATAATTTTGCTAAATTCATAGCCAACAAGATACATGAGCAGCTTTTCAAAGTGGACAGGGAGGGAATCTTCAAGTATTCATCTTATATCTACCACATGTTCATGTACTACCAGTCCGAGGCTTTTCCATGCTACATCAAAAAGTTGGATTCTAGAGGAGAAAGAAGATTTGTTATCTTCTGGACATCTGTCTTCCACCAAGTCCAAAATTCACCATATTCATATTGTGAATTTATTGATCAATTTGTATACCCAGTCTCCTGCTTATTGATGAGGTCCCCTCCTCCCAGAGTGTCATTTGAAATACAGAAAACCCTGCAGCTCTCTAAAAACTATAAAATAGGTGATTGGTACCTATACCAGGATCATACAGTCATCAGAATCTATGGTTGTGAGCTCTGTCCATACAGGCTCCCAAAATATGTGCCCATGAGACTGTTTGCCTTGGAGTATTATAGGCAGCTCATTCACTCTGACCTCACCCACTTCCACAGTGCCAAAAAGAAAGCCCACCTCAAGTTCAAGCACCACCTGGGCCCCTTCATCATGAACAAAAAAGAGGGATGGCAAGATGTTGAGCAAATCCTCAAAGACAAGTACATGCTCTCAAAAAGCTTCCGGTGGGTCCCTTATGACCCTGAAGGCTTCATCTGCGCCAGGAGGGTTAAGTACAGGCTGTTAGGCTATGAGCATTGCAAATATCCACATATTGAACAGTATGCCAATCAGCAAGAATGGCTGCAAGATACTTTAATTGAAAAACTAACTGAAGAAGAGATAATGCAAAAGAATGTCAAGGATTTGGAAAAAACTCTTGACTTGGATTCTGTGCAGCAGGTAATCTTCAAGCAACCACATCCAGTGGGAGAAGGAACCTCAGCCACAACAACTGCACCAGCCACCCAGGCACCTTCTACAGCAGCATCAAGTACAGAAAAGGGTAAAGGAATAATGGGTGCTGAAGAGGAAACACTAAAAGAACAGCCTGCCTCCTCAATTGGGCAGCAACAAGAGCAGACCCCTCCACCACAAACAGAGCCACCAGCAGCACCAATTTTGCAGACTCCAGCACATGAGGAGAGAGGTAAGAAAAGAGACAGAGAAGAGTCCACTCCCGCTAGTGGATCCTCCCAGCAACCTGAGGCCAAGAGGCAAAAGGTTGACTCCCCAATAGTAGAAGAAATAAGTGAAGAAGTCCTTGACAGTCCAAGGAAAGATGGGGAAGGCAGCCAGCAAACAGGTACAAGCTCCTTTCAGCAGGAGCAGGGATTACAGCTTGGCTTGGAGGTATCCTCCTCCACTCAGCAGAGCAAGAAGCCTTCAAGCACCAAGGCTTCCTTCAAACAAATAAAGGCACAGAATGACTTGCTAAGAATAGAAGTATACAAACAGTTTCTCAAAGCTACACCAGCCAAGCAAGAAAGGCTAATGTCTGTATATGACATTCAAGAGGAGAAAATGATCCTCAGCCACTTCAAACCTAAGGTGCCGCAGCCTAAATCAGCTGCAGATTATGTAAGAACAAGGGTGGAGGTCATGGCAAAAGACATTCACCCCATGGACCAAATTGAACTGCACAAGTAGACTGGAGAAATGGTCTATGCCACCTTGGTGGACAGGGCAACAATGGCCCATGAATTAAAGGAATCATTGAAGAATACCAACATTCAGTTGGATTTTGAGAGAATGTCCTCCATGGCCAAAGATAACAGGATCAAGTCATTAGAGGACATCATTATAGACCTGGGACATGATCCCAAGGACCCAAAGGGCGTGAGGGCCCTCATGAAGAAAAAGGAAGATGACCTTAATGCATTGAAGAAAAGGTTAAAGCTGCTGCCCACCGAGCACCCCCAAACAGCAGAATTGCAGAAGGAAAAGGAGGTCGATGAGCAACTTGATCTAATAATGCAGCTCAATCAAAAGGTCCTCGATTTGGAAAAGGAGCTTGAAGGGGCACTACAAGATAAGTAGGGAGAATCCACATCCCAAGCTCCTCCAACTACTTCAACCACTGCAACAACTACAGAGGCAGCAGTAGCCCCTGTAACAACTACAACAACAACAGAAGCAGCAGCAACAACCACAGCCCCAGAGTCCAGTTTAAACATGGAAGATTTGACTAAGGCTATCAAAGAAATGGAGCTCCAGGCTAATGAGATTAAGCAGGCCAAGGAAAAATTGGCAGAGCTAGAGGCCAAATATGACAAATCAAAAATGACTGTGGCAGAGCAAGGTAGAGAAATAAAGGCCCTCAAAGAGAAAATAAAGGCCTTGGAGAAAGAGCTCAAGCTAGAAAGTGCTATGGCAGAAATAAAAAGAATTTTGTGGGCCCGAATTGACCAATCCATTACTAGACAATGGAAGTCAATCAAGATTGTGCATGAACAAATGGAATTAATTGCCAAAGCACAGATAGAGATCCAGAAGGCCAGAACAGTACTGGGGAACAGGCCTGAGCAGGCCAATAGAATGATACACTTTTTGAACAATCAGACCCAGGAGGAGCTAGCAGCCATCAACATTGTCAACAGAACAGAGGCTGTCCTTACGGCTAAAAAGGTGCTAACTCTCAGGAATTATGTACAGACTGTAGAGAGAAAGTGCCACGAAATACAGGCTGAGGTGGATGAATACAAGCTCAAAATGGGAGCACTACAAGGAAAGGGATTGCCCAGCCTACTAACCAGCACAGGGAAACTGCTCCCCCGTGAGCAATATGCTGCCAGGATGTCAACTTTTATTGAAAATCATATCACTGCATCTGCCAGTACTTCTGAGGAAGCAGGGCCTCCAACAGGGCAGGGCCTTCTTGACAAACTTGAAAATCTGTTTTTTATTGAAAATGAAATCCACCACCTTTTTGAGGTTCCCCCTAATTTTTATAGATATACAGAGGCAGATGAAACATTGGTGAAAATTCGAAGACACCAGCTGCCCAAAGAGGATTGGTGGCAGGAAATGCTACAAATTTTGCCACAGTAGTCTCAGTTGCTCGGTCCCAGTCAGCTTCAACTCAGCAAAAGGCAAAAAAGCATAATAAAGACAACACTTTAGGCAGCCGAAAGGGTGACTCAGCAAAGGACAGCGACAGCAAGCAAAAGATCAAAAATACGCAAATTTTGGGCAGCATATCTTCAGCCGACTCCAACGGTCACAAAGTCAACATTCTCTGACCATTTTTGACAGCTAAGGCACTGAGGAGTTACTACAGCATTTACTTTCTCAGCTACAATGCTCCAGGAGTTGGCACGACATTAATGAAACATTTACTCATCAGCTAGATATTTTCTTATGTAAATTATGTATATATACCTCCCCTGGCAACGTATGAGGGGTTGGTGATTTTCATTCTGAGGCAAATGTATTGTATATTTTCAAATTATCTAATGCAAAAGGCTGGAAAAGCTCAGTGATTTCCTGAATGTTTGATGTCTTGCTGATGCTATGCGTGCTGTTGCAGAATTCCTGTGCTGTCTGATGGAACAATAAGTTTTCTCAATCTATGTTTTGTTTTCTTATGTTTATTTAAATCATACACATGTCTCACTAATCTAGCAGTAGAGAAAAGGAATAGTACAGGAAATGTTTGGTTACACCTTGTGCTCAATCTTTATTGCTGAAAATGTTTTCTTCAGAATTAATCATGAACATGAATTCTTAATTGCTCATGTTTTCATTAATTCTATAAATATGAATGTTATGTAGAAATTATTCACTGCTTCTAAATAATATTCTCACTGTTTCTCCATACCAGTTTGTTGAAAGATTCTTAATTGCCTTTCATACCCTGGTTACATCACACTTAGTCACCGATTCAAAGAATTGTTTCTCAGACACTTATCTGGCTCTGCAGCATCACTACTATATCAACACAGACATATCAAACAAATTAAGCACCACTGACTCCATGCCCAATGGCCTAGAACATCCTGGTAAGCACATATATATATTGACTGAAGTCATCATCCAGCAAATTCCAAAAAAGAAAACCTTGAGCATCATAACTAGCCTAAAATATTATACAAACAAAGTTAAATCGTAAAGAGAGAGCCCTCTCTGGTCATAGGTAGGCTAGAACCTGTGACCCAAAGATTGGTTAGTGGTTACCTTGGCCGTATTCCCTTGGGAGTCAAAGGGAACAACCTGAGTGATAACATGATTACCAATTGATTTCCCCCCCGGGGAAATTAAAAAATCACTGTTAATGCAAAGAGTTTTGTGTAATTGTTTGTTGATGACCTAATATTTGCAAAAAAGGTGAGAGAATAAGAGTGAGATAAACATAGGATTCCACCCACCCCTGTTATTGAAGGGGAACCTTGTGAAACCTTGTCGAAAAAATTCCACAGAGTATCCATTTGAATATCTAATTCACATTCATGGGGTTTTGATTTAGAGTTAACATTTGGATTTCAATTTGCGATTTCTAGGCTATAATAAGCAATCTTGATTGGTGATGGTCTTTTGTCCTAAAAACTGGTTTGATTTCTTTCAATCCATATTCCCCATGTCACTATAAGGGGATGGTATTCATGTTGGGATGTTTAGAAAGTTAAAATCCAATTCTTCGAGTTGTCTTCAAGGGATTGTCTTTCCCAAACATACAACCGACCTTCCAGAAATTTGATTCTCTCCAAACTTGTTGTGCAAAGGGGCACTCTATAAAGAGATTTTCAACAAATTATAATGTGTCAATACATAGTGGGTAGATGATGGGACCATGGAATGATCTATTTTGAAGGTTTTCCCAAGTAGGAGCTTTGTTCTAGAGTAGTAGTCACATGAAGAGTCTTGCCTTTGGCAAACATTTTAGTTTCCATTGTTTCTTCCGCCACCATGGAGGCTCCCTTAAAGTACCCACTTTTGTGATATATAAATATACATATTTTGGGGTGTATTCTCCATGCGAGATAGAGTCCTAGATAAAAGTTTCATCATTTTCAAATAAAGTGACATGTTCTAGTTTTATGGCTTCAATGTAATACTTATAAGATGTTGTATACTTACCATCTAAATTGAAATCCTCAAATAAAAGCCACCTTTGTTGACCTCTTACACAATTATAGATAGAAATTGATTGAAGTTGAAGAATCCCTCTTCATTTGATTAAAAAAGTAGGTCCCTTAGGAGAATGTGTTCTTGTGGACACCATGTTCAAGTGTCCATCCCCAAAAGGATGTATGTTCCATTTCCTACCCTCATCCTAAGCTTTTTTCCAATGGGAGGGAAATATTTTACAATATATTTCTAGATTATGGATCCATTTGAGATATATATATTGGGTATCCTAATATATTCTAGGATTATAAGTGTGCTAATAAATCTGTGTAATATGACCTCAGCCCACAACCCAGATCGTTGTGTAATTTTCTAGACCCATTTTGCTGCAAAGGTTTTTGAGAATCAATGGACTTTTTTTAGCCACCATCCTCCTTGAGTTTTTAGAAGGATAATGATGTTCTAGGGAATGCGTTTCCTCCTTTACTACCCATAGGAAATGAATGTTCAATTGTTTTATTTTATGCAAAATTATAATGGGAATCGAGGATAGCAAGGTCTGGTGTACATGAATGTATTCAATAATTGATTTACATAAGACTAATTTTCCTCCTCTAGAAATCCATTTCTTGCATCAAACACAAATTATTTTCTCTATCTTCTCCACCATCCAAAACCAATAAAATTTTGTGTGGTGATTGGGATTTAGAATAAAGCACATATATTTTATGCCTTGACTAATATCAAGTTCTTATGTGAAGATAATGTCTCCACCAGTTTCTTTTCATCATCTGACATACGCGACTCAAATAAGGAGGTTTTTGAGAAGTTGATTACCATACCAGTGGCTTGTGATAAAGACTCTTAAAGTTCATTCAAAGATTGTAAATGTCTTATGGACCCATCTAAGAAGATCAAAATTTCATCTAAAAAGAGTACATGGGGTATAAAGTAGTGATAAGTGATGTTGATATCTCTAGCATCCTCTAAATTTTGCATCTGTGAAGTGTTTGTTGAGGCCTTTTTCTACAAGAAAAAAATAGTAGGGATAAATAGCACCCTTGTAGAAGTGATTTTTCCACATTAAATAATGGGGAGTTTTATCCATTGATCAGGAGTGCAAGTGATGTAAAGCTTATGTAGTTTAACACCTAAAAGAAGAAATAATGGAAGAACCCAAGGTGGATCAAGAGGAGTTTGATATGGATATAATTTACCATGTCCAAAGTTTTGGAGAGGTCTACTTTATATAAAACTACTTTTTCGTGACTAATATGGATTAAGTGTAATCTCTCCTAAACTAGTCATATGGATTCATGGTTTTGAAAACCTTTTGAAGACTCAAAATTTTCATGTGAGTTATTGTTTGAGAGGATATTTTTTAGACATAGAGCTATGATTTTATAATTGATATTCTATATAATTTCACAGTCAAATAGGATTGAACAGGTTTTCAAAAGAGTTTGGATTATCATCTTTTGGGATAAGGGTTATAAAAGTGGAATTGGAAGGGGCTAATATCTATCTACAATATTCCACAACTCCAAATAAATCCTCTCGAGTAAAATCATAAAACTCAAGGTAGAATTCAATTGGGAGAAAGTATAGTCCTAGAATTTTTCCTTTTTACTAACTATTAAGAGCCTTCTCTAGTTCAATTTTGTTAACCTCAACCACAAGAGAGTCATTTCCTTCTAGGGATATGAAAATGAGAAGTAGTTGTGCCATTTTTAGAATTTGGTCTATAGTATCCCTTTCATCTTTATGAAATATATATTTGAAATATTTTACTACCTCTAATGATGTTTCTTTGAAGGAAGTATCTACAGAGCCATCAAACTTTTTGATCTCCTAAATGGTGTTTATGAATTTCTTAGTGGTTGGAAAATTTTTGAAAAATAGTTTGTGCTCTCATCTCCAATATACATCTAGAGAGCTCTACTCTTCATTCTCTACACTTTTCCCTTATCCAAAAGAAATTGTATTCTTTTTTATTCAAGGCATTTAATATACTCCCTATGACCTAATGGATTTTCCATAAATAAACCTTGTTCATAGGATTCCTTTAACTTGGACTCAATTCTATCTAATGTTTTGGAGTCCTTTTCATTATTTTTTCCTAGGACACTGGTGGGCAACCCCTTTTGAAGATTTTAAGTTTTTTTGGAATTGTATGATGGGGGGCTCAGTTGAATTTGGGGAGAAGGGGATGTAGGTCAATTTAATAGATTCATGTATGGTAGTGTCCTTGAACCAGTATGGGTTTAATTTGAAAGGATGGGGAGGCTTTGGTGGAGAGAGTTCAAATTCAAAGAGGATTGGACTGTGGTCAAAGCCTCTCCCAACGTAAACTCATTGGTGCATATAGAGGTTTAGATCTAAAAGAGCCTCTGATATGAGAAAGTGATCCAAGTGTTTTACAATTTTGGAAGAACCCATTCCATTATTGGACTAGGTGGGTATAATTTTTGAGGGAGGATTTTATTCAAATTGATTTCATTATCAAGATCAATGTGAAAATTAGAGAGAGGATAAAAATTTGCCACAAAACCCCAATTTTTGTAGGCTCATGGGGTAAAATTTGAATCCCTTCCCACATTAGTTATTCCTAATTCAATGGATGGTAGATTAAAATAAGTGTGTCTAGAAGTCTTTTCTTCATGAGTATGACCCATATATGTTGAAGCAATAGAAGGTAAATACAAATCAACATTAATCCCTCATCGAAAATACCAACCAATGTTTAATTTCATCAATAATGTTTACTAGCCTATTAGAACCTCTCCTGATCTTCTAGATGCATATGAAGCTATAAATTCCTAGTGGGGAAGTGTATACCTTAGGAGTAGCATTTTTTTTTACCTCCACTTTTGTCTCTTGTAAAAATTAATTTGAAGGGAGTGAACCTTTACCATCCTCTTTAATGCCATTTTTTTAGAGGGACTGCCAAACCCTCAACAATTTACAAAAATGATTTTCATTTAGATCCCATGTGAGGGAATAATACTTTGAAGACCACGAGAAAATATTTTTTCTTGCAAGATCAAATTTCAAAGATTGTCTGCCATTAAGAAAGGGATGGGAAATATTTTCTTCCTCTACCTCTAGGCCTTTGGTATCTGATGAGCCCCAAAAATGGGTAACTTATTGGGTTCATTTTGCCTATTGTTCTCCATTAATCGACCATTCTTCATAGTTTATGTATGCTTTTGAAGTATGTTTATGTTAATTGAATGAATGAGAATAGTCACTTGACCATGAATGCTAATACGTGTTTGTTGCAGACTTTTGGACAACTTTTGGACCAAGGTCAAGCATTTATGGGCCATTTGACAGCCAAATACGAGGGGACAAGGCTGAGGATTCATAGGAAGGGTGTCTCCTGCACTAAATGGCCCCTTCCTTGAGTTCTCCACCATCAGCTCGGAGTTCAACAGCCCACCAAAGTTGATTTCCAAGTGCAGCCGATCAGCTTTTGTAAAGTGCTTGAGTACTTGCAGTTGTGAGCAGCCAAGCCCCTTGAATTAAGGAGGAATGCTGGAGGTCCTCCTAGTGCATAAGTAGGAAGGCTTCCAGCCTTCATAGTTTACTTGTTGAACATTTTTATTTCGCACTATAGTGCTACTTTGTTTCTCAGCCCATTTTGGAGCTTTTGCTATAACACATTTTGGACATGGTTGTTTTTTGAGTAATGGAAACCAGTTTCATGTTGCATCAGTTCTGAGCTTCTTTTTAGGAGCCTATAGCTCTTGAGGTTGGGCCCAACCCAAGCGCCAGGGCCTCCTCTGTGTACTGTTATATGTTTTTTTCTCTCTTCATAAAATAATTTCTGCTAGTAGATTAGAATCTTGCTTGGTTATCTAGGTCATTTTTGATGATTGAAAGAGCTTTTCATGGTTCAGATTGATTTGATAGATTGAAAACAGAAAATATCTTCAAAAAAGGCCATCAAGAAACCCTGGATCTCACCTCTCCCTCCTTGGGACCATGAGCTGAGACCCAAGTGTCCTTGCTGCCACAAAAACATTATTTTTGCTTCTTCATGCAATTGCTAGTGTTAGTTTCTCAGTTGCAAAAGTTGATACCAGATGTGATTACATGCTTAGATCCATTCTTGTGGGGTTTTCATAATTCATTTTACATAATTTTCTATCAATGAATTTATGTTCATAATGGGTGCTGGTTCCTAGGTGAAACTAGGTTAGAATTGCTAGATATTTGGTTTGCATGGTCTTTGTTTGGTCAATTTCAAGAAGTAGTGTGCAGAACACTTGTGATACCTCCTTGCCTACCCTTCTTCCATTAGTGCAACCTGTTCCATCCCCTAACTCAGATTCTTGCCCTTAGTTTGCCACATTTTCTCACTTTGACCTAATTTCCATATTTTTGTGCAACATTGCTCTATCCATCCTTGAACAAATCCAACCATCCTCATCACTTATCAGCTTCATTTGCCAGGTTCTAAACCTCTTCACACCCTCATCCAACCTCCATCTCCACTTCTCCACCTTTCTTCCACCTTCAACCCTCCAAAATCTCCTTTCGGAACATCTTGTAGAACATCCTGTAGAACCCCTGCAGACTTCCTGTAGAAGATCACGAGAGCAGTTTTTCGAGATCCGATCATGGTGAAACTCTCTGGAAGGGTGTTAGGGACCCCTTAGGCCCTCTTCTCACCTTCCCAACCTCCTGCAAGCACCCTCACCATTTCCTTCCATCAATCAACCTCTGCACAATCAAAACAGTTAAGCACATGCATAATAATTTTACAAGATTACTCAAAAATACAAGAAGACATTCCTTTTTCGATTTCACTACAAGAGTAGCTTAGTCACATGCATTCTACATTTCTAGAAGTCAATGGAATCCATTTCCACTACTTTCATCTCTTTTCTTGCACCGGTAGGGTTAGTCTGTAAAACTAGGGTTTGCTAGGGTTTGCATTCCTTTTCCACTTTCAACTTCTTTTTGCAAGTAGACTAGCTTCCTTTGAGTTAGCTTTCATCCATCACCATTAAAAGCTTCTTCTAAGAGCTCATAGAAGTTGGCTTAAGCTCCTAGCGGACTTGTGCCAGCCGATCCAGTGACAGCTTGCGGTAAGAGCTAGTACTTGTGCATATAGCATTGTCACTTCCAAGTTTGTTACAAACTACCGGATTGATAAAAGTAAAGAAGGGAGTCCCAGGAGTTGCAGCATTATTGCTGCAATATTGGAGCCCACCATCTTTTTGGCGCCGTTGCCGGGGAAGCGTCAGAGTATTTGTGATTGCTGCTTTTCTTCTACTTTCTACTTCAATCTTCTGCTAAGTAGTTTATTTCAGCAAGAGTAGAGTAGTTGTTTCATTTCCATTCTGCAATTTCATTTCTGCAAAAGTAGATTAGACATTTCCTGCTTTCATTTCATTTCAGCAAGCGTAGATTAGATATTTCCCGCTTTCATAGATTAGCATTTCAATTCCACAATTTCAATTCTGCAAGCATAGCTTAGCATTTCATTTCTGCAATTTTGTTTCAACAAGATAGATTTTAGTTAGTTGCAGTTCAATCACTTTCATTTTTGCAGGTACAAGCAGAAAAAAAACGCCAAAACTCCACCAAAAATATTCCATTTCATGCCTCGTAGGAACAGAGACAATACAGGGAAATTCTTACCCAACACCCCCACCACATCACTGAGTCACCCTTCTCTCTTCTTCGGTTGCAGTGATCTAGAAGAATTTATAGGTGAACCTCCGGAGATATACGAAGATCCTATAACAGAAGAAGAGCAAGAAAACATTCCTCTTGAGACCATGGCTGAACACAGAAATGGTATAGAAAATGAGGAGAGAATAGAAGGTTCCTTTCCCATCTGAGAGACCAACGGGGACATGAAAATGAAAAACATAAGTCCCTTAGCCTTACCTCACTTCCATGGAGAGATCTTTCGGATGACCATGGGAAGTGATGAGTCTTTAGAAGACTATGAAGAAAGGTTCCAACTTAGTTATAAAAGGGCTAGGCACACAATGGACCCCGAATCTCTGAAGCTGGTTCTGCTCCAAGGAGTCCCTGAAGACCTTCTAGATACCCTCCATTTGCTAGCTAGAGGAGACATCTAGAAACTACCTTATGAGGACATAAAGACTATGTTTAGAAACCACTCTAGGGCAGCTCGGAAAAGAGGAAGGGGAATCCACTTTCAGCTAGTGCCACCTTCTCCAAGCATGAGTTTGCAAATCAGATGGAAGACCTCAAAAGTGAGATGAGACAGCCCATTGCCATGCAACTGGATACCTTCTAAATCCAACAGAAGAAAGAGGAAGCTCAGAAGGCTTTGGCCATCTTTTGTCCCAGATGTACAAGGAAGCATGCTAAGAATGAGTGTCCATTTCACTCAGTGGAGGTATGTTTCGTTTGTGAAGACGACCACCCCACAAACCAGTGCCCAACCTTACCCGGACTTAAAGCCATGTACCAAGGGGTTGAAGGGGCCACTGTGCCACTCTAATTCCTCAACCAAAGGAGGCCGCATGGATCCAGACCTTACCAGCAGGGGATACAAGGAACATCCCAAACTTATTACAACCCCAACCAATCCGCTCACATGCCTTCTTGGGGCCCCCCTGCTCATCCTTCCTGGTCCGCACCTCCTCCTTAGTCTTATCCATCTCAATACCATACTCAACCTGCTGCTCATTCGTTTCACTCTCATGCTCAGCCACAACCTTAGTGGAATGCACCTCAACTGGGGTGGAGGCCCCAATACAACTCTCCTCCCGCTATTTTGCCTCCACCGCTTGCTTAACCACAACCATTACCTCCTGCTCCTCCAAGACAACCTCAGATGCCTGCTCAACCGAACCCGAACCCCAACAACAGACAGGCCCAGTAGGTATACACTAGAGAGACAACATGCCCTACCTATGCTGTGGAGATTCAGGAGATCAACCTATGATCTGGAAATGTCCTTCTAGATTTCCAACCGCCTCCCCTGGAGGGTGAGGAAGGGAAACAAGAAAGTGAACCCAAAGCCATTCCACCCTTTCCTGAGAGACTAAGAGTAGCCACGCAACCAAACCCAGAGGAGACCGAACTTCTAAGAGAAATTAAACAGTTGTGTGTGAAAATCCCACTTCTCCAAGTTATAAAAGATGTACCAATTTACAACAAATTGATCAAGGAGAAGTGTTTCAGGCACCCAGACAGGCGCAAGAGAGATGCCCCGACTATCAATGTCATAGGACAATTGTCCGATCTGATGTTGGGGCAAATAATCTGTCCAAAATATTTGGATTGTGGGAGTCCTGTAGTTGGTGTCCACATTAATGGAACCATAATCCCCCACACCCTGATCGATCTAGAGGCTGCCATCAATGTGATGACCAGGGACACTATGCTCAAACTCAACCTTTAGAGTTCCTTAATAAAGACCTCGACAGTACTGCAGTTAGCAGACCACTCCATCGTGACTCCCGAAGGGATTGTGGAGGATGTCCTGGTCTCTGTTGACTCTTGGTAGTACCTTGCGGACATTTTGGTCCTTTAGCCAAAGGCAAAACTCACTGGATACCCCCTCATTTTGGGAAGGGCTTGGTTAGCTGCTTCGGATGCTTACATTAGTTGTCGAGCTGGGAGCATGACCATCAAGAATGGGCCTATTTCCAAACAGCTAGTCCTATAACCTCCTGCCCAACCTCTGCTAGAACATGACTTACCTCTCTGGTTGGAGGAGGAAGATGAGGATGAAATCTACTCTTGACCAGTGTGCACAATGGAAGCCACCTGGGGAGGTCCTCAAACCGAGGATGACCTAATTGAGAATTTGATTCAAAATCCACCTCCCGGTGTGCTGCCATTAGAGAAGTTGGTAGAAGGTACCCAAGCCCACACTTTAGTGGACCTCTGTGTGGCTGATTCGACCTCTCCCAGAGTTAAGAATGTGGAATTTGGCCCTAAAAGAACCTTGAAGATCAGCTCATCCTTATCTCCCTCTCAGGAGAAGGAGCTATGTAGCTTATTGAACCGCCATTTGGAGGCTTTCGCTTGGAGCTATAAGGAGATGAAAGGAGTCCATCCGTCGGTCTGTACCCATCACATTTACATTAAAGAGGATTGTAAACCAGTCAGGCAGCCTCAGAGGAGAATGAATCCAGCCCTTAAGGACATTGTTAAAGAAGAATTGCAAAAGTTGTTGGATGCAGGATTCATCTACCCCATCTCGGACAACGAATGGGTTTCTCCTCTGGTGCTTGTGCCCAAGAAAAATGGGAAGTGGAGAATCTATGTAGATTATCGAGAACTTAAAAAAGCCACCAAGAAGGACCATTTCCCTTTGCCTTTCATAAATCAAGTGCGAGATGGGCTGGCAGAGGAGAAGTTCTTTTCTTTCCTAGATGGGTTCAGCGGGTATAATCAGATCCAAATCAACCCGAAGGACCAAGATAAGACCACCTTCACTTGTCCATGGGGTACCTTTGCCTACCGGGTCCTTCCCTTTGGGCTATGCAACGCTCCTGCCAATTTCCAGAGAGCAGTATTGAGCATATTTGCTAAGCTGGTTCATGATTCGGTAGAAATCTATATGGATGACTTTACTCCTTATGGGTCCAACTTCCAAGAAGCATCGACTAACATGGGAAAAGTTTTAACCAAGTGTATTGAGATGAACCTGTCCCTCAGTCATGAAAAATGTGAATTCTTGGTGACTGAAGGGACCATGCTAGGTCATACAATCTCTCAGCAAGGATTACAGGTGGATCCTAACAAAATTGCTATCATCCAAAAGGTTCCACCTCCTCAGAAGGTAAGAGATGTTTAGAGTTTTCTAGGCTTAGCAGGATACTATAGAAGATTCATCAAAGATTTTAGTAAGCTAGCCTTACCATTGTTTGGTCTTTTGGGGAAAGATGTTGAGTTTAAATGGACTGAAAACTGCCAAGAGGCTCTGGATGAGTTGAAAGATAAGCTGGTAACTGCCCCAATCCTAAGAGGTCCAAACTGGGCCCTACCTTTCCACATCCACACTGATGCCTCGAACAAAGCCATAGGGGCAGCCTTAGGACAAGTTGAAGAGAAGCTACCATATGCCATATACTTTGTCAGCAAAAACCTGTCCAAGGCAGAATTAAACTATACTGTGACCAAGAAAGAGCTCCTAGTTGTAGTCCATTCCCTAAACAAGTTCAGACACTACATCACTGGTTATCAAACATTTGTACACACTGATCATGCTGCAATAAGGTATTTGATGAATAAACTTGATGTGAATGTTTTTATCATTATATGGTTACTTTTATTGCAGCAATTTGACTTAACCATTGTTGACAAGCCAGGAAAGGAAAATGTCGTTGCTGATTTTCTATCTAGATTAGATTTTCCTGCAGGTGAAGAAGGGACGATGGATGACTAGATGCCAGATGAACACATGTTTGCTATTTCAGTACTCTCTCCATGGTTTGTTGATATAGCAAACTACTTGGTCTCAGCACAGTTCCCTCCACACCTATCCTCGAAAGAGAAGAGCAGAATTGTGAGGAAAAGTGCCCCCTTTACTTGGACTGGGGGCAACTTGTTCAAACTCGGCCCAAATCAGATCCTGAGGCATTGTGTTAGGGAGGAGGAAGTTTTTGACATTCTTCTAACCTGTCACGATGGACCCTGTGGAGGCCACTTTGCAGCAAAAATCACTGCCTTCAAAACTCTACAGGCAAGGTACTATTGGCCCACTCTTCATCAAGATGTCAGAAGATACATTAGCCAATGTGACCGATGTCAAAGGATGGGGAAACCGACTCCGAGGGATGAAATTCCCCTCCAACCTCAAGTGACTTTCAAGCCATTTGAGAAGTGGGGCATGGATTTTGTGGGTCCTATTAACCCTCCTTCAAAGAAAAATTCTTACATCATTGTGTGCACAGACTACCTGACAAAGTGGGCAGAAACAAAGGCAATCAAGGTAGCGACAAAAGAAAAAGTGGCTGAGTTTTTAAGGGAAAATATCTTCTACAAGTTTGGCTACCCAAGAGAATTAGTCACAGATCAAGGAAGTCAGTTCACCTCTAACCTGATTGAAGACCTGCTCGCTCATCACAAGATCAAGCACAAAACTTCCACCCCTTATCATCCGCAAGCAAATGGGCAGGTGGAAGTCACTAATAGGGCTTTAGAAGAAATTTTGACTAAGGTGGTGAGCAGCAGCAGAAAGGATTGGGCAGATCGCTTGGTTGAGGCCACTTGGGCCTACAACACCACTTGGAAAACCACAACAGCTTTCACACCTTATGAGCTGGTCTACGGGAAGAAGGCTCTGTTGTCCATAGAGTTCGAGTACAACACATTAAGGTTGGTAGCTCAACTAGACTTGGATCTCAGCCATGCGCAACAAGAAAGGCTACTACAACTGAATGGATTAGATGAATAGAGAATGCAGGCCCTCCTCCACTCAGAAGTAGTTCAACTCCAGAGAAAGATATGGCATGATCGACACCTTAACGCAAAGCAGTTTCAGCCAGGAGATTGGGCGCTGTTATATGACTCAAGATACAAGGATTTCAAAGGAAAGTTGTGGACAAGGTGGCTGGGAACATATACAGTGGAGAAATGCAACGATAATTGTTCAATCCTTATCAGAACCATTGATGAAGAAGGCATCCCCATGCTCGTCAACAGGCATCGATTGAAAATCTACCGAAAGCCCCTTTCCAAGCAGGAGTTCATTGAAACTCTGGATAAATCAATGTTGGTAGTGGAGGAGGGCCCTGTCTCTACTCCACCCACAGCTTGATCATCCAAAAAAAAAATAGAAGAAAAAAAAGAGAAAAACAGAAAAGAATAAAAAGATCCTTGGGTGAAAACCTCTTAGAGGTGCCCAAGGCAGACAGTGAGGGTGAAAACCTCCTAGAGGCGCCCCAACTGTCTCACCAAAAAAAAAAGGAAATACGGCTAATTTATGTTGAATAATTGTAGGGTGCAGGGAAGATATTGCATGCTAGGAGGGTCGCGCAAAACAAGGATAGAGGTCAGCAACAGGCTGCAAGAATCCCTCACGAACACTTCCTCCATGACCACCCCCCTTTCCTAGGATTTGATCACATTCAGGCTAAGATTTCACCTTCTATAGGAAGTTTTGGATATTTTATAGGAAGTTCTATATCTTCTATAGGAAGATCCTGTAGAACCTCCAGACAGGCAAAAATTGATCGTGGAAGGGAATCCGAAGGTTGGAATCTGCCTGCTAGGCCTGCAACCACCCCAGTTTACGTCCATCACCATACATCACCCTGTTTCATCTCTTTACACCTCCATTGCACCCATTCTGTTATTTATTCCTGCACAGTCACAAAAAAAAAACCTTGTTTTCCTCATACTGCCAGCAAGAACTTTGAGTGACAAATCTAGTAGTGGTGTTTCGCTCTCCCTACCTGTCAATCTCCATCTGGACTCCTCATCAGTCGAATCCCTCATCGATAGTATAGCCCTGCTCGTTTAGCTTGCATCCTAGGAGGAGAAGCAGCTACAGGACATCCTACAGGAATCCTATAGCAGCTGATCCCTCTAGAAGACATACTCTGGAGACGAGGACAGCCGAAAAATAGCAAAGGAGACATGCAAAGAGCTCATCTTGAACGCGAAAACATCATCAACAGCTGAAACCAAGCAAGACCTGAGCATGCAGCGACAAAAACCAATGGAATGGACTCCGAAACATGTGCATGCAACATCAACAAATGAAAGAATGGGTTCCAAAACCTGTGCAGGAAGCAGCAGCAAACGAAGGAATGGTTCCAAGACCTGAAGTCTGCACAACACGGTCGTGACCACATAGGTAAGTGCCTAAACTCATTCGTCAATTGTGTAAACTATATTTTAAAAGTTGCATGCCTATGGAAATGGTTCGGATAGAATGGGATCGGTGGCCAGTCAACTAGCCACCCTCGGCCAGTTACATAGCCTCGTGGGATCCGAACAAGCTCAGTTACATTCAAAATTGTTGACGAGACGTGCAACCAACACGTGTGGAGTGTCCATTCAGGGAGAAATCGTTGGGACTGGCAGTGGTGGCGGCGGTTAACGGCAGAGGGAAGGTGATGGCAGCCAGAAACACACAGAGAAATTATGGTCGTGACGTTGGATCAACGGTTTGGTCCGGCCACCTCATCCCCTCACCACGAATTACGCCACAGTTAAAAGATGCTCGGCTGAAACTCACACCACCCTCTGTTCATTTGCACTTGCAACGTCCTCGACTGAAGTACGCATCCTCCGCTTCCAAAAACTGTTAACCAGTCGTCCACCACTAGTTTTTCTACCTGTTCTCGAGAATCTCCCGCGTATCGGGCTCGCTCAGAGGCACAGAGACATTCTACAGGAACCGGGGAGTCTTCTACAGGAAGGGTTCTACAGGAAAGCCTGCACAGCTTTCCGGAGCAGAGAAGCCTGGGATTTCTCTTCATCGAATTTGGAGCTCCAACCGAGGTAGGCTCGAAAAACTCTTCTATGCATGGTATGATTTGAAAAGGTGGTGAATTGAATGGTATCAGACTAGGGAACCAGAGAAAAATATGCCTGGGGATTGGAAGTAAAACGTTTTCCTATGTGTTGCACTGGGTTTCTCAGTTGTTTCTGCATCCAGATTCTCCTCCACGTTCCTATTTTTAAAATTCTCCTGTAGGGAAGATATGCAACTGTGGGGGCCAGCCTGTGTATGAAAATTTTGAATTTGTATATCTGTATATGTGCTGAGAAGAAACATTGAGCTCTGTACTCTATCTGTAGAAACAAAATTCTTCCTTTCATAAACAGGCAGCCGAGTTCTGGGCAACAGCAGTCTTGAAAACCAAGGAATAGCTACTAATTAATATTGATACCCGAGAAATCCCTTCTTGAGTTCAGGGGGAAAACCATAAACAACATTCCTTTTTTTTATCAAAGCAAAAAGAAAAAAGAGCACTCTCACCATGCCAGGGGGATTCATAAGGAAAGAACCCTCGGACACCAGCAAACTGCACGAGCATCCTGAGGTGGTGGACCTTTTCACCCGAGCCAATTGGATGTCATTTTTTGACAAAATTTGGGGTCATGACGAGGAGATAACAGAGGAATTTTTGATGTCCCTGAGACCTCAATCAAAGACACGGGCCACAGTAAGTTTTAGGGGTTTGACCTTAAAACTTACCCCTGAGCTCATCAGTTGTGTTATTGGTCTACCATTATGGCTCCCTTAGAGCAAATAAGAGAAGTCATTGGGCCAAGTTGCCAAGAAAACATTCTTCCTACCTGAGGAACATCCTGTAGAAGACAAAAATGGGGTTAGGAGAACCAGCTTGCCTCCTCTCTGGAGTGAGGTCAGTTTCCAAATTATGAAGTACATTACATGTGAGGGGAGGTTTAGCATTGTCTATGGATATCATTTTAGGTTGTTGTGTGAACTAAGGCATGGGATTGATTCACCTCCAGCCCAGAAGCTGAGCATTCCCTATTTTCTTCTTTAGTCACTAATTGAATGTGGTACAAAATCGAATTAAGGGATCCCAGATCAGCTGGCCCATCATGGGCTCATCAAGCTATTAGTGGAAGATACCTTACACACCTACACTGTCCCCATATGTTGGAAATCTTCTGAAACATGTCCCAGGATGACGATATTAGAATTTTGGCCGAAGAAATCACCTCATCTAGTAGTGAGGATGGAGAACACATTGAAGAAGGTAAGAAAACCAATGGTGAAGGAACAGAGGACATTCAAGCACAACAAGGACAGAAAGAAAAAGGGGGAGAGGGCCAGATTGCTGAGCCTAAAACAGAGGAAGAAACAACAGCACAAACACCAAGCGAAAAGAGAATGTAGAGGAGAGCAGAGAAGGCAAAAAAACCCCAAATGAAGGATGCCACAGCCAAAGCAAACACATAGAAACAAAAGGAAAAGACAGATCCTGAAATGGCCGCAATACAGACAGAAACAGTTGACACAGGGACTTCTACAGGAAGCATGGAAAAAGAACAGCAAAGGGGGAAATCACCTGAAATATTGGCAAGGGAGGCAGCAGCTGTGCTTGTTGCCTTAAGAACACCTCCAAAACAAAAAGGGAAGAGAAAGAGGCAAACCTCCATGTACTTTAAAGCAAGAAGGAGCACACGGATCAAAGTAGGCAAACCCCAGCTGCACTCAAAGGAGCCAATTGTCATTGAGGACACAACACCTAAACCAAAAGAAGGGTCTCCTTCAAAGATATCCGTCACCTATGAACGAGGAAGCCCAAAAACCTCCACCTAGAGAGAGAGAATGAAGACATGGACTCAAAGACAACTCTCTAGGAAGCTGAGAAATCTCTATAGGAAACTCGAGCTAAGCTAAAAGAGACCGAGAAATTGGAGGAAAAGGCGGCCAAACAATCACAGGAAGAAGAAAAGACAGAGGAAATATTGGAACCAAGCCCTCAGCCCAGCTTGGGCTCATACTATAACCTGTTAGAAGCCGGGGAAATAATTCCCTAGAAATTTGCGGTGCCACTCTTCTTTGCACTGGAAGAAGAAAGAATTAGGACTCACACTTGGATGAGGATTGCCAAGTCCAAGGGTGTGGCAGACATAGGCACCCTGGAAGAACAACTCAAGGAGTCAAGGGGAGAATTGGCCGTGGTGAAGCATGTGGAAAGCAGTCATAGGGCCAAACTACAAGAAGAGAATGAGTTGTTGAAACAGCAACTACGGCTATAAGGAAATCATAAGGAAGACAGGCCCTCCATTCTAGGAGAACAACAGCAACAGGAAAAGCCTCCAGCAGACAAAGAAACCTCTGATGAACAACAAAGAGTGGACGGGCTGCAAGCCGAGGTTGAGGTGCTAACAAAACAGCTACAAGAGAAGGAGTCATAGGCAGTAGAGGAAATATAGTCTCTAAAGCAACAGGTACAAGAAAAGGAAGCCCAACTGGCCTGCATGGCCAGCTGGGCAGTAGAGGCCTTGTAGTGTAGGCAACCTGCCAAGTCATATGCCTTATATCTTAAAGATCAATGGTTGCAGTTCCATATTAACACCTTGGCCCAAAGGGGCACCATTCCATTTCAAAATTACCATCAATTCATGACTTTGTGTGACAGAAGCTCAACAAAGATAAGGCCAAGTTATCTGAATTCTATTTACACAACTTGGCACTTCCAAACATGACTCTTTGGGACCCCAATGCTACATTGGGAGATGTGCAACTTATGGCCATGGCCTCTTGGTTAAATCATGAGGAAAAGAGGGCAGCAGAGATTCGGGATATTATGAACAGGGAGCTAAGTGAACCACTCATGATCATGGCAGAACCAAAGGATACATCAGCTTTAATATATGCCCATCAGCACCTGGCCAACAACCCTCAGGTTTTACCAAATTACATTGAACGACAAGCTCAAGTCATTGCTCACTTTGAGGACATGGAAAGATTGTTGGGGGATAACCGCATTCATGCTTGCACGAGGTGGAACACACTGCCCCAGAGTTTGAAAATAAGAGAATACCACTCCCCAACCAGGATGAGGGAGGCCTTGGCAAGGATACCCCTCTATAAACAGTCAATGCAAAATCTGCAGGCCAACTGGATCAGCCTAAAGTTCAGTCCTCCCTTGCTTTTAGGATTGCTGGAAGGAGTCAAAGAAGAAGAGCATAGGCAGTGGGAGGAAGTAGAAAGAAAAGCAGGATTTCATGACCGAGAAGAAGACATCACCTTGGAGGCCTGGGATGTGAGAGAGGTAGCCAAAGCATTCAAAAATGATGAGCTAGATTAGTTGCTTAGAGGATGAGCAACCCATTTAGCAAGGGGTTGATGATGAGCCCCAAAAATGGGTAACTTATTGGGCTCATTTTTCCTATTTTTCTCCATTAATGCACCATTCATCATAGTTTATGTATGCTTTTGAGGTATGTTTATGTTAATTGAATGAATGAGAATAGTCACTTGACCATGAAGGCTAATACGTGTTTGTTGCAGATTTTTGGACAACTTTTGGACCAAGGTCAAGCATTTATGGGCCATTTGATAGTCAAATACGAGGGGACAAGGCTGAGGATTCATAGGAAGGGTGTCTCCTGCACTAAATGGCCCCTTCCTCGAGTTCTCCACCATCAGCTCGGAGTTCAGCAACCCACCAAAGTTGATTTCCAAGGGCCGCCGAGCAGCTTTTGTAAAGTGGCTGAGTACTTGCAATGTTGAGCAGCCAAGCCCCTTGAATTAAGAAGGACTGCTAGAGGTCCTCGTAGTGCATAAGTAGGAAGGCTTCCAACCTTCGTAGTTTACTTGTTGAACATTTGTATTTCGCACTATAGTGATGCTTTGTTTCTCAGCCCATTTTGGAGCTTCTGTTGTAACACATTTTGGACATGGTTGTTTTTTGAGTAATGGAAACCAGTTTCATGTTGCATTAGTTCTTAGCTTCTTTTTAGGAGCCTGTAGCTCTTGGGGTTGGGCCCAACCCATGCGCCAGGGCCTCCTCTGTGTATTGTTATATGTTTTTTGTTGTCTTCATAAAATAATTTCTGCTAGTAGATTAGAATCTTGCTTGGTTATCTAGGTCATTTTTGATGATTAAAAGAGCTTTCCATGGTTCAGAGTGATTTGATAGATTGACAACAGAAAATATCTTCTAAAAAGGTCATCAAGCAACCCTGGATCTCACCTCTCCCTCCTCGGGACCATGAGCTGAGACCCAAGTGCCCTTGCTGCCACAAAAACACTATTTTTACTTCTTCATGCAATTGCTAGTGTTAGATTCTCAGTTGCAAAAGTTGATACCAGATGTGATTACATGCTTAGATCCATTCTTGCGTGGTTTTCATAAGTCATTTTACATAATTTTCTACCAATGAATTTCTGTTCATCATGGGCGCTGGTTCCTAGGTCAAATTAGGTTAGAATAGCTAGATATTTGGTTTTCATGGTCTTTGTTTGGTTAGTTTCAAGAAGTAGTGTTAAGAACACCTGTGATACCTCCCTGCCTACCCTTCCACCATCAGTGCAACTTGTTCCATCCCCTAACTTAGATTCTTGCCCTTCGTTTGCCACATTTTCTCACTTTGACCTAATTTCCATATTTTTGTGCAACATTGCTCTATCCATCCTTGAAAAAATCCAACCATCCTCATCACTTCTCAACTTCATTTGCCAGGTTCTAAACTTCTTCACACCCCCATCCAACCTCCATCTCCACTTCTCCACCTTTCTTCCACCTTCAACCCTCCAAAATCTCCTTTCGGAACATCTTGTAGAACATCTTGTAGAACCCCTACAGACTTCCTGTAGAAGATCACGAGAGCGGTTTTTCGAGATCCGATCACGGCGAAACTCTCTGGAAGGGTGTTAGGGACCCCTTAGGCCCTCTTCTCACCTTCCCAACCTCCTGCAAGCTCCCTCACCATTTCCTTCCATCAATCAACCTCTACACAGTCAAAATAGTTAAGCACATGCATAATAATTCTACAACATTACTCAAAAATACAAAAAGACATTCCTTTTCAGATTTCACTGCAAGAGTAGCTTAGTCACATGAATTCTACATTTCTAGAAGTCAATGGCATCCATTTCCAGTACTTTCATCTCTTTTCTTGCACCGGTAGGGTTAGTATGTAAAACTAGGGTTTGTTAGGGTTTGCATTCCTTTTCCACTTTCAGCTTCTTTCTGCAAGTAGACTAGCTTCCTTTGAGTTAGATTTCATCCATCACCATTAAAATCTTCTTCTAAGAGCTCATAGAAGTTGGCTTAAGCTCCTAGCGGACTTGTGCCAGCTGATCCAGTGACAACCTGCGGCAAGAGCTAGTACTTGTGCATATAGCACCGTTGCTTCCAAGTTTGTTACAAACTACCGGGTTGATAAAAGTAAAGAAGGGAGTCCCAGGAGTTGCACCATTATTGCTACAATACTGGAGCCCACCAGTATCCTTAATCAATTAAGCCCAAACCACCACTTAGATTAGGATGAAATTCATCTCAATGATTAGAATCTAGTGACATAGAATATTTTGTATGGGAATGAAGGTTGTAATGATAGGAAGGAGTAGGATGGAAGGTAAAAATGATTGCACCCTGATTAGGAAGTATGGAGACACTTCCATGGGAAAAGAGGGGGGAAAGGATGGAAAGAAAGCTTAGTATGAATGGGGTGGAAAAGACATCGGTAGGGAGAGGAAAAAAAGTTAGAAAAGAGAACCTGTTGAAACAAAATGAGTGATCGAAACTGATGAAAAAGAAAATTGAGTAATAAATGAATTGGGGGAGTATATTGGAATACTTGGGATGGGAGGGATCTTTAAGGAGCATGGAATCACCTGATCCTTGATGGATTTAGGAACATTATGGGGTGATGTAATCATTTGTGTAATTTCCTTTTGTAATTACATATTAGCTTCCTTCTCCAAACTTTGGTGATGGGCTAGTTACCCCTATTTAATTTCAATAGAGTTTGGTAGTCGGGATGAATATTTAATCCAACCAAAATGAACTTCGTGCCTGTATAAGTCATCTAATGAAAAGAGATATCAACCTCATAGAACAACCCTAGAGTGTTGCCAATTTCCTTGAAAACACCCTCCAACCAAAATATTAGTGGAAGACGAGGAAATTTGACCTAGATTGGGATGATAACAAGTTTCTGAGATCACGAATTGAAAGTAACATGCCATTTTTTAATGGACAAGGCTTGTGAGACCTAGAGTCATCTTCCCTTGAGAATATTTTGTGCATGCTCAACTGAGTTTGTGATCCAATGCATCCATCCATTGGCTAAAATTATGTAGTTGGGTGCATATCCAAGAAGTCGGTGGAAGTTTGTATCCATCCATCTCCTAAGAGAAACCATACAAATCCGCTTACTAGAAAACCTTCCAACTACCATAGAATCCTCTATTTTTGTTAATGTTGTTTAGTTTGACGTATTTTCTTATGACCAAGCTCAATTCTTCTATCTCCCTCTTAGTAAATTTTTGGTTTTTTTAAGGAGTTTCACTTATAGGTGGAGTTTACAAGGTATCGAGTCTAGAGATTTCACCCTCGTTAACCATTTCTAGTGTAAGGAAACCAATTAGAAACAAATATTGGGGATGGTAAATATAGTGATAGGAAAATACCTCAACAAAAGGAGTGGTGAGTAAAAGTACAATGGTATAATGGTATGGATTTCTAGTAAGGATAGAGACGAGGGAAGATCCATAGAGACAAGGGATTGTACATAGAATGGGAAGTGCTAGCCAGCTAGGGGGATGTAAAGGGGATGATACTGGAGAGGGTTTCCTCCATCAAAGGATCATTAGGAGTGTTAGACCTTGTTGCAAACCATTTTTGGAGATTATGAATTCATTGGAATTATGACTTTTGAGACCATATTTGACAAGGGTTACATCATTTTAAAGTGTGGGTCTAATGAAAACAATGATGTGATAGGAACTGGGGTCAACTATATTTGAGCCCCCTCTAGTAAGTCCTTCAAGTAGTTGATTAGTTCCATCAAGTTGTGGCTAGATAAATGGTGGAGAGTTCAATCCTTGGTATTACCTTAGAGCTACTTGGCAGTTGGCCCTATGGCCCCTAACCAAATATTCCCCATCGCAACAACTCCATCCATCATCATCCTTGTAATATTGTTGTTTCACTCATCTCATCTCATTTAAACTTACAATAGATATAATAATTGTTAATAATATTATAAAAAATAATTTTTCAAATTATATTATACTTTTACAATTTGTTGTTACATGATATTATATTTAAGAAAAAATTATTTACGTATATAACAATATTTAAAAAATAAAGCCAATCTATATCCATAATGAAATCGCATTTACCAAATAGTGAGAGGGGTTGAATTTATTAGTTTGTAAATATTTTAATACATGATACCAAATTAAATTATTTAATTTTTTTACATTAAGAAATTTGATCCCTCTTGATTCTTAATAAATTCAACTTTAAAATGGATCTAATTTTAAATGATACTATTTTCATAATACTCTCTCTCTCTCTCTCTCTCTCTCTCTCTCTCTATATATATATATATATATATATAAATATATATAGACATACATACATATCTATAAAACATACTCTATATGTGTGTGTATGTGTGGAAGTGGGTGTGGTTTAAAAAAATTCCTATTATTCCACACACACTCACATATTATTAAATTCATGATATTTGCCAAAATATTTCTAGTTTTAATAGTAAATTACATGTATTCTTATTGATTTTTGCCCTACATTCTATATGTATAATGTTTCAAACTAAAGTATAATACTATACATAAGCATAATATTTGAATCCTTAAAAAATTCCCTCTTAAGAAAAATTTAATGAGCTAGCACCAAGCTGAAAGTAATAAAACTTGTGATTTGGTAAGGGCTAAGACATCTCGAGACACTCCTATTACATGATCCCATCAATGGGTCCCATGCCAAGGGGTATATGATCTCATCAAAGGGAAACATGCCAATGGGACACCTAACCCTAAATCCTCATCATAATGGCCTAATATTAATGACTTAACACATATAGACTCTACCCCAGTTAGTTTTGAACTTATGACATCCAAGGAGAAAGCCTTATTATTGTTATTACAATGTGGAAGGTTTTGGTTTTTATTTTGAATGACATTGATTTTGAGTTTTGATGTGTAAAAAAGCATAGTAGTGATGACATTAAAATTAGATAATTACTAGAAATTAAATGGCTAGTAAATGTGATATCCATCAACCCATAGAAAACATCAAAACATCAAAACACTTACTAACACATCTCACGTTGTTAAAATAAAAAATAAAAATAAAAAACTTTAAAAAATAACTAAATTATAACTTTATTTTAAATTAAATTATTATTATTGTCAATAAATGATAAAAAATAATTATATAAATTAAACATATATACATTCAAAAAGACATAGGACAATATTATTAACCATGGATATTTACACTCACTTACCATGATGATTCTTAATCTATAAATAGGTTTTGTTATAATACCATGGCTTATCATATCACATGCCCAAAACACCACAACTCACTTGATATGATACTTGTTTATATGACATTTTTTAATTAATCAATTTAATTAAAAGGAAAATAGACAACTATTTTGGAGATAAATCTCAACCACCTATTGTGTATACCAGTGTATTAATATTCTAAAATATTCCATGGAAGTTACATTTTTACCATACACCTAATAATTATTGATATTTAAATTAAAATTCTAAAAAACCTATTCCATAATACACACATTTATATAATTATTATTAATTGATGTAACACTTTACATTTATAGAATCTCATATAGAATGCAACACTAACTCAATGTCACAAATCAATAAAAAATGGAACACTGTTACTAGACATGATTTTCTAATAATACACACATTATTTATGTAATTATTGTTATCCTTCACGTTTATTGATGTAAGACTTTGCATTCACAAATCACTAAAGATTATTGATGGAACACTAGTGATGTTTCTAATAATACACACATTTATTTATGTAATTATTGTTATCCTTCGCATTATTGGACGTAACGCTTTGCATTTATGGGATCTGATATATCAATTTTGGATTTAGCTTAACCATAATTTTAAGATTATATATTATCCTTTATATTTGTAGATATAACCCTTTTTTTCTCCCACATACAATGACTATTATAACTCAATGTCACAAATTACTAAAGAGTGGAACACTAGTACTAGACATGATGTTTCTAGTTGAAAACCGATGTACTTTCCCATTAACTTTCCCCATAGAGAGAGAGTCCCATCGCAATAATGGGAATGTTGTGCAAGCTCCAACCTATTGCATTTAAGATAGTTCACATGTGCTTCCAACTTCATGCATTATATTTTTAGGTTAAAGATCAAACGCCAATGACATAAATGTGAATGAACTAACAAAAGATGTATATACAAGTAACAGAAGAACTGTGAAGATGTACATACAGAAGAACTGTGAAGATAACGCCATTTAGGTTGCTGATGAATGAAACACCTATTTTGTCAAGTCTCTTGGACAAAATGCATGCCCTACGTCATAATCTTTCGGCTAAAGAAACGCTCCATTGTTATTAGAAATTATATCATCCACTAAAGGTGGGTACAAGTCAAATGAATAATGAGATCCGTGATCTTTATTGATGCACCGACCCTACGCTAAATTTGGTCGTATCTCCTAAAACCTATGCCAGATTAGCTCTGTCACCTAAAGTAGGCAGCCATTGATGTGATGCAAACCTTGAATCTCGTTTAAAAAGACACATTTTCTTTCTATAGAGTCGCATCGCACATGCAGCCAAGTAGGCACTTCACTCCTAAACGCGAAATGAAAAGGAGTAGATGTGGGCTATACCCGAAAGGAAGCCGGACAAAGCGTGGTTTAATTTGAGTTGGTTCCCACGGCGAATCTGATGGCCTGCTACGTCATGCCAGCGACAGCATTTATTTTGGGATTTGCAAACTTTAACTACCATGTGGCTCGCAGGTTATCCATCTAAAACTTTGGGCAGAGCATCTAACTGATGCACAGTGAAGTAGGCCTTCGACGTGGATATAAATATGGAGTGGAGTAAGTGAATCTTTGGTGATGTGCAAATCCCGGGGTTGATCTAAATAATTTGATGCGGATAGATTTTAGTGGAAAGTACAGCTTCATCCACCCATTCATGGTCATCTTGGAATGATGAGGAGATAAGGACATCTGGGAACAATACGATAACATGCATAAACAATTCTTAGAATAATTGATCCACAAACTTTCATCCATGAGAGAGGGTGAACATCACAATTATAATCTTCATTGCCTAATATATGATGGTACGGTGGTATTCATCCATGAGAGAGGGTCAACATCACAATTAGAATCTCCATTACCTAATATATGATGGTACGGTGGTATTGGTAGTGGATTTTCAAGTCTCATGAAGTTAAAAAACAGCTGAGGCAACCTTGGAGTAAATAGTCATGAAGCATGGTATTTCATCCAGGCTCGTCTATGAAAGAGCATATCTCATATTTAAAACGATTATGTAGTGTATTTATTAGGACACTTCCAAAGGACATATAATGACCGTGTTGGTGTATTAGTTTCTCTAATACAAAAAATATCAAAATTTTTTATGCTTTTACAATAGTAAACATTAGTTTTAAACGATTAGTATAAAAATTTCAGGTAATGTAGCCCGAGACAATATGTCAGCCTCTGTCCTCTTCAATCCCTCCGGTCTTGTCATTTCTCTGGTGAGCTCTGCGATGGCTTTGTTATTGACGAAGGGAGACCAGTATAGATTTATGTTGGAAACTACTCATTTTATCATTCACCCAAGGGTGAAAATATAGGACCAAACGCACCACTAAACTTTGGTTGTGATGCAATTTAGCAAACTTGAAATTGACAATTAATAAACATTAAATAAAAGAACCATTATTTAAAGGTGTCTTATGCAGAATCTGAGGTTTTTGGGTGGCATAAAGTTAATTGTGACATATATGCATCTGATAGCGTGACAACTCATCGATTTGGACGTTCGATTCGGTTTTCAATGCTAACTGATGCTACTGGTGTACTCAAATCTCCTTGGCCACATGGTGATTTATTTTCTTAAATGAATATGCTACATATGAGTTACATGTCATTTAACGTGAAAGATTGCAAGACAAGTCACGTGGAACTTAAACCACTTGGCACCCAGAATTAGTCATTTATGATCCTATATGGCCACCATTATGTGCACAATTGACTCAAAATAGAGATGGTCAACATATTAAATGGCACGTACGATGATATTCTTTCGTTTCTTACAGTAAATGCATGACCTATATCAAAAAGTGTCGATTTCACCGTCATTTTCTAACCATTACCCCAGAGATGTTGTCACTCCTGGATACAACCCCAGGTCGAGGAAATGGGTCAATGCTTAGGCTATCTTAAAGTCTTTTGAAGATGAATCATTGTTGCTCAAGTGTTATATATAAAAATATTTAAATATAGTTCAATAATCATACTGAGACACCAACAACATTACACATATTGACAGTGTTTCATTCCAAAGAATTAAAGTTCAGCCATGGTGGCCTACACACAAATAGTGAAGCTTCTTTAGTTGTTGTAGTGTAGGCGAGGGAAGAGATAATAGAAGGAAATATAATGCATAGGGCTAGAAATAGAATCATGTGCAATACACTTCAACAGAATAAAGTATAGACAAAGGAAATGAAATTAGAAACCACCAAGCGCATTTTAAGGCTTTCAATCTTACACTTACAGGTACCATTTTCCATCACATGACATAGAAAAATCTATCATACAAGACTGAGTTCCAGAAACTACAATTAGATGCTTTCTAAGAAGAAAGAAACACATATGAAAATGGTAAACAAAGACAGAAACACATACTCCACATATCAGTGCTTGGAATCACTAAAATCTTCTTCATTAATATTTTAGAATGACATACATGTCATAACACCCCAAAACTTGCAGAATATTGTAGCCTCTAAGCATGAAAATCGAACCCTTACAAATGAGTTCCTCTTCCCTCTTATAGGGAGAGTGCTAGAAAAAACAGTTACAAAATATCTCCTAACATGACAACTGTCTAAACTAATCCACTAAGCGAGCGTGCTAAAGGCCTAACTATTCTAATCATTACCTAACAACTTGATTATTTCTTGAAAAATAAAATATTTACAAAATTGCTAAAATGACAAAGATATGATATGATTTCAAATTAGAAGAGATCTTCAATGTCATTTGTTTGATCCTTCGAAGTAGACCCATGCTTCACTACCTGGACTCACGGTGGGTTAACCAGCTGGTTACATCTTTTCCACAGAACTAGGTTTGGTACGTGAGTGAGAATAAGGGTATTGTAATCCATCCTTAAATTCATGACCTTAGTGTAATTTGACTTGGCCATGAACAAGGTCTTCATGAACCACAACAACTCGAAGTCTCTTTGTAGGTAGTTTAGTATTGTGCTACCTTTGAGGGTGCCAATCTTCTCATGTGATGAGTCCATCTTCCTCTTGGCCTCAACTAACAATTGCTCATATTACTCCCACGGTAGTAGTTGTCCTTGGAAATACCAACAACTAGCTAACCCCACTCCAGTCCTCTAGTCGAAATTGGAGTTGAATGTTGCAAAACTAACCTTGCCCGCTCATTCACACATGTTTTGGCCCTATCCCTCGCTTCCTTCTTTTAGATCACTTTGGCAATTTCTATGATCACACATGTATGTCAACGATGTTTATTTCCCTCAATTCATCAGTTGATTTCTCATTAAGGAGCTTGATAAACTTCTCAGCGGTGCTAACATTCTTTTCATTCTCCTATTTGGTTGACATGACAGAGAATTCAGTGGTTTTCACTGTAGATCTCTGTTCTATGACTAGCTTGAATTTTTCCCATATTTTCTTTATTTCATATATGATTTCATCCCAGATTGCCTGCCTAGCTTCGACAAGAACCATGTTTCCCTTCAACTTATTCTCCAGTGTTTTGATCTCATCTTGTGCCACCTAATACTTATTATTCATTTGATCCATGATTTCCTGGGTGGACTGGAGCTGCTTCTCCTTACTTTCCAGTGTGTACTTGGTATTATCCAAGTCAGTCTGGATCTTTTTAAGTTCACTCTCCGACAACTGCAACTCTGTGAGGGCCTTAGCTAACTGCTTAGTGGGATTCTATCGGTTGTCTCGCACAACCAATGCACATATATGGGAATCAATCCTTCATTGAAACTCAACTACCTTCACCTTGAGTGTTACCACTTCATTATTTCTTTCAATCAACTCTCTTACCAAGATTTCCTTCTCGTTTTTGACCTGTGCCAATTCCTTGGTTTGTACATGCTCCACAACAGGGATTTTGAGTTGTTGCCTTGGTTATTGTATTTCTGATTGAGATATTTTGATAATGGAATCTATGACAGCCTTATCATTGGGATCCACCCCAAGCTTGATAATCAGTTCCTTATAGCCTTCATTTTGGAGATGAAGGGCTCTTGAGTTTTCCTTCTCCCACTTTACCTTAATAGCTACTTTCTCCAACACCTTCTTGACGTTGGTGATGGTCAAGGTTCCTTTTCTCAACACGCTATATATCATATCCCCTGCCTGCTTGTGTAAATTGATTTTATCTTGCAAGGGGACGCTAGTCATGTCTAAAGAAAAGTCCACTATTGTAAATTATGGTCCATAGGGGAGGGGTTGCACTGAAGGGTGATACAGGGAGAACTTCATCTAGTTTCTTTCCAGGTCCATGGAAGCCAAGAGCTTGGTTTGATATGGCACTAAATGGGAGGCCATTTGTGTCGACATATTGTCTCTAAATTTCTTGTTCCTTTCCTCTATTAACTATCTCTCCTCCCATTTAGGGCTTGTTGTTGGCATGCTTTCAACTGAACCCAAGATTTCCACCTCAGTTGAATTGGAGGTAGTAACGTGTTTGGGATCCTCTAGTTGCGCTTGGAAGTCGGGATGATCAAGGTTCTTTTTAGTCAATTTTATCTCAATTTCCTCTTATGTATGTTCCTAAATCTTCACATTCTTAGTCAAATATGCATCCTCCATCTCAGTGTCCCCTGCCTTGTCAATGCTCCTTTTTTGGAACCTTTCCTTGGTGTTTGGTGTCTTAATCTCTATCCCTGTATTGACGGTCCATGAATCAAGATTAGCTTTCCATTGTAACTCTGGCCTAGATTCACGCTTATAAGCAGAGGCATGGATGTCTCTCCTTCTACTAGAAATAATACCACGAGGATCATAATGCCACACTTCTCCCATTTCAAAGTTCAACTCCTTTAACATAAGTTCCACTTACTAAAAAGTGTGTTTAGATTTCACAACGAAGGGACCTATGGTTATGGGAATCTTAAACATATGGCCTTTTTGGCAGGGACGAAATGAAATTGGTTTCTTTTTAGGCTTTGCCTAATGAACTCCAAGGAGAAAATTCTTATGGCCATGAATACGAGTAGCTCGTAAGGATGCAATTCAGACCCATATACCTTGATTTCAGTATAGTCTTCAAATAAATACCAGTCACCCACCCTAACATCTTTGCTGAGATGAAGGATCCTCCTCTGTTGGGGTATGACTCTAGGAGGGGAGACTTTGTTGATAATTTTATAAGTAGTGTCCATGAAAGCAGAGAAGAAATGTGAAAGCCCCTCATTATTGGGCTTCTTCTTCAAAGAGATATCCCAATCAACCAAATATTTTCATTGCTTATGCGAGTCTACAAGGTTGATGCCTAGGTACTCCAATTCTTCCACATTAGTGTAAAGGAATAAGCAAACAAATATGGAGTAATAAATAAAGGACTAAACTAGGTAGCATTGCTCACACTGGAACTTGATAGCTTTGACGAGGAAAGAGGGAACGTCTAGGACAACATCTAGCTTCATCATTTTATGGAAAATCCCTAAGGATGCTTTGGATACACTTGTTGTCTTCTCATCACCAAATAGCCATAGGATAATAGACAAGATGGGATGCACAGACTCTAAAAATAGGGAAATGGGGAGGGCTCTGAGTTGGTAGGAAATTGGACATTTGGGTCAAGGATTAGTTGGTGAAAGACCTGCTTCGTTCCAGCCGAGAGCCTAACATAATCATACAAGAGTGTGGTCTCTGTGAACTTCTCCAGATTTGGGGACTTCGGATAAAGGAAGTGTTGTGTATCAATTCAGGGGTGAACTCTAGGATTGTCTCCCTAGTGGAGGAAATACAATATGTTTTCTCTTTAACGAACATGGCCATGAGCCAGGATATGAATTCTAGGAAATGGTACATCGTCGGGGTAACCAAGTGGTACAATCATGATTCGATGACTGAGAAGGGGTCTTCCTTGTCTAGATAGTGGCCATAGAAGTTGAAAAGAAGGCAAGATATGTTTAAAGAGAAGAAGGAATCATGAATTCCCCCCTTGGTGTCCAAGAGGGATCCAATGTGGCCCGATGGTTTTGGTTGTTGTTTCTTGGGGGTTTTTGACAAACTCTTTTTTGATTTGACAATGTTGGAAAATTATGCAGGAACGAGGGGACTATGAATTACCTGGTGAGTGGAGGAACTTGGATGCTAATAGAGAAAAATGTCCTTAAGCTAGTGGGTTGTCAATTGAAGGTAGGTCGTGAATGCAAGTGCTAATGAATGGAGTGGCTTATTCATGAGACAATTTTCAATAGGAAAGTTTTAAATTGCAGCACTAGCCATGTGGGGCATAACAGTTGGTTCGCAGGAATTTATTAGGCGAAAGAAGGGAAGATATGGCATGGGGGGAAGATACATGGTAGAGTAGGATTGGGCGTAGGACAAGGGAGTCGGCTGATATATCAAATCAATATCATGCTCACCTAATAGTGATCTCACTCGTTGACGTGGTCGTCGCGCTGGCCTGTGTAGAAATTACGATGTAGATTGGCAAATTCTCATGATATTTTAATAAAAATCACAAGACATACACCTACTCTACTGATATGCGGAAAGTAATTCACAATTGAAAAGAAAAATCTCAGACATGCAATAAAAAATCACACACATGCAAATAGTATTTTTCTCGAGGAAAGTAAACTGCTAAAAACCCCAATGCCTACTTGCATTAAATCAAAATAATAGAGATGTATTACAATTTCTTTGTTCAATTGAGCAAACCATGCAAGTGCATAACCTATCTTTCTTCTCACTGAAAGGCTCTCACCTAGACTTAGTCAAATTTTGCCTCTACTTGAGCTCTGATTTCCTTGCATTGTTCCTTGAGAAATTGGGCCCTTTTTATTTAGGAAATTCCTCAAATTGATTGCGCAATTCCTTTAGGTTGATCCTCTACCTGCATGAAACACATCTACACTCAATACTAGTCTACAACTGATGTTACACTTCCTTGGAATCTCCACCTCAACTAGGTAACTCGAATTATCTGCATGCACTATCTATTTTTGGCTTATTGATCAGTTAACTAGATGATCACTGAGTTTGATTGAAGTCCCATTGTTTAACTAACCTTCCACTAGTTCCTCCAAAACTTGGAACTAGTTTAATTGAAAACAACCTGAGATAACTGACCTTGATTGCTACAAATTAGCAATCACACACGCTGAACTGAACTCTATCTCTTCCAACTCAAATTTACTGAGTAAACTAAGTGACATAAGTCATGTCACTCAATTTAACATCATCCAAGTTGTCTGCTGATGTGGAAATTATAATTTTCTCAATTTAATCAAGGAAAAATCAAATTGAGAATTTATTGCTACATTTTTCAGCACTCCCTCTTTGCAAGAAAGGGATTATCAACCACCACTATCCTCCACCTGTTGAACTCGAACTTCCCTCTTGACAAGGCCTTTGTCAAAATGTTAGTATCTTGTTCCTCTGTCGAAATGTACTGCAACAACATTATCCACCTCTACACATAGTCCCGTAAATGGTGCTACCGACTATCTATATGCTTATATAGATCGTGAAAAATAGGATACTTAGAGAGCTTAATGCAACTCTGATTATCATAGTAGACAACATTTGGATCCATCGTCCGACCAAACAATCCAACAAGTATCTTTCTAATGCAAATCACCTCACATGTTGCTTGACTTGAAACCATGTATTATGCTTATGCCGAGCTGAGCACCACAGATGTTTGCCTCCTGTTGTACTAGGAAACCAGTGTATAACCCACGCTGAAAATTCCACCTGATTTACTCTTTCAGTCTGATGGAATCCCTGCCCAATATACATATGTGAAGCCACACAGCTCCACTCCCTTTGTCCATATGTACCATAGTTCAAACTAGGTACTGCCTTTGAGGTACCGTAAAACATGCTTAGCTACCCTCCAAAATAATTTGGTTGGCCTAAACATAGCTTGGCTCAGCTAGTTGACTGCATAACACATATCTAGTTGTGTGTTCACAAGAAACATCACTAAACCCACTAGTTGTCAATAAATGGTAGCATCCACTTATTCACCTGAAGTGGATCCTGCTTCCTCCAGTTGGTCACTAGAGGTGTCTCCATGGATTTACAACTATCCATGCGGAACCTATGTAGTATCTCATTTGCATACTTTCCTTGAGAGACAAACAGTTCCCCATCACCTTGCCATACTTCCAACCTGAGGAAGTAGTGCATGAGACCCATGTCCTTCATTTCAAACTCCTTTTTAAAGTCCTCCATGCAAGATCTGATCAACTTCTGATCACCAGTTAAAATAAAATCATCAACATATAAGACAATAATGAGAAATTTACCTTCTACCAAGATATGATAGAGGTTTTCATCCTCCCCACTTTTGGTGAAGCCCAAACTAGTGAGATAGCTATTAATCCTGGTGTACCAAGCATAGGGTGCTTGCTTGAGACCATACAATGCTCACTTGAGTCTTCACATATGAGAATCTCGATAAAAAGTATCAAAGCCTTCTAGTTTCTCAATGTACACCTCCTCCTCAATAACTCCATTGAGGAATGTTGTTTTACATATCTTTGGTGGATCTTCCACCTCATCTATACAACTAGAGAAAGACTTGATCTAATGGGTGAGTACATTGTGTTAGTGTCAATCTTTCCATCCTTCCTCCAGTGATCAAACGTGCTCTTACAAAGTGATTTAGAGGTGTTAAGGTCAAATTTTGTCATTTCAGTGAGTCTTCAAGCAAAATTTGGTCACTAGGCATTAGGTCTAGGGTTTGCTTTCACTCCTTCTAAAAGTTGCCCAAATTCCAATCTATGTCACTATTCAGCTGAGTCTATCATCATTCATAGGGTTTTCATTATCATCTCAGTGTCTAATGAGTTATTTGACACCTTGTTCATGCTTCGGTTGCACCCAGGCAAGATCATTTCCCTCTCCTAGGGTTTTGAAGGCAATTTCTCTTGGACGGTCAAATCATCGGCAAAACTTGTTTCCAAATGTTCATACACCTTCCCCTATCCTTAAAGTATCTTATCAAACACTTCCCATCCCTTAGATCCGCCAAATTCCTGATTTTTGCACAAACCCTAGTTTCTAGCTACAACTTGGCAATTTTCTAGGTTTGGCCTGTGTTTTGCCCTTTTGGACCCCTTCCCCTCGCTCAATCTCTGAGATTCCACTTTCCCCTGCTTCCTAACATCCCTCCCCACTCCCAAAAATTTCCCCAAGAATTTAGAAGCCCCCTATCCCCTTCATTTCACTCCATTTCGACAAAATTCCTTGTTTCACACATCGGGACAAGTCGCACTCAAATGATGTTCCAGAGCAATAAAAGATGAATTTTGGAAAACTGAGAGAGATTTTTGTCCATAACATGCCAAAGAAGAAAAACCTCCTTCACTTTTTGCACAGGTGTCATGGTTTTAGATAAATGTCAAAATTGCAATCGCCAGATCCAAGGAGGTTGGCCAAGGCACTAAAACGACGGAAAAGGCCCGATCCACTCCAAATTTTGGCCAAAGCCTCTTTGACTGAGCATGGCACTAAATAGCCTAGCCATAGCACAAATCCCAAGAAATTTTGAGCATTTTTGGTAAATTTTGGTTTTTTCAGGCAATTTACAGGTTTTCTCCATTAACGGGTCTCACCCCCCACGCGACCCTTCATCCTGGCAACTCCATTTTGCAAAAAATCAGAATTTCCAGATTTTTCATGAGAAGTTACATATGCTCATCCATGGACAAGAGATTTTATGAACTTTTGGGCCTCCAGAAAGTCAAAAAACAAGCAAAAAATGACTTTCTGCCACATTTTTGAGACACAGAAAGCAGTCTTGGGAGATTGCAATTTTGGAGGGGCAAATGACCACCAAATTCAGAAATTCCAGTTGGGTTGGAAATTCGACTCATAGACCTTTCCAACAAGCCTACTCTTGCTTAATTTGGATAGATGGAAGTGCCCCAAAAGTGGTCCCAACGACGCGCGACCCGTCAGGCAGAGGCGCGCGACCCGTCAGGCAAATTTCTCCAAATTTCAGTGTACAGCTCAGAAAAACGCAGTTTGACCCTGTTTGACTTTTTGGGGTGGATTATTATCCTCTTTGATGTAATTAATGTACTTTTATGACACTTTTACACTTATGTATCTCTTCTAGAAGATTCATTCATGAGATAGGTGAAAATTTAATGAATGAATTGGTTTCCTAGCTTATAGAGGCAAGTTGTTTTGACTACCTAGATTTTAGTGCTCAGTTTAGAATTGGTTGAAACAGCTCCTAGAATGATGAGATCGACCCCTAGAGGCAAGGAAAGGTGTTAGCTTGCCTATATTATGTATTTTCTTAGTCATTTTCAGGGGTTGGAAGGTTGGACTCTTGAGGGAGAAGCTCTTGTTGTATTACTCACTGTATCTCTGCAATTTTTGGCAAAGGAAGACCAGGGTTTTGCAGTCCTCTTTGGGATTCTTGTGGTCACATGTATTGATGGTGTGTTTCTCTTTGTACTTGTAAGTGTGTTATGTGAATCTTTTCCTTACTTTTCCTTCTGCACATTAGGGAAATGAAGTGTTAAAGTAGAACTCATGACTGTCATGCTCTGCTTTTAAGTTTGCTTAATATCAATGTTTTCGACTGTTTAAGGGGAATTCAAGGTTATTGCTTGCTCTCCTTAACTCCTCACCAGTCATTCTCATCCATCCACCTCTATCAAAGGCATCAATACTGTTTCCTACCTCGCCCCAAAGAACCCCCTGCAGAAACTGTGTCCAATCCCCGCACCCAAAATTGCCATTCCCCAATTTTCCACCAAAAACCTAAAAATCCCAAATTAAACCTCTTGATCAGTTTACTAGCCTAAAATCAGTGTTTCCCTATTGGTCATCTCGCCCATTGAAGATCTTTCTCGAGATAGACCGGAGAGAGCCCTCTCCTGCCCCGTAGGGCTAGCTACGAGGCTAAGTGGTTTGATGTTGCCTTGAGGTTTACCTTTCTCAGCCTGAGGTGAAATTTCAAGCGCTAACACATTGCTACAAGAGAAAAGGTCTCCTCATAGTCAATCCATTCAGCTTGAGAGTACCCCTTGGCCACAATTTTTTCCTTGTACTTCTCTATGCTTCCATCTTCTCCCTGCTTTACCTTAAAGATCCATCTCGAACTCACAACTGATTTATCTGTTGGTCTTGGGACCACATCCCTAACATTTTTCTTTACAATGGATTTGTATTCCTACAACATTGGATCAACCTATACAGGTTTCTCTATTGCTTCCTCGAAATAGGATGGCGTAGTCTCTAAAAGCTCAGTCATTAGAGCTATGTAGCTTGTATATTGACCTGGTGACCTTCTTTTCCTGTGTTGATTTGAAGGAGCACCCACATTCTCCCTCGCATCTTGCACAAGTCTCTTAGCTTCCCTGGTTATTTTTCTGCCTTCTTTGGATGGCTTTTCTTGAGTGGTTGTCTTCACTCTATGTTCCTTAATTTGTGTTTGCTCCACAACTTCTTGAGGTTCCTCCTTTAGAGCTAAAAGCTCCTCCTCTATTGGGATCTACAGATCCCTCTTAAGATAGCACCGTATGTCTTTCTCCTCATCAACTTTTACACCCCTTCGCACAATTGTCATTATGAGGGATGAAAAGTACACACGACAGTTGTGGGGAGTTTCTGTGTAACCAAAAAATACCACCAAATTTGTTGTTGGCTTTAGCTTCTTCCTTGATTCTTTGGAGACATGGAAATAAATAGAGGCTCCAAAAATCCTAAAGTGCGACACATCTGACTTCCTCCCCAAGAAATCCTCCTTCAGTGTAATCATGCCAAGAATCTGATGAGGAATCTGGTTTTGTAAATAAAAGGATGTGATGCATGCTTCAGACCACAACTGCAGAGGTAGGCCTTGTTCATGAAACATCACCCTCATTGCTCACACAATGCTATGGTTCTTTCTCTCAGCCACTCTATCCTGCTGTGGGTTGTGGGGTGTTGTCAACTCTCGTCGAATGCCTTATTTTTCACATAAATTTTTAAATTCATTCAACATGCACTCACCTCCATTATCTCTCTTGAGAGTCTTCACCTTCTTGTTGGATTCTTTCTCAACCAATGCCTTGAATTCTATGAATTTGGAGAATGTCTCATCTTTCAATCTACATGAAGAATATCCAAAACTTCCGTGAGAAGTCATAAATAAAAATGACAAAATATTTGTGTTTGGAAGTGGAGGCTATCGAGAAAGGTCCACAAACATTAGAGTGGATCCTCTCAATGAATACATGTGTTTTTTTGTCTTGATCATGGAATGTTGATTTTGTGTACTTCCCTAAAGTACATCATTTGCATACATCCTCCTACTCAAGTGCTCCTTTGGGGAGGAATGTGTTTATCTGCTGCATGACATTTAGGGTTCCATGATGCAAATGTCCAAGTCTTTTATTCCAAAATTCATTGACATCGTGGCTCTACATCCTCTCCACCTTTGTTCTTAATGTAGCACAATCTTCCACATATAATTTATATAGGTTCTTCACATGAAACCCGATCTGCTTCACTTGTCGCATGGCTCTGTGTCTTAGGAATGATTTTCCTTTACTGAAGATCACATCATAACCACGGTCTTCCAAACATCAATAGAGACGATATTTTTTTTTAGGCCTAGAAAAAACATGACATCCTTGAGCCTGGGGGGGAGCTTGACTCCCTCTGAAAGGTGACTGTACCAATCTCGGTTGCACTAGAACTTTCGTCATCCCCCATCTTGGTGCATCTACAAATATTTTTCGTCCAGGTCACTGAAAAAATATCTACACCTTGTCATGTGGAATGATCCATCTGAGTCCAAGTACCACACACTCCCCATCACTGTTTTAGCCATGCATGAAATGAGGGTAAATTCAAGCTCGAATTATGAAACCAAGGCTTCACCTCCTCCTCCTCCTATGGTCTCCTCTCTTGCCTTCTTGTGTGGACACTTCGTGAGATAGTGCTCGAATTCATGACAATATAAGCATTTAATTTTGGGAAAATCTTTCTTCTTGCCCCTTTGACTGGATTCTAGTTTGGATTGAGATTTATTCCCTGTCGGCCGGATAAATCGTTCTTGTGGATAAGACCAATCTCCCTAGTATCTACAGATATCTAGCGACAAGCAAGACAAGCAAATTCTACCTTTCTCTAAATATTGTGATTTATAAATAAAAGCCAAGAGATGTTTTAGACCCTACCTCAAGTCCAACACTAGTTTGTGGCAGGCATGCTCCATTCGTCCAAATGAGTTTCCTTTTAAAGAACTTGCAAACACAAACAAGCACACATCAAATAACACTTGCATAGCCAATATAATAAATCATATTTATCATGATGATCAAGGAATTCATGAAATAAACCATAGAAGACAGCTTATTGAGAAAAATGAATTTGATTGTATTAACTTTAAACAAAGAAGAACTTTACAACCTTGGTGCCTTGATGTTGTACAAGCTCCTCCCAGGGTCTAGCAAGAATCTCCTCTACTTTGACAAGCTTCACACTCTTCCCAAAGAGATCAAAAATGGTATGTAATCTCTCCTCTCAAGCTCAATTAGGAAGTCTAAATTCCAACAACATTTACCCTAAAAAATATTCAGCTTTCAACTTCCCTAGAAACCAGCCCAATGCCTCATTTTATAGTGTAGAGGAAGGAAGTTACCAGGTCCACCTTCAAAGGGATAGAGTCCTCCTTCAAAGGGATAATCTCCTCACATCAAGGGGTTAGCTCCTTTAGTTATGGGATGCATGAACCACCAAGGAGAGAACTAACCACCTCAAGATTCCCTCTAGAAGCTTCCAGAAATAACCCAAAGTGAGTTTTTAAGAATGTACTTGCACCTTTTTGACTTTTACAGGGGTTCGCACCCTTTACACAGAAACAGAGCAGGCAGGTCTGCAGGGGATATGACCAAGGGGTGCATGACCGCAGGTAATGCTAAGAGAAAGTGCAGAACTAGAGTTTTAGAGATTTTCAAGGACTTTCTCTCATTTTTCAAGGCTTGACATGAAGAGCTAAGGTTTAAGACTTGCATAGGAGGACAGTATGAGTGGTGATAGACTCACGCTGATTACAGAATGTCATGGTGACAATATTTTGTGTAACAAATTGCCCCCTAAAGTACGAAGTCTGTAATAGATAGTATTTGTCATCTAAGAAGAGTGAAGTACTTTATCATTTTGAGGATCGTCTTGTGGAGAGCCTGGTTGGAACCTATAAAAACATTCAATACAAAATATATATGAGATCATATCATCGTTGAGGTAGGCATTCCCATACTCAAATCAAAACTGACTAGAAAACTAACTAACTGCTCTGATATAGGAATGATCTTGTAATACATCATAAGTATAGACATATGTAGACACAGTATGGGTGCAACCATCTGTTTATGAATAATCCACTGTATAATGAATAACAAAATTCCTCGCAACCTGGATGGTGGAAACTAGATCCAGGGTCTTGATTTCTACTTCTCGAAATAGTATGATTCTATCCATGTGAATCGAAGTCGATGGTCACGAGTCAATGATGAAAAGTTAACAATACTAGTATCAATGGCTCTCAAGTACTTAGTACAATCCATGAAATGTGAATAGATGTGTTGATGTCGAACATGTCACGGAATCCTTTGATCAAAGGTCAATGATGCAACCTGTCATCGAAGGAGAGAAACCTGCCATTGAGGCATGCAGATTCCAAGGTACTAATGATTTCTAGATCATCTTTCTAGATAATGAGCTGAAGTCGATAGAAAGCGATCCGTCGTAGGCAAGCACACAACATGAAATCATAGATCAAGTTTGAAGAAATATGTTTGCAAGGACTAGCTCAGGGATGGTCAAGATGGATGACAGATATTTTGCAGATGAATGGTTTATTTGCACTGAACTCTTGAGCACATAACTACACTGCAGATGGTTTGGTGGCAATTGACCCAAAGCTAATACCCAGAAACTGGCTGAAGACTTTCAATATGGTTTAATTAACTGTTAGGCAAAGGATTTCCCAACCCAGGCTAACAAAAAAGTGTCGTGTTCAAGAGTGGTTAAATGTTTTTCTGAGACACAAAGTATAACAAACAGGTTCATTTTTCTCTCTTTTCCCCCACCATTTCTGGCAAGTACCTCTTTATTTTTGACAAGCTTGAGGAGGATAAGATTTTCTTGGTTATAAGCTCATTCTTTGGAGGAGTCCAACTTAGTTTAAATTCGAACCCTAAGAAGGAGTGGTTCGTTCATGTTTGTAATTGAACAGGTCCTTTACTGTTAAATTTTAACGAGTCCAGTATAGGAGAAACTCGGCATTTTTCAATTTTAGGGAGTCAAAATAAAAACTTAAGAAAACTCCATGGTTGTCCTTTTTCGTAAATTTGTGTCTCCCAAGCCCGAAAAAGTATAAAATAATACTTGAGAGAACCGCTTGACCATTACGATCAAGGAGTACTTTTCATAATTAGTGGTCCTGATTCGAAAAAGTAAAAAAGCGATCAAAGACACGTCGTTTTATAACCAATATCGAACTTGAAACGACAAAAGCCCGACAATCTTTTCATGTTTATACGGTCAAAAAAGAGCTGTAAGTGGACCATCCTTTTAATTCTGTTTTAGCGAGTTTAAAAAGGAAAAACTCGGCAATCTTTTCATATTTTACGAGTCAGAAAAGAGATTAAAGAGGCCTCGTCCTATAGGAATGAGTGGTATAAAGGGTAGCAACTGGTTCCGACAATGGAGGAACTGCTCAAAATATGTAATGGTTAAGAGGATGGCTAATAAAACCACTCATAGATGCGGTCCCTCAGGAAGGGTAAACATTCAAGTGAAAGCATATGATCAACCAAAGATATGGTGGCGATGGAATGAAAACAACCAAGGCTCATCTAACAGAATTTAGCGGATAAAAAAGGCAATCACAAGATGTAAAACATGTACGGGTTCATTTTTACACAAGCTTGAACCATAGAGAACTTTGCTTGGATTCGGTTTCATGTTTACACAAGCTTGAAACGAAAAACTATGCTTGTTATAAGTTCGCATGCCCCTAGCATAATGATGCAAAAGGAGGTACATGCCCCCCAAGCTTCATTGTATTCAACCAAGTGGATGAAATGAAGGTTTACTTTCAAGATCTTCGAAAGACTCGAGGGAGTTGTTTCATTTTTTAGTGAGGTTGACACAGCAAAAGAAGTATCCTCAAAACTCTTGTTTCATTTTTTAAACGAGCTTGACACAAGATAAGGAACTATGCTCATGACTCCTTGTTTCATTTTTTAACGAGTTTGACACAAGACAAGAACTATGCTCATAAAATCCTTGATTCATTTTTTTAATGAGCTTGACACAAGACAAGGAACTATGCTCAAGTCTACTCTCTACAATCTACCTAACAAGGAACTTTGCTCTAAAATCCTTGATTCCTTTTTTTAACGAGCTTGACACAAGGCAAGGAACTATGCTCTAAAATCCTTGATTCATTTTTTAACGAGCTTAACACAAGACAAGGAACTATGCTCTAAAATCCTTGATTCATTTTTTAACGAGCTTGACACAAGACAAGGAACTATGCTCTAAAATCCTTGATTCATTTTTTAATGAGCTTAACAGAAGACAAGGAACTATGCTCTAAAATCCTTGATTCATTTTTTAACGAGCTTGACACAGAACAAGGAACTATGCTCTAAAATCCTTGATTCATTTTTTAACGAGCTTGACACAAGACAAGGAACTATACTCAAGTCAACTCTCTACAATCTACCTATATAACCTAATGATTCATTTTTTTTAATGAGGTTGACACAGGAAAAGAACTATCCTCATACCTGATTCATTTTTTAACAAGGTTGAAGTAGTAATAGGAACTATCCTCTGACCAACTGATTCATTTTTTAACGAGGTTGACATAGGAAAGGAACTATCCTCATACCTGATTCATTTTTTAATGAGGTTGACTCAGTAACAAGAACTATCCTCGAACTCACTGATTCATTTTTTAAAGAGTTTGACACAGGAAAAGAACTATCCTCATACCTGATTCATTTTTTAATGAGGCTGACTTAGTAACAGCAACTATCCTCTGACCAACTGATTCATTTTTTAATGAGGTTGACACAGGAAAAGAACTTTCCTCACAGACACCTGTTTCATTTTTTAACGATGTTGGCACAGGAAAAGGAACTATCCTCGCATCTACTGATCATGGCTTCCAATTGGAAGAAAGACATGTCAATGGACACACCTTGATCATGGCTTCCAAGAGGTCTTCATCAGAAGGAAGAATAGTTCTCTAGAAGGAACACATGTCAAGGGACTCAAAAGGGATAAGAACATCGTGTTCAAGTAATCCCATAGAGTTTTCCATGTCAATTACCAGATCTAAATCCAAGGAAGATGAGCAAACAGTGAGAGGCTCACTTACATCGGTAACTGAAAACATGGGACCAGTTGCCACATAATTAACCCGTGGCGGGGTAGATACCACTTTAGAATCAGGAACATTTAGGGGTGTCATATTATTGGTAGTTGAAACAAGACTAGGGAATGAAAGCTGGTCTACGGTCACAATATTTCCATTATGAGGGAAAGACATCACGCGAAAGAGTGTCGATACGACAGCTTTCATTGCATAAACATAGTCTCGCCCAAGGAGTAAATTGAAATCCAAGGGACCTCGAACTACCATAAGATCAATACAGACAGTTTTACCTTCCAAGGTAATAGAAAACTTAGGAAGGATCCCTAAAGGTTCACTAATGGTTCTGTTAAAAGCTTTCAGATTCTGCGTAATAGGCGCAAGCTGAGGGGAACCCAAAGCTTTCCAAGAAATTGAGGATAAAATACTAACAGAAGCACCTTCATCTACCTGTGTGTGATGTATGTCCCTACCACCAGCCTTGACAATGATTTGGAAAGGGATGGAGGAAGGAAGACGAGGTTTTGTCAGTCTATTCCAATCAAAGGAAAAGACCTCAGTACTTGGAGGGGGTTCTGTAGAAACAGGTGAAATGCCCCCCGGTGTAGAAGAATCTGATGTAACAAGAAGAACCTGAGCGGTATGAAGTTCACTCTCTACAGGGAGAGTGGGATCGGCCAAATGTGAAATTGAATCGACCACTTGATCAATTAATGGATCATCAACCTGAGTGATATGAGTTTCACTCTCCAATGGAAGAGTGGGATCGACTGTACTTGAAATTAGATCAATCAATCCGTCAGTTGATGGTAGGTTGGGAGAAAGTTCACGGTAACCAGTTGGAAATTCTTGCTGTGGAACAATAAAGTTTTCCAACAATTTTTAGGCTTCATCCATGTGAGGGCAAATGTGAGTTTGATGACTCCCTTTGCATAGCTTACAAGGAAACCTAACTTTATACTTTTTCCCAGGAACCTGACTATCATTGGTTGATGGATCAATGGAAAGTTGATGAGATTTTTCTGACCATACTTCCAAGACCTTTGGAATACTAGGACAATTGATAAGGAAGTGGTCACTCTTACAAAGCCTGCAAGGGTATTTGGGTTTACGATGCATGTTGGAGGTTTCCTCAACACAAATAACACTTACAGTTGGTTGGTTGACTTCTTTCTTATCTTGCTTCTTCTTCTTCTTCTTCTTCCCTTTCTTCTTCTTCTTAGCCACCTGGTTACTAGCATCAAGGCTTTTACCAAGTGAAGAGGAAGAAATGGCGGAAGAAATATTAGTCAAAGAAGGTAAAGGTTCAATAGAAGGTTGCTGATGTTGAGATGGTGAACTCTGTTGAGGTGAAGCATTCGGTTGAGGTGGAACAATTGGAGTATTTGGGGCCAACGAAGTTGAAAATAACCATATCGGTAAACCTATTGTAAATCCAGGTAATGACAAAGTAGCCATATAAGGAGGATCAACGTTTCCAAAGCAAGGAAAAGTACTAGGATTCTCGTTAAGAGGGGTTCCTTGGTTGGTAAATTCCAGAACAGTTGCCATTATAGTCAACTTCAGTGAATTTTATTAACAATTTAAAACTAAAAATTCACAATTCACAATTCACACCTAACAATTAAAATTCACAATTCACACCTATGGTCTCTAAAAGTAAAAACAAACAAATTAACACACGCTACCAAATCTAGGAGTCAAACCACACACAAATAATAACTTTCCGTACTAAAAACACTAGTTGGTGATGAAATCCAACGTCGCAGAATTCAATACAGAAAGGGCGGTTGGAACAGTTACCCCAACAACCTGCTTAATGAAACAGACTGGCACAAGTTTCTTCACAAAACCATCTCGAGTGAAGAGAACCCCCAGAGAGTCCAAGTGAGTCTAGTTGACGTCTGCTCCATGTACAGTGGGATCTTCCCTCCACCGTCACCTTAGGAAAAAATCCTATAGATTATGGCCACTAAGGTTACCAACAGAAACAAATATACCTGGGGGAATAGTCTACGATCCGATACACACGCAAAGGCAGAGTAACAAAGCTCAATCCCCTTGAAGGCTCCTTGACATAATCCAAGGTTTACCAACAAATGACCCTAGGCTCCTCGACAATGGTTAATCCGAGGTTTATTGTTTTTAATACGTGTATATCTGCTATCATTCCCAATGAGGAAGGATTGATTACCTCACTGGTTCAGATATGATCTCGTGCCTGACTCCTTTAAGAGGAGCTTCCCAGAGCATATATGTAACAATTGGAATTTATTTCCTACTGCAAGAATGACTACTTGTTTGTTTTACTGTCTTTGAGAGTTAACTAAAACCTATTCCAAGACACTAGCTTAAGCTAGATTGGTGGAAAGAGCCCTAAAAATGTAAAAATTACTAGATGAATTTTAATTAAGCGCTGTGTTATTTAGGTTGTTATTACTCAAAAGGGTAAATGGATATGAAACCAATGGTGTTATGACCCGACCCAAAACTGAATGCAATCGAACATGATAATGTAATCTTTTCAATTCGATGAATCCTAACTAAAGTAAGGAGATAGTTTCCATTCAGTTCCAACAATGCAAAAAATTGATCACTAAGAGAAAATATAACAAATTCTCTAATGCACTAATTTCATCAAGAAAAACTAATGCAAATCAATTCCAAAACAATTTTTATTTTTATTTTTGTGTGTTAAAAACAAGAATAAAAATATGTCAATTCAAATCAAAGAAAGATGATCTAAATCTACGATTGATTTTTCAGAATGTAAACTATGCAATTGTAATCTATGCACAATTCACTTGAAGAGTATTCAAATGTAATCTATGCACATTTTTCATTCATATTCTGAAAATGAGAATTCTAATTATGCAAATGTGATCTATGCAAGAGAATTCTCAAACACAAGATGATTCTAATGTAATCTAAGAACCAATCAAGTGCAAGTCAAGAAAATTGGGTGAGAGTTCCAAAGATCAAAAAAATAAAAACACTCAAAGGTGATTAACACTCATACAAAAACAAAAGCAAAGAGATGCAAAATTGTGAAAAGACTGAGACAAACCTCCAAGTAATGACCAAAGGAAATCAAATTAAAAATTTCTCAAAAAGAGACTCAAAACACCCAATTAACTTAATGGAGATTGATGAGATGAAGAATTTGCTGAAAGAAACTCATAAACAAGGCTTTTTGACAGAACACATGCAGATCTGGGTAGAGGCTAAAAAACGTAAACAAATCCTAAGCTTAACTGGATGAAAAGATTTTAGGTTTTTCAAAAATTTGACAGCGTCTGCAGGCTTCCAGTATAACCAGATGTGGTACTGCTCTGTGTACTAAAGCAACAGTGCGGGGATGTCCGCACTATGTTACAAACAGAATGTGCGGTCCACTTTCAAAAGCGTGAAAAAAAAAAAACAATTCAGAATCTAAAAAACTACCCAATCCAACACACATCAAGCAAAACCCAGAAACAGAGAAAAAGTTTCTCAAGTAAAAGTAAAAGTAAAGGCAAAAACCAAAATTCAAGTCCCCAGTGGAGTCACCATTTTGTCGGTCAGATAAATCATTCTTGCAGACAAGACCGATCTCCCTTGTATCTACAGATATCTAGCGACAAGCAAGACAAGCAAATTCTACCTTTCTCTAAATATTGCGATTTATAAATTAAAGCCAAGAGATGTTTTAGACCCTACCTCAAGTCCAACGCTAGTTTGTGGTAGCCACGCTCCGTTCGTCCAAATGAGTTTCCTTTTAAAGAACCTGCAAACACAAACATGCACACATCAAATAACACCTGCATAGCCAATATAATAAATCATATTTATCATGATGATCAAGGAATTCATGAAATAAACCATAGAAGACAACTTATTGAGAAAAATGAATTTGATTGTATTAACTTTAAACAAATAAGAACTTTACAACCTTGGTGCCTTGATGTTGTACAAGCTCCTCCCAGGGTCCAGCAAGAATCTCCTCTACTTTGACAAGCTTCACACTCTTCCCAAAGAGATCAAAAGGTATGTAATCTCTCCTCTCAAGCTCAATTAGGAAGTCTAAATTCCAACAACATTTACCCTAAAAAATATTTAGCTTTCAACTTCCCTAGCAACCAGCCCAATGCCTCATTTTATAGTGCAGAGGAAGGAAGTTACCAGGTCCACCTTCAAAGGGATAGAGTCCTCCTTCAAAGGGATAAGCTCCTCACATCAAGGGGTTAGCTCCTTTAGTTATGGGATGCATGCACCACCAAGGAGCGAACTAACCACCTCAAGATTCCCTCTAGAAGCTTCCAGAAATAACCCAAAGTGAGTTTTTAAGAATGTACTTGCGCCTTTTTGACTTTTACAGGGGTCCGCACCCTTTACACAGAAACAGAGCAGGCAGGTCCACAAGGGAAATGACCAAGGGGTGCGGGACCGCAGGTAATGCTAAGAGAAAGTGAGGAACCAGAGTTTTAGAGATTTTCAAAGACTTTCTCTCATTTTTCAAGGCTTGACATGAAAAGCTGAGGTTTAAGACTTGCATAGGAGGACAGTATGAGTGGTGATAGACTCACACTGATTGTAGAATGTCATGGTGACAATATTTTGTGTAACATTCCCTTTTCCCTTCTTTGCCTTTCCAACCATAGCATTTTTTTCTTCATCCTCACCCTTGGATGAAGTCCCATCTCTTGTATTTAGCCTTGTTTCCTCTTGTACCAAATCATGCCATAAGCATTCCCAATTTGACAGTTTCTCCCTCCCATTCACCAAATCTTGATAACTATGGAAGCTCTTGGGAAGTCCCAAAAGGGCTAGGCTTACTAAGCCATCTCCAGGGATAGTAACTCTGACCTTGTCAAGTTCATCATAACACTGTGTAAACTTGCTCTGATACTGGAAAATTGTGTCATTCTTTTTCATCTTGATACTTTGAAGTTTATCCTTGAGCGGTAGCTTCTTGTGGTCACTGTTAGCCCTGAGGTGCAATGCTACTACTTTGAAGGTCAAAGGAGGGAAATGGCCCATTTTGCTGTCATGGAGAAGTTCCCACACGGGCCATCATCACCCCATTTACCTACTCTTCTACTTACATTCTATTCCACTCATATCCTAACCCGACCCTCACATCATAATGAAACCCTCTTTCACCTTAGCCTTAAGTAAATTAACCCAAAAACCCCGAAAACCTTACCTTTCCACCCATACGTGCCCTCCACACATTTCTCGAGGACATATCGTACCTTCATGTCCCTCCGCTGCCGATCCCCCCCCCCCCCCCCCACTAATTTGACAGCCCACGTTTCACCCGATCAGCGAGACATGCTCGATTGATCTTCACCATTAGATCACTCTCGCCAGATCTAACGGTTGTCACTCATATCGTGCGGGAAACTAGCGAGAGGAATATCCGCCCGATAAAGGCAGTTTTCTCTCTCCTTCGCCACTACGTGGCGTGCAATGAGTGGCATCAGGCGGACTCCACCCTTTACCGCTTACCACCCAATAGGTGCCCGATAAAAACCATAACCACCCAAACGAAACCCCCGGGTGCTATCTGTTGAGTCCCAAACTTGCATCTTCCCTATACACCTTTTTAGCCTTTTTTTCCAGTTGCCTGAACCTCCAAGTTGTCAAATCATTGCATATTAGTTTAAAAAGAGCATATAAAATGGTTTCCTAACTATGTCTTGTGACTTCTGTTTGATCTAGATTTTTGCTCAGTCAGTTGTGGAATCTTGTCACTTTCCGTAGCCAGCTCAACTTTCCACAACCTTTTTGTTGAAGTCTATGTTACATGTGTCTACAAGAGAATCTGGCCACATGGGCAAGTTGCAAATGATGTGGACATGGAACGTGTCCTCTTGGTTCAGCCGAATCCCTCACAGAAGGCCGTGGTCAAAGACAGTCAAAGCGGTGGTCAACCTAAGAGTTTTACGGTGGCAGAACTCTGTTTTTCACCACGTGAAGACTTGCGTGGAAAATTCCTAAATCTCAGGAGGTGTTCTAACACCTGTGGATTGCTCCATGAACCAAATCTAACAGCCACCCTCCTTGGATTTAATTTTCACGGCTACCATATTGTTAGATTTCCGGACGTTGTTATTCATGTGTTTGTTTATCAGCGTAGATTTTAGGAAGTAGTTGTGTCATCCTCTGTTATAAATAAAGCATTCTCAAACGCATATTAGCTAGATTTTTGTATGTAATTTTGACTGTTTTACGAGCCCACTGTGCCGTGACTTGATCCTTATGTTATGACTGCATTTTAATACATGAGAAGACACTGTTTTTAAGCTCAAATCATGGTTGATTGCTGATTGGCCGAGGTTGTGCAGAGGGCCTCTGTACACACCAAGGTTCTGTAATTACTGTATAGTTTCATGCTTTCTTCCTTTGCATTCCTGATGCCATAATTGTTTGCTTGTATATATTACATTGTTTATGGTATTCATGTTAGTTTCTGTCCATAGTTTTTTTTATGCTTTCTAATGACTGTTAACTGATCAGTGTCTTTATTTAAGGTTCTAATAGATAGCTCGGGCAATTGCACATAGCTTTTTAATGACTAATGACATGGAATTATCTTGTCCTTCTTCTGATTTATTTTCTTAGTTCTAATTCCAGCACTGTTTATTTCTTTCAGTTTTGTTTTGTTCATTTACTTTTCTGCAAGATAGATATTAGATTACTCATGTCGTTTTCAGTTACCTCCTATAGCCAGAGTGAGTCAAATGGTGAGGGATTGAATTATGAATGCGTATTTTGATATTAGTTTATTTTTCTGCAAGTTAGTGATTAGATTACTCATGTCATTTTCAGTTACCTCCTATAGCCAGAGCGAGTCAAATGGTGAGGGATTGAAGTATGAATGCGTAGTTTGATCTTAGTTCATTTTATGCAATTTAGATATTAGATTACTCAATTTGTTTATGATTACCTCCTATAGCCAGAGCGAGTTGAATGGTGAGGGGTCAGAATATGAGTTGATGTAATATGATTTAGTTTACTTTGACTGCAGTTTTTGAATTTCTTTGAGTTCAGTTTCTTTTTATACAGCAGCAAGGACACTGGGTTTCATAGTCACTAGCTCACTGTTTGGTTTAATTAGAATTTAGGTACATTTTTATTTTCTCTTAGGAATTGATTTCATCATTTCAAGTTTGAAAACCTTTTTAAAAACTTTGAAGTTTGGAAATTATTTTAAAGGTCACCATTGCCTTGAACACATATCCATACTTGACTTTTAGAATTGCCATCTCACATTAGGGAATCAACAAAAGATAAACCCCAAAAACAAACCAAATTTCAAAAAAGACAAAGAAATAAGAAATCAGTTATCTTGCATATATAGTGCACTTCACTTCAGTAGTTTGCGACTCCCAGATTGACAATTTATATAGCAATTTAGGACACACTAAATTGACCAAACACTATCGTCCAAGCACCTCCTCCGCCCGATAGCTGTCTGATCTGCGCATCTGAGATCTGACGGCTCAGACTTATTCTGCTCTTGCCACGACTTCAAGCCTCCTGTGTTTGATCTTCACCATCCATTTCCCTCGATCCAATGACCCTCATCCATGATCGCCTTGGTTCGCCCTCTGCCACCTGATCACCATCCTGACCATCGATTCATCTCATCCAACGGCTTGTATGCCTCGTACCCTACTCCCCATCAGTCACCTAGAGAGGAAAGCCATTGGTTCTGTCAGTGTCTATGGCAGCTGGATAGTTGAACTAAAATAACAGAAGGCATGGCCGAGAAGGGAAAAAAGCAGCAGCACGATGCAACTGAATTAACAGAAAAGGATCGTGGAACATCTTAGCACGTTTGAGCCACCTGACAGAGCAGTGAAGTGACCAGGATCAGTTACTGAGGTGGTTAGAAATGGTGCCCCTGTACTCATGCCTATCTAATTATGGCATCAAACAGTCAACAAGATAGAGGGATAGATTAAGACATCTCGAGCCCTAGAGAGCCCGAGAGCATTGTAAAAGCCTATAAATGGTTGGAAGTTAGATGGATCAAGGGTTCAACTTCTGGAGACTGTAGATACTCTATTCCTTGCAGCTTCTCATCTTCATTCTAGTAATACAAGCTTCTTTTATTGTTACATGTTCAATGTCCATTTCTATTCTGTTCTAAACTTGCACTTGGATAAGTCTATTCATGATTTCTTCTGTGTCTAATGCCAGATAACTGTCATCTTATCTCTGCATTGATAAATTGGATTTACAATTGAATAGGTTATTCATGTTTCTTCTGTGTCTAACGCCAGATAATTGTCATCTTATCTCTGAGTTGATAAATTAGATTTGCAAGTTTCATTTACTTCCTGTAGCCAGCCACTCATATATGTTTATGTATGTATCTGCTGGTACAATCAATATTCTCCATCTATCCATTGAATCTATAAACTATTGAGCATTAGTGGTCTAAAGCCTTGTCAAGCTGAGGGTGTTCATGCATGTTTGGAGTGAAAGCAGAGTTGAAGTGGTTATCTGGCTTGATCCAAACCTTCATCCATTCCAATAGTTCCTAGAACAATATTGAAGATTATATGTTACCAGACATCTCCGAGCTACAACCTAGGAGAGTTTCCTGGAGCTCTAACATAATTGGCACTGTTTCCAGGGAGAGGAGACTAAAGCTCAGCTTCCCTGGGAGACGACACAAATCCATCTTTGATGATAGACAAAGTCTGGACACTATTCTGGTTGTAATCGTCTATCTGGCAACTCTACTGGAGGATGAACCTCTTGGCAACTCCACTCCATAATTCTAGCTTAGCTTGGAAGGCATACTTGGAGAAATCCTCAGAAGCCACAAGCTGACCCAGTACCTAACCCTGAAAAGATCATTAAAGAAAGAAAGGCATTGCAGAAAGGAGCATCAGGTTCAGGTAAACCTAAACAATATTCTATATCTCTTCAAGAAAATCCTGCAATAGAACAAATACATGTTGAGAGTATAGCATCTAATACTAGCAGTGAAGAAAAAATCTTAGAGATACATAAATCTCCTTATTCTTTAGGTTCTCCTTTTGTTGTAAGCCCAAAGGTAACCTCACCTCCTATCCATCATACCCCTTTAGTCTTATCAGTCACTCTTTAGCCCTTTATCATTCGGATTTCTGGTACCCTTTTAGCCACCACAGCTATGGCAGGTCCACAAGCACCCACCAAAATGGAAAGAATCATAGCTGCTAGGTATGGACCTCTAATACTGCCCACTCCTTTGAATGCCATGCCTACTGGAGAATATCAGAAATATATGCCTAAGTTCACTGGGACTGAAGGTGTTACAGCTGAGGAACATCTTGAATCATTCTATAGATATGCTGATAACCTGAACATTAGTGAAGATGATGTGTGGATGAGAGTCTTTGTCCAAAGCCTAGATGGGGAGGCTAGAAAATGGTTCAGAGAACTGACCCCAAGATCTATAGCAGATATTGAGGCTTTACATGATGCATTCCTAAAGCATTGGGGGGATAAGAAGGATCTCCTCTACTACCACACTGAGTTTGGGAACTTAAAGAGGGAAAATGGTGAATTGTTGTTTGATTTTAGTAAGAGGTTTAACCGAATGTACAGCAAGATACCAGCTGAAGTAAAACACACCACTACCTCTCCTAAACTCACTTATGCCAGTGCTTTTGATTCTGACTTCTGTCTACTATTGAGGGAGAGGCGATGTGCTACTTTGGCTGATATGAAGGATGCAGCCTTGGAAGTAGAATCAAACATTATGGCTGTAGAGAAGCTCAGAGGTAATGTTGATGGAAGGAGACAGAGGGGCGAGTCTTCATCATCTTCAAATCCCAAGATAGATAAAATGACTAAGATGATAGAGTCATTAGCCTCTGGAAATCTCCAAATTAAAAGTTGAGTAGCATGTTGGAAATAATACTGAGAGGGGGGGGGGGTGAATCAGTATTATCAGAAAAACTTTTTCATTTTATGCTCAGAAACATATACGCTACTTCAGTTAAGTGAAATAGCGTGTACACGCTATTGTGTCTAAAGAAACCAGCATATAACAAGAAAACTTATGATTCAGTAGCTTATCTTCAGTAAATGCATTAAGACATTATTAACCATGAGAGTAAAACAGGTGCAGTATAACAGAACAGATCATCACACAGAAAACACACACATGAACACCATGATATAAGGTGGAAACCCAATGTGGGTGTAAACCACCTGCTGCAAGTCGTCTCTAACTTTCTTTAATATGAAACTTCAGTTTACAATCTTTTGTACTGGTGCAACCTTATACCAGTACGCAGGCTACAACCTACTGAAGGCTTCAACCTTCTCTCGTTCTCCAAACTTCCTTGGAAGGGAGCTCCAACCCCCTTTGCTCTTGTACTAGCTAAGATACTAGTACGTAGGTGCTGGCCTACAATCTTCTTTCCTTCAGGTACCACTTTTCATACATTTTCAGACTAGATATTCCTGAAGCACAGCATTACAATCTGAATACCACAATTTATTCAACTTTCACAACAGATCATTGAAGCACAAAATAACCAATACTAGCATCATCAATCTTTGAATCACTGAACCACTGAAACCCTGTCAACACCAGTCACCAGAACACAGAGCAGACTACAGAACTCTGCAATAGTAGTCAGACCCAACTGCAACCAAAAATCAAACTTGAAAGATATACGCTACTTCAATGAGAGAAACCCGCGTATACACGCGCTTTTACCAAAGACAACCTGCGTACAGATCTAAAAATAAATTCTCTTAACTTGCAGCTGTACCAGACATCAGTTAGACCCAGAACATAACATTGCGTCAGTATGCAGATCTAGAAATACGCATAATCAACGATATCATAATAGTGCATTCCAAACCATTAGATCCCGATCTATCCTTAGATCTAGTCTTCCACCAACCGGTGTGATCTCTCGTTAGCTTAGATCAAGCAACCCAGAACCTGCATACTGGATCTAATACTTCATCAGATATTCAAGACTTTTCAGATACATTTTCCTAATGATCTTCTTCTCCTTATATAGCCTTAGGCCTTGCTCAATACCACGGGCCAAAACCATAGAAATCCAATACCATCAACTTCAAAACTAGGGATCAACACGTCCATCGAGACATCATGGTCCAAAACCATGGGCACAACTTCCAAGGAATAACCGCCACGGACCAAAGATAAGTTTTCCACATCCACGCTCTTTTACTGAAGCCAACCTGCGTGTACACGCGACTTGGTATATAGCGAACCTGCGTATATATATTTTCTCTTCACACTTGTAGTCTGATCATCAATTCCTTGCTGCTATCCTTCTGCACTATGATTTGTCATCAGTGTGATTTGCCATCAAGGCCAACACTTGTCTCATAATGCCAACAATCTCCCCCTTTGGACTTGATGGCAACCCCAAGATCCTTAGAATCATTCTCCCCCTTTGTCATCAAGGGCAAAGGGCTGTGCTCCCCCTGTGAATGTGCTGATATCTCTGCTCTGCTGTGCTGAACATGCTCCCCCTGACTGTAGGCAAGATCTGCAAAAGATGTTCTTCAAAAAGAACCACTTATACTCCCTAAAGGACCTTCCTATCACCAAAAGACTCAATACATACATCCATACTCCCAACCAAGAGGGGATACATCAGAAAATAACAACCAATTATATTACATCATTCATCCCAGGCATAGTGGGGAAACCAACATAGGCCGTTACATGAACTTGACATCATAAAAGAGATATCACATAGAGACGAAAGATCTAGATCAAGACTTATGAAAGTCATCAGCAGCATCTGATAATCATCTTTTAGATCAGCAACCAAGATTTCCTTCTATGCTCCTTCTCCTGAAACCAACAACAGTTGTGAACTAGAACCAAAAACATCTAAATGCCAACAATGCTTTATTAGATTTTAAGCTGCTCCCCCTGAAACTGTGCCTGCTGCACCCCCTAAAACTGTGCCTGAAGGATTCTGGCATACCCATCTCAGACCTTCTCCAACCAGAGTCTGCCCTAGCTGTTCAAAACTCCATATACGCAACATCACCTGCAGAAGACAACGTATGCACGCGGATATCCTTTATACAACACGCGTACACCAACTTTTCTTTAGAACAGACAAGCTCTAACATCAAGATGAAGCATCAACTACTCCTAGCTTTTGTCTGAGATATTCAAAAGTTTCCCTGGGCAGTGGTTTTGTGAGAATATCAGCAACCTGCTCCTTAGAAGGAACATACTCCAACTTGACCTTCTGCTCAAGCACTTGTTCCCGGAGGAAGTGATACTTGATTGGTATGTGTTTGGTCTTTGAATGCATGACTGGATTCTTTGAAATGCTGATTGCACTTGTATTATCACATAAGATAGAGACTAGTGGAGTGCAAGTGATTTGAAAATCTTGCAAGGTCTGCATCATCCAAAGAAGTTGTGTGCAACAAGATGCCGCATCCACATATTCTAATTCAGCTGTAGATAAGGCAATCGAACTCTGTTTCTTGCTGAACCAAGATACTAATCTGGAACCCATGAAGAATGCACCACCATTTGTGCTTTTCCTGTCATCCACACTTCCGACCCAATCTGCATCTGTGTAAGCATGAAGAGTGAGGTCTGTATCTCTAGGATACCATAGGCCATAGTTTTGAGTCCCTTGAAGATACTTGAAGATTCTTTTGACTGCCTGAAGATGAGTTTCCTTTGGGTTGGCTTGAAATCTTCCAACAATTCCTACTGCATGCATAATGTCTGGTCAGGTACCTGTCAAATAAAGCAAACTCCCAATCATGGATCTATAAGTTGGTTGATGAACTGCTGCTGATTCATCATTTGTACTGAGGCTACATCCTGTAACCATGGGGGTACATACTGGCTTTGAATCTTCCATGCCATACTTCTTCAAGATCTGCTTGAGGTACTTGGTTTGAGACAAGAAAATACCTCCTTCATTTTGTTGGATTTGCAATCCAAGAAAGTATGTCAATTCTCCAAGTAATGACATTTCAAATTCTTTCTGCATAACCAAGGCAAAGTTTTGACTCATAGCCTCTTCATTGCTGCCAAAGATAATATCATCTACATACACAAAAAGTATTAGCAATTTGTTATTTTCAACTTTCATATAGAGATTGCTATCTGCTGATCCTTTTGAAAAGCCTTGTTGGTGAAGATATTTGTCCAACCGATAGTACCAAGCCCTTGGAACTTGTTTGAGACCATAGAGAGCCTTTTTCAATCTGCATACAAGGTTTGGATCATTCCCAAGAATGAAACCATCTGGCTTCTCAATGTATACTTCTTCTTCTAAGTCTCCATTCAGAAAGGCTGATTTCACGTCCATTTGAAATACCTTGAAGTTTTGAAAACTTGAGAGAGCAAGGAACATTCGGATGGCCTCAAGTCTTGCAACAGGAGCAAAAGTTTCTTCAAAATCTATTCCTTCTTGCTGTGCATACCCTTTACAAACAAGTCTGGCCTTATTTCTAATTACTTCTCCATTTTCATTCAATTTATTTTTGAAGACCCATTTTGTCCCTATGACATTCTTATCTTTTGGTCTAGGAACCAATTCCCAAGTGTTGTTCTTTTCGATCTGCTCAAGCTCTTCATCCATTGCTTTGACCCAACATTCATCTTTTCATGCCTCTTTCACATTTTGTGGTTCAGTGGAAGAGAGTAATGCCAAATAGCTTGAAGCTTCTGCAATTGTTCTTCTTGTTTGTACTCCTGCTTCTTTCTGTCCCACAATCTGAGATTCTGGATGATTCTTCTGGACATATCTGGATGGAGTCTTCTCTTCTATTCTTGTCTGCTCCTCTGGTTCTTCTTGAGGTTCTTCTTCTTCTTTAGGTTCTTCTTCATCATTCTGTCTTTGAGGGTAGCCTTCATCTTCTTCGATGTCTTCATGATGAACTTGCCTAGGAATGTATCCCTTCTCATCAACCACAACATCAATGTTGTCAACAATTCTGCCAAGTCTTTTATTGTAGCACTTGTATGCTTTGCTATGTGGAGAATAACCAAGAAGAATGCCTTCGTCTGCTCTTGGTTCAAGTTTGCCAAGTTGCTCATCAGTATTCTTAATATAACATTTGCTCCCAAAGATTTTGAAGTGCTTTACCGAAGGAGTCTTACCACACCAGAGTTCATGAGGAGTTTGAGTGCTGTTTATTCGGACATTTGTTTTGTTGAGAATAATAACCGCAGCATGTGCAGCTTCACCCCAGAAAGTTGCGGGAGTACCTGATTCATCAAGCATAGCACGAGCCATTTGTTGGATTGTTCTATTCATTCTTTCCACAACTCCATTTTGCTGCGGAGTTCTAGCTGTAGAGAATTCTCTTCTTATCGCATGTTCTTCACAGAAATCGAAAAATTCATTTGAGGTAAACTCCCCACCTCTGTCAGATCTGAGGCACTTAATCTTGTGTCCTGATTCATTTTCAGCCAAGGCTTTGAAGGATTTGAATTTTTCGAATGCTTCATCTTTGTGCTTCATAAGTCCTAACCAGACAAACCTAGAGAAAACGTCAATGAATAATATCAAATATTCTTCTCCTCGAGGTGTTTTTTTTTCTGAATGGACCACATGTATCTGTATGTACTAGCTCAAGAGGCATGCTAGCTGATCCTTCCTTCTCCGGAAAATTAGTTCTGGTTTGCTTTCCAAACTGACATGATTTGCATATGGTGTTGTCTGGAATTTTGATATCTGGAAGATCACGAACTGCCTGATATTTGCATGCTTTCCTTATTTGTGGAAAGCTTAGATGCCCCAACCTCCGATGCCATAGCCAGTGTTCATCATTCTTGCTCAAATAACATTGTTGTTGTCTTTCTTCAAATATGTATAGATTATTTGGAGTCCTTCTTCCTTTGATCACTGTTTCACCTGTATCAAGATCACGAACACAACATCCATTTGATCTAAATATTACCTCTGTTCCTTGATCGCACATCTGACTGACACTCAGAAGATTATGCTTCAATCCATCAACATACAGAAAATTTCCAGCTTTGACCTTCTCTTTCAACGGAGCAACGCCCTTTCCTTTTATGGCTGCAGAGATATCGTTTCCAAAAGAAACTTTCTTTCCCTTTTCTAATGCGGTATATGATTCAAGTTTTTCTTTGTCCCCTGTCATATGCTTCGAACATCCGCTGTCAATGTACCATAGACTTTCTTGACCTTCTGCATAAAAGGCTATCCCACATCTTTCTGGTTGCGGTTCCTTTATTCTCCATGTTCTGACATTTGAGGTTTGTTCCTTCTGAGTTGTCTTCCAGAACCTGCTCCTGCATTCAGAGTCTTCATGACCAAAGTTATTACAAATAGAGCATTCAACTTCATTTTCAAGAACCGAAAAGTTGTTATAAGTCCTTTTCATGGTTCCAGTCATACTTCTTTGCTTTTGAGCTTCTCTAGTCATGATTGTCTTGTAGGCAACACATTGAGCTGCTTTGTGACCGAAGTTATGGCAAGAAAAGAATTGGCCATTAAAGAAATTTCTCCGATAATCAGATCTATCATCCAACCGATTGTAGCTTCTATTGACATCCATTCTTGGGGCAAATTGGGAAGATTTTACCTGTGGCTGATTGTAGCTTCTGTTTGTCCTTAAGGCCGCTTGTCCCCGAACTTCTTGATAGTCTTTATTTGTTCTTGAGGTAAACTGTCCCTGATTCACCTGATGACTTTTATTTGGTCTTTGTTCGCTCCTCCTTGCTGCATCAAGATAACTTTTAGAGGTAGAAGCTTGAGATGTTTCTCCATTATATCCCAGACCTGTCTTGATCAGAGGAGAACGCTGCACATTGATAATCTCATCCAAGGTTTCAGATCCTTTAACAAATTTAAGATTGATTTCTTTTGTTTTCTCAATCTCCTTTCTAAGACAAACAATCTCACATTCCAATTTCTCAAGATGTTTTTCCTTTTCTGCCAGTTGACATTGTAGAGAATCAATAATAGCACTTTTCTCTTCTAAGCAAACTTTGAGATCATTCATTTCTTCATAAAAACCTTCTACATCTATAGCATCCATGTAATCATCATCTTCAAAAGCCATTAAAAGTTTATATCTATAACCTTGTTCATCTTCGTCACTATTTGAAAGACCATCGCTATCTTCATGTGTGTAATAGCTTTTCTTCTTTTCATTATGTTTCTTGTTCCATTTAACAGGTTCCTTTCCCTTGTCATTCTTATCTTTGTGAGGACATTTGGCAGCATAATGACCTACTCTTCCACAAGCAAAGCATTTAAAAGGTAACTTACCTCTGAACCTTCCAGAACCCCTTTGAAGATTTCTGACAAAATTTGATTCTTCTTCTTCATCTTCTGGCACGTGACTTGCTTCATAATAATCTTCTTTGCCCGAAGCCTTGAAAGCAGCTTCTCTTCTGTCTGATGGACCTCCTTTTCTCATTTCATAAGCAGTTAGAATTCCGTGAAGCTGAGACATAGTAAGAATTCGTAGATTTTCCTTTTCTTCTATTGCAGAAACTTTAGATTCAAATTTGGGGGACAATGATCTTAGAACCTTTTCAACCACAATAGCCTCTTTTATTTCTTCACCCAAGTTTTTCATGCAATTAACAATCTCATCTACCCTAAGGAAATAGTTAGCCACACTTTCATCATTATACATTCTGAGAGTCTCATACTTAATCCTGAGAGTTTGAAGTTTAGCACGCTTTACCTGTTCCTCTCCTTCATAGCTCGTGACAATTTTGTCCCATATTTCTTTTGCGGATTTATAGTGCATTACCTTCATGAATTCCGATTGGGATATACATCCTAGAAGGGTACTGACTGCTTTTGCATTTGTTTCATACTTATTTTTCTCGGCTGCATCTGTAGGAGTAGCTGAAGGAAAAGCGTAGCCTGTCTCTACAATGTCCCAAACTTCTGTACCAAGAGATTGAAGATAGGCAGTAACTCTTACCTTCCAATAATTGAAGTTTGTCCCATAAAAAACCGGTGGCCTGATTGATGCTTCTCTCTCGTAGTTGCTCATGATGAACGATCTACCTTCAAGCGATCAAGCTTCTCTGAAGGACCTGCTCTGATACCAATTGTTGGAAATAATACTGAGAGGGGGGGGGTGAATCAGTATTATCAGAAAAAAAATTTCATTTTATGCTCAGAAACATATACGCTACTTCAGTTAAGTGAAACAGCGTGTACACGCTACTGTGTCTAAAGAAACCAGCGTATAACAAGAAAACTTATGATTCAGTAGCTTATCTTCAGTAAATGCATCAGGACATTATTAACCATGATAGTAAAATAGGTGCAGTATAACAAAACAGATCATCACACAGAAAACACACACATGAACACCATGATATAAGGTGGAAACCCAATGTGGGTGAAAACCACCTGCTGCAAGTCGTCTCTAACTTTCTTTAATATGAAACTTCAGTTTACAATCTTTTGTACTGGTGCAGCCTTATACCAGTACGCAGGCTACAACCTACTGAAGGCTTCAACCTTCTCTCGTTCTCCAAACTTCCTTGGAAGGGAGCTCCAACCCCCTTTGCTCTTGTACTAGCTAAGATACTAGTACGTAGGTGCTGGCCTACAATCTTCTTTCCTTCAGGTACCACTTTTCATACATTTTCAGACTAGATAATCCTGAAGCACAGCATTACAATCTGAAGACCACAATTTATTCAACTTTCACAACAGATCATTGAAGCAAAAAATAACCAATACTAGCATCATCAATCTTTGAATCACTGAACCACTGAAACCCTGTCAACACCAGTCACCAGAACACAGAGCAGACTACAGAACTCTGCAATAGCAGTCAGACCCAACTGCAACCAAAAATCAAACTTGAAAGATATACGCTACTTCAATGAGAGAAACCCACGTATACACGTGCTTTTACCAAAGACAACCTACGTACAGATCTAAAAATAAATTCTCTTAACTTGCAGCTGTACCATACATCAGTTAGACCTAGAACATAACATTGCGTCAGTATGTAGATCTAGAAATACGCATAATCAACGATATCATAATAGTGCATTCCAAACCATTAGATCCCGATTTGTCCTTAGATCTAGTCTTCCATCAACCGGTGTGATCTCTCCTTAGCTTAGATCAAGCAACCCAGAACCTGCATACTGGATCTAATACTTCATCAGATATTCAAGACATTTCAGATACATTTGCCTAATGATCTTCTTCTCCTTATATAGCCTTAGGCCTTGCTCAATACCACGGGCCAAAACCATAGAAATCCAATACCATCAACTTCAAAACTAGGGATCAACACGTCCGTCGAGACATCATGGTCCAAAACCATAGGCACAACTTCCAAGGAATAACTGCCACGGACCAAAGATAAGTTTTCCACATCCACGCTCTTTTATTAAAGCCAACCTGAATGTACACGCGACTTGGTATATAGCGAACCTGCATATATATATTTTCTCTTCATACTTGTAGTCTGATCATCAATTCCTTGCTGCTATCCTTCTGCACTATGATTTGTCATCAGTGTGATTTACCATCAAGGCCAACACTTTTCTCATAATTCTTTTGATTCTGACTTCTGTCTACTGTTGAGGGAGAGGCGATGTGCTACTTTGGCTGATATGAAGGATGCAGCCTTGGAAGTAGAATCAAACATTATGGCTGTAGAGAAGCTCAGAGGTAATGTTGATGGAAGGAGACAGAGGGGCGAGTCTTCATCATCTTCAAATCCCAAGATAGATAAAATGACTAAGATGATAGAGTCATTAGCCTCTGAAATCTCCAAATTAAAAGATGAGTAGCACTCTGGGAAAGGAAGAGTTCCCAATACCTTTTCTCCTAGAAATCCAAATCCGTATAGAAGAGCAAATGAGCAGTTGCAGATTCTGCAAAGAAGCAAAGATGCCAATGATGACCAAAGGGTAAAGACCCCTTTTTAGAACGCAGTCATGGAGGAAGAGAATTTTGAAGAAGATGATGAGATCCATTGTCTTGAAGACAAAGGCAGTGCCTCCTTTTTGACCTCAGCTGCCTATGAAAAGTCATTATTCAATGACCAGAATAACCAAGAATGGGATGGTGATGCTGTTCTGCAAACTGAAGGTCAACACAAATATAATCTGAGGTCAAAGATGAATAATGCCAAGGAAACTCCTATTCAAAGAGCTGCTGTCCCTACAGTACAACAAGCTAAAATCCAGAAGCGACCAATAGTTGATCCTATCATCCTTAAAGCTCCAGCTCACGAGGTAAGAGGCCTTGACAAGTCTCCTTATCCTTTCAATTTTCAATCAGAAATTTAGAAACTAAGGATACCCATACCTCTGATTGAACTAGTAAAGAATGAGTCCTTCAAGAGATCTATCCTCTAGACCCTTGAGTCCAATGCCATCCAAGCCCCCACTGACTATGCAAATCTGCAAGATGACAAACCAACTGTTGTTCCCAGCCCAGTGATTGAAAATTATGATGACAACTCCCCATCATTCTATGTCTCTTTAACTATTCATGAAAAAATCCTTCACAACTTCCTTCTGGACACAGGAGCCAACCATAATCTAATGCCCAAGGCTATCATGGATGAGTTGGGTCTTGACATTACCAAGCCTTATCATGACATGTTTTCTTTTGACTCTAGAAAAGTGAAGTGTTTGGGATTAATCAAAGACCTAGCCATCACCTTGTCTCAGTTGCCTATGAAGAGCATGATGATAGATATTGTGGTAGCAGATGTGCCCCCCAAGTTTGGCATGTTACTGTCCAGAGGATGGATCAAGAGATTAGGTGGGACATTGCAAAATGATCTCTCCTATGCTATTGTCCCAATTTTTGGAGGTGAAAGTAGGAGATTATACAGAGAAGCTCAATTGGCTTATATCATCAGTGATGAGAATAATCCCACTAATCATCCCATCTATGTTGTTGACACTGATTTTGGAGCCTGTATTCTCCAAATTGAAGAATCCCAGTTGGCCTCCATGTAGCTTAGGAAACCAGTTTGCCAGATCACAGAGGAAGAAGGCCCATAGATTTGGGACATGTTCTTTGATGGAGCTTGCTCTAAGGAAGCTACAAGGGTAGGTGTAGTCCTTGTATCCCCCACACAAGAATGCATTCATTTATCTTTCAAGTTAACTTTTTAGGTCACAAATAACATAGCAGAATATGAAGCCTTGATATTGGGCTTAAACATTGCTAAAGAAATGGGCATCAAAGGTCTGAAGGTGTTTGGAGACGTAGACCTTATCATTCAGCAGGTGAACAAAACTTTCCAAGCAAAGCATCCAAGGCTAAAAGCATATAGAGATGAGGTATGGAACCTCAAGGGTTCTTTCAATAGTTTCAACATTTCTTATATCCCTAGAATGAAGAACCAACTTGTTGATTCCCTTGCTGTGTATGCTAGCATGTTTATTCCTCCTTTGCCTCCTAAATTGATTTATGAAGTTCAGGTGAAATATAGACCATCTCTGCCTGACAATGTCAAATACTGGAAATTTTTTGAAGATGATGATGAAATTAATAGGTTTTTACAGGTCATTGATGAATTTTCTGAAATGCACATTGACCAAGAAAATGAAACCATTGAAGAATGCAACCAGTCCAAGCTAAAGGACAAGATTGGTCAGGATAGCATTGTTCAGCTGCCTAGTAACCATATGCCCAAAGGATTGGTGCCTCTAGAGGAGTTATTTGATCATAATGATGTACCTTATAATCCCGCCCAAAAAATAAAATGAGTCTGCAGTTCATAGACATAATATAGGGAGCCCAGATCGTCCAAAGTGCATAATAATGTCCACCCACTTGTCTGTTGCCCAAATTTCTGAGTATTGCACCCTAATGAAGCAATTTGCTGATATCTTTGCCTAGGAGTACAATGATCTTAAGACCTATGACAGAGACATCATTCAGCATAAGATTCCACTGGAGAAGAACTCCATCGCTTTTAAGCAGAAGTTAAGGCCTATCAACCCTCTCTTATTTCCTTTGATTGAGAAAGAAATCAAGAAGCTGTTGGATGCCAAAATCATAGTTCCCCTAAGGTATTCAAAGTGGATAGCTAACCTTGTGGTAGTAAGAAAGAAAAATGGAGAAATCAGGCTTTGTGTTGACTTTAGAAATCTGAACAAGTTCTCTAAAAAAGATAACTACCCCTTGCCTAAGATGGAACACTTGCTGCAAAAAGTTTCAGGGCCTAGAGTCATGTCTTTCTTAGATGGATTTTCAGGTTACAATCAGGTTGTTGTACATCCATAAGATCAGGAAAAGACTGCCTTCACTGCTCCTTAGGGCACTTTCATGTACTCCAAGACGCCTTTTGGATTGATGAATGCTGGGGCTACTTTCCAGAGGGCCATGGACATAGCCTTTGTGGGAGAGAAGGACAAGTTTGTCCTTATTTACCTTGACGACATAACCATTTTTTCCAGCAGTCACAAGGACCATTTGCAGCATTTGAAGAAGGTGTTTATAAAGTGTAGACAGTTTGGAATCTCTGTGAACCCAAAGAAATCACAGTTTGCTCTAGAAGAAGGCAAACTTCTGGGACATATTGTTTTTGCTGAAGGTGTGAAGATTGATCCAGCCAGAGTTCAAGCAATTTATACATTGTCCATCCCAAGGTGAAAAAGGGACATTCAATCTTTCCTGGGTAAGATTAACTTTGTCAGAAGGTTCATTCCAAACTTTGCAGAGTTAGTGAAGCACATCACCTCCATGCTAAAGAAAGGGTCAGAAATAAAATGGATAGATGCTGCAAGAAGCTCTTTTGAAGCCATTAAACAAGCTATCATGGAAGCTCCCACTCTAATCAGTCCAGATTACACCAAGGAGTTTTATATCTTCTCTTTTGCCTCTTATGATACACTTGTATTAGTTCTATTGTAGAAAAATGATGAAGGTGTAGAGCACCCTGTGGCCTTTTTCAGCAAAACGCTAAGGGATGCTGAACTAAGGTATGACCTTATTGAAAAACTGGCTTATGCTCTCATAAAATATTTGAAGGCATTCAGAATTTATATTCTACATTCCAAAGTAGTTGCATATGTACCTTCAGCCTCAGTAAAATATGTCTTAACTCAGCCAGATATTGATGGAAAAAGAGCTAAATGGATTGCAAAATTCATAGAGTTTAACATAGAGGTGAAGCCCACTAAGGTGGTCAAAGGCTAGGGCTTGGCTAAACTTATGGATAAGGAAAATTGCAGCTTGTTAAACATAAATTGCATGGGTCCAAATTCAGATGATGAGCAGATAGAGGAAGCAGCAGAAGAACAAAAGCAAAATCAGTCTTTGGCTGAAAATCTAGCCACCTGTGAATGGTATTCTAGCATAGTTCATTTTTTGTAGAAGCTAGAAGTCCCTCCAGGGCTTAGCTCAAGTCAAGCCCGGGCCATTAAACTCAGATCAGCCAAATTTTGCATTAGTGAAAATCTACTTTACTGGAAAGACCCATCAGGAATCCTCTTGAGATGTCTAGATAAAGGACAATATGTGGAAGTCATGTACCAGTTCCATTCTAGCATATGTGAAGGGCATCATTATTGGAAAATCACAGCCCACAAGATCCTGAGAGCTGGGTATTATTGGCCTACTATGTTCTCTGATGTGTGTTATTTAGTGAAATCTTATGACAAATGTCATAGGTTTGGAGGAAGACAACAGCTAAAATTTTTGCCCTTGAAGCCAGTACATGTCAATGGTCCCTTCCAGTAGTGGGGCTTGGACTTCATAGGTGAGATTAATCCACATTCTAGTGGCTTGCATAAATGGATCTTGGTAGCCGCCAATTATTTCACCAAGTGGATTGAGGCTATACCCACTAAGACTGCTAATCACGAGGTTGTCATAAAGTTTTTGAATGAGAATATTTTCACTAGATTTGGTTGCCCAACCAAACTAGTCACTAATAATGCAACAGCTTTCAGAGAAAAAGAATTGGTAGACATGTGTGAATCCATGGGCATTCAGTTGGTGCATTCTACCTCATATTATCCTCAAGGCAATGGCCTAGCAGAATCATCTAACAAGATTCTTGTAAGGATAATAAAAAAACTATTGGATGACAACAAAGAGAGTTGGGATTCCAAGTTGAAGTTTTCACTATGGGCTGACAGGGTTACCAACAAAAAGTCCATAGGAAATTCTCCATTCAAGCTGGTTTATGGCACTGATGCTATTTTTCCTATCCAGCTGATTCTCCCTGTGGCTAAATTCTTGCAAGAAGAGCAAGATGAAGAGAATGACATGGTAAGAAGAATGAATAACCTGGTTGAACTACAGCAGATCAGAGAGCAGCTGGTTGAGAAGTCAAAAGCTCACCAGAAGAAAATCAAAGAAACCTTTGACAAGAAGGCAAAATGGACAATTTCCAAGCTGGTGACTGGGTTCTCAAATGGGATTCATTTAAGGAAACGAAAGGTAATCATGGTAAGTTTGACTCCTTATAGACAAGTCTGTTTGTCATCGCTAAAATTAAGCAAAACAATACCTTTATTGTTTGTTATGAAACCAGCTCAAGAATAGATAGAAAAGATAGATCAACGCCTTAGAATTCAGCCTCTTCGAGGGGGCAACCTCCTTTACATTACATAAATGAACAATTCTTCGATCATTCAAATGAAAAAACCTCCTTTCTATATATAAGAGTCTAAGGAGTCACAATATAATCCAGCCGACCTAACAATAATAATATAAAGCCACAAAAATAACAATAGAGGGATTCCATGGGGCACAGAAATAACAACATGGGGGTAATAGGGGCACAACAATATAAATAAGGGGTATAACTACAATAGTAATGGGGTAATCACTAGTATTATAGGGACCCAACATGCCCCTCTCCTTCAAAAAGTGTTGTCCTCGATGCTTGAGTAGTTCTGGATACTTCTGCATAAAATTCTCATCCTCCCATGTGGAATCTTCAGCGGATAAGTTCTTCCACTTGATAAGATACTCTGAAATTGATCGATTTCGTAGCTGTCGAGTTCTTGTTTCTGTGACTGCTTCCGGTTCCAATATAATTTTTCCTTACTCGTCAAGTTCTGGTTGGGAGCTTGTCGCCTATAACCTTCTTTAAACATGAAACATGGAAAACTGGGTGCAATCGAGAAGTTGCAGGAAGCTCCAATTTGTATGCCATAGTACCAATCTTTTGCAACACCTTGTACGGACCATAATACTTTGGTGATAATTTATTATCCTTCTTAGCTTGCTTTAGGGACATTTTCTTATATGGTTGTAGCCGTAGGAATACCCAATCACCTACATCAAAACTTCTTTCACTGCGATGTTGATCTGCCTGTTGTTTCATTCTATTTTGTGCCAACACGAGGTTATCCTTTAAGAGTTGGAGGACTTGTTGTTGATGTTCGATGTGATGTTCCACTGCCTGAACCTTAGAATTTTCTCTTAAATATGATGTGATGGATGGTGGTTGATACCCATAAAGTGCCATAAATGGGGTCATTTTTGTTGCTGTATGGAAGGAAGTGTTATACCACCATTCAGCCAGAGGCAACCATTTGACCCATTGTGTCTGTTTATCAGATACAAAGCAACGAAGATATCCTTCCAAACATTTGTTTACTATCTCAGTTTGCCCATCAGATTGAGGATGATAAGATGAGCTATGAGCTAACTGAGTACCAAGACAAGAAAATAATTCTGTCCAAAAATTTCCAGTGAAAATGGGATCTCTGTCACTTACAATAATCTTTGGGTTTCCATGTAGCTTTTGAATTGTTTCCATAAATGCAGTAGAAACTGTACTGGCTTTAAATGGATGTGATAATGCACAAAAGTGTGCATACTTGGTAAGTCTGTCAACTACCACCATGATGACACTCTTTCCCTCAGACTTGGGTAAACCTGTGATAAAATCCATTGAAACCTCCTCCCAACGTTGGCTTGGAATGGATAAAGGTTGTAATAGACCCGGTGTCTTAATTGTTTCAACTTTATTTTGTTGGCAAACCAAACATTCCGCCACAAACTTTTGAATATCTGATTTAAGGCCATCCCAAAAAAATTCCTTCTTAACCCTGTGGTAAGTTTTTAAAAATCCTGAGTGCCCTCCTAAGGGAGAAGTGTGCAATTCCATAAGAATCTTTTGTTTTAGCTGGGAATTCTTACAGAGGTATAAGCGATCTTTGTACCATAACGAATCATTTTTCCAGCTAAATGTATCAGACGTACTGGAATCTTGTTGTAGCTTTCGAATAAGTGCCCACACTTCTTCATCATTCTTCCATTCCTCCCTTGCTTCGTTTATCCAATCTGGTTGGATAATAGAAATGGCACACAACAATGCTTCCACATCCTCATCCTTTCTTGAGAGTGCATCTGCCACCACATTTTGCTTCCCTTTTTTGTAGATGATTTCAAAGTCATAACCCAACATCTTTGTGACCCACTTTTGTTGCTCTTCAGAGGATAATCTTTGTTCTAAAAAGTATTTAAGGCTATCATGATCCGTTTTTACCTTGAAGTGTCTTCCCATTAGGTAGGGTCGCCATTTCTTAAGTGCATGGAGTATTGCCAACATTTCCTTCTCATAAATAGCTTTGCTTAAAAACTTTCCCTTGATTGGACGACTTTCAAAAGCAATGGGTCTTTCATCTTGCATTAGAACAGCACCAATTCCATTTCCTGAAGCATCACATTCCACAATAAAGGTTTTTGTGAAGTCCGGTGTAGCTAAGACCGGTGCTTGGCACATTGCCTCTTTAAGATGTTCAAAGGCCTTTGTTGCTTCCGGAGTCCATGAAAATGCATCTTTCTTCAATAATGTTGTTAGAGGTGCTGCTATTCTCCCATAATTCTTAACAAACTTGCGATAATACCCTGTCAACCCAAGAAATCCTCGCAGATGCTTTATGGATGTGGGGATTTTCCATTCCTTAATGGCTTTAATTTTGCTAGGGTCTACCTTAACTCCTTCATGAGATACAATATGACCCAAATATTCCACCTCCTGGACTCCAAAGAAACATTTGGATCTTTTTGCATATAATTGTTTCTCCTCCAATAGTTGTAGCACCTTGTCAACATGTTCAACATGATCCTTCCAAGACTTGCTGTAGATTAGTATATCATCAAAAAATACTAACACAAATTTTCTAAGGAATGGTTTGAAAATTGAATTCATCAAACCTTGAAATGTTGAAGGTGCATTGGTAAGGCCAAAAGGCATGACCAAAAATTCATAATGACCCTCATGAGTTCTAAATGCCATTTTCGGAATGTCTTCAATCTTCATTCTGATTTGATGATATCCCGAACGAAGATCCAACTTGGTGAAGTAAATTGATCCATGCAATTCATCCAGTAATTCATCAATGACAGGAATGGGGAACTTATCTTTAATAGTGAGCTTGTTGAGCTCCCTATAATCCGGACACATGCACCATGATCCATCCTTCTTGTGCACCAATACTACTGGAGCAGAGAAAGAACTTTGACTTGGTTGAATTATACCAGCCTCTAGCATTTCTGCAACCATACGTTCAATTTCACTTTTTTGGACATAGGGATATCTGTACGGCCTGATGTTTGGAGGAACACTTCCTGGAATCAGATGAATAGCATGATCATGATCACGCATAGGTGGGAGACCTTTGGGAGTCTCAAATACCTTGGAATGATTGTCCAGGACTTTTTGGAGATCTGGAGAAATAGATGATTCCGATGTGGAAACATCTAGCGAACATAATTGTGCAATTACACCTCTTTTCTCCTTTTTTAGAAGCTTTGTCATACCATTAGAGCTGATTATCTTTCCTGGTTTCCCTGCAATACCCCTTAATTCAACTTCCTTTCCTTCCGTAGAAAATTTGATGAAAAGTTCTTGAAAATTAAAAGCTATTGTACCCAAGGATTGTAGCCATTGGACTCCTAGTACAACATCAGCACCTCCCATTGGAATGGAAAGCATTGGGCTAGTCAATACATATTCTCCCATGGATAGCTTGATATTATGGCACTTTCCAGAGCAATTTATTGTTCCTCCATTTGCAATCATCACTTGACACTCTGGTGCTGGATATAGGAAGCAATTCAATTCTTTTGCTACCCTACAATGAATAAAATTGTGGGTGCTTCCTGAATCAATCAACACTATTACCTTTTTCTTCTTGATTTGTCCTTCTATCTTGATGGTTTGAGGAGTGGTAATTCCCACCAATGCATTACAAGATATGGTCGGATTTATTTGTTCTTCATCTAGGCTTTGTTCCTGGAGTATATCTTCTTCTTTTGACCTTTCTTGCTCCTTTTCTTCTTCCTCTTCACAATCTATGTAGAATAATTTCTTCTCAGCACACTTATGACCTTTAGTGTATTTGCTATCACAACTGTAACAAAGCCCTTTTGCTCTTTTTTCTTCCAATTGTTGTGGTGTCAACCTTATAGGTTGTGGAAGACTAGGGGCAACAACACTTCTGTCTTTATAGTTGTGAGTGGTATGCTTCCTGGTTGCCATAATTTTGCTTTCCATTTTTCTTGCTAACCTGAATGCCTTCTCTAATGAATCAGGTTCCCAAAGGCGAACATCATGTTGGATATTATCCTTTAAAGACCCTATGAACACATCAATCCTATGCTCCTCTGGAATATCTTTTACCCTTATGTTCAATTTTTGGAACTCCTCAATGTGCTCCATTACTGAACCCTTTTGTTTGAGACTTATCAATTGGCTAAAAAAAGTGTTGCTTTTTGTATCTTCATAATGTGCTATCAATTCTTCCATAAAAATTGCCCAAGTGATAAATTGTTTATGAGAGCAAAGCCATTGATACCATACAAACTGATTTGGTTCCAAATATACAGTTGCCATACGTACCTTTTGTGTGTTTTGCACATTATTGAGATCGAAGAACTGCTCCATCTGTAATATCCATGTGGCGGGATCCTTGCCATCAAACTTCCTCATATCGATTTTTGGAATATGGTGAGTCTTCAATCCAACATTAGCATCTATGGAATCATGATTAACATTTCTTTTGTTCTCATCATGAGTTTCCTTTAGTACCCTTTCACCCTTAGGGACCATTTCTTGTAGCAACTTATTCATATTTATCTTCAATTCGTCCATGTCTGTCTTCAAATCTATCTTCAAATCATCCATCTTAGCTTCCACGTCAATCATCTTAGCTTCTACACCTTTCTTTAAACAGTCCATCTTAGCTTCTACACCTTTCTTTAAACCATCTGTCTTAGCTTCTACATCTTTCTTTAAACCATCCATCTTAGATTCTGTTCCTTTTTGTGCAAGGGACAGTTGTTGCACTTGGTCTTGTAATTTTGATATATCATGTTGCATTTCTTCCTCTTCTTCATGAGTCATGCTAGAGCTTTCAGGTTCCTTACTAGGTGTTTGCATTTTCTTTCCTTGGGGCATCAGTTATCGATAATAATGCTCTACTATGCCCTTTGAATTCCTTCAAAATAAATTTTCAAACCAAGCTTAAGCAAAAATTTAAGAAAATCTACACACATTTTTTCACTTTGTAGGAGCTCGATATTGCCTCTGATGTATCTCTGTAATTTCCAATCATCTAATTCTGAATTTGTGAGCTGTAGTAGCCCTCTGTGTCCTCTTTCCAATGCCACAAGTCTGACCCAAATTGGATTCTCCAAGGAAGAGTTATGTGAAATCTCCCACAGTGACTTGATTATAGACTAGTTCAGTAGAGCGAACTCGTACGACGTTCCACGAGTCACTGTTTCGACCTTTGGATCTAAAACATGCATAAAAGAAACTACAGTCCGTCCTCTTTCTTTACTTTCTTACGAAATTTCAATCCAATCCCCAGAGAGAAAGTTATGACGATTTTCCCCAGGTCACCTGTTTTGAATGTAATTCAGGAGTCTGCAAAAAGACCAACTTCCTCAGATCCTATCTCCGCAAATATCGCGCGAAAATCTTTGAACTTCGCACCCAAGATTCAGCGTGATTTCTTCTCAAATGGGTTTTTTTTTAAACTTCTGAAACGTCACAGAAAAAAAGTTATAGCGAAAATGCCACGATGACCTGTTTGGAGCAGCGAAACCCTAGAATCCAAAGCTCTGATACCAAATGTTATGAAACCAGCTCAAGAAAAGATAGAAAAGATAGATCAACGCCTTAGAATTCAGCCTCTTCGAGGGGGAAACCTCCTTTACATTACATAAATGAACAATTCTTCGATCATTCAAATGAAAAAACCTCCTTTCTATATATAAGAGTCTAAGGAGTCACAATATAATCCAGCCGACCTAACAATAATAATATAAAGCCACAAAAATAACAATAGAGGGATTCCATGGGGCACATAAATAACAACATGGGGGTAATAGGGGCACAACAATATAAATAAGGGGTATAACTACAATAGTAATGGGGTAATCACTAGTATTATAGGGACCCAACATTGTTGGGTAGCAGAAGCCCTGCACAACGGTCATGGGGCACAAAGCCTGAAATTTTGGGTAAAGATAAGGTAAAGACTCCGCGAGATGTGCAGAGCGCAATTTGTAATAAGTTGAGTCAAAGGGGTAGTCTGCCAAAAAGTAATGTAAAGAAATTTAAATGAGTCGGCCTACCCATGGATCGTGGTCCATGGAAATGTATAAATAGAGTGAGGCTCTATGGGTAGAGGTAGCTTAGTTTTTGGTATGTAATCTTGGATCTAAATTGTAATGGGTTTTTGAGGAGAACAGTTTGAAAGCGTCTGTAAGTCCAAGTCGAGGGTTTGGGTAGTGGATAGAGGCTCTGTAGCTGTGTGCAAAGAGGCCTGGAAGAGTCTACAGCTGTGTTCATGGACCCCTGCAGCTGAGTGAGCAGGGCGGATCTGGATGTATTGGTGATAAAGTGGAAATAAATATAAGTTTCTTCTATAAATTCTGTGTTAAATTTGAATTATCGTGGATATGACTTTTTGTATGGTTAATATCACTATTTGATCTATGCACATATGCTTATGTTATGACTGTATGTGAATCTGAGTTTATTCTAAGTGCACGAACTAGTTAAATCTATTAAATGTTTGCTTAAAGACCCTGCTAAGTAGATCGGATTGATACAAGTAATCAATATTACGAGTTAACCTGGATCCAGATCTATGTGAAAGTAGAGTAGCACAGGGTTGCAGAACGACGTGCAAACCCCCCAGACCACATATAGACATCCCAAGGGTGTGGAAACCTGGTTCCATCGCCCTCCCTTGCTACCTCGAGTGAGACCTCAGTCCGCGCTCCACAAGCTGTTGCTGAAAGGGCCAGTAGTTGCGGGATTTGCTTGGCTAAACAATTCTTCCGAACCTGCGTTAGGCCCATATAAGACAACAAATGGTTCTGTTGCTGGGATTAGGATCTGCCTAAGGGATGTCTGATGTGAAACATGGAGACTTTGTGGAAAAATAAGTGAAGGATCGAAAGAACCAGGAGCAGTAGTAGTTCAGAGTACGGTGGTAGAACTGACAATGACGAGCGCAATCCAGCTACCGATACTCAAAGGAGTAGGAAGTGAAGACCCAGAGAAATTTTGGTTTGTGCTAACCTCAGTATGTAACACACATAGAATTGCAGATGATAATATCAGAAAGGCTACCTTAGTCAGCACGCTGCAGGACCAGGCGTTGACATGGTACATAAAGTACTCAAGCGATCACCCAACAGCGGGGACAACAGAAATCCAGACCAAACTAAAGAAAGAAAAGCCAGCCAAAGTCAGAAACACAGTCGATCATAGGGTTCAAAGAGATCGTGATGATGCCTGATGAGACCTTGTGGGATTTGGACCAAAGACTGAAAAGTACTATTCACGAGGCTAACATGACATTGACGGATGCGCAACACTATGCTTGGTTTATGGCATCCTTAACACCACATCTAAGGACGGCTTTGTTGCAACAGAAGATCTCAACCCAGGCTGAAGCATTAGAGATAGCTATGTGGTTGCATGAAACTCCATTACAAGACCTAGGGTTGGGAGTTCAGCAAATCCAAGTGTAGATCCAAAATTTATGTTTGGAAATGAAAAAGTTAAAACAAGAATAGGCACCACGACCAACAGTTCGGGAGGAAGTATGGTGTATAAGGTGCAGGAGCCAGGGACACGATAAAGATCACTGCCTGGTCTCAATGAATTATGTGGCAACGGGGGGACCAACACCATTGTGACCAGAGGCACAGGCAGGGCCAAGCACAACAACCCCGCTCTGGTGCACAATCTGTTAGGTGGGAGGAAAACATAACATTGATAACTGTCATCTATTGCCAAAATACAACCAGATCCCCCAGCAACTATTTTGCAACTTTTGCAGATCAGTGGGCCACGAGGAAAGAGATTGTCATAGCTATCAATTATTAATGGACCAGTCACCTGCTTATAGAATGCAGACTGAGGCGTGAGGTCAGGATCCAGCCATGGCAATCACGCGCGGTGGGTTCCAAGGCCATGGATGAGGACGGGGTGGAATGGGGCCCGGGCGGGGCCACAGACAACTGATCTATTATAACTGTGGAGGGCCAGGACACTACGCTTGCGACTACACTAACCTGACTAGGATCTCGTGCCCCTATTGTGAGCAGTTTGATCATGAAATGGTAGATTGTCCAACATTAATTGCCCAAATGCATGAGAAGGGAGTGTTACAACCCACACCAACCCAGAATGTCTAGATGATGCGATCATAACCTCGCGAAGAGGACCCTAGTATAAATATGGTGTTGAGGAGCGGCACAACCACAGAGGTGATTCGTGAAAAGAGCTTGCAGAAGGCGGGAAGAGGCACGACGTACCTACAAAGGGACCTGACTTTGAGACAGAACAAGGAATGAAAATTCCTAAGGAAACTCAGATGAGCTTCGTGGAAGCCTCTACTCCAGATAAGAGGGACCAAACGGAGGTAGGATTGGACCCCTCCATGATTACTACCTTTCTCAAAACCTACATGAAGCTACTGCGCGATAGTAAAGTCGTTAAAGGACTACAGGAGCTGATCACTAGGTGCACTGGGTTGGGTGAGCCGCACGTAGTCCAGAAAATAGGAAGACATGCTTTGTTCATCGGACGAGAAATGAGACTGACAGTGCAAATCGGCAACTACGAGATGGATCAAGTCATCCTGGACTTAGGCTTAGATGCGAATGTGTTGCCTAAGCAAACATGGGAGCGCATGGGCAAGCCTGCACTGCAATGGTCCCCGATTCAACTAAGAATGGCCAACCAACAAAAGATCTTACCAATGGGCCAACTGCAAGGAGTGACCATGGACATTGAAGGCATAAGTACACAGACCGACTTCGAAGTCATAGAGATTGTTGATGACAGTAATCCTTACCCTGCATTGCTCAGAATCGATTGGACCACGGACATGAAAGGGATCATTAATTTAAAGAGGCAGAAAATGACATTCGAAAAGAAGTCACTGCGGGTAGTAGTTTTTTTGGACCTAGCAGAAGGAGAGCACTACACGAACCTGTGCGCAATGAGGAAAGTGACGACGAACTGGATTGCATCTATCAAATCATAGCGCACGACCAAGATCAGGTGCATCCCACAGACGATGGAAGAATCTCATGGGAGCGCGATAGCACTTGCATAGTGGATTCTGATGAGGAGACTGAGCGATGGCAAAACCAATTACAGGAAGTTACGACACTTAACTATAATATGATGATTCGATCATTGTGACGCGTAACCACAGAGGAAAGATAGCTGCTAGCAGAGAATGGCGCAACAAATGAGGGGAAGCTCGCCAAGATTAGCACTTTATGCGTAGCACCGGAACAGCCCGGTGCGTCAGAAGACGCGCCGCACGCACCCGGAGGGGGGCACATAAGCTGAGATGTAGGAGGTAGTTCTAGGGACGGATTGGAGGACATGCACAATAGCCAAGTTGGTATCAAGCGGTCGTTCATCAACAACGAAGGGTACGGATGCATATCGGGCGACCATCAATCCAACCAGATTTGCGCAGAACGAAGGCTCGCGCGGCTGGGCGGGGAAGTATCTCTACGACCGAATGAACTAGAATAGACACAGCTCACCCTGCCAGAGACAACATCCACGAAAGGGTTCAACAACTCTGGGTAGCCATTTTGCATGGCAAAATGCAGCTTGGTAAGTTAGAAGAAATAGGGGCCAGACTCTGAGCACAAAGTGCGAAGCTAGATGAAGCAATTGATAAGCTGCAGTTAGAAGTCACCTATCCAAACTACGCGAAGGAACTAATGAAGGAAACAGATAGGGCTAGCTCTCCTACACTGCTACAAGCAGCGACCCCGCTAGCATGGTTGCGATTGCACTTGGGAGTACAAGGATGCACAAACCGCAATCCATTAGTAGAATCGAGGGAACGCAAAGGGTGCCCGCAGCCTGGGCTAGTCAGGAAACGAAAGACCCACACGAGGGGTTCACCCACCTGACTATCTGTAGGAGGCCCAGTCCCAGCGCCCCATGCAGTTGGAAGAGGGTGCGAGACTATAAAACAGGCTGCTGAGAAGCTGCGTGACATGGCCACAACATACATACGAAAAACGCACCTGCGTACCTGGGGATCCACTGCCACGAAGGAAGGATGGAAAGCAACCATTGTAGGTACTATTCATGATATGATGGCCCATTTAAGGCACATTGGAGTGGGCGGCGGGCAATTAAGGCAGAAGAGTAACCACCAAAATTGCATTTATGAGCTACAGCAAGGGCGAATAGTCGATTTTAAATTTGAAATCATATATAATCATAGTAAGGGTCACACCACCATGCTTTACTGTTCCACAAGAAAGACACCCTGGGTCCAAGACAAGCGCAAGATGAGTGACAAGCAACTAGAAGAAAGTTCGTGGTTTCAGGCATTGCCAAAACATTACCGGGAAGCAATCCTCAAAGCAACAAACCCTACTGTAGATAGTCTGCAGAAAGCCACACCGCAAGCAACTGAGCTCCCTAAATCACCCCAGACATTGCGGACCAGGAAGGACCCTCAGATTCCAGAACCAGTAAGGAGGTTGCCACGACACCTGCACTTTAGCAAGTTCACAATGGAGGAAAAGGGTAAAACTGTCACAATTGAAAGTGACGAGGAAGAAGAAGGTTCTCCCACATATGTCGAAGAAGTAAACCCTGAAGAGGATCCCATCCAGCTAGTGCAACGACCCAAGTATGTGTCTCCAAGCAAGGGGAAGGTGAAGGTACCTGCAAATCTGGATGAAGTCGACACTATACTCATTACCCCGTCTCTTCCAAAAGCAGTCCCAGTAGAAAGCTCGGTGGTTGGCCGTATTGCGACAATGAAATTCGAAGACTGGGACCTGGCAGATACAGTAAAATTTCCCCACTTGGTGACTGACACACTGATGGAGTAGAGTGTAGAAGGGACGGTGACAACACTACAGCCAAAGGAGTGGCTGCGAAAGGTGGAAAAAGCCGGGTTGCTCTGTCTCTTGTCTATTCCTCACTTTCTCCGACCCCCTATCACAATGTTGGTTATAAGGCAGTTGCTCTGTTTGGTCCATGAGGAAATATTATGGGTCGGAAAACCTATCCGTATCACAGCTGAACTTGTTCATCGGGTTTCACACCTTCCCTGCAGAGACCCCCAGGAAATTGTTGATAGAAGTGGCGATGTTGTGATGATAGACAACCTGAAAAAGAAGTATAAGCTCGAGAAGGGGCAGCGAGGATACATCATTGATAGCATTTCAGATAATGCAGTCCATGTCGCCACCTAGTTGCTGGCAGGGAAAGTGATGCGGAAATGCCGTGGCACTGAGGTTCCGGCAGTAGTCATTGCACTTGCTGAGGAATGCGCAGTTGGAGAACAGTTCAATTGGTCACAGTTCCTTTGTGAAGAATTTCTAACCAACTGTCGAGAGGTTCAGGAGGAGGGCAAGACCTTCCATTATGCATGGCTGCTCTTGTCCATTATGTTGGTCGCCACTGACTTACCCGAAGACACCCAGTTTCCTGTCTTGGACCAGGATTGACCAGAAGCTACCATATGCGCTTCCCTTTGGGCGACAAGGGATGCTGGATGAATCTGAAACATCAAAATCTTTTGGATAATGATGGACACGAATGTGCACCAATATATTAATGAGCAACCCCTCCCATCCAACGAGATCTATGAAAGCATGAATCATATTGCCGAGTTTAAAGTGGACATGCATTGTATCTACATCAGGGCGCGGAAGGACCCGACCCGTGCATGGACTTCGCTCCCCTTTGTTGTCGTTGATGATGCTGTCAACGTGGTTGTGGATACCTGGCCACCAGCATGGCACGGACTAGAGGCAGTAGAGCGTAATGAGGCCATGATCCGGAAGCAAAAGGAGGAAGCTAAGTGCACCATACAGCAAAAGTGAAATGAACATCTTGTTGCGGAGGTTCGGGCAACCCAGGAGGTGACACAGACGTCAGCAGGAAAGACACCACCAGGAGGGGCTATGTCGACAACGGAAAAAAGTAGTCATAAGGCACACACTAAGATGACTGCGGAAGAACCATCATCAACTGATGCCCCTTTGAAGCGGTCAGTGCAACCAGAACGACCGAAGCCACGAAAGAAGGTGAAGGTGTCTAAAGCAGACAACGAAGTGACCACCTTAACTGAGGGTGACTTAAATGACATAGAAAACACTGTTCGGGACGCCACTCAGGATGTCGTCGACGAGGCCATGTCAGACCAGCAGATTGTGTTGGGGGAGCTCCATACACAGCTATAGGAACTTGGGATAATGATTGCACCAATGGGCACCAGGGCTAATTAGGGGGTTCCTGGTAGGACAACCACTGAACCATTGCTGAAGGCTCAAATATCTCATTCCATCGCGATTCTAGTAGGAGCATTGATCATTGCAAATGCGGGGGACCAAGTTGTGCTAGGACGTTTTATAGGGCTAGGACTAAACATGGCTGCCCTACTGCAAGAAAGTTTGCAATAGCTCCAGGACAGCGCCACAATAGAGCTCAGTGCCAGAGAAGACCGCGCCGAACAAGTACTCCGTGTACATAAGATTAATATAGAACAATTGTGCATCCAACAGGATGAAGCAGTCATGTTAGCTACCTATACCAATAGGTTTCATATTTCATGATTGGCAAAGAAAGGTCCAAATATGCTCTGCTTTGATGATGCAAAGATCCCATATTTCCATGAGGAGACAAGGTGTGTATATAGCTTGATGTGGACTCAATTTTGATGGATGGTCCAACAGCCTAATCTGGATCATGCCATGTTTTAAATTTTCAGTTGTAGAATAGCGAAAGAAGTCTGTCCAAACTGTTTAATCTTGGCAGACAAGTAGCTTAGGTAGAGAAGTAAGGCTCCCAACTGCTTAATCTGGGACCTTGGAAGCAATAAGGGTAACATTAGATAGAAAATAAAAAGGAAAAAGCCAGAGAAAAGAAAAGGCAAATAAGGGTCTGCAAGTCTAAGTGCACCCTCCAAGAAGAAACAAAAAATGCTAGGCAAATAGATGGGTAGGCAGATGGGGTTGCAGAAGTGTCATTCCTTACAATTGAAGGTGTGCTAACCTATTTCACAAAGCAAAACCAATGGATTGAGAAGGTCTTCTTCTCTATCAAGGTGCAGCAAAGCAAAGAAGCATGTCTAACTTCCCAATTTCCCCCTTTTTCCATTCATTACTAACACCCCCTCATCAGTTGAGATTCATGGAAGAATTGGTGGTTTTTTGGTGGTTCTTTGTCCTTTAAAGCCACATTTCTTGTCTCAAATGCTTTTCATTTTGATCTACTCCCTAAGCTAAGTGATTTTCAAATAAACTTAGTGATATCACTCCCCATCCACCCTTTTCATCTATATTTAACCCGTAACATCTATTATGTAATCCCCCTATGTTCCCTTTCCCTACTAAAATAACACTATGGTGTATAAACCCCCAAGCATTGTATAAATATCCCTCCCCTTGGCATTATAGCCATATGTCCTCTGTCAGGGATCAGATTGATAGCTGGTCAGTTTGAGAACCCTAAGCTTTACCCCCCTTCCCCCTTCTGAATCCATTTGACCCATTAAACCCTTTATTTGCTAAGAAAAACCTTATGAAAAACCCTTGCTTCCCATAACCCGCTTCATTTTCAAAAAAGCACACAAAAACCCACTTTTTCCATTTTATCCAAAGTATCGGCGCGATATTATTCTCATTTGAAAAAACATCGAAAAACCATATAATTCCGCCGAAACCCAAAGTCCCGCTGGGCACGCCTTTCAAAAGAAAATAATATTTTATTACTTCCCCGCTGCCGTATCGTCCGCCCTATTCAGCGACCCGTCAACCGTCCGATCGGGCGCCTTTGATCGGACGGCTAATATACATATCAGGTTGGGCCCGACGTCCGAAGATTAGCACTCGAGAAACTGTCAGAGGGTGACGTCAGGCCTCTGCCACGCGTCGCCCTCACAATTTCTCGAGTCGCCCTCTGACAAAACCGCGACTGTATCTAAGGCGGTCCGAGAAAAACCATTACCGCTTATGATTTACCGCCGGTTCTGTTATGCCTGCGTCATCACCACGTCAGACCCACGTCAGTGCCACCCCGCCGTCGCGTCAGCACTCTTATCCGCCCCTGCGCTGATATGTCTGCCACCTCATTATCTCCGTGGACCAATCACAGCTTGCCACATCACCCGGAGACGTCATGCTGACGTCATCCGACCTTGACCCCACCTGATGATGTCATGCTGACGTCATCCCAAAAACGCGCCAATATGCCAAAAATCCATATTTTAGCCAAAAATGCGTGTTTTTCCCACTTTTTGCCAAAGCAACTATTGATTTTCCTGCATGCATTTTACGACCAAAGCGGCGCCAACCTGCACAACTCGACTCTGAAACCGTGGGCGCCTCCGTCGTACCTGCATTTGCAACTGTTATCGACAATTCGCAAGGTATTTCTCAACATTGTTCCCTGCACCTGGTTTTATCCATATTTTTGCAAGCAAACTGTTTAAGAGAGTGTAAAGCACCGAAAACACCATTAAGCATCCAGCGACCTGCACTCATTTCCGACTAGCGAGGCAATAAACCTTCTGCCAAGCCTGCATTCGACAAAATTGACCTGAATTCACAGGTAGTTCGCACAGTCATGAACTAGAAACCTCCATTACATAAATTCACCATAGAAACACTCTAGTCAGTCCTACTACTGTTTTAATCAGTCCTATAAACGGTATTTCAATTGCTGTTTGCTCAATTCGCCCTCTGTTCCCTACAATTCACATTTACATTGTAAAGAAACTCCTCTGCGTTGTTTTTCTCACTTAAAACAGTTTACATACAATTCAGAAGCCTTACTAGCCATGGAAACACCAATAGCCCTGAATATCCAGCCTCTGAATGCCCCTCAAAGGGAGTTAGAATGGAAAGCCCTGGGAGATGTAGATTATCAGATGATAGACTGGTTCCCAATGGGTTCTAAGTTTAATATTCACATGCTAAATGAATTGAAAGCCCAACACCTTGGTGGAGGTGATATTTTAGGGATTTGGGACTCAAATTTTCCCATTTACAACCTCCCTCAAGTCAATGCCCTTCCAGACTTGATCCACAAGTGCCAGGAATGCTATGATCCATGCCAAAGAGCTGTTCTCAGTCCTACAGGCTCAATCTTGTTCCATATCACCCCAGAAACCATAAACGAGATGCTGCATTTCCACACTGCAAGGCCATTGACTCCTCTCTCCATGCTGGACTTAGTGAAGAAGGGGAGTAATTTTTCAAGTGCCCAGATCACCAAAATTAATCAGTTATTCATACAGCCAAGCTCTGAAACTATGAGAACTCCTCCTATTGGATATCACTACCTGAATGACTTGGGCAGAATGCTGGTGGATTTGATCAGCTACGTCCTGGGGTACAGGGGAATTGAGGATGTTGACAACACTATAATGGCAATGCTGTCCATATTTTCTCCTGGAAAGCCTCCAGCTGTACACTATGACTATGCCACATATATTGCAGAAAATATCCATGAACAGCTAATGAATCTACAAAGGGAAAGGGTGTTCAGATACACCTCATACGTTTACCATCTGTTCTTATTTTATCAACCAGACAGTTTCTCCATTCCCCTCAAGAAACTTAATGCCCAGGGGAGTCCAAGGTCAGTTGTGTTTTGGACTTCAGTTTTTCATGATATTTCTAAATCACCATACACATACTGTGAATTCATAGACCTGTTCTTTCACCCAGCTATGACATTACTGTATGGTGTCCCTCCTCCAAGGTTGACCGATGACATGCAGAGAGTTCTCCATCTCTCCAAATCCTACAGCATTGGTGATTGGTATTTTTACCAACACCACACAGTAATCAGAGTATATGGCTGTGAGTTGGACCCTTATAGGCTGCCAAGGTATGTCCCTATGAGACTTTTTGCCCTAGAATACTTCAGGCAGTTTGGAAATGCCGATTGCTTCCATTTCCAAAGTAAGAACAAGAAGGTGCAGTTGAAGGTAAGGAGCCAGCTAGGCCCTTTTCTATACAACAAAAGAGAGGAGGGATGGAAGGAGGCAGATATGATCCTAGAGGGCCTCAAATTGCAAACCAGTTTTAAATGGACACCTTATGACCCTAATCATTTTATTTCCCTCAGCTGTATGCCTTCTTGGCAAACAAGACATTGGATAATTATAGGCTAGAGAATAGCCTTAATAATACAGCTGCCCAACTTGAGTTGGAGAGAGCATCCTCTCAAGCAAAGGAAAACAAAATTAGGTCCTTAGAAGATATAATCGTAGAGATTGGGCATGATCCCAAGGATATCAAGGGCATATAGGAAATATTGAAGTTGAGGGATGCAGACATGGCAGCTTTGAGGAGAAAGATCAAAATTCCAGCCACAATTCACCCTCAAACAGATGAAGTTGCCCAACAGAGGCATGATCAAGATGCCACAGCCTTGCTGGTGTCCCTATATAAACAGCTAATCCAGACTCAAGAAAAGCTGGGAGAATCAGAGGCTGCACAGGCAGCATTACAGGTAGCTTTGAAGCAAAAAGAAGAAGGTCAGACCTCCCAGCCTCCTCCTGAAATAATTAACCTTGAGGAAGCTGCTCCAACTACTGTTCCTCCTCCTCAACAAACAGAATAGGCAGCACCAACCACCTCAGCACCACCACCAACAACAGAGCAGGCCCCAAGCCTGGACATGCAAAAGCTGAGAAATGAGATCCAGGCCTTGGAAGCACAAATGACAGAACTAAATGAGGCCAGGGAGAAACTAGCCAAGGTAAATGAAAGATATGACAAATCCAAGCAGACTGTGGCAGAAAAGGGCAGGGAAATAAAAGCCCTCAAAGACAGGATAAAGGAGCTAGAAAAGGAGCTCCAACTGGATAAAGTAGTGGCTGAAATCAAGACAGTGCTATGGGCTAATATTCGCCAGTCTATTACTGACCAATGGCAGTATATTGACACAATCCATGAGCAGTTGGAGCTCATTGCAAAAGCACAAAAGGAAATTCAGAGATCAAGGGCAGCTCTAGGCAATATGCCTAAAGTTGCCACCAGGATGATCAATGTGCTCAATAATAGAACAAGTTCTCAGTTAGCAACCATGGGAATTCCTAACAGGACTGAGACTATTTTGTTGATAAAAAGGGTCCTTACACTGAGAAACTTAGTGCAGACATTGGAGAGAAGGACCCAAGACATGCAGACCGAGGTGAACAGATTTATGGACAAATTTGTGGTACTACAGAACAGAGGTCTCCCTGGCTTGCTGAACAGTGCAGGAAGACTGCTTACCCATGAGCAGTATGCCAAGAGGGTCAACACATTCGCCACAAGTCAGATCACTGAAAGGCCCAGCACCTCAGAGGAAACATGGCCAGCTACAGGACAAAGTCTCTACAATAGAGTAGAGAATTTATTCTTTATAATGAATGAAATTAATCACCTGTTTGAAGTGCCTCCTAACTTCTATAAATACACAGAGGCAGATGAGACTGTGGATGCAATTCTTAGGCATCAACTGCCCACACAAGAATGGTGGACTAAGACAATACAGATGATCTTGTAGACCAGGAAGCCATTCACTAAGTTTTTTCAGCAAAAATACTAGGTGGCATGCACAGGAAAAGTTAATAAAATCAGCATGCATAAAGGGTGAAAGCTGAGCCAACTCAGCAGAACTTTCAGCCAGCAGGTCAAGATGGACAGCTACAGGTGACAGGGCCGAAAATTTACAGCAGAGAATCCACAAAAGCGCATTTTCCATCATTTAAAGCAGATCATTCCAACCGACTCGGTGGCCTCCAAAGGCCAAAATATCTTCTGACTGATATAAATGAGCATTTATGTTGTATTAAAAGCAGCAATAACTTCTTATATGCTATTTTGTACAAAGTTGATGAAACATTTATTTCTCAGATGACTCAACGCCTTAGATATTTTGTATTACCGTTTGTATATATTTGCCCCTCGCATAAGCTTGCAGGGGTTGTTGTTGATTTCTCTTGAAGAAGTTCCTATGCTGTAATCTTTGCAGAGTTTAATAACAGAAGTAATGGAATTTCTGAAGTTCTGAGTTGTTTGAATGCGTTCATGGTGTTTGTTGAAGTTGGCAGGATCCCTGTGCATCTCATATACAATAAGTTTTCTGTAACTCTCTTCGTTTTGTGTTTTAATCTTTTACAACCCATAAATGTTTCTAAGTTCTAAGTATTTAGTAGCAAAGAAAAGGAATAGCCTTCAGGATTTATTCATGGAATACCCTGAGCTCAATCTATGTTGTTAATGAATGTTTTCCTCAGTTATAATCTTGATAAGTGTAATTCTTAATTGCTACACTTTCAGAATATATCTTTCACAGTGATCCTTTGTTCAGGAATTCAAGTTTGCTCCTGAGCAATATATTTCACTTTCACAGCATTAGCTTAATGGAGAATTCTTAATTGCTTTCCATTGGCTAAACATGCATCATCATACATCATCACTTAAGTTTTAAATTTTGTTTGTTGAGATACCCAATAGGCCCTGCAGTCTGAACATTCCCACTGAAGCATTTCAAACATTTCACAGCTCTAGACTCCATTGCCCAATGAAATACAACTGTCTAAACATTACATCTTAGGTATTGAAAGACATCCTTCAACCAAAACATAAACAAAAACCAGAGCATAATAGCTAGCCTAAAATACTATCATAACAGAAACAAATCATAAAGAGAGAGCCCTCTCTGATTGCAGTTTGGCTAGAAGCTGCAATCCAAAGATTGGTTAGTGGTTACCCCGGCCGTATTCCCTTGGGAGTCACAGGGAACAACCTGGGTGTTAACATAAATGGCGACTCCACTGGGGAACTGAGCATATTGTTTTTCAACTGTTGTCTGTCAAGACAGTGGTTTTAAAAGCTTGAGCAGTCCCTTAAACAATCCTAAAATATCTTAGAAAATACCAAAAACAAATTCAGAAGCTGGCTCCTAAAAGGGAAACCAGGCACACTAGGTCAAACCCGAACCCAAATCCACCAGCAGTGTTTGAGAATCCTAATATAATCCCTAGAATCATTAGGAAGCAGCAAAGGCAGGAAAATCCTACTGATTTGACTCCTAAGACAGCCCACCCTGAACCAATTCCAACCCCAGTCAAGGTTCTATTTAGATCTACCCCTGTCTCCCCCAGTTCACCATCTACATCTCAAAGCCCTCCTTTCACATCTTCACCAACTGCACATATCCCCTTGACCAACACTCTAGGTGCTGCTACACCTGTTACCCCTGTGGTACACACCGTTCCTTTTATCCCAGTTGCTCCTGTAAATCCCCCAAACCTTGTGAATATGGCTAACAGATATGCACCCTTGCAGTTACCAGCTAATGCTGCAGCTCTACCCCAAGACTACCAAACTAAAATCTCATATTTTGACTCCACTAGCCATTTCACAGCTATTCAGCATGCCAAAAGGATGCAAGACCATTTTGAGACCTATGAAATAGATGATGACAGTGTGAGAATGAGGATGTTTGTTCAAAGTCTGACTGGGGATGTAAGAACTTGGTTTAGATCCCTGAATGTAAATTCCATCACAACTCCTGATGAACTTTATCAAGCCTTTACTAACAGATGGGAGAAAAAGAAAGATCCTCTGCACATACTTGGTGAATATGACACTATCAAAAGAGGTCCCCAAGAGACTGTTTTGGAGTATTGTGCAAGATTTAACAATGTATATAACGCAATCCCGCAAAATTTAAGACCTCCCCCTGATTTGGCCTTGTACAAATTTCCTGATGGTTTTGACCCCGATATGGCCTATCAGTTGAAGGAGAGAGACCCTCAAACCCTTGCAGATGCCCAAAAGGTTGCTGTCACAGTGGAAGCTAACCTGATTGCCAAAAGAAACAGAGCAAGGTTGGAAAAGAGAACCACTTTCAAAGAGGAACCCTCGGCCTTTGATCAAAAATTGGATGCAATACTCACTGGTATGAAGAGACTGGGTGACAGAGTAGAATCAGTTGAGAGAAAGTCATCATGGGAAGCACCACAAAACAACCCTCCTAGGAATCCAAATTTTAGGAGAACTCAAAACCCAAACGTTGGCAAGGCCAGTGCTGACCAAGACATAAGACCCCCTTTCCAAGAAAACTATGCTGAAACTTCCACATCAAGTGAACCCAATGAAGATTCTCAGATTAATTTAATGGGTCTAGATGGTGAAAGTCAAGTCTTTTTGACACAAGAAGACCATTAGGATGAGGTAATCAAGCTGTTCCCAATCAAATCAGGTGAGTCATTTGACTTCAAACAAGGCTATGACACAGCTGTTTATGAAGTTCATAAGCAATACAAGCTAAGGAGCAGAACTGTAAATGTAACACAGCCTGAAAAGATAAAAGATAATCAGCAGCCCAAAAGAGCCATAGTTACAGAGCCAAACGACCCAACAGATTCGCCTGCAAAAGAAGTAACCATTGAAGAAGTCACTGAACCAGCTTCTTCAAAACAGCAGCCCATGGACGCATCATCCTTGCACCCTAACCCAAGTGTCACCCCTCAAGAGATGAGCAAGAAGGGCAAGCCTCAAAATCAGGATAAGAATCAAGAAGAAGAGTTAGTGAACAAGGAAAGAAATGTCATCCACAGCCAAAAGACCCAATCCGAAAAACCCTTTGACCTAGAAACTGAAATTAGTAAATTGAAGATAGCAATTCCTCTCTCAGAATTGGCCAAACACAGCATCTACAAACAACAAATCAGGAAATCTCTCCAACTTACTAGCAACAAAGATGATGTTAATGTGTTGGATGATACCCCAGAGCTACTTTTTGGCCCAGAGGTGGATGGAAAGACAGCAGGTGTAGGCATTTTACCTTTCTATGTCAGCCTGCATGTTCATGACAAGATATTACACAATGCAATGTTTGACTCGGGTGCCTCTCACAACCTGATGCCCAAATCAGTCATGGAAAGACTAAACCTGGATATTACCAGACCATACAAAGACCTGTTCTCCTTTGATTCCAGCCAAGTCAAGTTCTTAGGCCTAATAAAAGATATATGTGTGTCTCTTGTTCAGTACCCAAACAAAACAATTCTAATGGATGTGGTAGTTGCTGACATCCCACCCAAGTATGGGATGCTGTTATCAAGGTCATGGGGGGCTAAACTTCAAGGTTCCCTGCAGTTAGATATGTCATATGCCACCATCACTGTTTTTGGGCAACCAAAGAGATTATACAGAGAAACATTAATGAAATACATGGTCAGCAGTGAAGAAAAGCCTCAAAACTTTCCCATATATGTTGTCCATTCAGACATAGACTCATACATTCTCTTCAATGATAATACAACTCTCTCAAATAATGAGGTTGAACCCAAGACACTCATACAAGAGGAAGACACCAATGAGCAAACTGCTACCCAAGAAACAATGATCAAGCAAACATTAAACACAGCCGCTGCTCAAGAAAGCGAACAGGTTCCATCAAGTGAGGAGGCTGCCCTAGAAAACAAACCAGATGGCAAACCAGGGCTTCAACTTACAATTCCAGCACACGAGGAGGTCATTAAGTTCTCCCTGGGACAAGAGATCCTATGGTTCCTTGAATTTGATGGGTCAGTCAACAAATTAGGGGCATGAGCTAGAGTTTGGATACATAATAAACAAGACAGTCATGCAGAAGGCCAAGCCTATAGACTGAATTTCAAGTGTACTAATAATATGGCAGAATATGAAGCTCGTTTACTAGGCCTCAAGCTAGTAAAGTTCTTACAAGCCACAAAAGTCTCAATTATGGGGGACTCAGATTTAGTCATCCAACAAGTGAAGGGAAATTTTGTCACCAATGACAAGAGACTGAGGTCTTATAGGTCTACTGTGGCTGAAATACTAAGCTTCTTCTCTGAATTCCAAATCACCAAAATTTCTAGGACCCATAATCTTCATGCTCATAGTTTAGCCACATTTGCAAGTACCTGCAAGCTACCTTTTGAGCCCCACCACTGTTTTACAGTTGAGGTAAAACACAGACCTTCTGTTCCAAACAATATCAAGGACTGGCAAGTATTTGAAGATGATGCACAAATAAACAATTTCTTGACCTTACAACAAGAATTTGCAGGACAAAATATTGACACTGAAAGAGCAAGTCAATCACAAATACTTGAAAGAGCAAGTCAATCACAAATACTTGAAAGAGCAAGTCAATCACAAATACAGTTTGAACAGACTAACCACCCAATATCACCCAAAACAACAAAACAAATGCTAAATCCAACTATCTTCAACAAGGAGAACATACAACAAATTCAACAAACCAATCATGAGGAAGCAGCTGTTGTAGAGGCTGAAATCATAGAGTTGAAAGACAATTTTCTCCCAACAGGCCTAACTCCATTAGAAGACATCTTTGACTCAAATGACATCCCTAGAAAACCAAAAATGCAGCCCCTAAATGCAGCCATTGAAGAATGCAACATTGGCACGGTTGATAAGCCCAAGATAATAAAGCTATCAACATCTTTGCCTCCTGATCAAAAACCCAAATACATTGACCTTTTCAAAGAGTTTCAGGATGTCTTTGCATGGGGTTATGAGGATTTAAAATCCTATGACACCTCTGTTATCCAGCATACTATCCCTCTCAAGCCTAATCAGAAGCCATTCAAACAAAAATTGAGAAGGATTAATCCCATGCTCCTCCCTTCAATTGAAAAGGAATTGCAAAAAATGTTTAAAGCAGGGATCATAGCACCAATCAGGTTTTCTGATTGGATTTCAAATTTGGTACCCACAAGAAAGAAAACTGGTGAAATAAGGCTTTGTGTGGATCTTAGGAACTTGAATCAAGTATCCCTCAAAGATAATTATCCCTTACCCAAGATGGATCACATCCTCCAAAGAGTGGTGGGTGCCTCAAGGATCTCATTACTTGATGGATTCTCAGGCTTTAATCAAATCTTAGTACACCCTGATGATCAAGACAAAACTGCATTTACAACCCCATGGGGAACTTTCAAATATGTAAAAATGCCTTTTGGATTGAAAAATGCAGGGGCAACTTTTCAAAGAGCAATGGATATTGCCTTTGCCAAGGAGATTCATGACTTTCTTGTCATCTACTTAGATGACCTCACACCTTTCTCAAAATCAGATCAAGAACATTTGAAACATCTAAGGCAGATCTTCTTAACATGCAGGAAATATGGAATTTCCTTGAATCCCAAGAAATCCTTATTTGGTTTAGAGGAAGGTAAGCTATTGGGACATATCATTTCAAAAGATGGCATTAGAATTGACCCAGATAGAATACAAGCTATCTTACAAATGCCCCACCCAAGAAGTATCAAAGAATTGCAAGCATTCTTGGGAAAGATCAACTTCTTGAGAAGGTTTATCCCGAACTTAGCAGAACTGATCAGATTACTAAATAACATGCTAAAGAAGGATTCAAAAGTGAAATGGACTGTTGAAGCAAAACAAACCTTTGAAGGTATAAAATTGGCCCTTACTCAAACTCCGGTCCTAACAAATCCTCAATTTGATAAAGAATTCATCATTTTTTCCTTTGCCTCCCAACATACTATTGCTGCTGTTTTATTACAGAAAGATGACCAAGGAAATGAAAAGCCCATTGCTTTCTTTAGCAGAGCTCTTAGAGATGCACCTCTAAAATACCAAATCATGGAGAAACAAGCCTATGCTTTGGTTAAGGCCATTAAGGACTTTAGGATTTATATCCTTTATTCCCATGTTATAGCTTATGTGCCAAGTCCTATTGTTAAAGACATTCTCACCCAAGAGAACTTAGAAGGCAGAAGGAGAAAATGGATTGCAAATATTCTAGAATTTGACATTGAAATAAAACCTACAAAACTGATAAAAGGGCAAGGTTTGGCCAAACTAATGACAGAGGCAAACTTCCAAGCCTTAGACATCAACCAGCTGGACAGTGAACCGGAGCTGGCGACTCCAAAGATCAATGCAGCCTTTGAACAATCCCCTTGGTACTCTGATATATGTTATGTATTACAAAACCTGTGTGCTCCCCCAGGATTGTCCAGAACTAAATGTAGGTTCCTAAAAATGAAAGCTTCAAGATTTTGTGTTATGGATGGAAACTTACTTTGGAAAAACCATGAAGGGATATTGTTAAACTGCTTAATTGAGAATGAAACTAACAATATCATAAAATAATTTCATGCAGGGGACTGTGGTGGACACTTGTATTGGAAGTCCACTGTGGATAAAATACTGAGGGTTGGTTATTATTGGCCCACTATTTTCTCTGATGTCAAGAAATTCACCACCTCTTGTCACAAATGTCAAGTGTTTGAGGGAAAGAGACAGTTACTGCCACTTCCCTTAAGGCCTATTGCAACAGAGAGACCTTTTCAACAATGGGGCTTGGATTTCATTGGGGAGATTCACCCTTCATCTTCAGGCCAGCATAGATGGATTCTAACAGCTACAGACTACTTTACTAAGTGGATTGAAGCTGTTCCATGCAGACAAGCAAATGATTCAACAATCATTCAGTTTTTGGAGAATAACATATTGGCTAGATTTGGTTGTCCTGACAAAATAATAACAGACAATGCTGCTGCTTTCAGATCTAAGAAGATGGTGAATTTCTGCCACAAATTTCACATTACCTTGGGCCATTCTACTGCATACTATCCCCAAGGAAATGGCCTTGCTGAGTCATCAAATAAAAGCCTGGTAAACATTATAAAGAAAGTGCTAGAAGAGAACAAAATGAATTGGCATAAGAAGCTTGTGAATGCCTTATGGGCAGATAGACTAACAACCAAGAGATCAATTGGGACCAGCCCATATGAGTTAGTCTATGGATTAGAAGCTAAATTCCCTTCATCATTAGGGATTCCTGTCATGAAACTTCTTCAAGAAAGCCAAGCTGAACCAAATGATATGCAAAGAAGGATCAATCAAATAATATGTTTGCAGCAAACTAGAGATCAAGTCTACAGCAGAGTCCAAATTTTACAAGAAAAACTAAAGAAAGCTTTTGATAGAAGGACCAAGGCAGAAGATTTCAACATTGGTGACAAAGTCCTCAAGTGGGATGCAAGAAGGGAAGATAAAGGAAAACATGGAAAATTTGATTCCCTTTGGAGAGGACCATTTGCTGTCCAAGCAGTACAAGGAAACAATACTTATTTCCTTAAAAGTCTTAATGAAACTGATTTGGATGAAGGTCCTGTGAATGGCAGGATGCTGAAGCACTATTTTGACTACTACCCATAAGTGCACCCTGAGTTTCCATTGTACATATTCAAGTGTATATATTACTTTCTGTCAAAAGGTAAAAATGCAGTTTCTTAAGTTTTGTTAACTATCAGCAAAAAACAAATGGAACCAGAGATCTACCAAGATGGGAAGAACACAAATTTGGCATTTTAAAGCAGCATACTTCAAATGTTGGTGAAAGCAGGCAAGGGCCAAGGCATTCTGACCTGTTGTTCTTGGTCTTTCTAATGAAAAACCATCCCCATGTGGAGCCACTGTTAGCTACCTATACCAATAGGTTTCATATTTCATGATTGGCAAATAAAGGTCCAAATATGCTCTGCTTTGATGATGCAAAGATCCCATATTTCCATGAGGAGACAAGGTGTGTATATAGCTTGATGTGGACTCAATTTTGATGGATGGTCCAACAGCCTAATCTGGATCATGCCATGTTTTAAATTTTCAGTTGTAGAATAGCGAAAGAAGTCTGTCCAAACTGTTTAATCTTGGTAGACAAGTAGCTTACGTAGAGAAGTAAGGCTCCCAACTGCTTAATCTGGGACCTTGGAAGCAATAAGGGTAACATTAGATAGAAAATCAAAAGGAAAAAGCCAAGGAAAAGAAAAGGCAAATAAGGGTCTGCAAGTCTAAGTGCACCCTCCAAGAAGAAACAAAAAATGCTAGGCAAATAGATGGGTAGGCAGATGGGGTTGCAGAAGTGTCATTCCTTACAATTGAAGGTGTGCTAACCTATTTCACAAAGCAAAACCAATGGATTGAGAAGGTCTTCTTCTCTATCAAGGTGCAGCAAAGCAAAGAAGCATGTCTAACTTCCCAATTTTCCCCTTTTTCCATTCATTACTAACACCCCCTCATCAGTTGAGATTCATGGAAGAATTGGTGGTTTTTTGGTGGTTCTTTGTCCTTTAAAGCCACATTTCTTGTCTAAAATTCTTTTCATTTTGATCTACTCCCTAAGCTAAGTGATTTTCAAATAAACTTAGTGATATCACTCCCCATCCACCCTTTTCATCTATATTAACCCCTAACATCTATTATGTAATCCCCCTATGTTCCCTTTCCCTACTATTATAACACTATGGTGTATAAACCCCCAAGCATTGTATAAATATCCCTCCCCTTGGCATTATAGCCATATGTCCTCTGTCAGGGATCAAATTGACAGCTGGTCAGTTTGAGAACCCTAAGCTTTACCCCCCTTCCCCCTTCTGAATCCATTTGACCCATTAAACCCTTTATTTGCTAAGAAAAACCTTATGAAAAACCCTTGCTTCCCATAACCCGCTTCATTTGCAAAAAATCACACAAAAACCCACTTTTTCCATTTTATCCAAAGTATCGGCGCGATATTATTCTCATTTGAAAAAACATCGAAAAACCATATAATTCTGCCGAAACCCAAAGTCCCGCTGGGCACGCCTTTCAAAAGAAAATAATATTTTATTACTTCCCCGCTGCCGTATCGTCCGCCTATTCAGCGACCCGTCAACCGTCCGATCGGGCGCCTTTGATCGGACAGCTAATATACATATCGGGTTGGGCCCGACGTCCGAAGATTAGCACCCGAGAAACTGTCAGAGGGTGACGTCAGGCCTCTGCCACGCATCGCCCTCACAATTTCTCGGGTCGCCCTCTGACAAAACCGCGACCGTATCTAAGGCGGTCCGAGAAAAACCATTACCGCTTATGATTTACCGCCGGTTCTGTTATGCCTGCGTCATCACCACGTCAGTGCCACCCCGCCATCACGTCAGTGCCACATCACCCGGTGAAGTCATGCTGACGTCATCCGACCTTGACCCCACCTGATGACGTCATGCTAACGTCATCCCAAAAACGCGCCAATATGCCAAAAATCCATATTTTAGCCAAAAATGCGTGTTTTTCCCACTTTTTGCCAAAGCAACTATTGATTTTCCTGCATGCATTTTACGACCAAAGTAGCGCCAACCTGCACAACTCGACTCTGAAACCGTGGGCGCCTCCGTCGTACCTGCATTTGCAACTGTTATCGACAATTCGCAAGGTATTTCTCAACATTGTTCCCTGCACCTGGTTTTATCCATATTTCTGCAAGAAAACTGTTTAAGAGAGTGTAAAGCACCGAAAACACCATTAAGCATCCAGCGACCTGCACTCATTTCCGACTAGCGAGGCAATAAACCTTCTGCCAAGCCTGCATTTGACAAAATTGACCTGAATTCACAGGTAGTTCGCGCAGTCGTGAACTAGAAACCTCCATTACATAAATTCACCATAGAAACACTCTAGTCAGTCCTACTAATGTTTTAATCAGTCCTATAAACGGTATTTCAATTTGCTGTTTGCTCAATTCGCCCTCTGTTCCCTACAATTCACATTTACATTGTAAAGAAACTCCTTTGCGTTGTTTTGCTCACTTAAAACAGTTTACATACAATTCAGAAGCCTTACTAGCCATGGAAACACCAATAGCCATGAATATCCAGCCTCTGAATGCCCCTCAAAGGGAGTTAGAATGGAAAGCCCTGGGAGATGTAGATTATCAGATGATAGACTGGTTCCCAATGGGTTCTAAGTTTAATATTCACATGCTAAATGAATTGAAAGCCCAACACCTTGGTGGAGCTGATATTTTAGGGATTTGGGACTCAAATTTGCCCATTTACAACCTCCCTCAAGTCAATGCCCTTCCAGACTTGATCCACAAGTGCCAGGAATGCTATGATCCATGCCAAAGAGCTGTTCTCAGTCCTACAGGCTCAATCTTGTTCCATATCACCCCAGAAACCATAAACGAGATGCTGCATTTCCACACTGCAAGGCCATTGACTCCTCTCTCCATGCTGGACTTAGTGAAGAAGGGGAGTAATTTGTCAAGTGCCCAGATCACCAAAATTAATCAGTTATTCATACAGCCAAGCTCTGAAACTATGAGAACTCCTCCTATTGGATATCACTACCTGAATGACTTGGGCAGAATGCTGGTGGATTTGATCAGCTACGTCCTGGGGTACAGGGGAATTGAGGATGTTGATAACACTATAATGGCAATGCTGTCCATATTTTCTCCTGGAAAGCCTCCAGCTGTACACTATGACTATGCCACATATATTGCAGAAAAGATCCATGAACAGCTAATGAATCTACAAAGGGAAAGGGTGTTCAGATACACCTCATACATTTACCATCTGTTCTTATTTTATCAACCAGACAGTTTCTCCATTCCCCTCAAGAAACTTAATGCCCAGGGGAGTCCAAGGTCAGTTGTGTTTTGGACTTCAGTTTTTCATGATATTTCTAAATCACCATACACATACTGTGAATTCATAGACCTGTTCATTCACCCAGCTATGACATTACTGTATGGTGTCCCTCCTCCAAGGTTGACCGATGACATGCAGAGAGTTCTCCATCTCTCCAAATCCTACAGCATTGGTGATTGGTATTTTTACCAACACCACACAGTAATCAGAGTATATGGCTGTGAGTTGGACCCTTATAGGCTGCCAAGGTATGTCCCTATGAGACTTTTTGCCCTAGAATACTTCAGGCAGTTTGGAAATGCCGATTGCTTCCATTTCTAAAGTAAGAACAAGAAGGTGCAGCTGAAGGTAAGGAGCCAGCTAGGCCCTTTTCTATACAACAAAAGAGAGGAGGGATGGAAGGAGGCAGATATGATCCTAGAGGGCCTCAAATTGCAAACCAGTTTTAAATGGACACCTTATGACCCTAATCATTTTATTTCCCTTAGGAGGATAAATTACAAATTGGGTAATTATGCACATATAAGGCTGCCTCATGTTGAAAAGTATGCTAATTCCTTGAGCTGGAAAGAGGGCACTCTAGAAGATCCAATGACTAGAGAGCAGATGCTAGAAAGAGAGGCTAGGAATATGCAAAAAGAGGCTGACTTGGAAACTTGTGGACAGGTTTCCTTCTCATATCAAAGGCAACTTGGAGCAGCTGCCTCATCTTCAACAACACATCAACAAGCTGCTATGGACACTCAACAGACATCCAGCAAAGGCAAAGAAAAGCAGGTGGAACAAGATCAACCACCTCCCATGACTGAAGAGCAAACAGAAAAAGAGGTGGAACAGCAAGAAGGAGTGCAACAGCAGAAGGTACATCAACAACAACAGCAACAACAAGAAGAACAAAGACAGGAGCAGCCTGTGCAGCAAGAGCAGACAGTGGAAACCCCAAAATCCACTGAGCAACAGCCACAACAAACTGTGCCTCCAAGGCGAGAAACATCAGCTGAAGCATCAATCCTCCAGACTCCACAAAAGGAGGATATAAGCAGAAAAAGGGACAGAGAGACTCCCTTAACCACATCAATAAGTCATGGTGAGAAAAGGCACAGAATGAATCCCTTCTCTGAGGAGGAAATGCCAATAGGGCAGTCTCTGGGCATGGGTCCACCTAGCAGGGAAGCATCCGCAAGTTCCTTCCAACAGGAACAGGACAGAACAGTGGGAGGAGAAGTCAGCTCCTCGAGCCAACAGAGAGAAGGTGAACTGAGCATCAAACAACAGTTCATTGACACAAAGAGGAGGAATGAGCCAATAAAGATACAATTATACAATCATTTGTTGAAAATGGCTCCCACTAACCAGCAAAGACTGATGTCTGCGTATGATGTTAGTGAAGGCAAAATGATCATGAGTCATTTTTTGCCAGCTGTAGCACAGCCCCAGTCCCCTGCAGATTATATAAGGACCAATCTTGAGGTCCTTGCCAAGGACATCCACCCGATGGACAAAATTGAATTACATAAGCAAACGGGTGAGATGGTGTATGCCTCCTTGGCAGACAAGACATTGGATAATTATAGGCTAGAGAATAGCCTTAATAATACAGCTGCCCAACTTGAGTTGGAGAGAGCATCCTCTCAAGCAAAGGACAACAGAATTAGGTCCTTAGAAGATATAATCATAGAGATTGGGCATGATCCCAAGGATATCAAGGGCATACAGGAAATATTGAAGTTGAGGGATGCAGACATGGCAGCTTTGAGGAGAAAGATCAAAATTCCAGCCACAATTCACCCTCAAACAGATGAAGTTGCCCAGCAGAGGCATGATCAAGATGCCACAGCCTTGCTGGTGTCCCTATATAAGCAGCTAATCCAGACTCAAGAAAAGCTGGGAGAATCAGAGGCTGCACAGGCAGCATTACAGGTAGCTTTGAAGCAAAAAGAAGAAGGTCAGACCTCCCAGCCTCCTCTTGAAATAATTAACCTTGAGGAAGCTGCTCCAACTACTGTTCCTCCTCCTCAACAAACAGAACAGGCAGCACCATCCACCTCAGCACCACCACCAACAACAGAGCAGGCCCCAAGCTTGGACATGCAAAAGCTGAGAAATGAGATCCAGGCCTTGGAAGCACAAATGACAGAACTAAATGAGGCCAGGGAGAAACTAGCCAAGGTAAATGAAAGATATGACAAATCCAAGCAGACTGTGGCAGAAAAGGGCAGGGAAATAAAAGCCCTCAAAGACAGGATAAAGGAGCTAGAAAAGGAGCTCCAACTGGATAAAGTAGTGGCTGAAATCAAGACAGTGCTATGGGCTAATATTGGCCAGTCTATTACTGACCAATGGCAGTATATTAACACAATCCATGAGCAGTTGGAGCTCATTGCAAAAGCACAAAAGGAAATTCAGAGATCAAGGGCAGCTCTAGGCAATATGCCTGAAGTTGCCACCAGGATGATCAATGTGCTCAATAATAGAACAAGTTCTCAGTTAGCAACCATGGGAATTCCTAACAGGACTGAGACTATTTTGTTGATAAAAAGGGTCCTTACACTGAGAAACTTAGTGCAGACAATGGAGAGAAGGACCCAAGACATGCAGACCGAGGTGAACAGATTTATGGACAAATTTGTGGTACTACAGAACAGAGGTCTCCCTGGCTTGCTGAACAGTGCAGGAAGACTGCTTACCCATGAGTAGTATTCCAAGAGGGTCAACACATTCGCCACAAGTCAGATCACTGAAAGGCCCAGCACCTCAGAGGAAACAGGGCCAGCTACAGGACAAAGTCTCTACAACAGAGTAGAGAATTTATTCTTTATAATGAATGAAATTAATCACCTGTTTGAAGTGACTCCTAACTTCTATAAATACACAGAGGTAGATGAGACTATGGATGCAATTATTAGGCATCAACTGCCCACACAAGAATGGTGGACTAAGACAATACAGATGATCTTGTAGACCAGGAAGCCATTCACTAAGTTTTTTCAGCAAAAATACTAGGTGGCATGCACAGGAAAAGTTAATAAAATCAGCATGCATAAAGGGTGAAAGCTGAGCCAACTCAGCAGAACTTTCGGCGAGCAGGTCAAGATGGACAGCTATAGGTGACAGGGCCGAAAAGTTACAGCAGAGCATCCACAAAAGCGCATTTTCCAGCATTTAAAGCAGATCATTCCAACTGACTCGGTGGCCTCCAAAGGCCAAAATATCTTCTGACTAATATAAATGAGCATTTATGTTGTATTAAAAGCAGCAATAACTTCTTATCTGCTATTTTGTACAAAGTTGATGAAACATTTATTTCTCAGATGACTCAACGCCTTAGATATTTTGTATTACTGTTTGTATATATTTGCCCCTCGCATAAGCTTGCAAGGGTTGTTGTTGATTTCTCTTGAAGAAGTTCCTATGCTGTAATCTTTGCAGAGTTTAATAACAGAAGTAATGGAATTTCTGAAGTTCTGAGTTGTTTGAATGCATTCATGGTGTTTGTTGAAGTTGGCAGGATCCCTGTGCATCTCATATACAATAAGTTTTCTGTAACTCTCTTCGTTTTGTGTTCTAATCTTTTACAACCCATAAATGTTTCTAAGTTCTAAGTATTTAGCAGCAAAGAAAAGGAATAGCCTTCAGGATTTATTCATGGAATACCCTGAGCTCAATCTATGTTGTTAATGAATGTTTTCCTCAGTTATAATCTTGATAAGTGTAATTCTTAATTGCTACACTTTCAGAATATATCTTTCACAGTGATCCTTTGTTCAGGAATTCAAGTTTGCTCCTGAGCAATATATTTCACTTTCACAGCATTAGCTTAATGGAGAATTCTTAATTGCTTTCCATTGGCTAAACATGCATCATCATACATCATCACTTAAGTTTTAAATTTTGTTTGTTGAGATACCCAATAGGCCCTGCAGTCTGAACATTCCCACTGAAGCATTTCAAACATTTCACAGCTCTAGACTCCATTGCCCAATGAAATACAACTGTCTAAACATTACATCTTAGGTATTGAAAGACATCCTTCAACCAAAACATAAACAAAAACCAGAGCATAATAGCTAGCCTAAAATACTATCATAACAGAAACAAATCATAAAGAGAGAGCCCTCTCTGGTTGCAGTTTGACTAGAAGCTGCAATCCAAAGATTGGTTAGTGGTTACCCCGGCCGTATTCCCTTGGGAGTCATAGGGAACAACTTGGGTGTTAACAAGTCACATAGAAGAAACAGGTGGAGCAGTTAGTAGCGGAAGCCCGCTCGAGTGCCCCTGAGCTGGAGATTGGGGCTGAGCTGCCTATTGAGACACGAATACACAATTTCGCTACCAGGTTCCTTCAAGCTAAGGGGTAGGCCGCGCGGATTTAGCTGGAGCTCAATTTGCAGATCAAGGAATTAAAGTTGTAGGTTCTGCCGTTGACGCCCCTAGAGATTACCGTACAACGCAGAAACATCATTATCTTTGGGTGCGAGATGCTCACATGTTCAATGAAGGAATGTACTGACCTGTTAACCTAGTCGATTGTTACGCTCACCTCCCTCCAGGAGGATCCAACACTTCAGTGACTGGAAACCAAGGCCAAGGAGCTCCAACAAGCCTATGATGCGATGAAAGGAACCGTGCAGACCGTGGCTATTACGCAACGCTTGGCTAAGATAAGGGAGGCCCAGGACCTGAAAATTCAAGCTGACGCCGCCAGACAGAAGGAAGTGGTGATTAAAGCCCGTCTCCAACCATGGCTGGATGAGGAATTTGCGGTCTCGACCACCATAGAGTACAAGTAGCACATATGCAGATAGAATATGCCACCACAGAGCCAGCAGAGATAGAGATTGATGTGTTGGTGACACGCATGGAACGGATACAGCAAATTGACGAAAGAGTTTGCTGCCAGTACAAGCGAAGCACAGAGACTACTAATTGACCTCTGCGCAAAGATTTCAGCACTAGATGAGTGACTCGGGATGAGTCACGATGATTGTGTTGGGAACTGTTGAGTAGTAGAAGCCCCACGTAATAGTCATGGGGCACAAAGCTTGAAATTTTGGGTAAAGATAAGGTAAATAATTTGCGAGATGCGCGGAGCGCAATTTGTAAGTGGAGTCAAAGGGGTAGTCCGCCCAAAAATAATGTAAAGAAATGTAAATGAGTCGGCCCGCCCATGGATCGTGGTCCATGGAAATGTATAAATAGAACGAGGCTCTATGGGTAGAGGTAGCTTAGTTTTTGGTATGTAATCTTGGATCTGAATTGTAATGGGTTTTTTAGGAGAACAGTCTGAAAGCATCTGTAAGTCTGAGTCGAGGGTTTGGGTAGTGGATAGAGGCTCTGCAGCTATGTGCGAAGAGGTCTAGAAGAGTTCATAGCTGTGTGCACGGACCCCTGCAGCTGAGTGCGCAGGGTGGATCTGGATGTATTGGTGATAAAGTGGAAATAAAGATAAGTTTCTTCTGTAAATTCTATGTTAAATCTGAATTATCACGGATCTGAATTTTTGTATGGTTGATATCACTGTTTGATCTATGTGCATATGCTTATTTTATGACTGTATGTGAATTTGAGTTTATTCTAAGTGCACGAACTAGTTAAATCTATTAAATGTTTGCTTAAAGACCCTGCTAAGTAGATCAATTGATACAAGTAATCAATATTACTAGTTAACCCGGATTCGGATCTACGAGAAAGTAGAGCAACGCGAGGTTGCAAAATGGCACGCGAACCCCCCAGACCACATATAGACATCCCAAGGGTGCGGAAACCTGGTTCCAGCACCCTCCCCTACTACCTTTGGTGAGACCTCAGTCCGCGCTCCGCAGGCTGTTGCCGAAAGGGCCAGTAGCTACGGGATTTGCTTGGCTAAACAATTCTTCCGAACTTGGGTCAGGCCTATATAAGCCAAAAAAATGGTCTAGCAGAATCATCTAACAAGAGTCTTGTAAGGATAATTAAAAAACTGTTGGAAGACAACAAAAAGAGCTGGGATTCCAAGTTGAAGTTTTCACTATGGGCTGACAGGGTTACCAACAAGAAATCCATAGGAAATTCTCCATTCAAGATGGTTTATGGCACTGATGCTATTTTCCCTATCTAGCTGATTCTCCCTGTGGCCAAATTCTTGCAAGAAGAGCAAGATGAAGAGAATGACATGGCAAGAAGAATGAATAAATTGGTTGAACTACAACAGATCAGAGAGCAGATGGTTGTGAAGTCAAAAGCTCATCAGAAGAAAATCAATGAAACCTTTGACAGGAAGGTAAAAGTGGAAAATTTCCAAGTTGGTGACTGAGTTCTCAAATGGGATTCATTTAAGGAAAAGAAAGGTAATCATGGTAAGTTTGACTCCTTATGGACAGGTCCATTTGTCATCGCTCAAATTTAGCAAAACAATACCTTTATTCTGCACAGTCTGGAAGGAGGAGATGTTTTTGGTAGCCCAGTCAATGGGTGGTTTTTGAAACTTTATTTCATTTAAGGCTTTAAAACCTTGGTATTGTAAATATGTTTTTCAGTTTTTATTTTTATGCAAAATAGACTCCATGCCCAATGGAACACTAGGAGGAAGATTTGATTTTGGTTTTACTAGAAAGGCAGTGGTCTACAGTTCTTGAAACCTCACAGGGAGGCTTTCATCCCCAGAAGGAGCCAGTGTTAGCCCTGAGGTGCAGCGCTACTATTTTGAAGGCCAAAGGAGGGAAATGGCCCATTTTGCTGTCATGGAGAAGTTCCCACACGGGCCATCATCACCCCATTTACCTACTCTTCTACTTACATTCTATTCTGCTCATATTCTAACCCAACCCTCACATCATAAAGAAACCCTCTTTCGCCTTAGCCTTAATTAAATTAACCCAAAAACCCCGAAAAGCTTACCTTTCCACCCATACGCGCCCTCCACACATTTCTTGAGGACATCCCGTACCTCCGTGTCCCTCCACCGTCGATCTCCCCCACCAATTTGATGGCCCACGTTTCACCCAATCGACGAGACATGCTTGATCGATCTTCACTGTTAGATCACTCCCGCCAGATCTAACGGTTGTTGCTTATATCGCGCGGGCAACTAGCGAGAGGAATATCGGGTGAACTCCACCTTTTACCTCTTACCGCACGATAAGTTACCAATAAAAACCATAACCACCCAAACGAAACCCCCGGGCGCTATCGTCCAAGCACTTCCTCCGCCTGATAGCCGTCCGATCTGTTCATCTGAGATCTGACGGCTTGGAATTATTCCGCTCCTGCCACGACTTCAGGCCTCCTGCATTTGATCTTCACCATCCATTTCCCTCGATCCAATGGCCCTGTCCATGATTGCCTTGGTTCGTCCTCCGCCACGTAATCACCATCCTGACCATCGATTCATCTCATCCAATGGCCCGTATGCCTCATACCCTGCTCCCCATCAGTCACCCAGAGAGGAAATCTGTTGGTTCTGTCAGTGTCTGTGGCAGCTGGATAGTTGAACTAAAATAACAAAAGGCATGGCTGAGAAGGGAAAAAGCAGCAGCACAATGCAGCTGAATTAACAGAAAAGGATCATGGAACATCTTAGCATGTTTGAGCCACCTGACAGAGTGGCGAAGTGACTAGGATTGGTTACTGAGGTGGTTAGAAACGGTGCCCCTGTACTCATTGCTGTCTAATTATGGCATCAAACAGTCAATAAGACATTGGGATAGATTAAGATATCTTGAGCCCTAGAGAGCCTGAGAGCATTGTAAAATCCTATAAATGGCTGGAAGTTAGATGGATTAGGGGTTCAACTTCTGGAGACTATAGATACTCTGTTCCTTGCAGCTTCTCATCTTCATTCTAGTAATACAAGCTTCTTTTGCTGTTACATGTTCAATGTCCATTTCTCTTTTGTTCTAAGCTTGCACTTGGATAAGTCTACTCATGATTTCTTTTTTGTCTAATGTTAGATAACTGTCATCTTATCTCTGCATTGATAAATTGGATTTACAATTGAATAGGTTATTCACGTTTCTTCTTTGTCTAACGCCATATAACTGTCATCTTATCTCTGTGTTGACAAATTAGATTTGCAAGTTTCATTTACTTCGTATAGCCAGCCACTCATATATGTTTATGTATGCGCTTGCTGGTATAGTTAGTATTCTCCATCTATCCATTGAATCTATAAACTATTGAGCATTAGTGGTCTAAAACCTTGTCAAGCTTAGGGTGTTCATGCATGTTTGGAGTGAAAGTAGAGTTGAAGTGGTTATCTAGCTTGATCCAAACCTTCATCCATTCCAATAGTTCCTAGAACAATATTGAAGATTATATGTTACCAGGCATCTCCAAGATACAACCTAGGAGAGTTTCTTGGAGCTCTAACAGTCACTATTATTCTCGAACAATTTTTTTAGTGCTTTCCACATTGTGCACAAGGTTTCTTTTCCGTGGAGATTTGAGACAATGTGATCTCATAATCCCTCCAATTTTATTCTCCTCACCTTGGCTACATATTTATTCCACTGAGCAAGGTCCTGGGCATCAGATGCTTCTAGTTTTGCAACATCTCACTTGATGTATTCTAGCAATCCATCGTCATCCAATACCATCTCCATGCAATCCTTCCTTGCAACAAAATTAGAGGTTCCTTCCAAGGCGTACTTTAGACTTAGTCCATTGAAAGCCATCCTCTTAGCTCTGAAGAAATCTTGTTGCACTGAGTGTTACACAATATTTTGTCACCGACCCTGCATTCCCTGATCGCAGGTCGAGTCGGTCCCTGAATAGCATCTGCTCTGTGTCATACTTCAAAATATGTGTCCACATCTTCCATATCACTCAAGAATATTAACCATGCTCATTAATCTTGAAGTTGACCCTTTTTACCCATGTTTCAAGATCGTCGCAGGACATCAGTATCCTGCCTACGACGATGGCTCAATTTGAACAAGAACCTCGCAACACCGTCGCAAGAATATATCTGTTCTCTGCAATGATCAAATTTTAGGGATAGTTTCAAGTCATTAGTATCCTATCTACAACAATAGCCCAGAATGCACTAACGCCTTGCGACATCGTCTTTGAGTCTCAATGTTTGACCTGCAACGACCCAAATATGGCAAATAAGTTCAAACATAATGCTTCTGGGTGGTTCTAGAGCTGGTTCTTGGTTCATGGAAGTTCGCCTCTCCTCATTTGAGATGGTGGTTTTTCCATTTGAGTAACCTCCCTTGATGATAAGCTTCCTCTCCCCTCATTTATGGAGGCTCCTCCTCTTATAAAAGCATCCTCCATGACTATGATCAGCTAGTTGGTTGTTCCTAGTTGGGAATTCTGAGAGTGCTAGCTGAGTTTTGGTGTGCTAGTTCTTAGCTTATTGGATTGATAGCTTTCATTTTGGATTGTTGTGGGTTGAGAGAGTAAAATGGATATGTAAGAAGGAAGCCTTGTTGTGATTGCCTTAGTTTCATACTTGTGCTTTTTGGGTGAGAGAGAGAGTCGTTAGTCTTTCTGGGAGACCTTTGAGAGTGAATGCTTATGAAGACATACTGATCAGACCCTTCAAGGAATCTTGCGATGTCAAGGTGTGCTTGTAAGCTTTACTATTGTTCATATTAATAGAATCAATGGTAAGTTCCCTCTATGGACAGAGACAACCCCTCTAGCCCTAGAGTGGGTCTAGTCACAGCAAGACAAAAACAACAGCGAATTCCTTAAATAGTTTTCGTTGAAGAGGCCTACCATAAAATAGTGTTTGATGAAGTCTTCCTCATGTCACTTTAGCTATAGCTTTCTTCTCCTTAATGAATGATGCACCTGAAACAACATAAGAAAAAAACAAAACACATAATAGAGCACAACAACGAACTATATACTTATAGAGTCAAGGAGCCATAAGCTATCAACATACATTTAATACATGATATAGGAAACAACCATTGATTGTATTAATATGAACAATAGTAAAGCTTACAACCACGCCTTGACGTTGTAAGATTCCTTGAAGGGTCCGATCAGTATGTCTCCACAAGCATTCACTCTCAAAGGTCTCTAAGAAATACTAATGACTCTCTCTCTAACCCAAAAAGCACAAGTATGAAACTAAGGCAATAACAAAAAGGCTTCTTTCTTACAAAACCATTTTACTCTCTCAACCCACAACAATCCAAACTGAAAGCTATCAACCATACAAGCTAAGAACTAGCACAACAAAACTCAACTAGCACTCTCAAAACTCCCAACTAGGAACCACCAACTAGCTGATCATAGTCATGGAGGATACTTTTATAAGAGGAGGAACTTCCATAAATGAGGGAGAGGAAGATTATCTTCAAGGGAGGTTACTCAAAAGGCGGAACTACCATCTCAAATGAGGAGAGGCGAACTTCCTTGACCCAACAACCAGCTGCTGAACCACCCAGAAGCATTTTGTTTGAACTAATTCACCATATCTGGGTCGTCGCAGGTCAAACACTGAGACTCAAAGACGACATTGCAAGGAGTTAGTGCATTATGGGCTATCGTCGTAGGTAGGATACTCATGACCTGCAACGATCCCTAAAATCCAACCGTCACAGAGAACAGATGTACGAGGTTCTCATTCACTTTGAGCCATCATCGTAGGCAGGATACTGATGTCCTGCGACGATCTTGAAACATGGGTAAAAAGGGTCAACTTCAAGATTAATGAGCATGGTTAATCTTCTTCACACATATTTTTAAGTATGACACAGAGCATATACCATTGAGGGACTGACTCGACCTGGGATAAGGGAATACGAGGTCGGTGACAAAATACTGTGTAACAAATGCCCCCTAAAGCATGAAGGCCGAGAGAGTGGGAGGGGTGAAATGTTTTACGAAACCATAACTGGACTGGAACACCATCGCGGAAAACTTGTAGATGAAAATACAACTGATATCTCTGATAGTGAAAGAAGTACATGTAGTCGAGGTATGGTCGCAGCCATCCAAAAGGCAAATAGAACTGGTCTGTGGTATGGACGTAGCCATCCAGTTGAAAATACCATATGAAAACACAGGTATGGTCACAGCCATCCAGAAAGACTCGGGTATGGTCATAGCCATCCAATCAAAAGAGTCATGTATAAATAATCCATGCCACCTAGATTTGTGTGATCTGAGCCCAGGGTCTTGAATCCCGTTCTGCCCATCGTACAATTTCTAATATGCGAATAAATGTGTTGAAGTCGAGCATACTAGAAATCGCTTGATTACCGGCCAATGATGTGAACCATTAACAAGTGAAAGAGACCACCAGTAATGTCAATGGCTATCAAGGTACTTCTAATACAATCCACAAAGTGTGAAGAATGATCTAGATTCGAACACTTGTGGAATCACCCAATCGAAGACCAATGATGCAAGTTTGTCGTTGAATGTGAAGAACTTGCCATTGAGGCATGCAAGCTCTAAGGTACCTGAAAGGAGTCTCTAGATCAACTTCCTGGAAAATGAGTTGATGTCGACAGGAAGCGATCTGTCACAGGAGGGCCATAATGTTTCCCACATCAACGACATGAGACAAAGGAACAAGATGTAGATGGATGAAACAGAGAATAAGAGGAGGATGTAAGGGCACAAACTGCAGAAGGATTAAGCTCTTAAACATATTGGTGACACGACTCCGGAATATGGCAACATTTTAGTACCAAGGGATCGAAGGTCATGCGGAGACAATAAGGATCGAATGGAATGAGGAAAAATGAATAACCCAAAACCCGGAAGGCCAATGATCAAGTGAGGATATCCCAACCCGACACAAAGTAGAAAGAGTGTCGATGTTCAAGAGTGACAAGCTGCCATAGGTAATCAACAAAATATTTCCAAATTTTCCCCCCACCATTGTTGGCGAGTACCCCAATTATTTTTGAAACACAAGCTTGAAGGCGATAGCATATGCTTGCAATATAAGTTCATCCTTCAGATGAATACGACCTAGTGAGTTTTATCGAGCCCTAGGAAGGAGAAGCTCGGGTCTCATCATGGCGACGAGTTCAATGTCGTCAGGGTTTAATGAGTCCGACATAGGTAAAACTCAGAGTATTTTTCATGTTTAGAGAGTTTGAAAAAGACACAGAAAAGAAAACTCTAAAGGGGCCCTTTTCTTATGTTTGTGTCTCTCAAGCCTAAAAAGGTACAAAATGATACTCGAGAGAACCGCTTGACCATTTCAGTCAATGAGTGCTTTTCGTAATAGTGCCTCTAGCCCAAAAAAGTAAAAAAATTACTAAGGACACGATGTTTCGTAACCATAAACGAGCTTGAAACGACAAGGGCTCAACAATCTTTTCATGTTTCAAGAGTCAGAAAAGAGATTAAAGTTGACTCAGAAAGGATTTTTTCAGTATTGATTGAGTATATAGTTCATACATCGATTAGCACCAGTATCCGAAATACCTGTCGCTACACAATAAAACACAAGCGTAAGATCTACCTCGCAAAAAAACACACCTAGGTCAAAACCCTAATTGAAAACCTTAAGGAAAACCCTAATTTTTTTGAAAAAAAGGCTATAAAAGAGATAGTATGGTAAAAACCAATTCACTTGTGTTTTTTGACTATGGTAAAAACTTAAAACATTGCGTACCTTATGAAATTGGGCGATCGATTCCAGGAAATTCAGTGGTCCATTACCTTTCGAGCTTCCTCCAGGTAAATACTCTATCCCCCTTGTTTTTCAACCAAAATTAGATGCATTTTCATGTTTTAGATAGTGGTTTGAAGGGATTTTTTGATCAAAAATTTTGCCTCGATCATCGTAATTTTCTCCCTCGGGGTTGTGACGATCGAGGAATTTACACAGCGAAAAAACGAGATCGTCGCAAGAAAGTGATATACACTTGCGACGACCCACAAGTTTGTGAACTGTGAAAATCGGCCCATCGCAGCTATTTTAAGAACAGCTGTGACGAGTGCTAAAACCCAAAAATTTCATTTATAATCAGTTTTAAACAGTGAAAATGGTTGAATGCCTTCTACTAAAGGGTTGTTTATGCATGCAGGGATAAACGATGGCATTTGTATGGCAAGAATGTACCCATGACCATGATGATGAAATGGGAATGGACGATCCGCATTTTTTGAACATTCTGCAGAACTGTGGGATACTAAAGTTCTTCCTAACACCATTGTTAAGGGCATAATTGGATCTCTTGGAGTACCTAATCTGAGCATGGAATCCAAACGAAGGTAAGTTCATAATCCGTGGGCAAGAAATCGAATTTGATGCCACAAACATCTATTTTTTGACTAGATTGTCAAGAAGAGGAGAGATGCCCCACATGGTGGGAAATCAGGTTACTGGAGACTCGATGGATACACTCATCATACGACTGTGCCCCCCAAGAGCACGAAAATCATCAACAAGTGGCAAGCTCCAAATTGTCACTGTTAATGATTTGGCACTATGGGTTTTACTATTTAACATAACCAGAGCAGCTGGGTCCCAAGCCCAGCATGAGGAAACTAAGACTCAATTACGGTTGGCCCAAGACTACTTGAAACCCACTATGTTTAACTAGGCAGAGGACATGTCTCTTAATATAAAGAGACAACTGACCAAATGCCATCGGGGTGAGGCCAAATAGTTTGGCTACGACTCGATCTTGATACTGCTAATGCTAGAGTGAGTACCAATTCTCTAGTGACAGGATGTGATGGTGGGATGGCTAGGGCCACGGTAGACACGGATCACTTGATGGGCGATTGTGATGCCACGAGGAGGCGGTGGCTAGCCTACATCATGGGGCCCAGAATTTGTTGAGTGGATAAACTGCCAACAAGTTGTAGTCGAGGATTGGCCGTATGCTGGGATGGACTTCAGGGGAGATCCAGACATGCTGCTTCCACCTGGCGAATAGTGGGATGAGAGAGGTAAAATACTTAGCTTGACCAGCCAACTTTTTGTAAGTTTTTTGGTGTTTTTGGATTTTTAAATATACATGCCCTAATTGTTATGTTCAATTCTTTGTAGATGTTGGACCTGAGAGACCATTGGGTCTCGCTCCTACTACCTGGAGGGCTGCCAGAGAGATTAACTTACCACCCCCCTGGTGGAGATGCTGAGGAGGAGACAACCTGTAACCTAAAGGGCTTGACTGAGGGGATCCCAGACTACAGAGGATTTGAGGAGATTCCCAAGCAGTACCAATGACACACCACAGGTGTGTCAAATAGGATACACCGACTGCTTTGACGTGTGGTTTGAGCAGTAGTCTGCTATAGAGAGCATAATGCATAGTAGACTTCTAGGCTTCTTTTCTACAGAGTTTTGAGAGACATGTGTCTCATGATGTAATTGAACACACATATTTTTTGGATATATATATATATATATATATATATATATATATATATATATATATATATATATATATATATATATATATATATACATATATATATATATATATATATATATATATATATATATATATATATATATATATATATATATATATATATATATATATATATATATATATATATATATATATATATATATATATATATCATATATATATATATATATATATATATATATATATATATATATATATATATATATATATATATATATATATATATTGAGCGCCATGGTGCACAACACATGATATAGATCTATCTATGTTTCAAAGTCTCTGCTTATTATGTCTGAATGCTTGTCTATGATTTATAATTTGCGCAAATTTCTACCTAATGTATAATTCACTAATGCATCATTCAACATATTGAACATCTGCATAATAGACAAAAGACACAATAAGCAAGAAATCACTTGACACACCAAACCAAAAATGGGTACGTCGGTGCACTGTTTCATTTTTACACAAGCTTGAACCGTGGAGAATTATGCTTGGATTCGCTTTCATGTTTACACAAGCTTGAAATGAAAAAACTATGCTTGAATAATGTTTGCATGCCCCCAACATAATGATCCAATCAAGGTACATGCCCCCCAAGCTTCATTGCATTCAACTAGGTGGATGTAATGAAGGTTCACTTTCGAGATCCAGGAAAGACTCGACTAGGGTTTTATGAGATCTCAATCAAAGACTCGATTGGGAAAAGGAGTAGTTTCATTGTTTAACAAGGTTCACATAGTGAAAGAACTATCCTCAAGACATTTGTTTCATTTTTTAATGAGGTCAACACAAGAAAAGAACTATCCTCAGGCCTCTTGTTTCATTTTTTAAATGAGGTTGACACAAGATCGAGAACTTTCCTCAAGACTCCTTGATTCATTTTTTAACGAGCTTGACACAAGATAAGGAACTATGCTCCATGGTGCTCATTTCATTTTTTAATGAGGTCGACACAAGAGAAAGAACTATCCTCATAGCACCTTGATTCATTTTTAAATGAGGTTGACACAAGATCACGAACTATCCTTGGGACTCCTTGTTTCATTTTTTAATGAGGTCGACAGAAGAAAAGAACTATCCTCAGGACATTTTTCATGGGCCATACAAGAACATGACTCGCAAGAGGTCTTCACTGGATGGAAGAACCATGCTCTGGGAGGAATACAGTTCATTGGGCACCAACGACAGATTGGGTTCCACTACCCCCAGTACATGATGTACGAGACCGTATTAAATATACATGGTTGTAAGCTTTATTATTGTTCATATTAAATATACATGCCCTAATTGTTATGTTCAATTATTTGCAAATGTTGGACCTGAGAGACTAGTAGGTCTCGCTCCTACTACCCGGAGGGCTGCCAAAGATATTAACTTACCACCCCTGGGTGGAGATGCTAAGGAGGAGATAGCACGTAACCTAGAGGGCTTGAATGTGGGGATCCTAGACTAAAGAGGATTTGAGGAGATTTCTAGGTAGTACCAGCAACACACAGCGGGTGTGTCGAACAGGATACACCGGCTACTTCGATGTGTGGTCCAAGCAGTAGTCTGCTATAGAGAGCATAATGCATAGTAGGCTTCATGGCTTCTTTTCTGCAGAGTTTTGAGAGACATGTGTCTCATGATGTAACTGAACATACATATTTTTTGGGATCTATATATATATATATATATATATATATATATATATATATATATTGAGCTCCATGGTGTGCAACACATGATATAGATCTATCTATGTTTCACTGTCTTTGCTCAATATGTCCAAATGCTTGTCTATGATCTATAATTTGCACAAATGTCTACCCAATACATAATTCACTAATGCATCAGTCAACATATTTAACATCTGCATAACAGAAAAAAGACACAATAAGCAAGAAATCACTTGACACGCCAAACCAAAAACGAGTACATCAGCGCACGAGTTCATTTTTACACAAGCTCGAACCGTGTTCAACTATGCTTGGATTCAGTTTCATGTTTACACAAGCTTAAAAAGAAAAAAATTATGCTTGAATAAGGTTCGCATGCCCCCCAACATAATGATCCAATCGAGGTACATGCCCCCCAAGATTCATTGCATTCAACTAGGTGGATGTAATGAAGGTTCACTTTTGAGATCCAGGAAAGACTTGACTAGGGTTTTACGAGATCTCAATCAAAGACTCAATTGGGAAAAGGGAGTAGTTTCATTTTTTAACGAGGTTGACATAGTGAAAGAACTATCCTCAAGACATTTGTTTCATTTTTTAACGAGGTCAACACAAGAAAAGAACTATCCTCAGACCTCTTGTTTCATTTTTAAATGAGGTTGACACAAGATCGAGAACTTTCCTCAAGACTCCTTGATTCATTTTTTAACGAGCTTGACACAAGACAAGGAACTATGCTCCATGGTGCTCGTTTCATTTTTTAATGAGGTCGACACAAGAGCAAGAACTATCCTCATAGCGCCTTGATTCATTTTTAAATGAGGTTGACACAAGATCACGAACTATCCTCGGGACTCCTTGTTTCATTTTTTAACGAGGTCGACAGAAGAAAAGAACTATCCTCAGGAAATTTTTCATGGGCCATACGAGAACATGATTGCCAAATAAAGTGCCAGGTACTGCCATATTATAGGCATGTACCGTGATATGAAAAGGCACATAAGATGGGAGGTGAAAAGCAGTCAAGTGATTCCAGTCGAAGGAAACAATAGAACTACTTGGTGGGGGCATCTGATGAGCCTGATAAATGGGTATTTATATGGGATCATTTTACCTCCTAACCTAGTCAAATAAAAAATTCTCTTAGCTTATTGTATGATTTTCTGATTATATTTATGCTTATAAGGTGAGTTGAGTTAGTTATTATAACATGTGGTCTAACATGTATTTAATGCAGATTATTGATGGATTTTGAAGTCAAATTCAAGGATCTAGTGGTCAAACTGTAGCAATAACTCAAAGTAGACAGAGAAGAGGACTTATAGGAGGGAACCCCCCTCATTTATTTCTCCTCACTTCGAATTCCCCTTCATTCAACTCAGAGTACAGGGAGACGAATCATGCACTAGAAGGCAGCCGAGCAAGTGGAAGATGATTGATAGTTATCTTGAGTTTTGGGAGCCAAGCCTCCCTGATTTTAAGGAAGCTATTGGTAGCTTCAGATGTATAAGTAGAGAGGCCTAGGGCCTCACTAGGTTTGACTTTTTTTTCTTTTGTAAACTCTACTCAAATTTCGAGCTTACTATTTTATGAAAGTTTTATGTAATCTTGCTATTTTTTGTTAATGAAGATGGAATCCTTTTTGAGCTAGCAATGAGATACCTCAGAGGGCTGAAGCTCTTGGGTTAGGGCCCAATCCAAGTAGCCAAGCTTCTCTTTGCTTGTATTTGTATTCTTTACTTTAGTTTGTAGATTAGTTTGATGTTAGATGTATTTCTCTTATGGTTAAGAATAGGTTTCTTTTGATGATTTAGTAGCTTGCTTCCATTTGTGCTTTCTGTAGCAGGTTAAGAAATGATTAGAGAAGATTAAAAAGGCTAGTAATAGTGCCTTAGCCTCTCTTCCTCCATCTGGGACCATGATTTTAGGCAAAGACTCTCTTGCTGCCCCAAAAACACAGATTTTCCTCATTCCTAGGACTTCTAGTGTTTGCAGCTCTCTAGTAGGTTGATAGTCCAGTTTTTCTTTGCTTTAGATCTTCTTTATCATGTTCACTTCCTGATTTGCAATATTCCTTTTGCATGCTTTCCTTTCTTACAAAATTTCCCAACATTTCCTTCTATACATCATAGTTTAGGCCATTTTAATGCAAAACTCTGTTTTTCCTAGGATGCACTCATTTCATTGGTTTCTTGATTTTCTTGGTTGAATGACAGTGTCTATGTAGTAGATCTCTTCCAGAAGTACACCAAATTACCATCAATCACACCCTCCATCTGATTCATGCCCTATAGGTCTTCCAAACCTCACCTCAGTTCTGCCCTAGTTTCCTTCATTTTTCGTAGAACTTCTTCCTCTTTCCTTGAGCAAACCCAATCATATTTTTCTCTCCTGGTGATTCATGGTAGACCTTAGGTGCCCTAACACTTCATTCCAACCTTCATCCACCTTTTCTACCCACTCTAACACCCTCAAAACAACGAAAATTTCTCTTGGCCTCCTCTTGTAGGCCTGCTGTAGTTTTCCTGTGTCCTACTATAGTTTTTCCTGTAGGATTTCTTTTGAAGGCCGAGTGTGGAAAAGCCTCTAGAATGCCACCTTAGAGCTCCTAAGACCCATCCACACCATCCTACATCCTCGCAAGCTCCAAAACTGCCCTCTAACGCCACCTGTTCGCTGCCACACTCACACACAATAAATTAGATGCATGTTAAATTCACATAAAAACACATAAAAATCCAAAAGTATGTTTTTTTCTTATTTACTTCCAGAAATAGCATGGGTAGATGTTTTTTACTTCCTTGAGTAGGTAATGACATTTCTTTCATGGTTTTCATAGTGTTTTTGGCAAAATTAGAATTAGATTGTTAATTAGGGTTTACTAGGTTTTGCTTTACATTCCAGTCTTTCTCCTTTCTGCAGTTAGAATAGCATCTGTAGAGTAATATTTCTTTCCTTTCATCACACATAGAGCTTCTTCTAAAATCTATACAAGTTGGCTTGAGCTCCTAGTGATCTCGCACCAGTTGAGCAAGTGACAACCTGAAGTGAGAACTAGTACTTGTGCACATAGCACTAATGCTTCCGAGTTTGTTACGAACTACTGGGTTGATAAAAGTAAAGTTGGTAGCCCATGAGTTGCAACATTCTTGTTGCAATACTGGCTCCCACCACTTTTTGGCACCGTTGTCGGGGAAGCGTTAGAGTATTTTGTGATTACTGCTTTCTTCTATTTCCTATTGCAACATTCTGCTAATAGTTTATTTCGGCAAAAGTAGACTAGTCATGTCTTTTCTTTCAGTTCTACATTTCCTTGCTTTCCTTTTCAATTCTGAAAATTTCCATTCAACAAGTTCATTTCATCTAGTTGCAACTTGTTTTGTTCAATCACAATTTCAGCTTCTGTAGGTACTTTCAGTGTGGGGAAAAAGAAACAGAAAACCAACCAAAAATATTTCCTTTCATGCCTCATAGGAGTAGAGATAACTTAGGAAAATTTTTGCCCAACACCCCCACTGCTTCATATAGCCAACCTTCTCTCTTCTTTGGTGGCTGCAATCAAGAAGAACCCTTAGTTAAACATCCAAACATATTTGAAGAACCTATAGGGGAAGAAGAAGAAGAAAACATTCCTTTGGAGCCAATGGCTGAGAATAGAAATGCTAGGGGAAATGGAGAGAGAATAGAGGGTACCTTCCCCATTCGGGAGACTAATGGAGACACCAAAATGAAGAATATAAGTCCTTTAGCCCTACCTCACTTCCATGGTCTGACTACAGAAGATCCTAACACCTTCTTGTTCAAGTTTGATATCATCTGTCAAACTTATGACTATGTAAATGACTATGTAGAAGACGAGCAAAAGTTGAAATTGTTCCCTTCTACTCTCAAGGACGCAACACTGCACTGGTTCATGGGATTACCTGGCAATAGCAACACAACTTAGGCTCAGATGTAGCAGGCCTTTAACAACAAGCATCTAGACTATTGTAGGTCAAAAGATACTAAAGAAGAAATCTTCTAAATTAGCATAGGAAGCGATGAGTCCCTAGAAGACTATGAAGAGAGGTTCCAGCTCAGTTACAAAAGGGTTGGGTGTACACTTGACCCTGAGTCTCTAAAGTTGGTCCTGCTCAGGGGAATTCGAGAAGACCTTTTAGACACCCTCCATCTACTGGCCGGGGGAGACATCTACCAACTATCCTATGAGGACATAAAGACTGTTTTTAGAAACCATTCTAGAGCAGCCAGAAAGAAAGCTAGGAGGAGTAAACCCATAGCCAGTACCTCTTCTTCCAATTCATCCATTAAAAGTGAAATTGGAAACATGCTGGAAGACTTCAAGAGTGAGATGTTGCAGACTCTTGCCATGCAGATGGATACCTTACATATCAAAAGAAAACAAGAGGAAGTAGAGAGGGCTATGGCCATTTTTCTCCCTAGATGCACCAGGAGGCATCCTAGGAACGAATGCCCATTGCACTCTATAGAGGTTTGTTCAGTCTGTGAAGAAGATCATTCTATAGATAAGTGCCATTCCTTGCCCGGACTTAAAGTTGTATACTAAGGGGATGAAGGAGTCACTGAATAGATCTATTTCATAAACCAAAGGAGGCTGCATGGACCTAGACCATACCAGCAGGGGATGCAAGGGACATCTCACGCATACTACAACCCCAACCAAGTCACCTGCATACCTTCTTGGGGCCCCACCTCTCATCCTTCCTGTTCCATGCCTCCTCCTTGGTCCTTCACATCTCAATATCATGCCCAACCAGCCACCCATTCATTTCAATCCTATGCTTAGCCAGAACCTCAATGGAATGCATCTCATTAGGGGTGGAGGCCCCAATACAACTCTCTTCCACTCTTCTGCCTCCACCACTTGCCCAACCAAAACCGTTACCTTCTACTCGACCAAGGCAACCCCAAATTCCTGCCCAGCCAAATCCAGACCCGAACAACAGACAGGCTCAGCAAGTGTATAGTGGGGAACCATCATGCCCAACTTATGCTGTGGAGATTCAAGAAATTAACTTGCGATCTGGGAAAGTTCTCCCAAATATCCAGCCTCCACCTAGGGAGGTTGAGGAAGATAAAGAGGAAAGCGAACCTAAAGCAAATCCACCCTTTCCTGATAGACTATCCATGACAGTCTAGCCTACCCCAGAAGAGACTAAACTCTTGGGAGAATTGAAACATTTATGTGTGAAGATACCACTTCTCCAAGCCATAAAATATGTGCTTATCTACAATAGGTTGATCAAAGAGAAGTTCTTTAGGCATCCAGGAAGGCGCAAGAGAGATGCCCCAACCATCAATGTCATAGGAAAATTGTTCGACTTGATGTTGGGGTAGATAATCTTTGCAAAATATCTAGACCCTGGAAGCCCAGTAGTTGATGTCCACATCAATGGCACAATGGTCCCACATACCTTGACTGGTCTGGGAGCTACCATTAATGTGATGACAAAGGACACAATGCTCAAACTTAACCTCCAAGGCTCCTTGAGGAAGACCATGACAATGCTGCAGCTAAGACCCCTGAGGGGATTGTGGAAGATGTGATGGTCTCCATTGATTCTTGGGAGTACCCTGCTAATTTCTTAGTTCTCTAACCAAAGGCAAAGCTCAATGGGTATCCTCTCATTCTGGGAAGACCCTGGTTGGCTACAGTCGATGCCTACATCAGATGTTGAGTTGGGAACATGACCATAATGGGCACATGTCCAAGCAGTTAATCCTATATCCTCCTGCCCAACCCTTGCTAGAACATGATCTACCTCTCTGGTTGGAGGAGGAGGATGAGGATGAAGTTTATTCTACACCACTTTGTACATTAGAAATCGCCATGGGGGGAAACCGCAAGATGAGGATGATATGATTGAAAATTTGATTCAGAATCCACCTCCCAGTGTATCACCATTAGAAGACATAGTAAGAGAAACCCAAAACAACCCCTCAATTGATCTCTCTGTGGCTGACCCCACTTCTCCCAGTGTTAAAAATATAGAGTTTGACCCATAAATAACATTGAAATCAATCCATCCCTATCTACTTCCCAGGAGAAGGAGCTATGCAACATACTGAGAAAACATCTAGATGCCTTCACCTGGAGTTATAAGGAGATGAAGGGAGTGCACCCTTCAGTATGTACTCTTTTTCTTTTTCTATAGCAAGAGTCATACCTTCATTATCATTAAATTAGAAAAATATTTAAATAGAATACAACCATCCACAAGGAAACATGGATCTAGACAAAACCACTTTCTAAAAAACCAAGGGTCTCGAGTTAAGTGTGAAAACACCGATCCATACCCACAAAACATCCCCACCCTTAAAAAACAAATAGTATCAAGGCCACAAAATCTTCCCAACAAATGCGGATGGGGGAAAAGCCTTTAAACACCATCATCAGTACTCCTTGCCCCAACTGATAGTAGAGGAGGACAGCGCTGTGCCCCGTCTCCTGCCAAACGATAGTTGGACCTACCAATAAGCGCACAGTTTCCTGACCGTAGATCCTCCAACGGTAGAGGAAAGTTTCACGCTACAAAGAAGACTGCCTTTTAACCTTATGGACCGACAGACCTGCTCGATGAATCCTGGCCATAGATACGCCATCTAAGATCCGACGGTCAAGGGTCATATCACACCGAGAAAAAGTACTGTTAGTTAACGTGCGATAAGGGCAGTAAACAAACCCACCCCTTAGCCATGTCTAGCATGATGAGTGTGATCGCTCCCAAAACTTGGAAACCACATCTTGCCCGAGAGGCCCCCGATACACCAAAAACCAGTCTGCGGGCGGATTTGCGTCCTTGTACAGAGAATCAGGAATATTCTGGTAGCCACTAGAGTCGGGATTCCGGAAGATACCTCCTTCTCCTTTGCAACTGGCTGTGAGCCTATAAGAAGTAAAACCGCATCCCTCCAACCAACTGCTCAGGCCGCAGAATCCTCCGCACAACTTAAGAAAGAACAAAAATAGGAAAAACTTGCAACTCATAAGAGAGCTTCCATGATTTTGATGCGATACACCATCATATCTTCGTCTGCTTGGGTATCACACTGACCCATGAGACCATCCTACAGCAACCCATGCCCACCCATCATGACCCTGTTTATGGTGCTCTTCACTCCTTGATTAGCTAGTAAATCAGTTAGTTTGTTGGCCTTCCTATGCACATGGTTAAAACTTACCGTGCATAGGCCTCTGAGGTGGAGTTAGATCCTTTGAAAGACCTGGATCAATCTCCAGTGTTTTGAAACCTTCTCTGGCTCTGAACCCCAACTAATTCTTTTGACTGTGTTGATAATTAACTCAAATTCGGCTTTGATAATTACATTTTGCCGATTATCCCGCATTAGGAGGTCTAAGCACTGCTCCATAGCCATGGATTCTGCCATGTTATTTGTAGCTCAACCCAAATGACCATGGAAGATGGAAAAGATATTACCAAAATCGTCTCTTAACACTCCTCCAAAGTCCGTTGTGCCCAGGTTGCCTTTTGACGCCCCGTCAATGTTATATTTCAGAAAGCCCCTAGGGGGAGGATGCCAGAAGTCCTGCTCAGTATCCATAACCTTAACCTTTCTATTAATTCCCTGCGGAATAAGCCCTTGCATGCCTAACAGTCCTAGAATCCTCATGTTAGAATCTGAAGGAGGATTCTTAGGGGTATTTCGCACAATGGTACCAACCGTCTCCTTAAGTTGAGCCAAAGTCTGCTCAAAAAGACATTGGAAGGGTCTTTTTTCATTATTGAAAATTCTCTTGTTCCTTTCCTTCCAGACACTGCAAATAATTAAGCTGGGCATGAGAGCCCAAGCTGAGCCAAGAATTTCGTGATCTGAAAAATTTTGCCTCCACTTGGTTAGGGTATTGATGATACACCCTCTATCCCTGTCACTCTTTTGGAAGATGATGGCGAAAGAATCCCATAATCTAGAGGTGAGGACACAATTATTGAGGAGGTGTTCCATGGTTTCTTCTTGGGCTTCATAGAGCTGGCATCTGGAAGGCCCCAAAACACCCCTTTTCCTTATGTTATCCCAAGTCAGAATTTTCCTATGATAAACAAGCCACATGAAGAGTTTAATATTCATCCAGCCTTGATGCCTCCACAGATTCTGCCATATCCTATTCGGAGCAAGAGAATCCGTCTCAAGGAGTTTACGTTTTGCCTCCCTAAGATTGAAGATGCCCTCATTATTGCTGCCCCACCTCAACTGGTCATGCCCCGCTGTCACTAGAATCTTCCTTTGTTCCAATACCTGCATAAGAGCCTCTACTTTAGCTTTCAAGGGATTATCTTCCCTATAAACCATGTTCCTCCACTTTCTCCATTTGCTTGCATTATTGGCTTGGTCCCAAAAATCTTTGACCTTTGATAACCTTATGATATCTGTCTCTCTCTTGAGGTCCACAAATTCCTCTTTTAGCAGTATTGGTTCTTGTTTCCATTTATCTTCCCAAAAAAGTGCCAGATCCCCCTCTCTAATTTCCCAGAAGTTGTTCTGTTGAACTAAGCCTCTATTCTCCCAGGCCTTATTCTAGATGCATGAGCCTTTTATATTTCTAGACATCCTTATATGATCATTAATTTCCCAAGTGCTGGCATATTTCTCAATCCATAGACTAGCCCACTGAGCCTTTGGTTCTTTGACCCATCTCCACCATAATTTAGCTCCTAAAGCCCTACTTAGAACCTCTGGATCATCTAAACCCAGACCTCCTTGATTTTTGGGTTTGAAAATCTTTTCGCAAGCTACTAAGGCCCATTTTCTTTCTTTCTCCCCCTTTCCCCAGAGGAAGTCTCTTTGAATGGTTCTGAATTGTTGTAAGACTCCTTTCAGTGCTGGGAGTTCTGAAAGCATGAAAACTGGGATAGATTGGAGAATAGCCTTTGTAAGCACCAACCTGTCGGCTAAGTTTAAAGATCTGGTGGTCGAATTCCTGATTTTATCCTGCATTTTATTAATCACCGGCTCCTATATGCTCTTATGAAGAGGATTAGCAGTTAGAGGGACTCCCAAATATTTTGAAGGAAGAGAATCTCTTTGAGAGCCTAGAATTTTGGATATATTCCTTTGAATAGCAATATTGGTATTAAAAAAAAAGATTTTAGATTTGAAGAGATTGACCTCCATACCTGTGGCCATGCCAAAGTCATTTAGAAGTTGTTTATATGCCAAATCTTTTTTGATGGTAGGAACTCCTTGCAACATGGTATCATCAACAAATTGTTGATGAGTTAAAGTCTGTCCATTCTTAGAAAGATGAAGACCCTTCATTTTGCCGCCTTCTTTTGCCCGCTTAATCGATCTACCAAGTCCTTCCATCATGAGAATAAAGAGAAAGGGAGAGAGTGGATCTCCCTGCCTGAGGCCTCTTGAGGGAATAAAAACCTCAGAGAGAGAGCCATTTACCAAAATAGAAAATCTAGAAGAAGTTACCAAAGCCATGACCCATCTAACCGAATTATTTTCAAACCCAAAAGCAATAAGAACCCTCCTTATATAGGTCCAGTTCAACTTATCATAGGCTTTGGCTAGGTCCAGCTACATGATCATTCCAACCTTCCTGTTGCTAGTCAGTGAATGCACCACCTCCTGTGCTTGAATGATGTTGTTGAGAATTTGACTACCTTCCACATAACCAGATTGCTCCCCAGAAACAAGAGTGGGGAGAAGAGGTTTGAGTCTGTTGGCCACAACCTTGGATATAATCTTGTAAACCACGTTGCAAAATGTTATGGGTCTAAACTTATCAGGAATAAGGGAATTATCCTGTTTAGGGATTAGAGAAATGAAGGAGTTTTTGAGTGCCTTCAGAATAGTTCTACTCCTCCTGGAGTCTTCAACTACATTCAGAATATCATGTTTAACAATATTCCAACAAGCTTTAAAGAAATCCACATTAAAACCATCAATAACCGGTGCTTTACCGTTATGCATTTCCTTGAGAGCCTCACTGATTTCCTCTTCAGTTACTGTCCTATTGAAGTTGAAATTATCCTCTCTGGACACTAGTCTTGGTATATGTCTTGTTAGATCCTTAATGTGAGGCTCTCTGTTAGAAATGGTTTCCTTTACAATCCCATGAAAGTGCTGTAATAATACAGCTTCTATTTCTTCATGGGTACTGAGTAGATGCCCTTCCTCATCCTTAATTGAAGAGATTCTATTATGAGCTCTATTTGCCAAGGTTGACCTTTGGAAAAATCTGGTATTTCCTTCTCCTTCTTTCAGCCATTGCACTCTAGACTTTTATCTCCAAAATATTTCCTCTTGTTTACATAAGTTCTCCCAATCATGATGAAGTTCGCTGGTTCTATCATAGTTGACTTTATCAAAGCCATCCTTGATAAGGGATTGGTTGAGAATCTGCAATTTGTTTTCGACAACTTTTTTTCCTTCAAAAATATTTCCAAATTCATTCTTGTTCCAATCTTTGAGCCTGAGCTTGGTATGTTTTAATCTTTTGTGAAGAAGGAACATACTTGTATCCTGAATGTGCAGATCTTCAGACCAACAACTTGCAATGTTGCTAGTAAAATCTGGATAGGTGAGCCAGATATTCTCAAATATAAGGGGTCTATTCTTAGGAGTCCCAATGCCCCTGATCTACAGTTGAATTGGCCAATGATCGGATCCTCCAAAGGGGAGAATCCTTGCTTCCATTCCTATATCATTGAGTATAATGTCCTCTGAGACGATAAATCTATCCAACTTTGAGGCAACAAGAGACACTCCTCCTCTTCTATTGTTCCAAGTAAAGAGACCATTACTTGAATTAATGTCAACCAGCTTCATAGAATCCATAAATGATTGAAAAGCTAAGGCATCTTTTTTTAGAGTTCTGGTGCCCCCTTTTTTCTCTGATAGTGATTTGATCATGTTGAAGTCCCCACCCATGGTCCATGGTATCTCTATATATCTCTTTCTGAGATCCATAAGAGATTCTAGAATTCTAAGTTTGTCATCCATTCTCTGAGGGACATAAACATTCGTGATCAAATAGATCTCCGTATTCCCCATCGGTCGAATAACCACTAATAAATAATTTCTGGAAGCCTCAACATCTATTATACCAATCTTTAGGGGATTCCAAAGAGTAAGAATACCGCCTGCTGTGTTTTCTGCCTTGAATTCTAGAAACTCAAATCGATTGAGCCATTTGCTATAAAGTTATTTTATTTTTTGAATGGAACATTTAGTTTCCTGGATAAAAATAATATCCGGAGCTTCTTGTTTCATTCTATTACTAAGTAATCTTTGCTTCCTTTTACTACCTAGACCCCTGATGTTCCAAGAAGTAAACTTCATCATTAAATATTTGTGAAAGAGTAACTACATAGGTCTTTCATCTTACCTGAATCTATCATCAGCTTTCCACACTCCATCAACAGCTCATTCTGCTTTTTTCTGCCTCTTTTCTTTATTGGGCATCTAGGTGCTAATCCTGGTGTGTTTTTTATAGATTTCACACCTTCTTTACCTTGATTTTCCATGTTACCTTGCCTTTCCACCCCTTTAGCATGGGTTTTCCATAAGTACAGCTGCTGTACTCTAGAGAACTCTTCTTGAGGTAACGAGTCTAACCCACCCATGGTTCCCTGTTTCAAGAACCCTTCCAAATCAAGGTGCTCTCTATCCAGAATCTCCTGAAGTTCATGGTCCTCCATTTCCATCTTGCACTTGGTCATTTCTTGATCCATATCCAGTTATACATCGCTCATGACAGCCTCTTTCTGTATATTATTGTTCTTTGTTTGGTCTTTTTCTTCCTTTGTTTCCTTGTCCTCTAGACTTCCCTCCATTCCCTGATATTCTTTTATCATCTCTTCTTCCTCCTCGAGAACTTGGAACCTATTCAGTGTAACTTGAGGCCCTTCTGCTTGATGTTTCTTAGGTCCCCGTTTGCCCCCTTTTCCTTAGTGGCTCAATTTTTGAAAGCTTTCAGTATCTTTTGTTGTGGAAGCTTTGCTCTTATTCTCTATTTTACTAAGAGGGCAATCTCTGAAAAGGTGTCCATGCTCATGGAATCTGTGACATCTAAAGGGAATATGTTCATAATCTACTGTTTGCACCCATTCTTCATCAAAACTTCCAAGATCACCTCATCCGGTAGAGCTCCTGAGAGATCCACTTCCACACAGATTCGTGCAAAGGAGGTATATTTTCCTCTTCTAGTGGCTTCAGAAGCTTTGACAAAACGCCCTAATATATTACCTATGGCTATTAATGATTCTGTTTGCCAGTAATCAAGAGGAAGGGAGTAAAGTCTTACCCAAACCGGAACTAATGTGAAAGTCTCTTGATCCAGGGCAAAGTTCATCATCCACAGCCTCATATAGAGGCCTGCAGCTATGTAGAAGTAGGGCCCTCCTTCAAACACTTTGTCTTTATCCTAAATGTTAGTGAAGACCACAATAAATAAATCTTTTGACCCTAGATGTAGATCAATGCTCCCTTTTCGTTTCTAATGGTATTTAATCCATGTCTGTAAAGATTTTTTAGTGGGCCACACTCCCATGAATTTACAAATGATAGCGTAAGTCCGCATGTGGTCCCTGTGTGCCTGCAGAGCAGGATCATTCAGAACTACTCTAGGTGTAACCTCAGCTTTGGGTTTACAAGGTCCTTTCTCCCCGAAAAAAAAATGTTTTGTTCCACCCTTCAGTATGTACTCATCATATATACATCAAGCAATATTGCAAGCTAGTTAAGCAGTCTCAAAGGAGGATGAACCCAGCACTTAAAGATATTGTTAAGGAAGAACTGCAGAAATTGCTTGATGTAGGATTCATCTATCCCATCTTTGACAGTGAATGGGTCTCTCCTTTGGTGCTAGTGCCAAAGAAAAATGGTAAGTGGAGAATCTGTGTCGACTATCGGGAATTGAATAAAGCCACTAAAAAGGACCATTTTCCTTTACCTTTCATAGATCAAGTGTTAGACGGTCTGGCAAGGAAATTTTTTTTCTCCTTGCTAGATGGGTTTATTTGGTACAACAAAACTCAAATCAGCCCGAAAGACCAAGATAAGACCACTTTAACTTGTCCTTGGGGTACCTTTGCATACTGGGTCCTTCCTTTTGGTTTATGCAATGCTCCAGCAACTTTCCAAAGAGAGGTATTGAGTATATTTTTTGAACTGGTTCATGATGCAGTAGAAATATACATGGATGATTTTACTCCGTATGGCTCTGACTTTCAGGAAGATTTATCTAACCTAGGAAAAGTTCTAGATAAGTGTATTGAGATGAACCTATCCCTCAGTCTGGAAAAATGTGAATTTTTTATGATTGCAGGGACCGTGCTAGGTCATGCAATATCTCAACAAGGACTGCAGGTGGACCCCAACAAAATTGCCATCATGCAAAGGGTCCCACCTCCTCAAAAGGTGATAGATGTCAGAAGCTTCCTAGGTTTAGCTGGATATTATAGGAGATTCATTAAAGACTTCAGCAAGTTAGCCTCTCCTTTGTTTGGCCTCCTAGGCAAAGATGTTGAGTTAATATGGTTGGAAAACTGTCAAGAAGCCCTAGATACCTTGAAGAGCAAGCTAGTGACTGCCCCAATTCTCAAAGGCCCAAATTGGGCGCTACCCTTTCACATTCACACAGATGCCTTGGACAAAGCAATAGGAGTAGCCTTAGGACAAATTGATGAAAAGTTACCTTATGCCATATACTTTATAAGCAAAAACTTGTCAAAGGCAGAGTTAAACTATACAGTGACCGAGAAGGAACTCCTAGCTATCGTGCATTCCTTAAACAAATTCAGACATTATATCACAGGCTATCAAACCTTTATGCACACTGATCATTTCACAATTAGACATTTAATGAAAAAACCAGATGTAAATGCTCGCATTATTAGACAGATGATTTTACTACAGCAGTTTGATCTGACCATTATTGATAAGCTTGGTAAAGAGAATGTTGTTGCTGACTTTTTCTCTCGAGTAAATTTTCTTGCAAGTGAAGAAAGAATGGTGGTTGACCATGTTATCACTCAGGTTGTCCTTAAAGCTCCTTAAAGGATACAGCCGAGGTAACCACAAACCAATCTTTGGACTACAGGTCCTAGCCTACCTGCAATCAGAGAGGGCTCTCTCTTTATAATTTAGCTTTGTTGAAGATGATATTAGGCTAGCTAATGAGTTCAAGGGGGTTTTGTTTATGTTTGGTGGGATGGGGGATTCTTTCAAACAGAATTGGGATGCATAGTGTGAGAAGTTCAAACCATTGGGCATGGAGTCATGGATTAGGCTTGCTGTTGTGTTTTCTTGGTCACAAGAGGAATACAGAGCAGGATAGCTACACATAAAAAAATATCAAACTGGAATAAGGATGGAATGAAGGTCAGTGAATGAAAGGCAACTAAGTAGCTGTCATTATGCTAACAGAGGGAAGGTGAATGAACATTATATAGGAGCAATCAAGGATTCCTAAACAACATTCATATATGAAAGAACTAGTGTAAATATGAGCAAATCAGTATTCATATTTAGGACTAATTCAGAGGAAAAACATAGATAAATCACAGAAATTGAGAACATAATACAACTAAGTGAGCTCTGAACTATTCTTTCTTTCTGCTATTTAGATAGTGAAACAATGATGGCATAAACACATACAAACTGTAAACAGAGATAAGAAACACTTATTGGGCTATGTAGAAAAGTTAGGATTCCATAGCCACTCTTCAGACATTAAAACACAATAGTCAGTTCATCTCCCAAACATTCCAGCGATCTTTGATTATAGAGACTTCTTAGAAAATACAATGCAAGTCTAGAGAGGAAGTTATCGACCAACCAACCTTTACATAAATACAGAGGGTTGTTTAAATAGAAAATATTTACAAACGTCCCTCGAACAGGTGTCAAGGGAGAAAATATCTCAAAATATCTATCAAAACAGCTTCAAAAGAGATCTGTGCAATAACTGCTTCTAATGCCAAGTTGTGCTGGAAATAAATGCAAAAAAATATCTAAAACAGGTGTTCATGAGGGAGCAGCCTCATTAAAATGGCTCTTTAGGGCTGTGCATGGTCCTGCAGCTTCGAAAAATGGACTGAAAGAGTGCCTTGAGCCACGCGTTGTCCTTTGTGTGATAACTGTGCTTTTAAGGAAGCAGCGCTGCTCCAAAAACATAACTGGGTTCATGTGTTTGCCAATATCTGCTTTGAAAACCATTTATTTGTGCGTTTAAGTGGTCTTGCTGCCTTAAATGGCCAAAATCTGTGAGTTGGTGAGCCATTACAGCTCAATGATGCCTTGTTGAATCTGCTGGGGTCCCTTTTGCTTCATCTGCCTTGGAAGATCTTCACTGACACACTCCGCCCCAACACTGATACTCTTTGCCACTGAAACTGGGCCTTTTCCTTCCTTGATATGCTTTAAACTGTCTAATCGCCCCTTTATCTGCCAATTAAATGCAAAAATAACTGTTGCAAAGACTTCCATGGCCTTTGGGATGCTATCGGTGCTGGCCGATCCAAAATAGTATTAAACTCTGAAGAAATGCCGCAAAGAGGAGGAATTGCATGCTGCTGATCATGCTGAGGCCGAGACTGGCTCCTGGAGCTAAACAGGGCTTTGGAGCAATCCATAATGGCTTAAGGATGCATGAATTTCTTTAACTGGAGCCGGGCGCGGGCGCTAGAAGAAACCCTGTGAAAAATGGCTGTTTTCCTTTTATAAGGCAAAAATGCCTTAAAACATGAAATTTTACCAAAACTAGGGTGGGAGCGATCACCGTTCATTAGATTAAATCATAGCCGTTGGATCCGGCACGGGCTAATCCAACGGCTAGCGCTAACTCGCATCGGGGCGGACCATTGGTCCCAACACATAAAACCTCCGAACTGTCGCGGACCTGAAATGCTTTGAGGCTGCCCTTTATAACTTTTCGGCTCCGCCATATCGGAGCCTTCCCTTTTCACTGTACAAAGGATCCTTACGGACCTAAAATCCTTATTGTGCCACGCTATAATTTATTTCGGCTCCACCAGTAGGACATGGGGAGAGCCGCGAACAGATCATGTCCATTGATCTGGGAGGGCGATCCGACGGCCGACGCTAAATCGCATCGGGGTGGACCATTGGTCCCAACATGTAAAACCTCCGATGAGCGAAATAGCTGGCGGACCCGATCTGATTATAGGCCCTTATTTATTGCATTTCGGGTCCGGCCCATCGACGAACCCAAATCGGCGGATTTATAATGGAACGGGTCCGCGGACCCGAAATCCTTTAAACTCTGTTGCATTTGTTATTTCGGCTCCACCATATCGGAGCAATCCCTCTTCGCTGTGTAACGAGCTCCTTTCGGACCCGAAATCCTTATGCGCCGCGCCTATATTACTTTTCGGCTCCGCTGGGGAGCCATATATAGGGTTGCTGTGAATCAATATGAGCCGTTGATCAGCGGGCCCGAATGGGCGGCTGAGATTAAATCGACACTTCGGCAATCGGCAGGGCAGCGGGTATACACATATGTGCGATCGCTGAAATGATGTGGACCGTTGATCTGGGCGGGACGATGGACGGTTATGATTTGGTCGCTGCTTTACCGTCGGCAATATCGTGATAAGGCTTGTGATAGGTGAAAATGTGGGTTTTTTGCGATAAACTTAAGTTTTATGAAAAACTTAGGTTTATGCGGTAAAATGTGATATATGCGGTAAAACGTGAAATTACGATGCGGAGAGCTCCTGATAGCAATATCGCATCGGCGAAGGGGTCGGGGGGCATATATATGTGCACATATGAGTTGCGATACGCCGATTGCAAAATCGCATCGGCGAGGGATGGATCAGAGGTATAAAAGGGGGCCTACAATGATCGCTGCGACCTCCGACAGTGATATCGCGTCCGGGGGGAGCAAATGAATTCGGAGGAGGGTTTTAACACTAAAGGGAGGCTTTTGTGGAATTGGAGGGGCCCTTTTAATATTTTGAAGGGATTCTAAGGCATCGAAAGGGGTCCGATAGCTTTAAAAGATGGGTTTTAATGCTTGGAAGGAGTCCGAAAGCATTTAAGAGGAATTTTATATACTTTGAGAAGGGTTTAAGGCCATAAAAGGGTTTATGCCTTGGAAAAGGTAAAACAAGGCCAAAAGATGGATTTTATACATTTGGAGGGGGATTTTATGCTTAGGAATGAGTCCTAATTGATTTGGAAGATGATTAAGGAGGAAAATGAGGGTTCTTACTAAGTTTCAGGCAAACTTAGTAATTCCGAAGTACACTTATGGTTATTTTTCAACCAGGGGGAGGGGATATGTATATAGGGGAGTTATCAACATCGTTTTAGTAGGGGGAGGGAAAATAGATAGGGAATTACATAATAGAGTTAGTATTCAATATGATAATGATGAGAACAAGTGCTAAGAATGATGTCTTAGGCTATCAATGGGGAAAATGACTTGATAGAAGAAGTGTGAATATTCCTTGAGTGAAGCAGATCTCCACCAAGGCAAATGATATGGAGAATGATGAATCTAAGAGGTATCAAGCATATCTTGACCTGTTTAGGGGAAGTTAGTGAGTGATTTGGGGAAAGAGGAGGAAGGGGAAGTTAGACATGCCTCGCTTGAAGTCCTTCAAATCGAAAACTGCCTCAAACTTGTGATATGAATAGATATGACACTTGAAAATCTGAAATGGATCACAAGTCATGATTCTGCAACCACAAAGCTACCTACCCGGCCTACTCACCTAGCATTTTCTCTTCTTTTTGGTTTGGGTGCACTTGAACTAGCATACCTAGCTTTTCATTCTTTTCTTCTTGCTGTCCTCCTATCTAAATCGACACTTATTGCATCCAGGGGCTCAGATTAAGCTGTTGAGCACCCTTGTTTCTCTACCTATCTACAAATCTGCCAAGATTAAACAGTTTGGACAAATGTTTATTCTCTATATTCTAAAACAGGAAATTGAAACCTAGGGAGACCAAGAGTAAGCTGTTTGGACCTCCCTTAACTGAAAAAACTCATCAAAATGGATCAACTCATCAAAAATGGAACACAACAGTGGCATTCAGACTAGCACACTCTCATGGATACTTCTCTGGCCATCTGTAGCAAATATGGAGCATTGCAGCAAGCAAAGTATGACATATTTGGTATGTAAAAATGTCGATCATGAAAGATGATTAACCTGCTGCAGTAGGAAGCTAACAGTGGCTCCACTTGGGGATGGCTTTTCCTTGTGACAAGCCAAGAACAGCAGGTCAGAATGCCTTGATCCTCTGTAGTTGCTGTTTAATTGAAAATTTCTTCTGTGCTAACTGTTGAATGACTAGAACTTTAACTTCTGAATGCAGCACTCCTCCTTAACTGAAACACTGTGAAAAATAAAGCATCGCCTGCTTTCTTCTGCGTGCTTGATATTGCATACACTTTTGCTTGAGAACTGCCTTGTGAAATAAACACAAAAAGGGAATAAAACTGGAGCTCTTCTTTTCTTGTCTTTGAAAGGGTGCTGAAGTAAACTGAAAATCCTCCTTTCTTTTTGATACTGTTGACTTGAAGACTACAAGCTGCAAACAGCTTCTCTTTAACATAAATCACTATGATATGACAGCACTGTTCTTGTTGTTTTGCTGAGATTACTATAGAGACAGAGATTAAAAATAGAGGACTTGCATTGGTTGTGTCTTCACAAACTTTGTTGCTGCTCCTCTAACAATCGGACTGTTTATACAAAATAAAAACAAAAGTGTGATATATACAAATATCACTGTACAGAGAGATATATACAAAGCTACGTTATGTTCAACAAAAGGGATCATGATAATGCTTCAGCATACGGCCATTTACAGGGCCTTCTTTAGCAGTGTTGCCCTCTACAGATTTGAGGAAATATTTGTTATTTCCCTAAACAACAGAAATAACAAACGACCCTCTCCAAAGGAAATCAAATTTTGCATGTTTTCCCTTGTCTTCTCTTCGTGAGTCCCACCTTAGAACTTTGTTGCCAACACAAAAATTCTCAGCCGTAGTTCTCTTATCAAACATCCTTTTGAGCTTCTCTTGCATAATTCGAGCTCTGTCATAGACTTTCTCTCTTGTGTGCTGCAAATGAATTGTTTGGTTTATCCTCCTTTGTATATCATTTGGCTCATCTTGAATCTCTTGCAACAGCTTGATAATAGGAATGCCTAGTGATGAAGGAAATCTGGCCTCCATGCCGTATACTAGCTCATAAGGGTTCATCCCAATGGATTTCTTGGTTGACAATCTGTCTGCCCATAGGGCATTTGTGAGATTTCTATGCCAGTTCTTCTTGTTTTCTTCTAAGATCTTCTTGATAATACTGATCAGCCTCTTGTTAGATGACTCGACTAAGCCATTACCTTGAGGGTAATAGGCTGTGGAATGGCCTAAAGTGACATGGAATTTATGGCAAAAATTGATCATCTTTTTGGATTTGAAAGCAGCGGCATTTTCAGTGATGATCTTCTCAGGGCAGCCAAATCTAGAGAGGATATTGCACTCAAGGAATTGGATAATGGTGGTGTCATTGGCCTGCCTACATGGAATGGATTCAATCCACTTGGTGAAATAGTCGGTGGCAGTTAGAATCCACTTATGCTGGCCTGAGGAAGAGGGATGGATTTCTCCAACGAAGTCAAGACCCCATTGTTGAAAAGGTTTTTCGGTTGAGATGGGCTTAAGAGGCAAGGGAAACAACTTTCTTTTTCCCTCAAAGATTTGGCATTTGTGACATGAGATAGCAAAATTCTTTACATCTGAAAACAAAGAGGGCAAATAGAAACCAGCCCTTAAAATTTTATCCGCAGTGGACTTTCAATATAGATGTCCTCCACAGTCCCCTACGTGGAATTCTTTCATGACATTATTAGTTTCATTCATGGTCAAACAATTAAGTAATATGCCTTCATGATTCTTCCAAAATAAAGCACCATATAAGACACAAAATTTCAAAGCCTTCATTCTTAAAAATCTCTTCTTGGTCCTGGACAATCCTGGGGGAGCAAACAGGTTTAACAATACAAAGCATATATCAGCATACCATGGGGATTGCAGAAAGGTGTCACTGATCTGTGGAGTCGCCAGCTCCTGTTCATTGTCCAGTTGGTTGATGTCTAAGGCTTGAAAGTTTGTCTCAGACATCAGTTTGGCTAAACCTTGTCCCTTTATTAGCTTGGTTGGTTTTATTTCTATGTCATACTCAAGAATGTTAGCAATCCACTTGCTTCTTTTGCCTTCTAACCCCTCTTGGGTTAATATGTCTTTTACAATAGCATTTGGCACATAAGCAATCACATGTGAATATAAAATGTAAATTCTGAAGTCTTTGATTGCTTTAACAAGGGCATAGGCCTGCTTCTCCATGATTTGGTACTTCAGGGGTGCATCTCTTAAGGCTCGGCTGAAAAAAGCAATTGGATTTTCATTCCCTTGGTCATCCTTTTGCAATAGGACAACAACTATGGTATTATCAGATGCAAATGAAAATATGATAAAGTCCCTATCAAATTGAGGACTTGTGAGGACTGGGGCTTGAGTTAAGGCAACTTTGATACTCTCAAATGCTTGCTTGGTTTCAAGAGACCATTTTACCTTGGCATCCTTATTTAACATGTTGCTCAACAGTCTTATCAGCTCGGCTAGATTTGGGATAAATCTCCTTAGGAAATTGATCTTTCCTAGGAATGCTTACAGCTCTTTTATGTTTCTTGGATAGGGGATTTGGAGAATGGCCTGGATCCTTTCCAGATCAATTCTAATCCCGTCTTTTGAAATGATATGTCCAAGTAATTTGCCTTCTTCAAGGCCAAATAAAGACGTCTTGGGGTTCAAGGAAATGCCATATTTCCTACATGTTAGGAACACTTGTCTCAAATGTCTTAGGTGCTCTTGATTAGATTTGGAGAAAGGGGTAAGATCATCAAGATAGACAACCAAGAAATCATGGATTTCCTTGGCAAATGCAATGTCCATGGCCCTTTGAAAGGTGGCACCTGCGTTCTTTAGGCCGAAAGGCATTTTCACATATTTAAATGTTTCCCACGGTGTGGTAAAGGCTGTCTTGTCTTGGTCATCCGGGTGAACCAGTATTTGATTAAAACCTGAAAAGCCATCTAGCAAAGAGATTCTAGATGACCCTACTACTCTTTTTAGGATGTAGTCCATTTTGGGCAATGGGTAGTGGTCTTTAAGGGAGACTTGGTTTAGGTTTCTCAAATCTACACAAAGCCTAATCTCACATGTTTTCTTTCTTGTGGGAACAAGATTGGATACCCATTCAGAAAATCTAATGGGTGCTATGATACCTGCTTCAAACATTCTTTTCACTTGTTTCTCAATTAGAGGGAGAAGCACAAGATTGATTCTCCTCAGTTTCTGTTTGAAGGGCTTTTGATTTGGCTTTAAGGGAATGGTATGTTGAATAATTGAGGTGTCATAGGACTTCAAGTCCTCATAACTCCAAGCAAATACATCTTGGAATTCTTTGAACAAATCCACATACTTTGGTTTTTGATCAGGAGGCAAATCTTTAGATAGTTTGATCATTTTGGGCTTCTCTGCTGTCCCAATGTTGTATTCTTCTATGGCAGTGTTTATAGGCTGCATTTTTGGCTTTTTGGGCACATCATTTGCATCAAACATGTCTTCTAGTGGAGTGAGGCCAACCAGGAGAAAATTGTCCTTTAGATCAATGATTTCGGCCTCTGTTTTGGCTATTTCCTCCAAATGCATCTGTTTTAGCTCTTCTATGTTTTCTTCATCAAAGATGGTTGGCTGTAGCAATTTTCTAGCTGTTTCAGCTGTTACAGTTTGTTGGATTTGGTTTATTGCTTGCAGTGGATCATCCATGGCATCCATATCAATGTTTAAGCCTAAAAACTCATGCTGTAAGGTAAGAAAATTGTTGATTTTAGCATCATCCTCAAACACTTGCCAATCCTTAACATTGTTAGGGACAGCAGGCCTGTGCTTTATCTCAGCAGTAAAGTGGTGAGTGGGCTCAAAAGGTAGCTTGCAAGTGCTAGCAAAAGTAGCTAGGCTGTGAGCATGCATGTTATTGTTTCTAGAAATCTAAGCAAGTTTGGATTCAGTGAAGGTATCAAGTATTGCAGTGGCAGCAGTCCTCTAAGCTCTTAGCCTTCTATCATTGGTAACAAAGTTGCCTTTCATTTTTTGGATTACTAGGTCTGAGTCACCTAGAATGGAAACTTTGGCAGCTCCTAAAGCTTTGAGCAGCTTAATGCCTAAAAGGAGAGCTTCATACTCTGCCATGTTGTTGGTACATCTGAAGTTAAGTCTGTAAGCATGACCCTCTGCATGGCTATTATGTGTATTGTGAATCCATATCCCTGCCCCTGCTCCTAGCTTATTAACAGAGCCATCAAACTCTAAATACCATGTGATTTCTTGCTTGTGGTTAGTATTAAGAGTTTCAGTCATTTTAGGATTGGGCAGACCTGAGTCTTGTGTTTCGGGAGGTTTTTCATGTGTGCTGGTTGCATTGGCTGTTGTAACAGTCTCATGGGTATGTGCAACTGATTCTTGGTTGATGTGTGCTTGTTGTACTAAATCCATAGGCTTATCATCAGTCGGAGGACTTGTTTCATCATTAAACAAAATAAAAGAATCCATATCAGAATGGATTGAATAGATAGGGAAATTCTGGGGCTTTTCCTCACTACTTACCACATACTTCATCAATGTTTCTCTATACAGTCTCTTTGGTTGCCCAAAGACTGAAATAGTGGCATAGGAGAGGTCTAATTGGAGAGATCCTTGGAGTTTTGCCCCCCAAGATCTTGACAAGAGCATGCCATACTTCGGTGGGATGTCAGCAACCACCACATCCATTAGGATTGTCTTGTTGGGAAATTGGACTAAGGAGACACATAAGTCTTTGATTAAGCCTAAACATTTGACCTGACTTGAGTCAAAGGAGAATAGATCTTTGTAGGGTCTTGTTACATCAAGGTTTAGCTTCTCTATTACAGCTTTGGGCATAAGGTTGTGTGAGGCACCTGAGTCAAACATTGCATTATGTAAAACTTTATCATGTATGTGCAGACTGACATAAAAGGATAGAACAGCTCCATGTGCTGATTTGCCATCAACTTCCGGACCAAAAAGCAACTCAGGTGTATCATCTAAAACATTCACATCATCCCTATTCTCTGGCATTTGCAGTGACCTTTGGATTTGTTGCCTATACACATCATGCTTTGCAAGTTCAGATAAGGGGATGGAAATCTTAAGTTTGCTTATTTCTGCTTCTAAGTTGAATGGTTTCTCTAATGGAGTCTTTGTGTTGGCAATAGCAGATTTCCCCTTTTCAAGTGTATTTTTTGCATTTTCCTCTTGATTATCAGTGTTATGGTGAGTGATACCTTGCGGTATTTCTATTTTGGGAAGGCTTTTAGGAGTGTTGTTCAAGTTCTCTTTCGAGGGAGAAGGTGGCAGAGGCTGATCAACAGAAAGTTGTATGTCTGTTATGTCCTCTACAGTCACTTGGTGCGGGTTTGGGATAGTTATATCAGCTGTTTTTGTTATAATAGCCTTGCATCTAATCTGGTTGGGCTGTTTGCCCTCCTTTCGTTTAAATTTTTCGGGCACACCTATGGTTCTTGTCCTCAGCTTATACTGTTTGTGGACTTCAAAAATAACTGAATCATAACCTTGTTTAAAGTCAAAAGACTCACCAGAGTTAGTCTGAAATTGAATTATCTCATGGTCATCTTGGTCTTCTTGAGTTAGGAAAATTTGTTGCTCACCCTTCAAATCCACCAAGTTCATGTGAGTGTCCTCTATGGCATCACTAGATGTGGATGCTTCTGTATAATTTTCTGGGAAAGGAGGCCTTATATCATGGTCTGGGCTAGATCTACCAATGTTTGAGTTCTGAGTGTTCCTGAAATTTGGGTTCCTTATGGTATTGGGTTGTTGTCCTTCCCATGATGATTTCCTCTCAACACTCTCTACTCTGTCTCCCAGCCTGTGCATGCATTTATAATAGCATATAGCTTTTGATCTAAGGCTGAGGGCTCTTCCTTGAAGGTGGTTCTTCTCTCAGTTCTAGCTCTGTTCCTTTTGGCAATTAAATTTGCCTCCACAGTGACAGCCACATTTTGCATGTGTCCAAGGCTGTTAGGGGCTCTTTCTTTTAATTGGTAGGCCATATCTGGTTCGAATCCATCAGAGAATTTATATAAGGCAAGGTTAGGTGGGGGCCTTAAGTTTTGTGGGATAGCATTATAAACGCTATTGAACCTTGCACAATAGTCCAAGACTGTTTCTTGTGGACCTCTTTTGATTGTATCATATTCAGCTAGTATGTGCAAAGGGTCTTTCTTTTTCTCCCATCTGTTGATAAATGACTGGTATAAGGCTTCTGGGTCTGCTATGGAATTGGCTGGAAGTGCTCTAAACCAAGTCCTGACATCACCTGACAAGATTTGGACAAAAATCTTCTTTCTCACACCATCATCGTCAATCTCATAGCTTTCAAAGTAATCCTGAATTTTCTTTGTATGTTGAAGGGCTGTGCAGGCACTTGTGCCATCAAAATAAGTTATTTTGGTCTGGTAATCCTGAGGCATGGCCCCGAGATTAGCAGGTAATTGCAAAGGTGCATATCTGTTAGCCATATTCACAGGGATAAGAGGGACAATAGGAACAACTGGGATAATAGGAGTAGTAGTGGTAGTATGTGCAGTGAATGGAGGTGTGGAAGGAGTGGATGAAGAACAAGGGGAACTAGGGGTTGAACGAAATAAAACTTTGATAGGGATTGGGCCACAGCGTGGGTGAACTGCTTCAGGACTATTATCAGCAAAATCCTCTCCTCGCTCTAGCTTCCTGAGGTTCCTTGGGATTATATTGGGATTTTCAAAAGCTGCTGGGGATTTGGGGCTGGATTTGACCTTGTATAACGTGAATTCTTTTTGGGAGCCAGCTTCTAGCTTGTTTTTTGGGGATTTTTCTAAGAATATAAGGGTTAGAAAGAAACTTTTGAAGGTCTGGTTCCTTCCCAGTGGAGCTTTCCAACTTGATTTGTGAAATTAACTGAGGATGGTCCCTAGTGGAGTCGCCATTATGTTATCACTCAGGTTGTCCTTAAAGCTCCTTAAAGGATACGGCCGAGGTAACCACAAACCAATCTTTGGACTGCACGTCCTAGCCTACCTGCAATCAGAGAGGGCTCTCTCTTTATAATTTAGCTTTGTTGAAGATGATATTAGGCTAGCTAATGAGTTCAAGGGGGTTTTGTTTATGTTTGGTGGGATGGGGGATTCTTTCAAACAGAGTTGGGATGCATAGTGTGATAAGTTCAAACCATTGGGCATGGAGTCGTGGATTAGGCTTGCTGTTGCGTTTTCTTGGTCACAAGAGGAATACAGAGCAGGATAGCTACACATAAAACAATATCAAACTGGAATATGGATGGAATGAAGGTCAGTGAATGAAAGGCAACTAAGTAGCTCTCATTATGCTAATAGAGGGAAGGTGAATGAACATTATATAGGAGCAATCAAGGATTCCTAAACAACATTCATATATGAAAGAACTAGTGTAAATATGAGCAAATCAATATTCATATTTAGGACTAATTCAGAGGAAAAACATAGATAAATTGCAGAAATTGAGAACAGAATACAACTAAGTGAGCTCTGAACTATTCTTTCTTTCTGCTATTTAGATAGTGAAACAATGATGGCATAAACACATATAAACTGTAAATAGAGATAAGAAACACATATTGGGCTATGTAGAAGCGTTAGGATTCCATAGTCACTCTTAAGACATTAAAACACAACAGTCAGTTCATCTCCCAAACATTCCAGCGATCTTTTATTATAGAGACTTCTAAGAAAATACAATGCAAGTCTAGAGAGGAAGTTATCGACCAACCAACCTTTACATAAATACAGAGGGTTGTTTAAATAGAAAATATTTACAAACATCCCTTGAATAGCTGTCAAGGGAGAAAATATCTCAAAATATCTATCAAAACAGATTCAAAAGAGATCAATGCAATAACTGCTTCTAATGCCAAGTTGTGCTGGAAATAAATGCAAAAAAATATCTAAAACAGGTGTTCATGAGGGAGCAGCCTCATCAAAATGGCTCTTTAGGGCTGCGCATGGTCCTGGAGCTTCGAAAAATGGACTGAAAGAGTGCCTTGAGCTACGCGCTGTCCTCTGTGTGATAACTATGCTTTTAAGGAAACAACGCTTCTCCAAAAACATAACTGGGTTCATGTGTTTGCCAATATCTGCTTTGAAAACCATTTATCTGTGCCTTTAAGTTGTCTTGCTGCCTTAAGTGGCCAAAATCTGTGAGTTGGTGAGCCATTACAGCTCAATGATGCCTTGCTGAATCTGCTGGGGTCCCTTTTGCTTCATCTGCCTTGGAAGATCTTCACTGACACACTCCGCCGCAACACTGATACTCTTTGCCACTGAAACTGGGCCTTTTCCTTCCTTGATATGCTTTAAACTGTCTAATCGCCCCTTTATCTGCCAATTAAATGCAAAAATAACTGCTGCAAAGACTTCCATGGCCTTTGGGATGCTATCGGTGCTGGCCGATCCAAAATAGTATTAAACTCTGAAGAAATGCCGCAAAAAGGAGGAATTGCATGCTTCTGATCGTGTTGAGGCCGAGACTGGCTCCTGGAGCTAAACAGGGCTTTAGAGCAATCCATAATGGCTTAAGGATGCATGAATTTCTTTAACTGGAGCCGGGCGCGGGCGCTAGAAGAAACCCTGTGAAAAATGGTTGTTTTCCTTTTATAAGGCAAAAATGCCTTAAAACATGAAATTTTACCAAAACTAGGGCGGGAGCGATCACTGTTCATTAGATTAAATCATAGCAGTTGGATCCGGTGCGGGCCGATCCAACGGCTGGCACTAACTCGCATTGGGGCGGACCATTGGTCCCAACACATAAAACCTCCGAACTGCCGCAGACCCGAAATGCTTTGAGGCTGCCCTTTATAACTTTTCGGCTCCGCCATATCAAAGCCTTCCCTTTTCGCTGTACAAAGGATCCTTACGGACCCGAAATCCTTATTGTGCCATGCTATAATTTATTTCGGCTCCGCCAGTAGGACATGGGGAGAGCCGCGAACAGATCATGTCCATTGATTTGGGAGGGCGATCCGACGGCCGGCGCTAAATCGCATCGGGGCAGACCATTGGTCCCAACATGTAAAACCTCCGTTGAGCGAAATAGCTGGCGGACCCGATCTGATTATAGGCCCTTCTTTATTACATTTCGGGTCCGGCCCATCGGTGAAACCAAATCGGCAGATTTACAATGGAACGGGTCCGTGGACCCAAAATCCTTTAAACTCTGTTGCATTTGTTATTTCGGCTCCGCCATATCGGAGCAATCCCTCTTCGCTGTGTAACGGGCTCCTTTCGGACCCGAAATCCTTATGCGCCGCGCCTATATTAATTTTCGGCTCCGCTGGGGAGCCATATATGGGGTTGCTGCGAATCAATATGAGCCGTTGATCAGCGGGCCCGAATGGGTGGCTGAGATTAAATCGGCACTTCGGCAATCGGCGGGGCAGCGGGTATAAACATATGTGCGATCGTCGAAATGGGCGATCGCTGAAACGATGTGGACCGTTGATCTGGGCGGGATGATGGACGGTTATGATTTGGTCGCTGCTTTACCGTCGGCAATATCGCGATAAGGCTTGCGATAGGTGAAAATGTTGGTTTTTTGCGATAAACTTAAGTTTTATGGAAAACTTAGGTTTATGCGGTAAAATGTGATATATGCGGTAAAACGTGAAATTGCGATGCGGAGAGCTCCCAATAGCGATATCGCATCGGCGGAGGGGTCGGGGGCATATATATGTGCACATATGAGTTGCGATACGCCGATTGCGAAATCGCATTGGTGAGGGATGGATTGGAGGTATAAAAGGGGGCCTACAATGATCGCTGCGACCTCCGACAGCGATATCGCATCGGAGGGGAGCAAATGAATTTGGAGGAGGGTTTTAGCACTAAAGGGAGGCTTTTGTGGAATTGGAGGGGCCCTTTTAATATTTTGAAGGGATTCTAAGGCATTGGAAGTTGTCCAATAGCTTTAAAACATGGGTTTTAATGCTTGGAAGGAGTCCGAAAGCATTTAAGAGGAATTTTATATACTTTGAGAAGGGTTTAAGGCCAAAAAAGAGTTTATGCCTTGGAAAAGGTAAAACAAGGCCAAAAGATGGATTTTATACATTTGGAGGGGGATTTTATGCTTAGGAATGAGTCCTAATGCATTTTGAAGATGATTAAGGAGGAAAATGAGGGTTCTTACTAAGTTTCATGCAAACTTAGTAATTCCCAAGTACACTTATGGTTATTTTTCAACCAGGGGGAGGGGATATGTATATAGGGGAGTTATGAGCATTGTTTTAGTAGGGGGAGGGAGAATAGATAGGGAATTACATAATAGAGTTAGTAGTCAATATGATAATGATGAGAACAAGCGCTAAGAATGATGTCTTAGGCTATCAATGGGGAAAATGACTTGATAGAAGAAGTGTGAATATTCCTTGAGTGAAGCAAATCTCCACCAAGGCAAATGATATGGAGAATGATGAATCTAAGAGGTATCAAGCAGATCTTGACGTCTTTAGGGGAAGTTAGTGAGTGATTTGGGGAAAGAGGAGGAAGGGGAAGTTAGACATGCCTCGCTTGAAGTCCTTGAAATGGAAAACTACCTAAAACTTGTGATATGAATAGATATGACACTTGAAAATCTGAAATGGATCACAAGTCATGATTCCGCAACCACAAAGCTACCTTCCCGGCCTACTCACCTAGCATTTTCTCTTCTTTTTGGTTTGGGTGCACTTGAACTAGCATACCCAGCTTTTCATTCTTTTCTTCTTGCTGTCCTCCTATCTAAATCCACACTTATTGCATCCAGGGGCTCAGATTAAGCTATTGAGCACCCTTGTTTCTCTACCTATCTACAAATCTACCAAGATTAAACAGTTTGGACAGATGTTTATTCTCTATATTCTAAAACAGGAAATTGAAACCTAGGGAGACCAAGAGTAAGCTATTTGGACCTCCCTTAGCTGAAAAAACTCATCAAAATGGATCAACTAATCAAAATTGGAACACAACAGTGGCATTTAGACTAGCACACTCTCATGGATACTTCTCTAGCCATCTGTAGCAAATATGGAGCACTTCAGCAAGCAAAGTATGACATATTTGGTATGTAAAAATGTCGATCATGAAAGATGATTAACCTGCTGCAGCAGGAAGCTAACAGACCAAATGCCAGATGAACACCTATTTTCCATATCAGTACTCTCTCCATGGTTTGCTGATATAGAAAAATAATTGGTTTCAACACAGTTCCCACCACACCTATCCTCAAAAGAGAAGAGCAAGATAGTAAGGAAAAGCACCCCTTTCACCTGGATTGGAGGAAATCTCTTCAAACTTGGCCGAGATCAGATCTTGAGAAGATATGTCAGGGAGGAGGAAGTCTTTGACATCCTCCTGACCTGTCATGATGGGTCTTGTTGAGGTCATTTTGTAGCAAAAAGAACCGCCTTCAAGATATTGCAAGCAGGATACTACTGGCCCACTCTTCATCAGGATGTGAGGAGATACACAAGCCAATGTGATCGGTGTCAAAGGATGGGGAAACCCACTCCAAAGGATGAAATTCCCATGCAACCTCAAGTGACCTTTGAGCCATTTGAGAAGTGGGGCATGGACCTTGTGGGGCCTATCAACCCTCCTTCAGAGCAGAAGCAGTACATCATTGTGTGCACCAACTACCTGACAAAGTGGGCGGAGACAAAAGAAATCAAAGCAGTGACAGAGGAAAGAGTAGCTGAGTTTTTGAGGGAAAACATATTCTACAAATTTGGGTATCCGAGAGAGTTGGTCACATACCAAGGCAGTCAGTTCACTTCCAACCTGATTGAAGACTTCCTCAAACATCATAAGATCAAGCATAGGACTTCCACCCCTTACCATCCACAAGCCAATGGGAAAGTGGAGGCCACTAACAGAGCATTGGAAGCGATCCTAGCCAAGTTAGTGAGCAGCAGCAGAAAATACTGGGCGTACAGATTAGTTGAGGCCGCTTGGGCCTACAACACAACATGGAAGACCACCATCCGGTTCACACCCTATGAAATGGTCTATGGGAAGAAGGCTTCGTTGTCAACAGAGTTTGAATTCAATACCCTAAGGATGGTAGCTCAGCTAGACCTAGACCTCAGCCATGCATAGAAGGAGAGATTACTTAAGCTCAATGGATTGGATGAATACAGATTGCAATCCCTTCTCCTTACAGAGGTAGTTCAACTTCGGAGAAAGATATAGCATGACAGAAATATTAGGGAGAAGCAATTCCAAGAGGGAGATTGAGCACTACTCTATGATTCAAGATACAAGGATTTCAAAGGCAAGCTGAGGACAAGATGGATGGGATCTTACACTGTGGAGAAATGCAATGACATTGGTTCAGTTCTGATCAGAACCATTGATGATGAAGCCATCCCCATGTTTGTCAATGGACATCGGTTGAAAGTCTACAAAAAACCCCTCTCCAAGCGAGAGTTTATTGAATATTTGAATAAAACAGTGATGGTAGTGGAGCATGTCTTAGCTTCCACTTCACCTACTCACTGAAGAAAAAAAGAGAAAAATAAGGACTCAAGTGAAAACCTCCATGAGGTGCTTGAGTCCCATCATTGGGTTGAAAACCTATTCTTAGGCGGCCCAGTGATGTCAAAAAAAAAAGGGGAAAAGAATAAGATCCCTGTGTAAAAACCTCCCTTGGAGGTTCCCAGGGTAGGAAATTAAGGTGAAAACCTCTCTGAGGCACCCTAGTTGTTTTCAAAAAAAAAAAAAAAAAATAGAAATAAAAAATGAATTTTTATTGCATTGTAGGTTCACAAGAGGACTACAGGGAGCAGAAGAAGGTGCCAAGGGGACCCTGACATTCATACCAGCATCCATCTCATATTCTCCACACCTCCCTCCATCATTTTTGGCATCTCTTTCACCCCACTGTACCTCTTCTTCCAAAACTGTGTTTCCTACAAGAGGCTCCTGTAGGAATTACAAAGAGCCAAAAGTTTCTACAGGAGGCAGTTTGAGGGACAAGGAAAGCTTCATGAGGAACCTATAATCCCTCTTACCATATTAAAACCTCCTTTCTATAATTTCCAAGCTTGCATCACACCGCAAGTATCATTATTATTTTTTTCCTTTCCCAGGAAAAACACAGAAAAATGATTTTTTAGTTTTGAAAAAAAAAACAAAAATAAAAGGAGGGAAAGGCACCATTAACTTTACCTGAAGCTTACCTACTATCCCTCCATCATTCATCTCCACCTCTGGCATCATTCTCGATCTCCAAGAATAGGGAAATAACTTAAGTTTCAAGGGGAGAAGTAGCTACAAGAGCTCCTGTAGGAATTTCTGTAACAGCTGATCCCATAGAAGTCCAGCACCAGCAGTAAGGGATAGCACATTTGAAGGCTGAAAAGGCACATGCAACTCAGCTCTAGAAAAAGAAGAACCTACAAAAACACACAACACATCAGCAAGCAGAGACAACATGCATGAAGGAGAATGAATGCATGCAGCAGAGAAAACCACAACACCTCACAGTCGATGGCAACAAATACACTTGGATTACAAGTAAGTAGCTAAGTCACTCCTCTATCTGCATTTGTGTGATTAGGAATCATACGACGGAAACAATATGGTTGAAATAGAAAGAGGGAAAGGTGTCCAGTTAACTTGGCCATCTTCATTTAGTTGACTCCACTTAACAAAGATATCACCCACACGTGCGCACAGTCAACTCAAGAGAAAGATGCGAAGGACAGGTAGTGGGAGGAAGAGTTAACTTCGATGTAGTAATGAGGGGATGATTATGAGGGGGGTCATGATGACCAAGCAGGTGGGGACCAACAGTCCTAATCTGGGAACATACACCTTGCCAGCTCAGCACTCATAACCGAAAACAACCATAAAAGGTAATGAGCACTCCTCCCTGCGCATTCTCACCACCTTTTCTTCAGTTTCTCCTCGTAACTCAGCCACACAATAGTCTTCTTTTGCCCCCATAGCCTTGTATCCACCATCCTCCATTGATTTCCTCCATATTTTTTCTCTCGGCATCTTCTACACGAGCCCTACAGATTTTCTACAGAAGCACCTACAGGAAGTCTACAGGAGGGATAGCGGGCTTCTACAGGAGGGGCAGTGAGTCATTTTCAAGGGAGGAAACATGATTTTTGGCTCAAATTTCAATCTGAAGGGGTAGGGTTCATGAATTCCCTATGTTGAATATCAAAATGTGAAAGAGTTGGTCTCAAATTGAAGATAAAATGAGTCTTTAAGAGGGTAGAAATACATAAAAAAATTATGTTTAAAAAAAAAAAAAACACAGTCCCCTCTGTTTTTCTATTTCACTCAAAATTCTTTGTCTCCACCTCCATATCTAGTTTTTCAAAATAAGTACAGGCAATATGACAGGGGGGTTTATGAGAAAAGAGCCACTAGCTCCACTAGACTCCATGCACATCCTCAAGTGGTAAAATATTTACAAGGGAAAACTAGATGAATTTCTTTGAGAAGTTTAGAGGGTTTGATGATGAAATTGCCCATGAATTTGCTCTCTCTCTGGTCCCTCACACAAGAACTCATGCTACTGTAACCATTAGAGGTCTCTCCATTGAAATAACCCCTGAATTCATCAGTGGGGTCACTACCCTTCCTCTTGGGCTGCCTTGGAGTAAAGATGAGAAAATAATTGACCAGGTTGCCAAGAGGAAATTTTTCCAAGATAATGAAACCCATGTTGAAGACAAAAATTGAATTAGGAGGGCTAGTGTACCATATCCCTAGGATGAGGTTAGCTACCAAGTGATAAAATACATTTCTTGTGAGGGGAGGCACAACATTGTTTATGGATATCATTTCAGAATCCTCCAAGAATTGAGATATGGCATGGATACCCCAGAACATCAAAAGCTCAATATCCCTTACTTTCTCTTTCAATCCCTCATTTACTCGAGCACCAAGGTACAAGAAGGAAATTCACAACAATTGGCTCACCATGGCCTAATCAAGATCCTAGTAGAATAAGCCCTCCATACCCTTACAATCCCTATAGCATGGGAAGTTTTTAGAAATATGACAGCTAAGGATGACATCAAGGCATTAACCTATGATGTCAGTCCTGCTGTCAGTAAGGAGGGAGAACAGCAAGTTGGAGAAGTGTTGGAAATAATATTGAGAGCAGGGGGGGGTGAATCATTATTATTAAATCAATTATTTTTCATTTCACAATCAGATTTTTATATGCTACTTCAGCTATGGGAAACGACGTATATACGCTACTATGTCTAAAGAAACTAGCGTATGTTAGAAAACTTAAGATTCATTAATTTTTGATCTTTAATCAGTGCATCAGGACTTCATTAATCATAAGAATAGTAAACAGGAGCAGTGAAACAGAACAGATCATCACACACATGGACACAAAGATATAAGGTGGAAACCCAATGTGGGTGAAAACCACCTGCTGCAATTCGTCTCTATCTTCTTTTAATTAGAAACTTCTTTTTACAATGATTTTGTACTGGTGCAGTCTTATACCAGTATGCAGGCTACTACCTGCAGAAGGCTACAACCTTCTCTCATTCTCTAGCTTTTCTTGGAAGGGAGCTACAACCCCTTTAGCTCTTGTACTAGCTGAGGTACTAGTACATAGGTGTTGACCTACAAAAGGCTACAACCTTCTCTTTTCTTCCAGGGACCACGTTTCATAAATTTTCAGACTGGATCCATGAATAACATCAATCAAACATCAAGTATATCTGTATCAACCAATCTCCTTTGCACCAAACAAAACTAAATAAAATAGTCACTTCTTCGAATGTTGTACCCAGAAAACAGTAACATTAACCAAACACCAATTCTGAACCCAGATCACTGCAGCAATAAACAGAAGTAGCTAAAACAAGAGACGTACGCTACTTCAATGTGTACAACCTACGTGCATACACTTCTGAATTAAGGCCAACCAGCGTATGCTATCTTGAATTACATAACCAGCGTGTATACGCGCCTTTGCTTCGCTGAACATGCTTCGCTGAACATGTGTACAGATACATAAATGACAATTCATACTTTTCACTTATTCAGACATCAGTTATACCTAGATTATTAGAATTATAGATCAAGTCATGCGCCAAAAATAATAGATCAAAATCACACAAAGATACTACTATTCAAGCCTTAATATCTTGACCCATCAATAGTACTTATTCTTCTTCTTGCGCTCAGGTTCCTCCTTGATTCAAATCCAGCTATGCACCATAACCCAATGACCAGTATTTTAGATTTAGCTCTTCATCAGATATTTAATGCTTAAGTCAATATCAATGCCTAATGATCTCCTTCCCCTTTTATAGTCTTAGGCCTTACACAATACCATGGTCCAAAACCATAAAGAATCAATACCTTGGACCAAATACCTAGGTTCAACACTTCAGACGAGATACTATGGTCCAAAACCATAGGTCCAAATACCATGGACCAAAAATAAGTGTTCCCACATGTACGCACTTTTTCGTGCACGAAAGTGCGTGCATACGCATACACATACGCGACTTTTGATCGGAAATACCCCATGTATACGCAACTTCGTCAAACGACACCTGTGTATATCTCTTTTTCTTTCATTCTGAATAGTGATTTTCCATCTGAGTGAGTTTCCATCAAGGACAAAACCTATGTCATAGTGCCAAACCTGTGTCATAATGCCAACAATCTCCCCCTTTGGACTTGATGGCAACCCCAAGTCACTCAAAGTCATTCTCCCCCTTTGAAATCAATGGCAAAGGGTTATGCTCCCCCCTCAGTTCATGCTGAAATCTTTGCTTTGCTGCACTGTCCATGCTTCCCCTGACTGTAGGCAAGGTCTGCAAGAAGATGTTCTATAGGAAGATACATAACTTTATACATCATAAATGACCTTCCTACCATCAAAGACTCATACATACACCCATCTCCCAACCAACTGGGGATACACTAAAAGTTTACACAAGATAAAACAAGAACATTACATTATCCATGTTGGAGAGGTAAATCCCCTCTACGGATAGAGGCGATCCCTACTAGCCTAGAATGGGACTAGCAACAATCAATCAATGCTACTGTGCAAGTTCCTAATTGCAATTAAAACAGGGGCAAAGAACACCTACTTGGATTCCAACACTATTGTTTGATGAAGAGATGCCGCTCTCGCTCCTTCGCCTTGGCTGGTCACAATCTTTCGCGATCCCCGCGAATAGATACCTGCACACACGAAGAGAAAGACAAACACAAGCGTGAAATCTAATAAAAGCAATTATACATCAGTCAGAAAGGATGTAATTCACATTAACCATCATAAGGCAAATGAGAATGGAACCATAACAGTAGTCATCTATTATTAAATCAATAACAGAGAAAGATACAACCAATGTTCTGACGCTGAGTCCTTCTCTTGAGGGTCCAGCCAGCAAGTCTCTTAAGCATTCACCCTTGGAGGTAAGTTCTCCCAACACAAAAGCTCTCTCTCACAAAAGCAATACTCACAACCTTCCTTAAGCTTCCTCTAGCAAAACCACACTTGTCACACCAACTACCTACTAGTAACCTTCCGCGGGGGAGCAGAAGGTGGCCCGACTTCAGGTGTACTGGAGGAGATAGCTGGACTTGAGGAGGGGACGGCGCGTGTAGGCTCTCCCTTAGGGGACTTCCTTTTCTTGGTCTTCTTCTTCTTCTTCTTAGCCACCTGGTTACTCACATCAAAAGTTTCACCAGGCGAAGGACAAGAGGAAGACGTAGAAGTAGGCGTCGAAGGGGAGAGATCCACCTTAGGATCAACACGATGTTGTTCAGGTGGAGGGACTGATGCACTAACAGTCGATACGGTAGGGACCAAAGAGGTTGAAAACAACCAAACAGGCAACCCGACAGTTAACCCTGGTAGGGACAACATCGCCATATACGGAGCACCAACATTCCCAAGAGGAGGGAACTGACCTGGATTCCCATCAGGGGGGGAACCTGGGTTAGTGAACCCCGGAAAAGTTGCCATAGCAAAACAGAAACCTACTCAAGTTAACACACACGAGATCTAACCAGGTAACGTTATCGTGGCCGAATAAATTTTTAAGACACAGGAACTGAACTTGACCTTTTCATGTTTCAAGAGTCGAGAAAAGGACGAAAAGGTGACTCTAGTCTCCTTCGAATGTTTAATGAGCACGAAGTGACAAGAAGCTCACTGGCACCTTTTCATTTAGGGAGTCCGAAAAGGATCAAAAGTGACTGCTCTGGAGATTCTAGGCAAAGGGTTTACCAAGCAATCCGTAAAACTGCTTATACACCCTGGCAATCGTATGAGAACCAAGGACTTTCCGTACTGTATTCAATCTTCCCGAATGCTGTTTTCGGTGCGTTACGGTTCGCAGGGCGGCAGACTCGGCTTCCTATGGATCAAGGTTGATAACCTAGTGGGGTCTCTCCTATATACGCGACGGTACGTGGGAGCTCAAATCTGTGCTAGACCACTATCGAGTCACAAGAGGAGGAATCACCCAACCATAATGTGAAACAACAGTGACTAGGTTTAACGACGCCGGAGCACGTCTCTAGCCTAGACCTCTACAATATGAGCGTTAAGTTCCAATGCGTTTTTAGATTTATTCGGTTTATTTTATGGTTGATCTTGAGTTAAGTTTCGGTTTCAGGCCTTATCGTATGATCTCTCACAATTACCTAGATGCAAACTACATGCCAAAGAATACCATTTCGTTCGATGAATTCTAACTATGAGAAGGTTAAGAGCTTTCAATCAAACAAAATGAACTCAAACAATCAAACAATCTAATGCAGCTAATGACAAAGAAATGATTTTTTTTTTCTTTTGAGAACACGAATCAATGAAATGCTCTTCTTTTCATTAACTATTGAATGCAAAAGATGCTAGTTTGATTTATTTTTCAATGGCACTATGCACTTTAAAATGAATTTTGAGAGACAGCAACACCGAGCAAAAAGAAGCAAAATCACTCAATGCAAAGCACAACAAGCGTGAAAAGAGCTGATTGAACCCTAGCAACCGTGATCTGTGTCTAGGTAGTGAAACAATCGAAGGATTGGTCCAACAACAATCACCTCAAGCAAACAAGCAAAGAAAGAAAAAAGAGGAAGGTTTCCGCAATAGCAAAGGCAAGCAACAACGAACTTTTGTGAGCAAGTGAACAAGTGAATAAAACAAGGTCAATCCAGTGAAAACTGGGTGATGGCACTAGGTCACAGGGCACAAAAATGAAATCCATCCAACAAGACTTCGCAAGCAAGTGTGTAACAGTTCAAGCAATAAATATCAAGTCATAAACCAATTAGAAAAAGCTGGAGATAGTGAAACCAACAGGCTCAGGAGGAAAAATTGAAACAAATTCAATTTTACAGGATCAACGCGGGTAGCGCTCAGCAACTGTGCACTGACAAGAGGTCACGCGTAGCAACTTGGCGCTGTCAGCGCGGAAGGACACGGATTAAGCGCGCTGGTTCGATTTCAGAACCGTCGCGACTGTTTTACGTACAAGCGTGATGACAACAGGTTTAAAGAAACAGATATGCGCTATCAGCGCAACTGTTTTAATATAAACCGCGCTGAGGTTAAAAAGAGGCAAAATCAAGCCAAAAAACTCCCAAACCAAGGCCATAACTCTTTAAACAATTAAGACACTTCCCAGATTGAACTAGGAGGGTCAAAAGCAGAGAACTAATCCCCAATTTCAAAAAGAGAGAACAATCAAACTCAAACACAAAGATGGACAAAAGAGACAAAAGGCCAGCTCCCCAGCGGAGTCGCCAAATTGTTGGAGAGGTAAATCCCCTCTACGGATAGAGGCGATCCCTACTAGCCCAGAATGGGACTAGCAACAATCAATCAATGCTACTGTGCAAGTTCCTAATGCAATTAAAAGAGGGGCAAAGAACACCTACTTGGATTCCAACGCTATTGTTTGATGAAGAGATGCCGCTCTCGCTCCTTCGCCTTGGCCGGTCACAATCTTCCGCGATCCCCGCGAATAGATACCTGCACACACGAAGAGAAAGACAAACACAAGCGTGAAATCTAATAAAAGAAATTATACATCAGTCAGAAAGGATGTAATTCACATTAACCATCATAAGACAAATGAGAATGGAACCATAACAGTAGTCATCTATTATTAAATCAATAACAGAGAAAGGTACAACCAATGTTCTGACGCTGAGTCCTTCTCTTGAGGGTCCAGCCAGCAAGTCTCTTAAGCATTCACCCTTGGAGGTAAGTTCTCCCAACACAAAATCTCTCTCTCACACAAGCAATACTCACAACCTTCCTTAAGCTTCCTCTAGCAAAACCACACTTGTCACACCAACTACCTACTAGCAGCAGCAAACCAAGCACTATGAATTCCACACTATCCAAAAACTAGCTGCTCATGGTAATGGTGGAGGTTTAAGTAGAGAAGGAGTCTCCATGAATGGTGGGAGGACAAGCTTATCTTCAAGGAAGGTGGTTCCAAATGACGAACAGACATGCCATAGAAGGGAGGGCGATACTCACAAGGCTAACAACCAGGCCTGGAACCATCTGGAAGGCTAGCTGTTGGAACAAATTCGCCCAAACTGGATCAGCGCAGGTGTAACAATGGACTGACGTGCTGACAGCGCATCACATAAACAGAGAAGATTGTGTCAGCGCGGCTTGATACTTTCACAGGGTGCGCTGGCGCATAAAATCCGACCAGCGCGGGAAACCCGTGTGCTTCCGCGCTGGCAGCGCACCAGTAACACTATAAGCCGCCCATCAGCGCGGTTATTTTAATAACAGACGTGCTGATGCAATAAACTTAGGCAAAGTGGGTCTTTTGGCCAGTTTAGAGAGCATGAGCATGGTGCATTTGATTTCATGAGATAGTAGGGAGACTGACAGGGAGACAGTGACAAATTACTGCGTAACAATCCATCCTTGGCATAGTGGGGAAACCAAAGTAAGCCATTACATGACCTTAATAAGAAAAGAAATACATGACATAGAGATGAAATATCTACAACCAGACTATGATAGTTATCAACAACTATCATCAGTAGAATTTGTCAATCATCATTCAAACCAGTAACCATGTTCTCCTTCTGCACCTGTTCCCCCTGAAACCAATACACTGTGATCTTGAACCAAGATCTTCTAGAATAATGCCAGCATTGCATTATTGGAAGAATATATATATGCTACCCTGAACCTGTGCCAGATGGTCTCTGTCAGACCCATATCAAACTCCTTTCATCCTGAGCCTGTCCCACTGTTTGTCTTCAAAAAAACATATACGTGACTGTATCCACATAAACCGGCGTATGTATGCGGGTTCTCCTCATTAAACTCACGTACAAACACTTTTCTATGAAACAGACAAGTTTCAACAGCAAGATGATGCATCAACTACTCCCAGCTTCTGTCTGAGGTATTCAAATGTCTCCCTGGGCAGTGGTTTGGTGATTATATCGGCAACCTGTTCCTTGGAGGGAACATACTCCAATTTGACCTTTTGTTCAAGCACTTGTTCTCGGAGAAAATGATATTTGATAGGTATGTGCTTGGTCTTTGAATGCATGACTGGATTTTTTGAAATGCTAATTGCACTTGTATTATCACATAAAATAGAGATAGGTGGAGTACAAGTGATTTGAAAATCTTGCAAAATTTGCATCATCCAAAGGAGTTGTATGCAACAAGATGCAACAACCACATATTCCGCTTCAGCTGTAGATAAAGAAATTGAACTTTTCTTCTTGCTGAACCAAGAGACTAATCTGGAACCCATAAAGAATGCACCACCATTAGTGCTTTTTCTGTCATCCACACTTCTTGCCCAATTTGCATTTGTATATGCATGAAGTGTGAGATCTGTATCTCTAGGATACCATTAGCCATAGTTTTGTGTCCCTTGAAGATATTTGAAGATTCTTTTAGCCGCCTAAAGGTGTGCTTCTTTCGGATTTGCCTGGAATCTTCCAACTATACCCACTACATGCATGATGTCTGGTTGGGTACCTGTCACACAAAGCAGACTACCAATCATGGATCTGTAGGTTGGTTGATGTACTGCTGCTGAATCATCATTGGCGTTGAGGCTGCATCTTGTTACCATAGGGGTACATACTGGTTTTGAATCTTCCATGCCATATTTCTTCAATATCTCCTTGAGTTACTTGGTTTGTGATAAAAAGATACCGTCTTTATTTTGTTTGACTTGTAAACCAAGAAAATATGTCAGCCCACCAAGCAAGGACATTTCAAACTCTTTCTGCATCAGCAAAGCAAAATTTTGACTCATGGCTTCTTCATTGCTACCAAAGATGATATCATCAACATACACAACAAGTATTATAAATTTATCATTATCAATTTTTACATATAGATTTGCTATCTGCTGATCCTTTTGAAAAACCTTGTTGATGGAGGTATTTGTCCAGATGATAATACCAAGCCCTTGGAGCTTGTTTAAGACCATAGAGTGCCTTCTTAAGTCTACATATAAGTTTTGGATTATTTCCAAGGATGAATCCATCTGGATGCTCAATATACACTTCTTCTTCCAAGTCTCCATTTAAAAAGGCATATTTCACATCCATTTGAAAAACTTTGAACTTCTGAAAGCTAGAAAGAGCAAGGAACATTCTTATGGCTTCAAGTCTAGCAACCGGTGCAAAATTTTCTTCAAATTCTATACCTTCTTGTTGAGCATACCCTTTACAAACAAGTCTGGCCTTGTTTCTAATAAAATCTCCATTTTCATTCAACTTGTTTTTGAATATCCATTTTGTCCCTATGACATTCTTATCGTTTGGTCTAGGAACCAACTCCCAAGTTTTATTATTTTCAATCTGCACAAGTTCTTCATTCATGGCCTTGACCCAACATTCATCTTTGTAGTCTTTTCTTAAATTTTGTGGTTCAGTGGAGGAGAGCAATGCTAGATTGCTTGAAGCTTCTGAAATAGTTCTTCTTCTTTGTACACCCGCCTCTTTCTGCCCCAAAATTTGAGTTTCTGGATAATTCTTCTAAACATACTTGGATGGAGTCTTTTCTTCTATCCTTATCTGTTCTTCTGGTGCCTCATGGGTATCTTCTTCATCATAAGTTTGATTTTATGTTGAAGGATATTCCTCATCATCTTCGAAATCTTCAGGTTTTACCTGCCCAAGAATGTTTCCTTCTTCATCAACCACTACATCAATACTTTCAACAATTTTTCCAAGTCTTTTATTGTAACACTTGTATCCTTTTCTGTGGGGAGAATAACCAAGGAGAATGCCTTCATCTGCTCTAGGTTTAAACTTGCCAAGGTTTTCATCAGTCCTTTTGATGGGGAGAATAACCAAGGAGAATGCCTTCATCTTCTCTAGGTTCAAACTTGCCAAGGTTTTCATCAGTCCTTTTGATGTAACATTTGCTTCCAAAAATCTTGAAGTAATTAACCATGGGAGTCTTACCATACCAAATTTCATGAGGAGTTTGAGTGTTGTTCACCAGGACATTTGTCTTGTTGAGAATAGTAACTGCAGCAAATGCAGCTTCACCGCAGAAGGTTGCGGGAGTTCCTAAATCATCAATCTTAGCACGAGCCATTTGTTGAACTGTTCTGTTCATCCTTTCCACTACTCCATTTTGCTGAGGAGTCCTTGCAGTAGAGAATTCCCTTCTTATTCCATATTCTTCACAAAAATCGAAAAATTCATCCGCGGTAAATTCCCCTCTTCAATCAGACCTGAGGCATTTGATTCTACAATCTGATTCATTTTCAACCAAGGCTTTGAATGCTCTGAACTTTTCGAAAGCTTCATCTTTATGCTTTAGAAGCCCTATCCAACACATCCTTGAGAAGTCGTCAATGAACAATATGAAGTATTCTTCTCCTCGAGGTGACCTCTTTCTAGTTGGACCACATACATCAGTATGGACAAGTTCAAGTGGCCTACTAGCTGATCCTTCCTTCTCAGGGAAATTTGTTCTGGTTTTCTTCCCAAACTAATGTGATTTGCATATTATATTGTCTGGAATTATGATGTCAGGGAGATTAGGAACCGCTTGATATTTGCATGCTTTCCTTATTTGAGAGAAGCTTAGATGCCCCAATCTTCTGTGCCATAGCTAGTGTTCATCGTTCTTGCTTAGATAGCATTGTTGTTGTCCTCCCTTGAGTATATATAAATTATTTGGTGTTCTTATGCCTTTGATCACTGTTTCTCCTGTATCAAGCTCATGAACAATACATCCATTTGATCAAAATATTACCTCATTTCCTTGATCACACATTTGAATGAAACTCAATAGATTATGCTTTAAGCCATCAAGATACATAACATTTCCAGCTTTGACCTTTTCTTTCAAAAAAACCGAACCTTTACCTTTTATGAATGTAGGGGTGTCATTTCCAAATGAGACCTTCTTTTCCTTTTCTAAGGCACTATATGATTGAAGTTTTTCTTTATCACCTATCATATGTTTCGAGCATCCACTGTCGATGAACCACTGATTTTCCTGCCCTTTCGCATATAAATCTATACCACATCTTTCTGGTTGCGGTTCTTTCTTCCACCATGTTTTGGCACTCAATGAAGCTTGCTCCTTCTGAGTTGTTTGCTGAAACCTACTCCTGCATTTAGAATCTTCATGACCGAAGTTGTTACAAATATAACATTCTATTTCATTTTCAAGAGAAGAAAAGTTATTTTAGGTTCTTTTCATGATTCCAGTCACACTCCTTTGATTTCGTGCTTCTCTGGTCATGATGGTCTTGTAGGCAACACATTGAGCTACTTTGTGTCCAAGTTTATGACAAGAGAAACATTGGCCATTGAAGAAATTCCTGCGATTATCAAGCATTTTATCCAAGTGATTGTAATTTCCATAGCCATTCATTCTTGAGGTAAATTGAGAATGATTTACCTGCGGTTGGTTGTAGCTTCTGTTTATCCTTGAAGTAGATTGCTCTCGATTTACTTGGTGATATTTGTTCATTCTTGAAGTAAATTGTCCCTGATTTACCTGGTGATCTGCATTGTGCCTTTGCTGTCGACTACACTAACCTAACCAGGACACTACGCTCACACCTACACTAACCTGACCAGGATCTTGTGCCCCGATTGTGAGCAGTTTGATCATGAAATGGTAGACTGTCCAACGTTAATTGCCCAAATGCATGAGGAGGGAGTGTTACAACCCACACCAACCCAGAATGTGCAGATGATGCGATCAAAACATCACGAAGAGGACCCCAGTATAAATATGGTGTTGAGGAGCGGCACAACCACAAAGGTGATTCGTGAAAAGAGCTTGCAGAAGGAGGGAAGAGGCATGATGTACCTACAAAGGGACCTGACTTTGAGATGGAACAAGGGATGAAGACGCCTAAGGAAACTTAGACGAGCTTCGTGGAAGCCTCTACTCCAGATAAGAGGGACCAAATAGAGGTAGGATTGGACCCCTCCATGATTACTACCTTTCTTAAAACTTGCATGAAGCTACTGCGCGATAGTAAAGTCGTTAAAGGACTACAAGAGCTGATCACTAGGTGCACTGGGTCGGGCGAGCCACACGTAGTCCAGAAAATAGGAGGACATGCTCTGTGCACTGGACGAGAAATGAGACTGATAGCGTAAATTAGCAACTATAAGATGGATCAAGTCATCCTGGACTTAGGCTCGGATGCGAACGTGTTGCCTAAGTAAACATGGGAGTGCATGGGAGGGCCTGCACTACAATGGTCCCTGATTCAACTAAGAATGGCCAACCAACAAAATATCTTACCAATGGTTCGTCTGCAAGGAGTGACCATGGACATTGAAGGCATAAGTACATAGACCGATTTCGAAGTCATAGAGATTGTTGATGACAGTAATCCTTACCCTGCATTGCTCAGAATATATTGGACCACGGACATGAAAGGAATCATTAATTTAAAGAGGCGGAAAATGACATTCAAAAAGAAGTCACTACAGGTAGTAGTTTCATTGGACCTAGCAGAAGGAGAGCACTACACCGAACCCATGCGCGATGAGGAAGGTGACGATGAACTGGATTGCATCTATTAGATCATAAATGCACGACCAAGATTGGGTGCATCCCACAGACAATGGAAGAATCTCATGGGAGTGTGATAGCACCTGCACAGTGGATTCCAATGAGGAGACTGAGCGATGGTAGAACCGATTGTAGGAAGTTACGACACTTAACTGTAATATGATGATTTGATCATTGCGATGTGTAACCACAGAGGAAAGACAACGGCTAGCAGAGAATGGCGCAATAAATGAGGGGCAGCTCACCAAGCTTAGCAATTTATGCGTAGCATAGGAACAGCCTGGTGCGTCAGAAGATGCACCGTGTGCACCCAGAGGGGGGTGCAGAAGCTGAGATGTAGGAGGCAGTTCCAGGTACGGATTGGAGGATGTGCACGGTAGCCAAGTTGGTATCGAGCGGTCGTTCATCAACAACGAAGGGTACGGATGCACATCGGGCGACCATCAATCCAACTGGATCTACGCAGAACGAAGGCTCACGCGGCCGGGCAGGGAAGTCTCTCTACGACTGAACGAACCAGCATAGACATAGCTCACCCTAATAGAGAAAACATTAGCAAAAGGATTCAATATCTCTGGGTAGCCATTTTGCGTGGCAAAATGCAACTTGTGTTATAGACATTTTTGTGCCTTGCAGCTCCAAGCATGAAATGTCCATAAACCAAGGGCTCCTAAGTCCCTAAAAGTGTTGTTCTAACCCCTAAAGGAACAAGGTCAACAAATTACAGCTTCTCCCAGAAGTTATCCACCAGAAACTGCTTAGAATAAGTCAAAACAGGATCATTTCATCTGCTCCACTAGCTAGGTGCGTTGCATAGCACCTAAACACATTGGCTAGGTGCGTTGCAATGCACCTAAATGCACTATGAGGGTGTGTTGGGCGAGAAATGACAAATGGCAGTGCCATTCCGCGAGGTGGAGAGACAATGGAAGCTTCTCGAATCTTCTCCTATGACACTTGCCTCACTGAATTCGACCAAGGATGAGTAAGAGGCCTTCAGTCTCCAAGTGGAAGAAAGAACTGACAGAGAGAAGACACTAATCAAATCACAAGCTGACTCATCCTCCTTACATACATCTATATATGGATCCCTCATCCCAGAGATCCAGAGGCTGGAATTTTGCACATTGTAAGGAATTGCTGTTGGTTTTGAGACAAATGTCAGAGTATTGGGTGATTTATGCTTTGTTGGAGGTGAAGAGGGGCTTCTTTGCTGGGAGGTTGATGCTGGGTCAGGAATCATCGGTTGTAACTCCTCCTGGATCTTCTTGTTTATTAATAAAAACTATTTGAGTTTTTCCTCCATGCTTTTGTATCATTGATGCTTGTTACATTTGCATGGTTAACCTAAATTGGATCCTAAGTTGTTTATGAATATAGATCCATGTCTTTGTATAGTGTTCTTCTTCTGTGATCTTACAGGTACTTGGTGAAGCTGGGCAAGTAAGGGAGCAGGTAGCTGGAAGCTGTCAAAGAAGAGAGGGATTGGATCAAAGGATTAGCGCAGGACACAGGTCGGTTCTTTCTACTCCTCTCTATCTATAGTTCATAAAGGAAATACAAAAGTAGTTTTCTCTGTTTGTTTCTAAGGCAGCTGTCACACCTTAGTGGGATAGAGCAGTTCTAAATAGACACTTTTCCTGGTAACAAAATGGCGACTCCACTGGGGATGATTGTCTAATTAGTTTGTTTGTGTATCTCTCTGTTGTTTGTTTCATAAACTTATAAGTAGCATTCGAACTGCATTTGCCATAACAAATGCAAAGTAGACATCTGTTGCTTTAATCCATTCACTGGATTTGTTTATGATTTTAACAGCTGATTCACAAACTATCTGATTGTCCTTGTGATAGCTCTTAGACCCTCGTTAGATCTACCCCTGATTGTGCATTACTGATTGTTTTTACTCGGCCAAAAAACCAAAGACTGAACTGCAAACTGTGACCCAGAACCCGGACAGATTCTCATTTCTAGCCCAGTGCAGGTATTGTTAAGAGTTCCTGCATTTCAGCGCACTTCGCGAAAGGGAAACCTGCGCTCCAATCCAGTTTCTCTGTGTTACAGGTGCACTAATCAGACTAGCCCTGTGTAGCTGAGGTTCTTGTGCTTCATTCTTTCCAGTTCTGTCTCTGAATTTTGCAGCCTGTGATCAGTATATGTCTGTTTAAAACCCCTTGTCCTTGTTGTTATTCCGCCTCCTTTGTACACAAGAACTGTAAATGTTTTTGTGTGTTTGTTAAGTTGTTTACAATTTTCCATTGCAAAAGTAGAATAGTCGTACTGTTGTCCTTTGATTTAGATCTGTTGCATGTGCCGATTTCGATCATAGGAGAAAGTTTGATTGCTGTTGATGGTCGATTATACTTTTACTATTGCCTTTGGTCTGAATTTGTGATTTTCTAGTGTCAAAAACGAGTATTCATTTCAAAATCGTAAAGTGTCGTAATCGTCTTTATCTTTTGATTTCGAAAAGAAGCTTGTTTATGTTTGTCGCTTGAAAGCAAATTTAGATTTGTACATCAACTTTCTTTTTAGCATCAATATTAAGGAAGTTGAAAACAAATACATGCATTTGCATTTGCATATAGACAGTCTGTTTGGCTTGATTTAGGAAAGTGCATTTACAGTGTGCTCTTTGCTCTTTGTGAAAAGATTGTGTCTTTCTTTTCCTCTAGTAGCTAGGATTTTCATTGCACAAAAGAGATAAAAAGTTTGTTTATCATCTTTAGATTGCATTTTAGGAATTACGTCTACATCTCGTGGTGAACCCAAAAGGCAAACTTCATAAGCAAGATCAACTTAAAATAAATTCATTGAATCTAATAACGCTTCGGAACTTAATGCATAACATTTAGAGGTCTAGGCTAGAGACGTATTCCAGCGTCGTAAAGCCTGGTAACTGTTGTCCTCACTGATGGTTGGGTGATTCCTCCACTTTGAGACGATAAGTGCCAGTACGGACTTGTGCTCCCACGTACCGTCGAGTATATTTTGGGAGACCCCTATAGGCTTAAATCCTTTATCCATAGGAAGTCGTGTCTGCCGCCCTACCGATCGCAATGCACTAAACACAGCATTCGGGAAGATTGACTGTCATACCGTAAAAAGTATTCTATAGTTTTGCGATTGGTTTGGTACTCCCTCTACCTAGATCTCCAGAGTAGTCCCTTTCGTTCCTTTTCAGACTCCTTAACGGAAAAGGTCCATCTGAGCACTTGTCACTTCAGGCTCATTAAAAATTGAAGGAGACTAGAGTCATCTTTTGTTTTTTCTCGACTCTTAAAAACTGAAAAAACAAGTTGTGTCAAAGCGTTTAAAATTCATTTAATTTGGAAACATACCTTCCCTTTATTTTAGTTGATTGAGTAATCCGCAATCATGGAAGAAATTCAATTTAAACCCCGTCGTTCGCGGAGGCTTACAAGTCAACCGTCTTTGTCTCTGGAATCGAAACCAGTATGGACAAAGCGAACTCGTTTAACCGGTTCCAAATCTCCTATCAAAGTTAGAACAAGTGTTCCAACGACATCAAAGATTCCGGTTACTCCAAACATTTCTGGAATCCCTTCCTCTACAGAAGAAGTTCAACAGCCACAGAAGGACAGTGATACTGATCCTAGTTTGAGAATAAACACTTGTGTTACCGAACCAGTTCCATCTACAACCAGTTCGGAGAGTCTTACTCTTCAAACATTTGTCGCTGCCGATTTCACACCTTCTTCAGCACCAAAAATATTTTACGGACCTAACGGTCTTCCCCTTCCACCTGGTCTGATTGTAATAGAAGAAATTGTAGAAGATCCTCAAACAAGTACTCCAACGCACTTTGGAGTCGGGATCACTCTATATCCTTCTTCATCAAAAGTTAGTCTACCACCAGCAGAAGCTCCTGTAGAATTGCTAGGTAATATTTTGGATAGACTACAAATGTCTGAACAACCTTCAACATCTAGGACTGTGTCATCTTACACAGCGACGATAGAACTCCCTGCTATCACTCCGAATATGTTCGCCAGCATACCATTTGTCCCGACTAGCTCTCAGCCGCTAGAAGGAGCCCACTTAGGGGCTATTTCGACAGTATGGTCCATTCCTGTTTGTTCATTCGGAATAATATCCCGAAACACTTATGTTGAGTCTCAACAAATTGATCCATTTGGAGGTCAATTTGGGCAGTTCGGTCCCCAAGGGCAAACAATTCCCTTGAGTTCTGGATCACCACCGTATGGGGGGGCAGTATGCCCTTTCATTATCCCCTCTGGGAGGAAATCCATACGGGAGTTCACAACAACATTCAGGTTACACTGGAATTACCTCAAGTGGTTGGGTACCTATACTACCTCAACAACCAAGAGTTGTGTATTCGATGCAACAATGCATACCTATGTCGAATATCCCGACTACGCCAGCTATTGTGACGGTGTCGCAAGTTCAAACATTGCCTGTTTTATGCCAACCTCGGGTTTCTCAGGTTGTAATGCAACAGCCCCTTGATGCCACAACTCAACCACAATCGCTGACTAGTGGAGCGACACAGGTCCAGACATGTACAATTACCCCTCACCTTGGTCAAACGGTTAGTATCGCGCAACAGCACACAGCTTCACAACCATGGCTGGTGCAATACCAACAACCGCAATTCCAACAAGTATACCAAGGTTCTGAGCAGCAATTCTTTGCGAACATTGGACAGCCGTACATTCAAAACGGTCAAAATCAACCATTTTACAATGGTCATGTCCACCAACCTTACCAAACATACCAGCATCAAATGCATTATGCCCGTATGCAAAGACCAACTGCTCAGGCAATTCCATCTTATCCTGGGTATGCTTCACCTAACCTGAATCAACAGTTACCCTTTGTGGCAACCTTAGAGTTACCTGATTTAAATCGGTTAACAAACGATCCAATTGCTTACGCTCCTTGGTGGCCAGCAATTCCGCTTAAAATTCCATCAGATATTCCTAAATTTAATGGAAATCCGAGTGAAGATCAATCGAATCACGTGATGACATTTCATCTATGGTGTTCATCAAACACCCTAAATGATGATTCGATAAGATTTCGCCTCTTTCAGAGGAAGTTAATGGGTCCAACAGCAAAATGGTACATTGAATTTCCTAGAGCTTCGTTCGACAACTTCAGTACCTTAGCCACAACCTTTTTAACCCATTTTCAATTACCAATAAGGTACGAAACGGGAACAGAACTTCTTACCAACTTCAAACAGACAACGGCCACTCACATATCTAATCATATACATGAGTGGCGACGTCGTCGTAGGATGGTAAAAACGTACGTCCCCGATCAGCTCTTATATGAATGGTTTATCAAGTCATTACTACCTTCCATCACAGAAGATGTGGCAAAGGGGGGAGTCATAACAGAAGAACAAGTTATCGCTCGTGCACAATACCTAGACTTGATCTACACTCAGTCCGTCACGCTCTACGACAAAATACCTGACGCCCCTAGACCGGAATTCTCAATTCCTCCTCCTCCTAAATCAAACAATGACTCTCATGTCGGCGATGGCGTGATTGGCACGATAGACATGAAATCGACAAAGGCTACATCCAAAAAGGCCTGTAATATTTCAGGTCAAAATGCAAAAGATGAGCTTCTTGCTTCGGAAGTAAATTCCGTGTCGATAGACAAAGGCAAAGAAACCAAACAACCATGAAGCAAGAAGAAAGGAAAAGGGAAGAAGAAGAAACAGGAGGAATCATCACCTGAAAAATCTTCTTCAAACCCTCCTGGAAATAGGAAACCAAAAAATCCATGCTTTATATGCAATGAGGATCATTGGACCTCAGATTGTCCACACAGAGCTGAGCTTAAAAAATTCTTCAAGAATTCAAAAACCTCCGCATTGTTAACTGATCCGTTTCCAAATCCATGAACAAATCTGGTTGAGAGTGGAAATGCTTCCCTGTCTCAAGTGCTAATGTTGTCGGTTTCAAAACAGCAAAATGATGCTTTGATATCGACAAGGAACAAGGATTATGGGAATCCACAGCTGTCGAACAACAAGGATAAAGATCAACCAAGTAGTTCGACAACAACTTCGACAGAAGTTGTGCCACCCACCATTCCTGAATTAACGATAAAACCGCCAAAGGGTGTAGTACACAAGTCGACATTTAATCCCCGCGCTAGAGCAGCATATCATTATAACATAGTGGAAGATTTGGCCCAATCGCCATCCGCTATGTCGACTCTTGAAGTACTACAAAATTGCCCATCCCAAAGGCAGGCTTTATTATTAGCCATTGGTGGGATTGACCCAAAGGATTCCAATCTTGTATCCTTCGATCATAAAGGATACGATCCTCAGTTACCAGCTCAACTAGCTTTCCTTGTTCAAGTGAAAGCCCTCAACAAAACTGTTCATCGAACAATTATTGATGAGGGGGCATCTACATGCATTATGTCGATGAGTTGCTGGAAAACTTTAGGATCTCCAACCTTGTCGCGATCTTAGACGACATTAAAAGCATTCGACGGAAGGACATATACCCTATATGGTATCCTAAATAACTTGAAAGTTGAACTAGGAGGGAAAACGATAGAAATAGATGTTGAAGTCATCGATGTGAATCTTGATTACAACATCCTACTAGGAAGACCATGGATTTATGCCATGGCAGTTGTTGTGTCGACCTATTTTAGAAAGATTGCATTTCCCTTTCAAGGAGGGATTACAATCGTCGATCAACAAAACTTCCTCCCCAATGGTTCTCAAGTTACTGGAAGCATTCCCATGATCCATGGAAGCCCCCATTCGCTTCAGAATATCGGAGTAGGCCTACTAAAAGATCCTATACTAATGGGAACTTTCACACTTCCACCTCCAATCAATTTGGCGGAAGTAGCGTCGATAGGAACCTACAACATGATATCTTCTACAAAGATCTCAGAAAACGATATCGACATGGATCATGCAGTGGTTTTGCCCCCGAGCCCAACGGAAATATTATAGCAATCAATGTTCCTAGCATGGGAGGAAAACCCAAATCAATGCTCATCAAGCGTTTGGATAGATAGGTCTAGAGAATATGGTACTCCTTCAGATCCTTGGTCGCGAGTGCATGTCACCGACGAAGGAATTGTCCAATCAGTGGTAATTGAAGGAGCACCATGGAATGATTCCCACCATCATTCTCTTCTTCCAGATTGTGGAGAAGATACTCAAAATGACCTTTATCATCCCTCAGTTTTTGATTTTCTGTCAAATACTGTAAATACGGTGGATTCAGAGCGAAAATTGTCCAACATTGAGGAGACTATAGCCATAAATATCTCGACCAAAACAGATGTTGTAGAGAATATTTATGTTGGAAAATGTTGTTCTCCATCAGAACTGGAAATATATAACGCTCTTTTTCGCGAATTCAGAGATGTCTTTGCTTGGTCATATAGTGAAATTCCAGGCATTGACTCAAGTATCGTTGAACACGAAATTAGGATGTATCTAGATGTCAAACTAGTACGACAATGGATAAGACAGGTGCACCCCAAGAAAGTCGCTGCCATTAAAGCAGAAGTTGAAAAACTTCTCCATGCTAGTGTTATCTACCCGGTTCTTCTAACCGATTGGGTATCGAATATTGTCCCTGTTATGAAAAAACAGGGGACAATTAGAGTGTTCGTCGATTATAGGGATGTAAATCAAGCTTGTCCAAAAGACAACTACCCTACACCCTTCATTGACCAGATAATTGATGGATGCGCCGGATGCGAAATCTTTTCATTCATGGATGGATTCTCCGGGTATAATCAAATAAATATCCGCCCACAGGACCAGTCAAAGACTGCATTTATTTGTCCGTGGGGCACATTCGCGTATCGAAAATTACCCTTTGGTTTAAAGAACGCAGGGGCGACGTTTCAGAGGGAAATGAATTATGCCTTCCATGACATCAAAAACATCATTCAACCATACCTCGACGACCTTCCGGCTCATTCGCGAAAGCGGACTGATCATCCGCAACATTTAAGAGCGATATTTCTACGTTGCCGAAACTACAAGATACGACTCAATCCGCACAAATGTGTATTTTGCGTCAGTTTTGGTCGTTTAATTGGCTTTGTAGTCTCCAAGGATGGGATTCGTCTGGACCCATGTAAGGTCCAGGCAATCATAAATTTGCCTCCACCTTCGAATTTGCTTTAGATTCAGAAACTCCAAGGGAAAGCAAACTTTCTGAGGAGGTTCATTCCAAATTACGCCGAACTTGCTAAAGGTTATACATGTCTTTTGAACAATGAGGTACCCTTTGTCTGCGATCAGGTTGTGCAAACTTCCTTTGATGATTTAAAAGATTCCCTAATGAAAGCATCATCAATGTACGCTCCTGATTATCAAAAAGATTTTAACTTGTATCTGGCTGCAGCAGATACAACAATCGCAATGGTTTTAGTTCAAGAAGTCGATGGAATTGAGCATCCTATATATTATTTAAGTAAAGACTTAAATGATATAGAAAGAAAATATTCTTACGTTGAAAAGCTAGCGCTTGCAGCTGTTCAAGCGATACAAAGATTTCGACACTATGTCCTCTTTCGGAAAACTATTATTCTGTCAGATTTCAACCCCATGACTTATATATTGTTGCAACAGTTACTGTGGGGCAAATACTCAAAATGGATAGCAATCCTACAAGAGTTTGATCTGGAATTTGTAAAATCCAAGTCAAAGAAAGCTCTAGTTTTCGCAGAATTATTATGCGATCTCCCATCGTCGTCCAACGATGAAACATCCGAAGAATTAATCGTGGATGAAAGTTTGTTTCTGATATCTACAAGCAATGAGTGGTATGGGGATATAATCATTTATCTCCAAACCCAAAAATTTAGGCCAAACACCTCCCACTCTGAACAAAAACGTATTCGATACCAAGCAAAAGACTACATGATCATCGGTGATACACTTTACCGTCGTGGTATCGATACAGTTCTAAGAAGGTGCCTCACCCATGAGGAGGCCGAAAAAGTCCTGAATGAGTGTCATTTAGGTGCGTGTGGGGGGCATCAATCTAGATATGCTACAGCACAAAAATTTTTACGAGCAGGATACTTCTAGCCAACAATGTTCAAAGATTGCATAACCGTAGTCAGAAGTTGCCATGATTGTCAAATTTTTGATAGAAAAACCAGAAGACCACCCGCACCTCTACAGCCAATAGTTGCTATTGGGCCATTTGCCAAATGGGGCATCGATTTCATGACATGTAACCCCACCTCGACCGGGGCATGGGTATATCATAGTCGCAGTTGACTATTTTACCAAATGGGCCGAGGCGATGCCTACATTAGATAATACTGGTGAAACAACTGCCCTCTTCTTTTTCAATCATGTAGTCGCTAGAATCGGCGTACCACAGGCTATAGTCACAGATCATGGATCGCAATTTTGCAATCACATGATGGTCGAATTAGCTGCCAAACGTCTCACGACAACTCTACTCCATATTATCCGCAAGCCAACGGACAAGTTGAAGCGATCAACAAGGTCCTGAAACACATGCTGCAAAGGATGATCGGAGTTCACAAAAGAAGATGGCACATAATCCTGTACTCAGATTTGTGGGCTTACCGAACATCGGTAAGGAATGCAACCGGGTTCACACCCTTCCAACTGGTATATGGCCTGGAAGCAGTCTTACCAATCCAGTGTGAAATCTCGTCTCTTAAACTCGCAATTGATCTCCTCCCCGGAACTTCAGAAGAAGAGGCTCGTTTCTTTGAATTAATCCAATTGGATGAAACCCGTCGTGACGCCGCCTTGGCTAACGAAGCCCATAAGAAACGAGTCAAGGCATAGTTCGACAAAAATTTCAAACCCCGTGTCTTCTCATAAGGTGACTTGGTCTTGCTTTACGACCAAGAATCCGATAAATTGGGAGTAGGTAAATTAAAGTCTTTATGGATGGGCCCCTACATTGTTAAACGAGTGTTAGCAAAAGGAGCCTACGAGTTAATGGATTATGACGGAATTCCACTGGCACAACCTCGTAATGGGTTGTACCTCAAGCGTTACTATGCGTAATGGTAACCAGTATGCTTTTGTTATGTTTTTGTTTTCGCTAAAGTGTTTGTTTTGGTCAAGTAATCCACTTTTTACATTTATTGCAGATGCCAAACCTATTGGAGCCATGTGTTTGATATGCCGACAGAGCGAGTCGTAGTTCGCGGAACCTGTCCTCCGCAACCTGTGCCATTTTTGATCCAAGCGGCGAGTTAGTAAGTTTCAGAGGTGTATGTATTGGTCGATCAATGAATAACATCGTTGAGTATAGCGCGTTGATAGAACTTATCTCTGATGCCATCACTCATGGTATACGCCGACTAATTGTTAGGCTAGACTCACAACTCATGATACTACAACTCAATGGTAAATATTTCGTCCGAAACCCAGCTATTTATCGCATGTTCCTAAGGGTTAAGATTTTGGAAAGACTATTTGATCTTATTCAATATCAACATATTTCCATAAACTTAAACACATTAACTGACTCATTGGCAAACTATGTGTTAGATAGACATTTGCAACATTTATAAAAAGAAACACATCATCAATGTTTTGCATGTGGATCATGTAGCTCAACCAAAATAAAACTCCGAAAATAAAAAATATATATAACTGTTTATGGTTTACACATAATGTTCTGTAACCAAGACAAAATCGGTCGAACGACCCAAAAACTCAAAATGCTAGGGGGCACCCTAGTCTAATGATGCTCGTGATAGCAAGTAATAGCCTGTGCGATCATGCATAGGAGACGAGTCCATCGTCTGGGCACACCAGTAGTATGTTGCTATAACCGCAAAGGTAGCTCGTCGGTCCTCAATCTGGAATACCAAGAGTGAGGCCCTCAACCTACTCCTGCAAAGCTGTGAGAGTCTCGGCCACATCGAGGTCACGAAGAATAGCCCTTCCGACGGTCTCTCCTGCTTGGGAAACAGCTGGTACTCTCAGGCGAACTACTGGACAAACGGGACCAACATCTGCATGTACACATGAGTTTGATGAAAGTCTTGATAGAATAAAGCACAAGGACATTATAAACAAAAAACGATAAACAACAATATGGTCAAAGATTTTACCAATGGCGCCCCACTGCTCTCCATCCAGCAGTACTAAACCTGGATCACCCCGGAAGTCCATGCCAGCGTATGGATACTCAGAATAAACCATATCCTGACGATCAAACCACCTGAAGAAGGTATCAGAAAATGAAATCTGAGACTGGCCAGCATGCCTAGACATATGGTCAACCCATCTCTGCATACGTGGTTTAGTAGGAGAAGGTAAATCGAGTGTAATGTACTGCGGTTGCATCAGCGGTATCTTCTCCAAGGCAAAGGCAGTCAAAATAGAACCATACCCAAAGTTCTTCAACCTCCTGTTCTTTATCTTGGTCAACTGTTCTTTCATCACAAGAAGTACTGCGTCGCACCAGTTGAACACCTTCAGTTGGAGGCATTCCAAGGCATGCTGCATATAAGATCGATTGGCTACATGAAGAGACGCACTACCAGCCATCCTACCAAAAGTAAACAGAATAGTCCTAAGGGTCCTGTCAGTGACATCACGGGTGATGATCTTGCCATCTTTACTCGGCTGAGATCCTTCTCTGCAGTACCGGCGGACATAATCTCTCACAGAATCGCCTCCTTGGGCCGAACCTGATAAAGAGATGGGGGCACCCCGCCTCGACAAACCAGTCAAGAAATAGATGTCTACTGCGGTCAAGGGGATAGATTTTCCCCTGATCTGGAAAACCTGATTGGTAGGATCCCAAGCATCGAGCAATTACTGCAGTAAGTTGATCTGCTGTCTCATGCTAGAAATACGGAAGAACTTCAGCAAGCCACAATTCCGCAGCGTGTACATTGTAACTGGATCATGTAGGGCAAGTAGGTCCTCTTCTTCATGCTCACGTTCTCGCCATGTAATGGTCATCTTACTCCAAAGACCTCTGAAAAACAAACAAGAGAGGAGTTGGGTCCTGATTTTGGTGAGAAACAGGCAAAAATTCCAACAAAAATTGTGCATCAAATTCCCTTTTTGCGCCCAACGCACCTGCAACGGTGTTCTAGGTGCGTTGAATGTCAGATAGCCTTTAGACAGGCCAACATTCAGCGCAGGTTTCGATACACTAAAGGTGCGTTGATAGCAGAACGAGTTCCTTAAACCCCAGGGGCTCAGAAAAGCTAGGAATCAAGCTCAAAATGCAAAATGGAAACCATGAAATGAAAGAGCTCAGGTTTAGCTCCTACCTGGTCTAGACGACACCGAGAATCATCCACAGAATCTCCCGAAATCAATTGGTGAAAATCGAGGGGGAAAAGCACCTCCAAAGCTCCAACAAACCAAGTTCAAATAAAATGGTAAAATGAGAGGTAAAATACACTTTTTCATTACTTTTATGTAGTTCAAAGTAAAATATTAGTGTTTTAAACTCGTTTTCAAGCAAATATTGTTCATTTCTGACTAGTTTGATGAAGCAGTTGAAAATACAGTATGATATTTGAAAGGACAAAGCTATTTATGGTAAAAATCAAAACAAGACCATCTAATCGAGCAGTGTTACCACAAGGTTCAAGTTCGTTAAAAAATAAACCCGCACCGAGCAAATGTTTCCACCCGCGTTTAAGCTCGTTAAAAAATGAACTATTCTCCGGTAAATAACCACCGTGAATGTAGTACTTCAGCCATTAAAGCCTTGGTCGTGTTTGCACCATCACCTCCACTTTTACATTAGCCGATCATTCACCTCCATTTGATTGTTTACCCATTTTGAGGAACAGCTGCGAAGAGTGATTTCACTAGCCATCCTTGTGACACTGCCGTGATTGGAAAATTCCAAACCTTTCCTGGAATCAGCTGCTACCCATTTTATCACTCGTTCCTCAAAAGACGAGTCTTCTTTAAGCTCTTTTCAACTGACTCGTAAAATATGAAAAGATTGCCGAGTCCTTGGCCTTCCAGCTTGTTAAAGGGACAGGAAGGGCTATCCCTCATCTAGATTTTAATCTTTTTGGGCCTGAGGGATTATTGCACAAAAAGATCGAGCTCTTGTTTTGTTCGGCTCGTTAAAACTATCGAAAATTCATCCCTTCTGTATTGTTTTATACTTTTTCAGACTTAAGGGATTAGATGACGAAAAAGGAATTTTGGAGTTATCTTTACGTACCTTTTCAGACTCTTTAAAAATGAAAAGGACCGAGTTATCTTTGTCGTTAAACTCGTTAAAAAGATTAATAGCGACAAACTTGTCTTTAGACGAGAACGAGTTTCACTATCACTAGGCTCGTTAAAACATAGCGATGGGTTTGCCCGAAGGGCAAATTATAGAACAAGCATATGTTATCCTCCTCAAGCTTGACAAAAATAAAGAGGTACTGGTCAGCAATGACTGGGGAAAAATTGGGAAGAAAACTCAAAGAATCTTTATTGGTAGCAAGTCGCTCTTGAACATGACACTTCCACTCCGTGTCCGAGTCGGGTTGGGTTGTTTCATTCACCGGTCACATCGCCATGGTCACACCATACCATCCACATTTGGGGTTAATGCTACTGATCCATCACATCACTGTCGCCGACATGTTCAAGAGAAGTCATCCAGAGAAGCCACCTGTTTCCCACCCACTGCCATACATTATACTCCATTCTTTCATGACCGCCACCCTGAACCGTATATCATCAGATCGTTTTCACCTCCATCAAAATCATTTGCTCTGTTCCATGTCATTGATGTGGGATTCGTTAAGGCCCTCCTGTGACGGATCACTTCTTGTCGACATCAACTCATTATCCAAGAAGTTGGTCTAGGAACACCCCATTCAGTACTTTGAAGCTTGCATGCCTCAATGGCAAGTTTCTCACTTCCGGCGACAGGTTTACATCAATGACCTTTGACCAAAAGATTTTTCGTGGTGTTCGACGCCAAGTCCTTTATTCACACCACGTGAATTGTACTGCAGTACCTTGAGGATCATTATCATTATCGGTGATTCCTCTCACGCTTGTTAACAGTTTAAATCATTGACTGGTAATCAAGCGATGTCTTTCCATGTTCGACTTCAGGACATTTCTCACATGGATCGACTTGTACTTTGAGTGAATATCGGACGAGATTGAAGACCCCGGATCTAGTTTCATCCATCGGGGCTGCGATATATATTCAGGGAAATAAATACATTAAATGTACAAGCATTGCAGCACAGATAATCATCCTACCAAAAGGATGATGGCTCTATCAGAATCATCAGTCTACACTCAGACGATTGTCTGTCCTATGTACATAAAAATGAATTTATAAAGCTGAGCATGGGAATGCCCGCCTCAGCTAGATCATGAAAAACAGTATGAAGATAATGTATTGTATTGTATCTTATTACAGGTCTCCTCCCAGCATTGAAAGAACTTCGGATCCTCATAATAAAGCATTTCACCCGATTAACGGCCTCATACTTTAGGGGGCAACTGTTATAGACATTTTTGTGCTTTGCAGCTCCAAGCATGAAATGTCCATAAACCAAGGGCTCCTAAGTCCCTAAAAGTGTTGTTATAACCCCTAAAGGAACAAGGTCAACAAATTACAGCTTCTCCCAGAAGTTCTCCACCAGAAACTGCTCAGAATAAGTCAAAACAGGATCATTTCAGCTACTCCACTAGCTAGGTGCATTGCATAGCACCTAAACACACTGGATAGGTGCGTTGCAACGCACCTAAATGCACTATGAGGGTGTCTTGGGCGAGAAATGACAAATGGTAGTGCCATTCCGCGAGGTGGAGAGACAATGGAAGCTTCCAGAATCTTCTCCTATGACACTTGCCTCACTGAATTCGACCAAGGATGAGTAAGAGGCCTTCAGTCTCCAAGTGGAAGCAAGAACTGACAGAGAGAAGACACTAATCAAATCACAAGCTGACTCATCCTCCTTACATACATCTATATATGGATCCCTCATCCCAGAGATCTAGAGGCTGGAATTTTGCACATTGTAAGGAATTGTTGTTGGTTTTGAGACAAATATCAGAGTATTGGGTGATTTATGCTTTGTTGGAGGTGAAGAGGGGCTTCTTTGCTGGGAGGTTGATGCTGGGTCAGGAATCATCGGTTGTAACTCCTCCTGGATCTTCTTGTTTATCAATAAAAACTATTTGAGTTTTTCCTCCATGCTTTTGTATCATTGATGCTTGTTACATTTGCATGGTTAACTTAAATCTGATCCTAAGTTGTTTATGAATATAGATCCATGTCTTTGTATAGTGTTCTTCTTCTGTGATCTTATAGGTACTTGGTGAAGCTGGGCAAGTAAGGGAGCAGGTAGTTGGAAGCTGTCAAAGAAGAGAGGGATTGGATCAAAGGATTAGCGCAAGACACAAGTCGGTTCTTTCTACTCCTCTCTATCTATAGTTCATAAAGGAAATACAAAAGTAGTTTTCTCTGTTTGTTTCTAAGGCAGCTGTCACACCTTAGTGGGATAGAGTAGTTCTAAATAGACACTTTTCCCGGTAACAACTTGGTAAGTTAGAAAAAACAGGGGCCAGACTCTAAGCACAAAGTGCGAAGCTAGATGAAGCAATTGATAAGCTGCAGTTAGAAGTCACCTATCCGGACTACGCGAAGGAACTAATGAAGGAAATGGACATGGCTGGCTCTCCTACACTACTACAAGCAGCGACCCCGCTATCATGGTTGCGATTGCACCCGGGAGTACAAAGACGCACAAACCGCAATCCGTTAGTAGAATCAAGGGAACGCAAAGGGTGCCCGCAGCCCGGGCTAGTCGGGAAACGAAAGACCCACACGAGGGGTTCGCCCACCTGACTATCTGTAGGAGGCCCAGTCCCAGCGCCCCATGCAGTTGGAAGAGGGTGCGAGACTATAAAACAGGTTGTTGAGAAGCTGCGCAACATGGCCATAACATACATACAAAAAACACACCTGCGTACCTGGGGATCGGTTGCCACGAAGGAAGGATGGAAAGTGACCGTTGTAGGTACTATTCATGATATGATGGCCCATTTAAGGCACATTGGAGTGGGTGGTGGGAAATTAAGGCAGAAGAGTAACCACCAAAATTGCATTTATGAGCTGCAGCAAGGGCGAACAACCAATTTTAAATTTGAAATCATATATAATCATAGTAAGGGTCACACCACCACACTTTACTATTCCACAAGAAAGACGCCCTGGGTCCAAGACAAGTGCAAGATGAGTGACAAGAAACTAGAAGAAAGTCCGTGGTTTCAGGCATTTCCAAAACATTACCGAGAAGCAATCCTCAAAGCAACAAACCCTACCACAGATAGTCTGAAGAAAGCCACATCGCAAGTAGTTGAGCTCCCTAAATCACCCCGGACACCACGGACCAGGAAGGACCCTCAGATTCTAGAACCAATAAGGAGGTTGCCACGACATCTACACTTTAGCAAGTTCACAATGGAGGAAAAGGGTAAAACTATCACAATTGAAAGTGACGAGGAAGAAGAAGGTTCTCCCACATATGTCGAAGAAGTAAACCCTGAAGAAGATCCCATTCAGCTAGTGCGATGACCCAAGTATGTGTCTCCAGGCAAGGGGAAGGTGAAGGTACTCGCAAATCTGGATGAAGTCGACACTATGCTCATTACCTCGTCTCTTCCAAAAGCAGTCCCAGTAGAAAGCTGGGTGGTTGGCTGTATTACGACAATGAAATTCGAAGACTGGGACCTAGCAGATACAGTAAAATTTCCCCACTTGGTGACTGACGTACTGATGGAGTAGAGTGTAGAAGGGACGGTGACAACACTATTGCCAAAGGAGTGGCTGTGAAAGGTGGAAAAAGCCGGGTTGCTCTGTCTCTTGTCTATTCCTCACTTTCTCTGACCCCCTATCACAATGTTGGTTATATGATAGTTGCTCTGTTTAGTCCATGAGGAAATATTATGGGTCAGAAAACCTATCCATATCACATCTGAACTTGTTCATCAGGTTTCACACCTTCCCTACAAAGGAAGAGACCCCTAGGAAATTGTTGATAGAAGTGGCGATGTCATGATGATATACAACCTGAAAAAGAAGTATAAGCTCGAGAAGGGGCAGCGAGGATACATCATTGATAGCATTTTAGATAATGCAGTCCATGTCGCCACCCAGTTGCTGGCAGGGAAAGTGATGCGGAAATGCCATGGCACTGAGGTTCCACAGTAGTCATTGCACTCACTAAGGAATGCGCAGCTGGAGAACGGTTCAATTGGTCACAGTTCCTTTGTGAAGAATTTCTAACCAACTGCCAAGAGGTTCAGGAGGAGGGCAAGACCTTCCATTATGCATGGCTGCTCCTGTCCATTATGTTGGTCACCACTGACTTACCCGAAGACAGCCAGTTTCCTATCTTGGACCAAGATTGGCCAGAAGCCACCAGATACGCTTCCCTTTGGGTGACAAGGGATGCTGGATGAATCTGAAACATCAAAATCTTTTGGATACTGATGGACGCGAATGTGCGCCAATGGATTAACAAGCAACCCCGCTTGTCCAATGAGATCTATGAAAGCATGAAGCATATTGCCGAGTTTAAAGCGGACATGCATTGTATCTACATCAGGGCACGGAAGGACCAGGCCCACGCATGGACCTTACTCCCCTTTGTTGCACATGATGGTGCTATCGACACGGTTATGGATACCTAGCCACCAGCATGGCGCAGACCAGAGGTAGTAGAGCGTAACAAGGCTGCAATCCGAAAGCAAAAGGAGAAAGCTAAGTGTGCCATATAGCAAAATTGAAATGAACATCTTGCTGCGGAGGTTTGAGCAGCTCGGGAGGCAGCATAGACGACAGCAGGAGGGGCTACGTCGACAATGAACAAAAGCAGTTAGAAGGCACCCACTAAGACGGCCGCGGAAGAACCATCATCAACTGATGCCCCATTGAAGCGGTCAGTGCAACCAGAATGACCGAAGCCACAAAAGAAGGCGAAGGAGTCTAAAGTAGACAGCGAAGTGACCACCTTAACCGAGGGTGACTTAAATGACATAGGAAACATTGTTTGGGGCGCCACCTAGGATGCCATCAACGAGGCCATGTCAGACCAGCAGATTGTGTTGGGGGAACTCCGTACACAGCTATAGGAACTTGGGATAAGGATCGCACCAATGGGCACCAGCGCTACTCAGGGGGTTCTTGGTAGGACAGCCACTGAACCATTGCTGAAGGCTCAAATAGCTCATTCCATTGCGATTCTAGTAGAAGAATTAATCACTGCAAATGCAGAGGACCGAGTTGTGATAGGATGGCTTATAGGGTTGGGACTAAACGTGGCTGTGCTACTGCGATAAAGTTTGCAACAGCTCCAGGAGAGCGCCACAATGGAGCTCCGCGCCAGAGAAGACCGCGCCGAACAAGTACTCCGGGAACAGAAGATTAATATAGAACAACTGCGCATCCAACAGGATGAAGAAGTCACACAGAAGCAACAGGTGGAGTAGTTAGTAGCGGAAGCTTGCTCGAGTGCCCTTGAGCTGGAGATTGGGGCAGAGCTGCCTGTTGAAACACGAATACACAATTTCGCTAGCAGGTTCCGTCAAGCCAAGGAGGAGGCCGCGCAGATTTAGCGGGAGCTCAATTTACAGATTGAGGAATTAAAGCTGCAGGTTCTGTCGTCGATGCCCCCAAAGATCACCGTGCAGTGCAGAAACATCATTACTTTGGGCGCGAGATGCTCACATGTTTAATGAAGGAATGTACCGACATGTTAACCCAGTCGATTGTTACGCTCAACTCCCTCCAAGAGGACCCAACACTTCAATGACTAGAAATAAAGGCCAGGGAGCTCCAACAAGGCTATGATGTGATCAAAGGAACTGTACAAACTATGGCTATTACGCAACGCTTGGCTAAGATAAGGGAGGCCCAAGACCTAAAAATTCAAGCCGACGCCGCGAGACAGAAGGAAGTGGTGATTAAAGCCCAGCTCCAGCCATGTCTGGATGAGGAATTTGTGGTCTCAACCACCATAGATCACAAGGTAGTACTTATGTAGACAGAATATGCCACCATTGAGCTAGCAGAGACAGAAATTGATGTGTCAGTTACACGCATGGAATGGATACAGCGAATGACGAAAGAGTTTGCTGCCAGTACAAGCGAAGCACAGAAACTGCTAACCGACCTCCATGCAAAGATTGCTGCACTAGCTGATTGACGCGGGATGAGTCACGATGATTGTGTTGGGGGATTGTTGGGTAGTAGAAGCCCCACGCAACAGTCATGGGGCACAAAGCCTGAAATTTTGGGTAAAGATAAGGTAAAGAATCCGCGAGATGCGTGGAGTGCAATTTGTAATAAGTGGAGTCAAAGGGGTAGTCCACCCAAAAGTAATGTAAAGAAATGTAAATGAGTCGGCCTGCCCATGGATCGTGTTCCATGGAAATGTATAAATAGAAAGAGGCTCTATGGGTAGAGGTAGCTTAGTTTTTGGTATGTAATCTTGGATCTGAATTGTAATGGGTTTTTGAGGAGAACAGTCTAAAAGCATCTGTAAGTCTGAGTCGAGGGTTTGGGTAGTGGATAGAGGCTCTGCAGCTGTGTGTGCAGAGGCCTGGAAGAGTTTGCAGCTGTGTGCGCGGACCCCTGCAGCTGAGTGTGCAGGGTGGATTTGGATGTATTGGTGATAAAGTGGAAATAAAGATAAGTTTCTTCTATAAATTCTTTGTTAAATCTGAATTATCACGGATCTGACTTTTTGTATGGTTAATATCACTGTTTGATCTATGTGCATATGCTTATGTTATGATTGCATGTGAATCTGAGTTTATTCTAAGTGCATGAACTAGTTAAATCTGTTAAATGTGTGCTTAAAGACCCTGCTAAGTAGATTGGATTGATACAAGTAATCAATATTACGAGTTAACCCAGATCTAGATCTACAAGAAAGTAGAGCAACGTGAGGTTACAGAATGGCACGCGAATCCCCTAGACCACATCTAGACATCCCAAGGGTGCAGAAACCTGGTTCTAGCACCCTCCCCTACTACCTCCGGTGAGACCTCAGTCCGCACTACACGGGCTGTTGCCGAAAGGGCCGGTAGCTACGGGATTTGCTTGGCTAAACAATTCTTCTGAACCTGGGTCAGGCCCATATAAGCCAACAAAATGGCCTGGAAGAATCATCTAAGAAGAGTCTTGTAAGGATAATCAAAAAAATGTTGGAAGACAACAAAAAGAGCTGGGATTCCAAGTTGAAGTTTTCACTATGGGCTGACAGGGTTACCAACAAGAAATCCATAGGAAATTCTCCATTCAAGCTAGTTTATGGCACTGATGCTATTTTTCCTATCCAGCTGATTCTCCCTATGGCCAAATTCTTGCAAGAAGAGCAAGATGAAGAGAATGACATGGCAAGAAGAATGAATAACTTGGTTGAACTACAGTAGATCAGAGAGCATCTGGTTGAGAAGTCAAAAGCTCATCAAAAGAAAAACAAAGAAACCTTTGACAGGAAGGCAAAAGTGGATAATTTCCAAGTTGGTGACTAGGTTCTCAAATGGGATTCATTTAAGGAAAAGAAAGGTAATCATGGTAAGTTTGACTCCTTATAGACAGGTCCATTTGTCATTGCTCAAATTTAGCAAAACAATACCTTTATTCTGCATAGTCTGGAAGGAGGAGATGTTTTTAGTAGCCCCGTCAATGGGGAGTTTTTGAAACTTTATTTCATTTAAGGCTTTAAAACCTTGGTATTGTAAATATGTTTTTCTGTTTTTATTTTTATGCAAAATAGACTCCATGCCAAATGGAACACTAGGAGGAAGATTTGATTTTGGTTTTACCAGAAAGGCAGTGGTCTACAGTGCTTGAAATCTCATAGGGAGGCTTTGATCCCCAGAAGGAGCCAGTGTTAGCCCTGAGGTGTAGCGCTGCTATTTTGAAGGCCAAAGGAGGGAAATGGCCCATTTTGCTATCATGGATAATTTCCCACATGGGCCATCATCACCCCATTTACCTACTCTTCTACTTACATTCTATTCCACTCATATTCTAACCCGACCCTCACATCATAACGAAACCCTCTTTCGCCTTAGCCTTAAGTAAATTAACCCAAAAACCCCAAAAACCTTACCTTTCTGCCCATACATGCCCTCCACACATTTCTCGAGGACATCCCATACCTCCGTGTCCCTCCACCGTCGATCCCCCCCACCAATCTGACGGCCCACATTTCACCCGATCGACGAGACATGCTTGATTGATCTTCACCATTAGATCACTCCTGCCAGATCTAACGATTGTTGCTCATATTGCATGGGCAACTAGCGAGAGGAATACCCACCCGATAAAGGCGATTTTCTCTCTCCTCCGCCGCTACAAGGCATGCAATGACTGGCATTGGGCGGAGTCCACCCTTTGCCTCTTACCACTTGATAAGTTCCCGATAAAAACCATAACCACCCAAACAAAACCCCCGGGCACTACCGTCCAAGCACCTCCTCCGCTCGATAGCCGTCCGATCTACTCATCTAAAATCTGATGACTTGGACTTGGCCTCCTGCGTTTGATCTTCACCGTCCATTTCCCTCGATCCAATGGCCCTGTCCATGATCGCCTTGGTTCGCCCTCTGCCGCCTGATCACCATCCTGACCATAAATTCATCTCATCCAACGGCCCGTATGCCTCATACCCTGCTCCCCATCAGTCACCTAGAGATGAAATCCATTGGTTCTGTCAGTGTTTGTGGCAGTTGGATAGTTGAACTAAAATAACAGAAGGCATGGCCGAGAAGGGAAAAAAGCAGCAGCACGATGCAGCTGAATTAACAGGAAAGGATCATGGAACATCTTAGCATGTTTGAGCCACCTGACAGAGTGGAAAATTGACTAGGATTGGTTACTGAGGTGGTTAGAAATGGTGCCCCTGTACTCATGCCTGTCTAATTATGGCATCAGACAGTCAATAAGACATTGGGATAGATTAAGACATCTTGAGCCCTAGAGAGCCCGAGAGCATTGTAAAATCCTATAAATGGCTGGAAGTTAGATGGATCAGGGGTTCAACTTCTGGAGACTATAGATACTCTGTTCCTTGTAGCTTCTCATCTTCATTCCAGTAATACAAGCTTCTTTTGCTGTTACATGTTCAATGTCCATTTCTCTTCTATTCTAAGCTTGCACTTGGATAAGTCTATTCATGATTTCTTTTGTGTCTAATGCCAGATAACTATCATCTTATCTCTGCATTGATAAATTGGATTTACAATTGAATAGGTTATTCACGTTTCTTCTGTGTCTAATGCCAGATAACTGTCATCTTATCTGTGTGTTGACAAATTATATTTGCAAGTTTCATTTACTTCGTATAGCCAACCACTCATATATGTTTATGTATGCATCTGCTAGTATAGTCAATATTCTCCATCTATCCATTGAATCTATAAACTATTGAGCATTAGTGGTCTAAAACCTTGTCAAGCTGAGGGTGTTCATGCATGTCTGGAGTGAAAGCAGAGTTGAAGTGGTTATCTAGCTTGATCCAAACCTTCATCCATTCCAATAGTTCCTAGAACAATATTGAAGATTATATGTTACTAGGCATCTCCGAGCTACAACCTAGGAGAGTTTCCTGGAGCTCTAACAGTCACTATTATTCTCGAACAATTTTTTTAGTGCTTTCCACATTTTGCACAAGGTTTCTTTTCCATGGATATTTGAGACAATTTTATCTTGTAATCCCTCCAAGTTTATTCTTCTCGCCTTGGCTACATATTTATTCCATTGAGTAAGGTCCTGGGCATCAGATGCTTCTGGTTTTGCAACATCTCACTTGATGTATTCTAGCAATCCATTGTCATCCAATACCACCTCCATGCAATCCTTCCTTGCAACAAAATTAGAGGTTCCTTCCAAGGCATACTTTAGACTTAGTCCATTGAAGGTCATCCTCTCAGCTTTGAAGAAATCTTGTTGTACTAAGTGTTACACAGTATTTTGTCACCGACCCCGCATTCCATGATCCCGGGTTGAGGCGGTCACTGAATGGTGTCTGCTCTATGTCATACTTCAAAATATGTGTCTACATATTCCATATCACTCAAGAAGATTAACCATGCTCATTAGTCCTGAAGTTGACCCTTTTTACCCATGTTTCAAGATCGTCGCAGGACATCAGTATCCTGCCTGCGATGATGGCTCAAAGTGAACAAGAACCTCGCGACACTGTCGCAAGAATACATTTGTTCTCTACGATGGTCATAATTTAGGGATCGTCGCAAGTCATTAGTATCCTGTCTACGACGATAGCCCAGAATTCACTAACGCCTTGCAACATCGTCTTTGAGTCTTAGTGTTTGACCATCAACAACCCAGATATGGCAAATAAGTTCAAACATAATGCTTCTAGGTGGTTCTAGAGCTAGCTCTTGGGTCATGGAAGTTCGCCTCTCCTCATTTGAGATGGTGGTTATACCTTTTGAGTAACCTCCCTTGAATATAAGCTTCCTCTCCCCTCATTTATGGAGGCTCCTCCTCTTATAAAAGCATCCTCCATGACTATGATCAGCTAGTTGGTGGTTCCTAGTTGGGAGTTCTGAGAGTGCTAGCTGAGTTTTGGTGTGCTAGTTCTTAACTTGCTGGATTGATAGCTTTCAATTTGGATTGTTGTGGGTTGGGAGAGTAAAATGGATATGTAAGAAGGAATTCTTGTTGTGATTGCCTTAGTTTCATACTTGTGCTTTTTGGGTGAGAGAGAGAGTCATTAGTCTTTCTGGGAGACCTTTGAGAGTGAATGCTTATGGAGACATACTGATTGGACCCTTTAAGGAAGCTTGCGATGTCAAGGTGTGGTTGTAAGCTTTACTATTGTTCATATTAATAAAATCAATGGTAAGTTCCCTCTATGGACAGAGACAACCCCTTTAGCCCTAGAGTGGGTCTAGTCACAGCAAGACAAAAACAATAGCTAATTCCTTAAATAATTTTCGTTGAAGAAACCTACCATAAATTGGTGTTCGATGAATTTTTCCTCACGTCACTTCAGCTATAGCTTTCTTCTCCTTAATGAATGATGCACCTGAAGCAACGTAAGAAAACGACAAAACACATAATAGAGCACAACAACGAACTATCTACTTATAAAGTCAAGGAGCCATAAGCTATCAACATAAATTTCATACATGATATAGGAAATAACCATTGATTGCATTAATATGAACAATAGTAAAGCTTACAACTACGCCTTGACGTCATAAGATTCCTTGAAGGGTCCAATCAGTATGTCTCCACAAGCATTCACTCTCGAGGGTCTCCGAGAAAGACTAATGACTCTCTCTCTCACCCAAAAAGCACAAGTATGAAACTAAGGCAATCACAACAAGGATTCTTTCTTACAAAACCATTTTACTCTCTCAACCCACAACAATCCAAACTGAAAGCTATCAATCCAACAAGCTAAGAACTAGCACACCAAAACTCAACTAGCACTCTCAGAACTCCCAACTAGTAACCACCAACGAGCTGATCATAGTCATGGAGGATGCTTTTATAAGAGGACGAGCCTCCATAAATGAGGGGAGAGGAAGCTTATCTTCAAGGGAGGTTACTCAAAAGGCGGAACCACCATCTCAAATGAGGAGAGGAAAACTTCCTTGACCCAACAACCAACTCCAGAACCACCTAGAAGCATTTTGTTTGAACTAATTCGCCATATCTGGGTCGTCACAGTTCAAACACTAAGACTCAAAGACGACATTGCAAGGCGTTAGTGCATTCTGGGCTATCGTTGTAGGTAGGATACTGATGACCTGCAATGATCCCTAAAATCCAACTGTCACAGAGAATAGATGTACTCTTGTGATGGTGTCACGAGGTTCTCATTCACTTTGAGCCATCATCGCAGGCAGGATACTGATGTCATGCGATGATCTTGAAACATGCGTAAAAAGGGTGAACTTCAATATTAATGACCATGGTTAATCTTCTTGAGTGATATGGAAGATGTGGACACATATTTTGAAGTATGACACAGAGCATATACCATTCAGGGACCGACTCGACCCAGGATAAGGGAATGCGAGGTCGGTGACAAAATACTATGTAACAAATGCCCCCTAAAGCATGAAGGCCGAGAGAGTGGGAGGGGTGAAATTCTTTACGAAACCATAACTGAACTAGAACACCATCGCGAAAAACTTGTAGACGTAAATACAACTGATATCTGTGATAGTGAAAGAAGTACATGTAGTCAAGGTATGGGCACAGCCATCCAAAAGACAAATAGAACTGGTATGTGCTATGGACGTAGCCATCCAGTCGAAAAGACCATATGAAAACACAGGTATGGTCACAACCATCCAGAAAGACTTAGGTATGGTCGTAGCCATCCAATCAAAAGAGTCATGTATAAATAATCCATGCAACCTAGATTTGTGTGATATGAGCCTAGGGTCTTGAATCCCGTCCTGCCCATCGTACAATTTCTAATATGCGAATAAATGTGTTGAAGTCGAGCATACTATAAAATCTCTTGATTATCGGCCAATAATGTGAACCGTTAACAAGCGCGAGAGACCACCAGTAATGTCAATGGCTCTCAAGGTACTGCTAGTACAATCCACAAAGTGTGAAGAATGATCTGGAGTCAAACACTTGTGGAATCACCCGATCGAAGACCAATGATGCAAGTTTGTCGTCAAATGTGAAGAACTTGCCATTGAGGCATGCAAGCTCTAAGGTACCCGAAAGGAGTCTCTAGATCAACTTCCTGGAAAATGAGTTGATGTCGACAGGAAGCGATATGTCGCAAGAGGGCCATAACATTTCCCACATCAACAATGCGAGACAAAGGAACAAGATGTAGATGGATGAAACAGAGAATTAGAGGAGGATGTAAGGGAACAAACTGCAGAAGGATTAAGCTCTTGAACATATTGGCGACACGACTTCGGAATATGGCAACCTTTTGGTACCAAGGGATTGAAGGTCATGCGGAGACAACAAGGATCGAATGGAATGAGGCAAAATGAATAACCCAAAACCCAGAAAGCCAACGACAAAGTGAGGATATCCCAACCCGACAAGAAGCATAAAGAGTGTCGATGTTCAAGAGTGACAAGCTGCCATAGGTAATCAACAGAATATTTCCAAATTTTTCCCCCACCATTGCTGGCGAGTACCCCAAATATTTTTGAAACACAAGCTTGAAGGGGATAGCATATGCTTGCAATATAAGTTCATCCTTCGGACGAATATGACCTAGTGAGTTTTAACGAGCCCTAGGAAGGAGAAGCTCGGGTCTCATCATGGCGACAAGTTCAATGTTGTCAGGGTTTAACGAGTCTGACATAGGTAAAACTCGGAGTATTTTTCATGTTTAGAGAGTTTGAAAAAGACACGGAAAAGAAAACTCCAAAGGGGCCCTTTTCTTATGTTTGTGTCTCTCAAGCCTGAAAAGGTACAAAATGATACTCGAGAGAACACTTTGACCATTTCAGTCAAGGAGTGCTTTTCGTAAATAGTGCCTCTAGCCCAAAAAAGTAAAAAACTTACTGAGGACATGACGTTTCGTAACCATTAACGAGCTCGAAACGACAAGGGCTCGGCAATATTTTCACATTTTAAGAGTCAGAAAAGAGATTAAAGTTGACTCAGAAAGGATTTTCTCAGTATTGATTGAGTATATAGTTCATACATCGATCAGCGCCAGTATCTGAAATACCTGTCGCTACACAAGAAAACGCAAGCGTAAGATCTGCCTCGCAAAAAAACACACCTAGGTCAAAACCATAATTGCAAACATTAAGGAAAACCCTAAATTTTTTGAAAAAAAGGCCTTAAAAGAGATAGTATGGTAAAAACCAATTCACTTGTGTTTTTTGACTGTGGTAAAAACTTAAAACATTGCGTACCTTGTGAAACTGGGTGATCGATTTAGGGCAATTTAGTGGTCCATTGCCTTTCGAGCTTCCTCCAGGTAAATAATCTATCCCTACCCTTGTTTTTCCACCGAAATTAGATGCATTTTCATGTTTTAGACTGGGGTTTGAAGAGATTTTTTGATCAAAAATTCTGCCTCAGTCATCACAAGTTTCTCCGTCGGGTTGCAACAACTGAGGAATTTACACAGGGAAAAAAGGGTATCATTGTAGGAAAGTGATATACACTTGCAACGACCCGCAGGTTTGTGAATTGTGCAAATTAGCCGTCGCAACTATTTTAAGAATAGCTGTGACAAGCGCTGAAACCCAAAAACTTCATTTATAATCAGTTTTAAACAGTTAAAATTGTTGGATGGCTTCTAACAAAGGGTTGTTTATGCATGCAGGGATAAACGATGGCATTTGTATGGCAAGAATGTACCCATGACCATGATGATGAAATGGGAATGGACAATCCACATTTTTTGAATATTCTGAAGAACTGTGGGTTACTAAAGTTCTTCCTAACACCACTGTTAAGGGCAAAATTAGATCTCTTGGAGTACCTAATCTGAGCATGGAATCCAAACGAAGGCAAGTTCATAATCCATGGGCAAGAAATCTAATTTGATGCCACATACATCTATTTTTTGACTAGATTGTCAAGAAGAGGAAAGATGCCCTGCATGGTGGGAACTCGGGTTACTGGAGACTCGATGGATACACTCATTGCACGACTGTGCCCCCTAGGAGCACAAAAATCATCAACAAGTGGCAAGCTCCAAATTGTCACTGTCAATAATTTTTCACTACAAGTTTTTCTATTTAACATAACCAGAGTAGCTGGGTCCCAAGCCTAGCACGAGGAAACCAAGAATCAATTACGGTTGGCCCAAGATTGCTTGAAACCCACTATGTTTAACTAGGCAGAGGCCGTGTCTCTTAATATAAAGAGACAACTGACCAAATTCCATCAAGGTGAGGCCAAATAGTTTGGCTACGGCTCAATCTTGATATTGCTCATGCTGGAGCGAGTACCAATTCTCTAGCGACAGGACGTGACGGTGGGATGGGTAGGGCCATGGTAGACATGGATCACTCGATGGGCGCTTTTGATGCCACGAGGAGGCGGTGGCTAGCCTACATCATGGGGCCCATAATTTATTGAGTGGAAAAACTGCCAACCAATTGTAGTCGAGGATTGGCCGTACGTTGGGATGGACTTTAGGGGAGATCCAGACATGTTGATTCCACCTGGTGAACAGTGGGATGAGAGAGGTAAAATACTTAGCTTGACCGACCAACTTTTTGTAATTTTTTTGGTGTCTTTGGATTTTTAAATATACATGCCCTAATTGTTATGTTCAGTTCTTTGCAGATGTTGGACCTGAGAGACTAGTAGGTCTCGCTCCTACTTCCCGGAGGGTTACTAGAGAGATTGACTTACCACCCCCAAGTGGATATGATGAGGAGGAGATAGCCCGTAACTTAGAGGGCTTGACAAAGGGGATCCCAGACTACAGAGGATTTGAGGAGATTCCCAGGCAGTACCAGTGACACACCACGGGTGTGTCAAACAGGATACACTGGCTACTTCGATGTGTGGTCCGAGCAATAGTCTACTATAGAGAGCATAATGCATAGTAGACTTCTGGGCTTCCTTTCTGCAGAGTTTTGAGAGACATGTGTCTCACGATGTAACTGAACATACATATTTTTTGGACATATATATATATTTTTTGAGCGCCATGGTGTGCAACACACGATATAGATCTATCTATGTTTCAATGTCTCTGCTTATTATGTCTGAATGCTTGTCTATGATTTATAATTTGCGCAAATGTCTACCTAATACATAATTCACTAATGCATTAGTCAACATATTTAACATCTGCATAACACACAAAAGACACAATAAGCAAGAAATCACTTGACACACCAAACCAAAAATAGGTACATCGGCACACTGGTTCCTTTTTACACGAGCTTGAACTGTGGAGAATTATGCTTGGATTCGGTTTCATGTTTACACAAGCTTGAAACGAAAAAACTATTCTTGAATAAGGTTCGCATGCCCCCAACATAATGATCCGATCGAGGTACATGCCCCCCAAGCTTCATTGCATTCAACTAGGTGGATGTAATGAAGGTTCACTTTCGAGATCCAGGAAAGACTCGACTAGGGTTTTACGAGATCTCAATCAAAGACCCAATTGGGAAAAGGGAGTAGTTTCATTGTTTAACAAGGTTCACATAGTGAAAGAACTATCCTCAAGACATTTTTTTCATTTTTTAACGAGGTCGACACAAGAAAAGAACTCTCCTCAGGCCTCTTGTTTCATTTTTTAAATGAGGTTGACACAAGATCGAGAACTTTCCTCAAGACTCCTTGATTCACTTTTTAACGAGCTTGACACAAGATAAGGAACTATGATCCATGGTGCTCGTTTCATTTTTTAATGAGGTCGACACAGGAGCAAGAACTATCCTCATAGCACCTTGATTCATTTTTAAATGAGGTTGACACAAGATCACGAACTATCCTCGGGACTCCTTGTTTCATTTTTTAACGAGGTCGAAACAAGAAAAGAACTATCCTCAGGACATTTTTCATGGGCCATACGAGAACATGAATCCCAAGAGGTCTTCACTGGATGGAAGAACCATGCTCTGGGAGGAATACATGTCATTGGGCACCAACGACAGATTAGGTTCCAATGCCCCCAGTACATGATGTATGAGACCATATTAAATATACATGGTTGTAAGCTTTACTATTGTTCATATTAAATATACATGCCCTAATTGTTATGTTCAATTATTTGTAGATGTTGGACCTGAGAGACCAGTAGGTCTCGCTCCTACTGCCCGAGGGCTACCAAAGATATTGACTTACCACCCCCGGGTGGAGATGCTGAAGAGGAGATAGCCCGTAACCTATTCGGCTTGAATGTGGGGATCCCAGACTACAGAGGATTTGAGGAGATTGCTAGGCAGTACCAGCAACACACCGCGGGTGTGTTGAACAGGATACATCGGCTACTTCGATGTGTGGTCCAAGCAGTAGTCTACTATAGAGAGCATAATACATAGTAGACTTCTACACTTCTTTTCTGCAGAGTTTTGAGAGACATGTGTCTCACGATGTAATTGAACATACATATTTTTTGGACATATATATATTTTTTGAGTGCCATGGTGTGCAACACATGATATGGATCTATCTATGTTTCACTGTCTTTGCTTAGTATGTCCAAATGCTTGTCTATGATTTATAATTTGCGTAAATGTCTACCTAATACATAATTCACTAATGCATCAGTCAACATATTTAACATCTACATAATAGAAAAAATACACAATAAGCAAGAAATCGCTTGACACACCAAACCAAAAATGAGTACATCAACGCACGAGTTCATTTTTACACAAGCTTGAACTGTGTTAAACTATGCTTGGATTCAGTTTCATGTTTACACAAGCTTGAAACGAAAAAAACTATGCTTAAATAAGGTTCGCATGCCCCCCAACATAATGATCCAATTGAGGTACATGCCCCCCAAGATTCGTTGCATTCAACTAGGTGGATGTAATGAAGGTTCACTTTCGAGATCTAGGAAAGACTCGACTGGGGTTTTACGAGATCTCAATCAAAGAATCGATTGGGAAAAGGGAGTAGTTTCATTTTTTAATGAGGTTGACATAGTGAAAGAACTATCCTCAAGACATTTGTTTCATTTTTTAACGAGGTAAACACAAGAAAAGAACTATCCTCAGACCTCTTGTTTCATTTTTAAACGAGGTTGACACAAGATCGAGAACTTTCCTCAAGACTCCTTGAATCATTTTTTAACGAGCTTGACACAAGACAAGGAACTATACTCCATGGTGCTTGTTTCATTTTTTAATGAGGTCGACACAAGAGCAAGAACTATCCTCATAGCACCTTTATTCATTTTTAAATCAGGGTTTCCTTCAGCCCTACCTCACTTCCATGGTCTAACTACAGAAGATCCCGACACCTTCTTGTTCGAGTTTGCTATCATCTATCGAACTTATGACTATGTAGAAGACGAGCAAAAGTTGAAATTGTTCCCTTCTACTCTCAAGGATGTAGCACCGCACTGGTTCATGGGATTACCTGGAAATAGCATAACAACTTGGGCTTAGATGCAGCAGGCCTTTAACAACAAGTATCTAGACTATTGTAGGTCAAAAGACACTAAAGAAGAAATCTTCTAAATGACCATAAGAAGTGATGAGTCCCTGGAAGACTATGAAGAGAGGTTCTAGCTCAATTACAAAAGGGTCGGGTGTACACTTGAACCTGAGTCTCTGAAGTTGGTCCTACTGAGGGGAATTCGAGAAGACATTTTAGACACCATCCATCTACTGGCCGGGGGAGACATCTACCAACTATCCTATGAGGACACAAAGACTGTTTTTAGAAACCATTATAGAGTAGCGAGAAAGAAAGGTAGGGGGAGTCAACCCATATCCAGTACCTCTTCTTCCAATTCATCCATTAAAGGTGAAATTGGAAACATATTGGAAGACTTCAAGAGTGAGATGTTGCAGACTCTTTCCATGCAAATGGATACCTTACATATCAAAAGAAAAAAGGAGGAAGCAGAGAGAGCTTTGGCCATTTTTTTCCCTAGATGCACCAGGAGGCATCCTAGGAATGAATGCCCATTGCACTCTATAGAGGTTTGTTCAGTCTGTGAAGAAGATCATTCTACAGATAAGTGCCCTTCCTTTCCCGGACTTAAAGCTGTATACTAAGGGGCCAAAGGAGTCACTGAATAGATCTATTTCATAAACCAAAGGAGGCCGAATGGACCTAGACAATACCAGCAGGGGATGCAAGGGACATCTCAGGCATACTACAACCCTGACCAAGTCACCTCCATACCTTCTTGGGCCCCCCTTCTCATCCTTCCTGATCCGCACCTCCTCCTTGGTCCTTCACATCTCAATATCATGCCCAACTAGCCACCCATTCATTTCAATCCTATGCTCAGCCACAACCTCACTGGAATGCATCTCATGAGGGGTGGAGGCCCCAATACAACTCTCTTCCCGCTCTTCTACCTCCACCACCTGCCCAACCAAAACCGTTACATTCTACTTGACCAAGGAAACCCCAAATGCCTACCCAGCCAAATCCAAACCCGAACAACAGAGAGGCTCAGCAAGTGTATAGTGGGGAACCATCATGCCCAACTTATGCTGTGGAGAAACAAGAAATTAACTTGCAATCTGGGAAAGTTCTCCCAGATAGCCAGCCTCCACCTAGGGAGGTTGAGGAAGATAAAGAGGAAAGAAAACCTAAAGAAAATCCACCCTTTCCAGAGAGAATATCCATGACAATCCAACCTACCCTAGAAGAGACTAAACTCCTGGGAGAATTGAAACATTTATGTGTGAAGATACCACTTCTCCAAGCCATAAAATATGTGCTTATCTACAATAGGTTGATCAAAGAGAAGTGCTTTAGGCATCCAGGAAGGCACAAGAGAGATGCCCCAACCATCAATGTCATAGGACAATTGTTCAACCTGATGTTGGGGTAGATAATATTTGAAAAATATCTAGACCCTGGAAGCCCAGTAGTTGATGTCCATATCAATGGCACAATGGTCCCACATACCTTGATTGATCTGGGAGCTACCATTAATGCGATGACAAAGGAAACAATGCTCAAACTTAACCTCCAAGGCTCCTTGAGGAAGACCACGACAGTGCTATAGCTAGCATATCGCTCCACAGTGACCCCTGAGGGGATTGTGGAAGATGTGATGGTGTCCATTGATTCTTGGGAGTACCCTGCTGATTTCTTAGTTCTCCAGAAAAAGGAAAAGCTCAATGGGTATCCTCTCATTCTGGGAAGACCCTGGTTGGCTACAGCCGATGCCTACATCAGATGCCGAGTTGGGAACATGACCATAAAGAACGGGCACATGTTCAAGCAGTTAATCCTATATCCTCCTGCCCAACCCTTGCTAGAACATAATCTACCTCTCTAGTTGGAGGAGGAGGAGGAGGATGAAGTTTATTCTGGACCAATTTGTACATTAGAAATCACCATGGGGGGAAAACCGCAAGATGAGGATGATATGATTGAAAATTTGAATCCACCTCCCAGTGTATCACCATTAGAAGACATAGTAAGAGAAATCCAAAACAACCCCTCAACTGATCTCTCTGTGGCTGACCCCACTTCTCCCCGTGTTAAAAATATAGAGTTTGACCCAGAAAGAACATTGAAAATGAATCCATCCCTATCTACTTCCCAGGAGAAAGAGCTATGAAGCATACTGAGAAAACATCTAGATGCCTTCGCCTAGAGTTATAAGGAGATGAAGGGAGTGCACCCTTCAGTATGTACTCTTTTTTTTTTTGCTAAAGAAAGAGTCATACCTTCGTTATCATTAAATCAGAAAAATATTTACATAGAATACAACCATCCACAAGGAATCATGGATCTAGACAAAACCACTTTCTAAAAAACCAAGGGTCTCGAGTGAAGTGTGAAAACACTGATCCCTACCCACAAAACATCCCCACCCTTAAAAAGAAATAGTATCAAGGCCACAAAATTTTCCCAACAAATTCGGATGGGGGAAAAGCGTTTAAACACCATCATCAGTACTCCTTGCCCCAACTGACGGCAAAGGAGGACAGTGATGTGCCCCGTCTCTAGCCAAATGACAGTTGGACCTACCAATAAGCACACAGTTTCCTGACCGTAGATCCTCCAACTTGATCCAATGGTAGAGGAAAGTTTCACGCTGCAAAGAAGACCGCCTTTTAACCTTATGCACCCATAGACTTGCCCAATGAATCCTAGCCGTAGATCCACCATGTAAGATCTGACGGTCAAGGGTCATATCGCATCGAGAAAAAGTATTGCTAGTTAACGTGTGATAAGCGCGGTAAAAAAACCCACCCCTCAGCCACATCTAGCACGATGAGTGTGATCGCTCCCAAAACTTGAAAACCACATCTCTCCCGAGAGGTCCCCAATACACCGAAAACCAATATGTGGGCAGATTTGCGTCCTTGTATAGAGAATCAGGAATATTCTAGTAGCCACTAGAGCTCGGATTCTGGAAGCTACTGCCTTCTCCTTTGCAACTAGCTATGAGCCTATAAGAAGTAAAACCCCATCCCTCCAACCAGCTACTCAGGCCACAGAATCCTCTGCACAACTTAAGAAAGAACAAAAATAGGAAAAACTTGCAACTCATACGAGAGCTTCCATGGTTTTGATGCGATACACCATCATATCTTCGTCTGCTTGGGTATCGCATTCATCCATAAGACCATCCTACAGCAACCCATGCCCACCCATCGCGACCCTGTTTATGGTGCACTTCACTCCTTGATTAGCCAGTAAATCAGTCAGTTTGTTGGCCTTCCTATGCACATGGTTAAAACTTACCGTGCGTAGGCCTCTAAGGTGGAGTTGGATCCTTTGAAAGATCTGGATCAATCTCCAGTGTTTTGAAACCTTCTCCGGCTCCGAACCCCAACTAATTCTTTTGACTGTGTTCATAATTAACTCAGAGTTAGCTTCGATAATTACATTTTGCTGATTATCCTGCACCAGGAGGTCTAAGCACTGCTCCATAGCCATGGATTCTGCCATGTTATTTGTAGCTCTTCCCAAATGACCATGGAATATGGAAAGGATATTACCAGAATCATCCCTTAACACTCCTCCAAAGCTTGTTATGCCCGGGTTTCCTTTTGAGGCCCTATCAATGTTATATTTTAGAAAGCCCCTAGGGGAAGGATACCAGAAGTCCTATTCAGTATCCATAACCTTAACCTTTCTATTCATTCCCTGCGGAATAAGCCCCTGCATGCCTAACAGTCCTATAATTCTCATGTCAGAATCTGAAGGAGGATTCTTAGGGGTATTACGCACAATGGTACCAAACGTCTCCTTAAGTTGAGCCAAGGTCTGCTCAAAAAGACATTGGAAGGGTCTTTTTTCATTATTGAAAATTCTCTTGTTCCTTTCCTTCCAGACATTGAAAATAATGAAGCTGGGCGTGAGAGCCCAAGTTGAGCCAAGAATTTCTTGATCTGAAAAATTTCGCCTCCACTTGGTTAGGGTATTGATGATACACCCTCCATCCCTGTCACTCTTTTGGAAGATGATGGCGAAAGAATCCCACAATCTAGAGGTGAAGACACAATTATTGTGGAGGTGTTCCATGGTTTCTTCTTGGGCGTCACAGAGCTGGCATTTGGAAGGCCCCAGAACACCCTTTACCTTATGTTATCCCAAGTCAATATTTTCCTATGATAAACAAGCCACATGAAGAGTTTAATCTTCATCCAGCCTTGATGCCTCCATAGATTCTTCCATATCCTATCTGGAGCAAGAGAATCTGTCTCAAGGAGTTTACGTTTTGCCTCCCTAAGATTGAAGATGCCCTCATTATTGTTGCCCCACCTCAACTGGTCATGCCCCCTATCACTAGAATCTTCCTTTGTTCCAATACCTGCATAAGAGCCTCTACTTCAGCTTTCAAGGGATTATCTTCCCTATAAACCATGTTCCTCCACTTTCTCCATTTGCTTGCATTATTGGTTTGGTCCCAAAAATCTTTGACCTTTGATAACCCTATGATATCTCTCTCTCTCTTGAGGTCCACAAATTCCTCTTTTAGCGGTATTGGTTCTTGTTGCCATTTATCTTCCCAAAAAAGTGCCAGATCCCCCTCTCTGATTTCCTAGAAGCTATTCTGTTGAACTAGGCCTCTATTCTCCCAAGCCTTATTCCAAATACATGAGCCTTTTATATTTCTAGACATCCTTATATGATCATTAATTTCCCAAGTGCTGGCATATTTCTCAATCCAGAGACTAGCCCACTGAGCCTTTGGTTCTTTGACCCATATCCACCATAATTTAGCTCCTAAATCCCTGCATAGAACCTCTGGATCATCCAAACCTAGACCTCCTTGATTTTTGGGTTTGAAAATATTTTCGCAAGCTACTAAGGCCCATTTTCTTTTTTTCTCCCCCTTTCCCCAGAGGAAGTCTCTTTGAATGGTTATGAATAGTTGTAAGACTCCTTTCAGTGCTGGGAGTGGTGAAAGCATGAAAACTGGGATAGATTAGAGAATAGCCTTTGCAAGCACCAACCTGCCAGCCAAGCTTAAAGATCTAGTGGTCCAATTCCTGATTTTATCCTGCATTTTATTAATCACCGGCTCCCATATGTTCTTATGAAGAGGTTTAGTAGTTAGAGGGACTCCAAAATATTTTTAAGGAAGAGAATCTCTTTGAAAGCCTAGAATTCTGGAGATATTCCTTTGAATAGCAATATCGATATTAAAAAAAAAAGGATTTTAGATTTGAAGAGATTGACCTCCATACCTGTGGCGATGCCAAAGTCATTTAGAAGTTGTTTATATGCCAAAGCTTCTTCGATGGTAGGAACTCCCTGCAGCATGGTATCATCAACAAATTGTTGATGAGTTAAAGTTTATCCATTCTCAAAAAGATGAAGACCCTTGACTTTGCCTTCTTCTTTTGCCTGCTTAATCGATCTACCAAGTCCTTCCATCATGAGAATAAAGAGAAAGGGAGAGAGTGGATCTCCTTGCCTGAGGCCTCTTGAGGGAATAAAAACCTCAGAGAGAGAGCCATTTACCAAAATAGAAAATCTAGAAGAAGTTACCAAAGCCATGACCCATCTAACCCAATTATGGTCAAACCCAAAAGCAATAAGAACCCTCCTTATCTAGGTCCAGTTCAACTTATCATAGGCTCTGGCTAGGTCCAACTGCATGATCATTCCAGCCTTCCTGTTGCTAGTCAGTGAATGCACCACCTCCTGTGCTTGAATGATGTTGTTGAGAATTTTTCTACCTTCCACATAACCATATTGCTCCCCAGAAACAAGAGTGGGGAGAAGAGGTTTGAGTCTGTTGGCCACAACCTTGGATATAATCTTGTAAACCACATTGCAAAATGATATGGGTCTAAAATTATCAGGAGTAATGGCATTATCATGTTTAGGGATTAGAGAAATGAGGGAGGTGTTGATTTCCTTCAGAATAGTTCTACTCCTCCTGGAGTCTTCAACTACATTCAGAATATCCTGTTTAAAAATATTCTAGAAAGCTTTAAAGAAATCCACATTAAAACCATCAAGACCCGGTGCTTTACCGTTCTGCATTTCCTTGAGAACCTCACTGATTTCCTCTTCAGTTATTGGCCTAATGAAGTTGAAATTATCGTCTTTGGACACTAGTCTTGGTATATGTCTTGTTAGATCCTTAATGTGAGGCTCTCTGTTAGAAATGGTTTCCTTTACAATCCCATGAAAGTGCTGTAATAATACAGCTTCTATTTCTTCGTGGGTATTGAGTAGATGCCCTTCCTCATCCTTAATTGAAGAGATTCTATTATGAGCTCTGTTTTCCAAGTTTTACCTGTGGAAAAATCTGGTATTTATTTCTCCTTCTTTCAGCCATTGCACTCTAAACTTTTATCTCCAAAGTATTTCCTCTTGTTTACATCAGTTCTCCCAATCATGCTGAAGTTCGGTGGTTCTATCATAGATGACTTTATCAAAGCCATCCTTGATAAGGGATTGGTTGAGAATCTGCAATTTGTTTTCGACAACTTTTTTTCCTTCAAAAATATTTCCAAATTCATTCTTATTGGTTGAAGGGAAAGTACCCCTAGGGTCCTTTGGGCTAAGACTCTACCAGACTGAAAATTGCTTATTCAAAGAAACACACGCACAACCATTATCTTTAATTTTAAGCAAATTCTAATGTTAAGGGTACATACCTAAGGTCCTACGTTCGAGAAGGCCTTTAGGGTCCAAACCCTTCTTGGAGTTCCCTTCTTCTTCCTTTGACCTGTAAGACAAACAAATCAAAGAACACAACAGTACATGTACAAATACTTATGTATAAACCATCTTTATGCTATAAAGTTAGTTATAAAAATCTTTAAGTAACCACTTGCATAAGAATTCAAAACAAGAATCTCATAAGCATAAATAAAGATTGTTTCGGGAACAAAGACGTGTTTCTTTATATATAAAGGCAAATAAAGTACATATAATGGAAAGATATCACCTGAACACCTTCAGCAGGCTCCAAGCAAAGCTTCCTCCCGGATTCGTTCCAGCCTCAAGCCTCCAACAAGAGCTCCTTCCAAGTCTTACTCAATGATGATATCAAGGATGAATGATCACCAATACACATGGAAACAAGGGTTTCCTATGCAAAATGGGGGAAGTGCAGAAAGCACCAAGGACTTCAGACCTGGTCTATGGGGAAAATCTCAGCATAATAATCTTGCTCTTCTTTTCTCTCTCCCTTAGGCCTTCCCTTTGATGTCTTTTTATACCATCTCCAAAGTAGTTTTTTAGTTAGGAGTTGGTTGGGAACAGTTGGGCCACGGGCACTAACAGGTGATCAGCAGGTAAAACCCGCGATCTCCGCCCGAAAATAAGGAATTATATATTTTTTTAAGTGTTTTAATACATACACGCGGGTTGGGTATACACAGACCCGCGTGTACACGCGTTTAACTCAGGGCAATGTCGCGTATAGGGAATAAAACACTGTTTTTTAAATTTTTGGACCAGGTCTAGAAGGAGGGGTTGCCCTAGGCCATGAGTGCAGCATCACAAACCATAAGAGTGAGATTTGGAGCTATAACAGATGCCCCCTAATGTATGAGGTCAGAAGGGGAACATGATGGCCGAAATATATTATGTAAGTACAAGGAAAGGAACTCTGTCGAAAAACCGAGGAGGACTTCACCAGAATTCAGCTTGCCAAGCCACCGAAAGGAGATCAGAAAGAAACACTGTCTGAGGCGGGCATACCCATGCTCAGGAAAAGTAAAGCATGTCCACATATCAAGTACAAGCGGATCCACTAAGTATACAAGTATAAAATGACTGGAAGATACATAATGGATCATCTGATCATAATGAGTAAGTACATGTCTGGATATCACATATAAAACTGTCAATGATGCTGAAAGATGCAACGGATCACTGATATCAAAGACTGATCCCAAAAGGTACCAACTGAACATGATGGAATAGGATGGTACTACACTGCAAACTCAGGTGCCAGCATATAGAATGTCGCCATGACTGACTGCAACATATAAGGTGGAGTGGTATCAACTAGCAACAACAGGAGCAACTGTCAAGTGAACCAATGAATGCTGATACAACCTGAGGTCTTCACCGACCGCCGTGGTACATTTCTACACCATGGGAATGAATGATCTGAAGTCGACCATGTGAGAAATCGTTTGATTACCGGTCATTGATGTATACCGTTAACAAACGCGAGACTACTCACCGATAATGATAATGAGCGTCAAGGTACCCAGTACAATCTAACAAGTGTGAATAGATGAGCTGAAGTCGAACACCTGTAAGAATCTATCGATCAGGAGACAATGATGGTTTCCCACTGTCGATAGCGAAGGATCTGCCACTAATGACTGCAAACCCCAAGGTACTGCCAAATGGACTCTAGATCTTTGCCCCAGAGCAATGAGTTGGAGTCGATAGGGAAAGATCTGCTAGAAGGAAGGCATTAAGGCTTCCTCCATCAATCTAGCACGAGTGTAACCCGTAGGCCAATAATGTGGAAGGAATCGGACGAAAAAAGATGTAGTAACCCAACCAAAGTACGTTTCCGGCGTACACAAGATGTGGCTAGCGCACGGCAGAAACCCTCTGAACCAACCAATAATAAAAGCTGACACAGAGGCGAGCTATCCACCAATAGGGTCAAATGGAAACCAAGGTACTGCACGAATCCCAATGTGTGATAATGTATGCTGACGTCGAACACAAGGGAAACCACTCAGTCAAAGACCAATGATACTGATCGATGCTGAGCACAAGGTGACCTATCAATAATGAAAATAGGGCCAGGGTGCAGCTCTAGGCCTGTCCTCAGAGCAAGGTGTCGTCGTTGATAAGGACAAGACCCGCCAGCAAGAAGTCAATGGGGACCTTCTCAAACCGGCACGAGTAAAGGACCAATATAACTGATGTGATGATAGACATGACACTGACAACCAGGGATGGCCGACTGAAAATTGAGTCAAGAGACACCGCAGAAAGGCCGACTCAGGCTAACTTCCCTTGAACAAAAGCACGACTCAATGTGACTATGTGGCAGCATATGATGAATCTGTATAAGTTCGTCATGCAGGAGGCACGAACGAACCCTCCATATGATTGGAAGAGATAACCAATCAGGGGAGAACTGACTCGATAACAAGGTTATGGCATACCTAAGTCAAACTAAATCCCACCCATGCGGAGGAGACTTTGTTTTGAGTGCTTTGTTCAAGGGCGACACGACTGACTCTAGCTGCCAACAATAAATGGAAATAATGTCCCTGTTCCCGCTCTTTTTGGAATATTTAATTTTTTTGTCTTTTTCTGATAAGCCGGAAAAAGAATAAAAGAATGCTATAGTACAGTGGAAAGAACGAGTGTCGGTGAAACAGATGATCTAGTTCCTGGGAAAAGGAACGTTCCTATGCTCAATGCAGGGAGGTGAAAACTGGTCAGTGACACTCAGAGGTATGTTCCTTCCACGGATCTGGGTATGTCAAGCTGCAGAAGTCAAAGGTATGCAAGGTTGATTTTGCAGACATCATGGTCAAAAGTTGGCTTAAACACGAGTCCAAGTGAAGCTGGCTCTAGGCCAAAAGGTGCAAATGGTCAACATGCAATGCAAAAGTTCAACTCGACACTCATAGGAGCCTCTAGGGTATAAGGCCAGAACGAAGCGAAGAAGCAAAGAGGAATGAGTCTTCAACGCAAAAGTCATGGCGGGACTACAGAGGACTCCCGAGCCTACTCAAAACGAAGCAGCATGGGCAACAAATGTCAGTGAGGTGCTAACTAGGATGCCCATGTAAAGGATGGCTCTACCATCGTGTCATGATTTAAAGAATCGGCGAGTGAAAATGGCTAACGAACCATAACACGATGGGGTCGACCCTATGGCAGATGTATCGGTCAAATGGAGGCTAGTATGCATAATGCAGCGGAAAAATGGTGTCCCTAACCTATATGCCAGTGAGAACACGATACCTGCCATGATGGGTCAGCAGTCATGGAACTGTCTCGAACCGTCGAAAAATGTCCAAAATGTCCTGAAAAACAACCCAATCTCGACATTCCAAGCTCCCAAGTTAAAAGTGACATGAAACCAAACAAAATAAAATTTTGAAAAAATTTTGCATTTTCAAAACTTGTAAAAAGAAATTTTTGGACTTACCATTTTCACCGTTTGACTTGGAGAGCAAAAATTGTGGAGCAAAAGGAGAAAACTTCCCTGTGACTTATTCAACCGTTCAAACTTGCCGAAAACTTCCAGGTAAGCACTAAACTTGTCTTGCAATTAATTGTGATAGTTTTTAGGAAGTTTAATTGATGTTTTACCGTTGGATTTTTGCAAAAAATTCCTTTGCGGCGTACACGCGGGTTGGCTATATAGAACTCGCGTATACGACGGCCCTACACGCGACTGTATACAAAGGAACCCGCGTGTGCGCAGCAAACTAATTTTATATACAAAACTAACGGATGAAAATGATTTTTTCTTCCAGGATGACTCTCACATGGCGTGAAAGAGAGCACTCAGCTGTGGATAATGAAGTTATGAACAATGATGAGGCATTAGATGCCCTACGGGGATGCGGGTTGCTAAAGTTCTTCAAATTGCCAAATATGAAAGCCAACACGCGTTTGCTCGAGAGACTCATTGATTATTGGGATGTCGATGAGGAAGCATTCATCATTGATCAGATGCCACTCAGGGTAGAAGTGGAAGATATATATTTTATCACGGGCCTTTCCCGAAGGGGAGAGGTAGTGCATTCCCGGGGCAGGACACGGAATAGCAATGGGTCAAATTGCTCTGGCTGAAGTGGTGGACTTGATGGACACCAAATCATGACTAGTCAGTGTAGATGACTATGTACAGATTTATTGCCCGGGTCATCGGAAGGTCGGGAGTCAGATCGCTATCCCACATGTGGTGAGTTTGTCACTCAGGATAATCTTGTTCACCATAGGTCGAGTGAACGGATCATCCTCACTACATCAAGCATCACGGGTAAACATGAGCGTGGCAGTGGACTGTCTCACTACAGTGTTTGACTGGTGTACTCATCTCCTTGCCAACATGAAGGAACAACTCACTTCTATCAGGAGGGGACAGACCAAGAACTTTGGGTTCGGAACCATCTTGTGCACTTTCTTCTTCGAGAAGGTTCCTGCACTCCGCCCCAGGGTAGCAGTTTCCATCAGTAGTCCACGTGATCCACGCATGGGCCGGTGGGCTGACTTGATGAAGCGTCTGGGGGGTGGGGAAGTCCCTAGGAATGCATTCGACGATGATTTCTTGACCTGGTGGGAGCAGCAAATCATCGCCGTGGATGATTACCCCTATGCCGGACTGGATTTCCGAGGAGATCCTGATCTAGTGTTACCACCGGATGCAGCATGGGGCGAGATTTGTAAGATTTTTGATTTTTATGATTTTATGATTTTTTTTTTTTTTTGGATTTTTCAAATATAATGATGAACTTTGAAAAATATTTTTTGATGAGATTCAAATGACTAATATGATGATCATGTTCCAGACATTGGGCCCATACGACCAGATGGATTCCTGCGGCATGGACGGCGTGGCCGAGGAGCCGAAGAGGCGGCTGCGGATGCGGAACGGACCTTAAACAACGTCCAGCGACACTTGGCGAGACTGAGCTGCCAAGTACCGATGGCCGAGATAGAGGACCTTCCTCCAGATATGCAGCGTCATGTGGTTGGCATGCCACGTGACTGGGTTCGCATCTTTCGGCGCGTGGCCCACGCTATAGTGACATACTTAGATGCTCATCCTGAGCCGAGGCGCTAGATATGCCTGACATGATTATGGGCATTTGAGTCCCAATTTTGTATATTTTTGGACACACATATGTACACTCGAGACGCTTTGCGACATATATATATATATATATATATATATATATATATATATATATATATATATATATATATATATATATATACAGTTTGATTTTTTTATGCATGATTTTATGATGATGAATGATTGATATGCCAGTCTAATGCTTGATTAGCGATAGAATCAACTAACCAATTTTGAGATCTTGGAATGTGCAAATAATTAATGTAAATAAATGATCTTTGCAACAACCTCACCCTTAAATATTGGCGATATAATAATGGATCTCTAACCCGATAAATGTTATTTAACTGAGACACTATCAATTGAGAATCAAGATATACTACCAACGAGTCGATCCCATAAGAGATTGCCTCGGATAATAAATTGATAACAGCTGTATACTCGGCCATATTGTTTGAAGCAGGACCGATACACACGCCTCTCGATATCATCAACTGACCAGTTGGGTAATAAAGTACCCAAGCTGCGGAAGCAAGATTCCGAGTGTGCCGACTAGCACCATCGGCGAATCCAAAATAGACCAAATCATCCATCAGCACCTGCCACAGCAGACCAAAAAGCACTGATATCAGAAAACGCTCGACAATATATGTATAAATATATACATAAAATACAAAGAAGTCATTGCCCAGCCTGAACTAAGCAAAGTACTTCTTTAGGTAGAGCCCATTTCGGGGCTCCGCCAGCTTGTTTCCTTCGAAATCAATTAACTCATACGATCCTTTTTCTAAAACTCGTTTGATAATGAAAGGACCGTACCACATAGGCTTAAATTTGCCTGCCCCCAAGGCGTCCTTATCTTGGTCATAGACCAAGACAAGGTCACCTTCAGAAAAGACACGAGGACGGACAGACTTATCATACTGTGTTTTGACCCTTTTCTTATGGGCCTCATTCATCATGGCGGCATCTCGACGCTGCTCATCGAGATGTTCCAAGTGAACAAGGCGCTCCTCGAGACTTGACGTCTCAGGAAGAAGCTCAACAGCCAACTTTAGAGATGGGATTTCACATTCAACCGGAAAAATAGATTCCATCCCGTAAACCAACTGAAAAGGAGTAAAACCAGTAGCCGTTTTGACGGAGGTTCGGTATGCCCAAAGCGCCGGATACAACATAATGTGCCAATTGGACCGATTTTTATCGATTGTCCGTTGGAGTATCGTCTTAAGAGTTTTATTCACCGCCTCGACCTATCCATTGGCCTGAGGATAATAAGGGGACGAATGTTCCTGACGGAATCCTAATTTAAGGGCCAATTCGGACATTAGCTGATTTTGGAAATGACTGCCATGGTCAGTGACAATCTCCCTTGGGATACCGAATCTTGAGATAACCTGATTGAAAAGAAACAAAGCTGCCGTGTCACTGTCGTTCTTATAAGTAGGCATGGCTTCAGCCCACTTCGTGAAGTAGTCTACAGCCACTATATTATACTTGTGATTCGCCGTTGAAGGCGGATTACAAGTCGTAAAATCAATACCCCACTTAGTGAAGGGACCGACGGTGACAACGGGAAAAAGGGGAGCTGGATGCGCACGCATCTTGCGAGTAAAAATTTGACATGGGTGGCAGCGTTTGACCGCTTCCACACAGTCTTTAAAGAGTGAAGGCCAAAAGTAGCCAGCACGTAAGATGCGCTGGGCTGTAGCAAGCCCTGATAGATGACCACCACAAGCTCCACTGTGGCAATCATTAAGAACAGACTCTGCTTCCTCTAAGGTTAAACAAAGTCGAAGAATTGAATCAACCCCTCGACGGTATAATGTGTCACCAATGATAACATAGTTTTTAGCCAGGTGACGTAACTTGCGTCGTTCATCCTTGGAGAAAGTAGAGGGAAACTTCGAAGTCTGGAGATAAACAATGATATCTCCATACCAAGGGTCTTGTGAAGAGATGAGGAATATATGTTCGTCGGGTAAACTTTCCTCATAAACAATATCCTCTCCACAAGGAAGCTCAGAGATTAGCTCCGCGAAGACCATAGATTTCTTAGACTTGGCGGACAAGAATTCGAGATCGAATTCTTGTAAAATGACTATCCATCTATTATATTTTCCCCCAATCACTCGCCTACTGAGGACAAATTGAAATGGATTGACCGCTGCTAAGACAAAAGTTTTGCGTAGCAAAATATAATGACGGAGCCTCTGGACAGCATGGACAGCTGCCAAGGCCAATTTCTCAACCGGAGAATAGCAGAGTTCAGGACCTATTAAGCCTCGGCTCAGATAATAAATCACGTGCTCGCCAAGAGCATCGTCTTCCTGAACTAGAACCATACCAATGGTAGATTCTGCTGCAGCGAGATATAAAAGGAAGTCTCTACCATAATCCGGTGGACTCAAAAGCGGGGCAGAGACTAATGCTTTTTTCAAAGCATCAAACGACCGCTGCGCAAAGTCGTCCCATACAAATGGAACTCCTTTCCGTAGCAAACGCATGAACCCTTTAGTGATCTCAGCATAGTTTGCTATAAACCGTCTTAAGAAATTAGCCTTCCCTTGAAGACTTTGAAGTTGACGAATTGAGGACGGGGGAGGCAACTGAACTATTGCCTCAACCTTGAAGGGATCAACTCGAATCCCTTCATTGGACACAATAAACCCTAACAGCCGACCGGATGTAACCGCGAAAACGCATTTATTGGGATTCAATCGGATTTTATAGAAACGACATCGCTCAAAGACTAATCGAAGATGACTCGGATGATCAGTTCTCTTTTGAGAGCGAGCAACGAGATCATCTAAGTATGCCTCGATGACATGTTTGATGTCGTGGAAAGCGTATGACATGGCCCGCTGAAAAGTGGCTCCAACATTTTTAAGACCAAAAGGCATCTTTCGATATGCAAAGGTACCCCAGGGACATATGAAGGCTGTCTTATGTTGGTCTTCAGGACGGATAGAGATTTGATTATAACCCGAAAAACCATCCATGAAGGAAAAAATTTCATTACCCGCACACTCGTCGATAATCTGATCAATGAATGGCGTGGGGTAATTGTCTTTCGGACAAGCCTTGTTTAAGTCCCTAAAATCAATGCATACTCGGATTGTTCCTTGCTTTTTGTCCACAGGGACTGGATTAGAAACCCAATCCGTGAGAGGAACAGGGTATATAAAACCCGCCCTTAACAGCTTCTCAACCTCAGCCTTGATAGCCGCTGCTTTCCTAGGGTTAACCGGTCGAAGCCTTTGACGAATCGGTTTTGCATTTTCGTACGTCTTGATCTCATGTTGGACTATAGAAGGATCAATGCCGGGCATTTCCTCATAAGACCAAGCAAACACATCACGATATTCCTTGAATAGGTCGGTGTAAATTTGAATTTCTTCAGGGGAACTCTCAATTCCGATGAAGATATTCTCGATGATGTTAGGATCCTTAGAGATGTTTATAGGTATCGTTTTTGAGATTACCGACATATTACCTTCGGCACGTACGTGTGTTGGAGCCAAAGGGTTCGACACCGTACAAACATCACTACCAACGAGCTCGGAGAATCTAGATTCTACTTCCTGCAATGGAGGAAGAAAATATGAACGATGGTGTAAGTCTTCCCAAGGTCGATCTATACCCATCATTACTTCGAGGATTGCTTCTTCAGAAGGTAGAACCGAATCTAAGCAGTTTAAGGCAGAGTTAGAATCAAAGCTCCAAGTGGGGGCCACATGATCATCTAACTCCTCTTCGGAAAAAGGAGTAGAATGGTTATCTATAGAGTCTACGATAGACTGATATCTAAGCTCAGCTGCAGATATAGGAAACGCCATTCCATTAACTTGTCCTTCAACTAATGTGGTCGTAGGTGAAGGCAAGGTCCAAGGGTCAGAAAAATAATGAGTTCGGAAGAACTCTTCTCGAGGAGACTCCTTGGATGATGAAATAGCATTGATTCTTGCAAAAGGAGAGGGAAGATCAAACGTACCCATCAATGAGGAATACATCCCTAATCCTAAATTCTTAGTCGGCGGGCGAGGGTTATCCACCAAAGGAACAGTAGAGTCGGAGCTTGCTTGAGGATCAATTGGGGAATAGTCCAATTGATCAACCTTAACGATTTTCCCCTCATGAGGAAAGCAAATGACACGAAACAGAGTCAACACGACGACTTCCATCTCGTACACCCAGTTCCTTCCTAACAGGAGATTATAGTCTAGGTTAGCATCTACGACTTCAACTTCGATATTAACGACCTTCCCTCCAACACATATAGGAAAGGCCGGGATAATCCCATGCGGCTTGTGAGAATGGCCATCAAATGCAGTTAAGACGGTTGGTGAAGGAACAACCGAAGGTGAACCAATAGCCTTCCAACATGACATGGACATGACACATGTGGAAGCTCCTTCATCTATAACGGTGCGAAAAATATTGATTTTCCGGTATGTAGACTTTATCTGGAAAGCCATGTGATGAGGGAGTCTCTTTTTGACATTTGACATGTCAAAAGAGAGCACTAAAGAGTTAGCTGGATTGACTGCTCCAATTGCGGAGAGTAAAGCACTTCTCTGAGACGGACACGACTGGAGAACCTCCAAAGCGAACATAGCACACGGGCTTTGAGCCAAATCCTCCACAATGGAGTAATTTTGGGCGGCCCTAGCATTAGGGTTAATCGTCGCGCGTTTGGCGGAACCTTTCGGTATCCTAGGTATAGTCTCAACAGGAGGTCGCTCAATATGAAGGTCACTACCTCCAGGAACAGTTTTATCCTTAGATGTTTCAGCTTCACCATAATCACGTGACCGAGTAGTCACATGGACGTTTGAACCCATCATAAAAACATTTGATGCTTTTTCCCCTTCCTGGTTGCCCCCTGAGGAGGTCCCAGGATTCGAATTCGCGCCAGCAAGAAGTTGCTGCCCTTGGGGAAACGGGTTAGTTAACACAGCTTGCGAACTAGAAGTCCCTTGCTGTCCTAACAAGCACTGAGCGTCTTCAATTCTAGGGCAGAGATGAGTTAGATGGTTCCCGCTGCATAACTTGCAAGGGAACTTAACTTTCTTTCTCGACTCACCTTTACCACCACCAACGTTGTTGCCGGATTTATTTGCATCGGGCTTCCCATCCGAATTCTTCTTCTTACCACGTCCTTTCTTTTTCCCATTGGAATTTTGATTTCCTTTGGGGTTATCGGATTGGACGGCGTTAATGGAAGAATTTTGGGAAGCGGGAGAATTAGACAATGTGACTTGGTTGTTAGAAGCAGTTTGCAAAGACAACTGCTGCAATTGATTCAACAAGTTCACTGTAGATGTGTCCACAGACCTAACGATACTGTCCGCGTGCGGACCTGGCTTCGGCTTAGCTAAATCAACCTTAGATCCAGGAGCATCTGGCAAGTACTTTTGGAGGATCCCAGACTGAGAGTAAATCAGTTCTAACTGCTGGGCCCTGAAAATGGCTTGCTCCTCAGAATAGACCCCAGACATGGAGACATCCTTGGAGATCTCAGGTTGCAAAGACTTCAAAAACCACTCTAGACGGTACTCCGGAGGGATTTCGGCTTTGATGAGCCTCTTTCTCCGTCTCCATTCCTGAATGTGATCAGAAATGTGGGTTGCCTTATCCTGACGAAAGGTGGCCAAAAGTTCAGTTCCGGCATCATAGCGGACAGGCAACTGGAAGTGATTTAAGAAGATATTGGCTAAGTCAGCGAACGATGTAAAGCTGCCCCCTGGCAACTCTATGTACCATTTAGCCGCATTACCAGTCAAGGTGCACTGAAAGAGTCTCAACCTAATCGAATCCTCGATGAGGGAGTTGGATGAGCACCACAAATGGAATGTGGTTACATGATCGCCCGGATCTTCACCACTCTTCCCTTCGAATTTTGGAATGTCCGAAGGGAGTTTGGTTGGGACCAGAGGCCAGGCCGGATTATACCTGATTGGGTCGTTTGTTAACTTTGTGAGATCTGGCAGGTTTAACGTTGCCAGAAACGGAAGCCTAGGAGGACCTAGGGGATTCCACCCAGACTGGGCGAAACTCCCTAAGTTCTGAAAAGATTGTCCTGGGATTTGGGAGGCACCAGGCTGCCCGAAGTGACCAGTAGAACCGGCTGAACCAAAAGGCAAGCCTTGTGGTCCAGCAAAATTTGGAGTTTGACCAACTCCTGTCGTATAACCTCCATAGCCTGCAAAGTTTCCTCCTAAAGAATGGTAAGGAGTTGATAACCCCTGATATGGGTTCCAAGCCGAAGCAAGGGGAGGAATACTTTGAAACGAACTAACCGTGGTGTACGGCCTATTCCCTTGTTGGCCGATAAATGGATTCCCAGTTCCTGCACTACTAACCCCAGGGTTATTCCAACCTTGGAAAGGATTGCTGCTTTGTCCTATAGAAGAAAAAGGCATGGATCCTACCGTCGGGTTGGAATGTGGTATATGACCACTTCCGAAAGGAAAACCCTGGAATGAGGTTGATCCGCCCATCATGGACGTAGCCGCACTAAACGGAACCGATGGAATACCCTGTGATTGGGTGCCAAAAGAGAAGAGTCCAGTACTAAAAGCATTGGTTTGGGCATTTCCACTCGTGGACGGAATGGAGGTAGACCCAAGTAGAGATGTGCTCGCAGAAGATCCAAACAAGGAAGTGGGGGGGATGGAAATGGTTCCTCCCCCTTGCACCGATGTAGGGGCTTGCATAGTCACAGCACTCGTAGAAGCCATGCTTCCAGTAGTGGTCATGAATGGTAAGCGCGTAGCGTAACCTGGACTTGCCGGTCTATGTGACGGAGTCCCAACGTATTGCAATACGTCTGGATGACTAAATGGTAGAGGAGAATTTGGAACCACTAATGATTTTGAAAGTTCTTCTACCTCTACGTTATTCTCTGCTTGAAAGCGAACTCGAGAAAGGACTGGAGTGTCCCTCTCTTGCTCAGAAGTACCAGGCCTTGGTTGGTCGCTAATGTCCCCGAGAGGAGGATCAATCCCCGATGCGTCAACCGGCATGGGACGGACCCCACCGGTAGTACTGCCTCTGCGCCTTCTAGGAGAAGGCTCTAAACTTGGTGGCGAGAGACCACGAAGTCTTCGAGACCGTCTTGGAGATCGGTCAGCCACTTTGAATTTTTTGTTATGATCTAACTAGAGACTCAAAAAATTAAAAGCTAAGCCGACTAGGAGCACAGAGCACACACTATAAAGTCCCTAAAGATACAGCCAGTCAAACAACTTCCAAGTATTTCCGCTCCGGGTGATTAGGACCGGACACCAAAATACGAGAAAGTGAATAAAGGGGCCTTCCAAAGATAGTCTGGGATGATGAGGGCCCAGTCCTATCAGCGAAGGTATCAGAGGAAGTTACGCTGACCTCCTAACAACAGCCTGCGCCGGTGCAAGCCCCCAAGCTTCGCAAGGGTGCCCTCCAGTAGTACCGTCGAGAGTGATACAACGTCGACCTCAGGTGCCACGGGATTCCCCTCTGCAGCCACCTATGCAGATCCCTAGGAGAGGCAACTATGGATACCAACTCGTCGCAGAAGCCAGGCGGAACAGTCGTGAGGTAAGTTCGGACAAGTAGGAGAGGGGGTATCTCTCTTCCCTGTCTTCACAGACCCTCGTGCTTAACTCCCAGATCCGGAGCTTTCCTGGTCTTCCTAACGCTATTGGATTTACTCTCGTTAATCAGACTCTTATGTTTGACGTTTTATGTGGCCTTGGAGAGTTAACTCTCCACTCGCCTAATCCAAGGCCCTAAAATCCTAAACTTGTTGGTGTAACTGACTAAAACAAAAAAGTTCTAGTGGATTTTAATTTAGTGCTTGATTTTATTAGGCTGTTCTTTAAGTCACAAGGTAATGGAGATGAAACTTGTGGTGTTTTTATGGACGCAAAAGAAATTAATAAAACTTAGCTACATGCACATGCACTTTTTGTTTTCGATGAAGAGCAATTTCTATGAGGTTCAGAGGTACTTCTAATATAAACAAATTTTCTTTTTCTTTTTAGACTCCACACTCACAAAAACTAACAAAACTAAATATGCCTAAAAAGAGATGCAAATCTATCCTAATGCAAGAACTATATGTGGATGCAAGATTTAAAGACTACTTCTAAAAACAAAGAAGGAAAGTTGCTGCTTTACCAAATTTTGTCTTGCCACTAAAATGCTTAGATAGAAGATGATGTGTTACCAATCATTTCGTCCAAACAATAAAAACAAGTTTTAAGATAAAAACAAAGCACTTTCACTTCGCAAAAAAGGAAATCAAATGAAAAGCAAGTTTAAGAAAGCGAAACTCAAAACTTTCAAAAGATTTTCTTTCAATCAAACCAAAAAGTCTTTTTCAAAGGAAAGCTCTCAAAAATACTGACACCAATGATTGATAAATAGGCAACTAAACACTTTTGTGAATTGACACCTTTCAAATGATGAAAACTCAACAAAAATAAATGTGTTTGAAATCGCTTTTGACAATCAGAAGCAGCAATGAAAGTCCAAAAGATCAAAAGACAAGTTTCAAGAAAATGATAACAAACAACTTTCCCGAAACGAAGGAGCAAATGGTCACAAAAATGATTTCGTTAAGCAAACAAAAGTGTCATGAAAGCAAAATGGACACAAAGATTGAACCCAATCTTCCTACTCTGCCGAAACAGAGCAATCAAGATTTCTAAACAGAAATCTTGTGTGTCAAAAATCAATGACGCTTGCAATCAACGAAAACAAGATTAATACTCCTTATGACTAGAGAGGGTTCAGAACAAGATGCCCCTTGTTAAACAGAGGACTGTTACTGGAAAATGACTGCTTGAAACTGACCCAAACCACCAGACAAACATTCAGCAAAAAGAAAATTTATAAATCTTGAAAATTATGTAATATACGCGCCTGCAATTATGTGCAGAATGCGTGTACACGCGAATGTAACTAAGGAAACCTGCGTATATGCGGGTTCACTTAGTGAAACTTGCGTATATACGCTTCTGTAATCCAGAAAAAGAGCGTATTTGAAGTCTTTCAAGAAAAATAAAAAACACAGACTGAAAAACTGGAAAAGCTTGGAGTTCAAGAACAGATCAGACAGTCAGAGCCAACAAACAGAGGGGCTGAGCCTTGATTGGCTTGAAGACTACCCAAACTAGGAACAACAAGAGTGTTGTCCCCAGCGGAGTCGCCAATTCTGGTTGAAGGGAAAGTACCCCTAGGGTCCTTTGGGCTAAGACTCTACCAGACTGAAAATTGCTTATTCAAAGAAACACACGCACAGCCATTATCTTTACTTTTAAGCAAATTCTAATGTTAAGGGTACGTACCTAAGGTCCTACGTTCGAGAAGGCCTTTAGGGTCCAAACCCTTCTTGGAGTTCCCTTCTTCTTCCTTTGACCTGTAAGACAAACAAATCAAAGAACACAACAGTACATGTACAAATACTTATGTATAAACCATCTTTATGCTATAAAGTTAGTTATAAAAATCTTTAAGTAACCACTTGCATAAGAATTCAAAACAAGAATCTCATAAGCATAAAGAAAGATTGTTTCGAGAACAAAGACGTGTTTCTTTATATATAAAGGAAAATAAAGTACATATAACGGAAAGATATCACCTGAACACCTTCAGCAGGCTCCAAGCAAAGCTTCCTCCCGGATTCGTTCCAGCCTCAAGCCTCCAACAAGAGCTCCTTCCAAGTCTTACTCAATGATGATATCAAGGATGAATGATCACCAATACACATGGAAACAAGGGTTTCCTATGCAAAATGGGGGAAGTGCAGAAAGCAACAAGGACTTCAGACTTGGTCTATGGGGAAAATCTCAGCATAATAATCTTGCTCTTCTTTTCTCTCTCCCTTAGGCCTTCCCTTTGATGTCTTTTTATACCATCTCCAAAGTAGTTTTTTAGTTAGGAGTTGGTTGGGAACAGTTGGGCCACGGGCACTAACAGGTGATCAGTAGGTAAAACCCGCGATCTCCGCCCAAAAATAAGGAATTATATATTTTTTTAAGTGTTTTAATACATACACGCGGGTTGGGTATACACAGACCCCTGTGTACACGCGTTTAACTCAGGGCAATGTCGCGTATAGGGAATAAAACACTGTTTTTTAAATTTTTGGACCAGGTCTGGAAGGAGGGGTTGCCCTAGGCCATGAGTGCAGCATCACAAACCATAAGAGTGAGATTTGGAGCTATAACACTTATTCCAATCTTTGAGCGTGAGCTTGATATGTTTTAGTCTTTTGTGAAGAAGAAACATTCTTGTACCCTTGAATGTGCAGATCTCCAGACCACCAACTTGCAATGTTGCTGGTAAAATCTGGATGGGTGAGCCAGATATTCTCAAATCTAAAGGGTCTATCCTTGGGAGTCCCAATGCCCCTGATCTCCAGTTGAATTGGCTAGTGATCGAATCCTCCAAAGGGGAGAATCCTTGCTTCCATTCCTATATCATTGAGTATAATGTCCTCTGAGATGATAAATATGTCCAACTTTGAGGCAACAAGAGATACTCCTCCTCTTCTATTGTTCCAAGTAAAGAGACCATTAGTCAACCAGCTTCATAGAATCCATAAATGATTGAAAAGCTAAGGCATCTTTTTTTAGAGTTCTGGTGCCCCCTTTTTTCTCCGATAGTGATTTGATCATGTTGAAGTCTCCACCCATGATCCATGTTATCTCTGCATATCTCTCTCTGAGATCCATAAGAGAGTCTAGAATTCTAAGTTTGTCATCCATTCTCTGAGGGCCATAAACATTCGTGACCAGATAGATCTTCCTATCCCCCACTGGTCGAATAACCACTGATAAATAATTTCTGGAAGCCTCAACATCTATTATACCAATCTTTAGGGGATTCCAAAGAGTAAGAATACCGCCTGCTGTGTTTTCTTCCTTGACTTCTAGAAACTCAAATCGATTGAGCCATTTGCAATAAAGTTCTTTTATTTTTTGAATGGAACATTTAGTTTCCTGGATAAAAATAATATCCAGAGCTTCTTGTTTCATTCTATCACTAAGTAATATTTGCTTCGTTTTACTACCTAGACCCCTAATGTTCCAAGAAGTAAACTTCATAGTTAAAGATTTGTGAAAGAGTAACTAGATAGGTCTTTCATCTTACTTGAATCTATCATCAGCTTTCAACACTCCATCAGTAGCTCATTCTGCTTTTTTCTGCCTCTTTTCTTTCCTAGGCATCTAGGTGCTAATCCTGGTGTGTTTTTTGATAGATTTCACACCTTATTTACCTTTATTTTCCATGTTACCTTGCCTTTCCACCCCTTTAGCATGGGTTTTCCATAAGTATAGCTGTTGTACTCTAGAGAACTCTTCTTGAGGTAACGAGTCTAACCCTCCCATGGTTCCCTGTTTCAAGAACCCTTCCAAATCTAGGTGCTCTCTATACAGAATCTCCTGAAGTTCGTGGTCCTCCATTTCCATCTTGCTCTGGGTCATTTCCTGATCCATGTCCAGTTCTACATCGCTCATCATAACCTCTTTCTGTATATTATTGTTCTTTGTTTGGTCTTTGTCTTCCTCTGTTTCCTTATCCTCTGGAATTCCCTCCATTCCTTGATATTCTTTTATCATCTCTTCTTCTTCCTCGAGAACTTGGAACCTGTTCAACTTAACTTGAGGCCCTTCTACTTGATGTTGCTTAGGTCCCCGTTTTCCCCCTTTTCCTCCATGGCTCACTTTTTGAAAGCTTTCAATATCTTTTGTTGTGGAAGCTTTGCTATTATTCTCTATTTTACTAAGAGGGCAATCTCTGAAAAGGTGTCCATGCTCATGGCATCTGCGACATCTAAAGGGAATATGTTCATAATCTACTGTTTGCACCAATTCTTCATCAAAACTTCCAAGATCACCTCATCTGGTAGAGATCTTGAGAGATCCATTTCCACACAGATTCGTGCAAAGGAGGTATATTTTCCTCTTCCAGTGGCTTCAGAAGCTTTGACAAAACGTCCTAATATATTACCTATGGATGTTAACGATTCTGTTTGCCAGTAATCAAGAGGAAGGGAGTAAAGTCATACCCAAACTGGAACTGATGTGAAAGTCTCTCGCTTCGGGACAAAGTTCATTATCCAAAGCCTCATATACAGGCCTATAGCTGCGTAGAAGTAGGGCCCTCCTTCAAACACTCTGTCTTTATCCTCAATGTTAGTGAAGACCACAATAAAGAAACCTTTTGACCCCAGGTGTTGTTCAATGCTCCCTTTTGGTTTCCAATGGTATTTAATCCATGTTTGTAAAGCTTTTTCAGTGGGCCACACTCCCATGAATTTACAAATGATAGCATAAGTCCACATGTGGTCCCTGTGTGCCTGCAGAGCAGGATCATTCAGAACTACTCTGGGTGTAACCTCAGCTTTGGGTTTACAAGGTCCTTTCTGTGTCTTAGTTTTTGCTCCCTTTTCCTTGTCGTTTTATTCCTTTTCTTTTGTGCTTAAATTATCTCGATCTTTGACTCCCTCCTACTCTTCTTCCTTGCTCTCTTTCCCTTCCTCAGCAAGACCTCTAACTTCTTCCATTGGCTTTTTTCCTCAGTTGGCAACAACCTACTTGTAGGAGGGAGTGGAGCTCCCTCCTCCACGTCCTTCCATGAAGTTCAACGCCTACTTCAGACTTTCAACCTAGTTATTCATCGTGTTTGTTCTCCCTGAAAAAAAAATCTTTTGTTCCACCCTTCAATATGTACTCATAATATATACATCAAGGAAGATTGCAAGCCAATTAAGCAGCCTCAAAGGAGGATGAACCCAACACTTAAATATATTGTTAAGGAAGAACTACAGAAATTTCTTGATGCAGGATTCATCTATCCCATCTCTGACAGTGAATGGGTCTCTCCTTTGGTGCTAGTGCCAAAGAAAAGTGGTAAGTGGAGAATCTGTGTCGACTATCGGGAATTGAATAAAGCCACTAAAAAGGACCATTTTCCTTTACCTTTCATAGATCAAGTGTTAGACGGTCTGGCAGGGAAAAAGTTTTTCTCCTTCCTAGATGGGTTTAGCTGGTATAGCCAAATTCAAATCAGCCTAGAAGACCAAGATAAGACCACTTTAACTTGTCCTTGGGGTACCTTTGCATATCGGGTCATTCCTTTTGGTTTGTGCAACGCTCCAGCCACTTTCCAAAGAGAGGTATTGAGTATATTTTCTGAACTGGTTCATGATGCAATAGAAATATACATAGATGATTTTACTCCCTATGGCTCTGACTTTCAGGAAGCTTTATCTAACCTAGGAAAAGTTCTAGATAAGTGTATTGAGATGAAACTATCCCTCAGTCTAGAAAAATGTGAATTTTTTATGACTGGAGGGACCGTGCTAGGTCATGCAATATCTCAACAAGGACTGTAGGTGGACCCCAACAAAATTGCCATCATCCAAATGGTCCCACCTCCTCAAAAGGTGAGAGATGTCAGAAGCTTCCTAGGCTTAGCTGTATATTATAGGAGATTCATTAAAGACTTCAGCAAGTTAGCCTCTCCTTTGTTTGGCCTCCTAGGAAAATAAGTTGAGTTAATATGGTTGGAAAACTGTCAAGAAGCCCTAGATACCTTGAAGAGAAAGCTAGTGATTGCCCCAATTCTCAGAGGTCCAAACTGGGCCCTACCCTTTCACATTCACACAGATGCCTCGAACAAAGCAATAGGAGTAACCTTAGGACAAACTGATGAAAAGTTACCTTATGCCACATACTTTATAAGCAAAAAATTGTCAAAGGCAGAGTTAAACTATACAGTGATCGAGAAGGAACTCCTAGTTGTCGTGCATTCCTTAAACAAATTCAGAAATTATATCACAGGCTACCAAACCTTTGTGCACACTGATCATGCTGCAATTAGATATTTAATGAAAAAAAATATGTAAGTGCTTGCATTATTAGATGGTTGCTTTTACTGCAGCAGTTTGATCTAACCATTATTGATAATCTTGGTAAAGAGAATGTTGTTGCTGACTTTTTGTCTAGAGTAAATTTTCTTGCAGGTGAAGAAGGAATGGTGGATGAGCAAATGCCAGATGAACACCTATTTTCTATATCATTACTCTCTCCATGGTTTTTTGATATAGCAAACTACTTGGTTTCAACACAGTTCCCACCACACCTATCCTCAAAAGAGAAGAGCAAGATAGTAAGGAAAAGCACCCCTTTCACCTGGATTGGAGGAAATCTCTTCAAACTTGGCCCAGATCAGATCTTGAGAAGATGTGTCAGGGAGGAGGAAGTCTTTGACATCCTCCTGACCTGTCATGATGGGCCTTGTGGAGGTCATTTTGTAGCAAAAAGAACCGCCTTCAAGATATTGCAAGCAGGATACTACCGGCCCACTCTTCATCAGGATGTGAGGAGATACACAAGCCAATGTGATCGGTGTCAAAGGATGGGGAAACCCACTCCAAAGGATGAAATTCCCATACAACCTCAAGTGACCTTTGAGCCATTTGAGAAGTGGGGCATGGACCTTGTGAGGCGTATCAACCCTCGTTTAGAGCAGAAGCAGTACATCATTGTGTGCACCGACTACCTGACAAAGTGGGCGGAGACAAAAGAAATCAAAGCAGTGACAGAGGAAAAAGTAGCTGAGTTTTTGAGGGAAAACATATTCTACAAATTTGGTTATCCGAGAGAGTTGGTCACATACCAAGGCAGTCAGTTCACTTCCAACCTGATTGAAGACTTCCTCAAACATCATAAGATCAAGCATAGGACTTCCACCCCTTACCATCCATAAGACAATGGGAAAGTGGAGGCCACTAACAGAGCATTGGAAGCGATCCTAGCCAAGGTAGTGAGCAGCAACAGAAAATATTTGGCGTACAGATTAGTTGAGGCCGCTTGGGCCTACAACACAACATGGAAGACCACCATCGGGTTCACACCCTATGAAATGGTCTATGGGAAAAAGGCTTTGTTGTCAATAGATTTTGAATTCAATACCCTAAGGATGGTAGCTCAGCTATACCTAGACCTCAGCCATGCATAGAAGGAGAGATTACTTCAGCTCAATGGATTGGATGAATATAGATTGCAAGCCCTTCGCCATACAGAGGTAGTTCAGCTTCAAAGAAAGATATGGCATGACAAAAATATTAGGGAGAAGCAATTCCAAGAGGGAGATTGAGCACTACTCTATGATTCAAGATACAAGGATTTCAAAGGCAAGGTGAGGACAAGATGGTTGGGACCCTACACTGTGGAGAAATGCAATGACAATGGTTCAATTCTGATCAGAACCATTGATGATGAAGCCATCCCCATGCTTGTCAATGGACATCGGTTGAAAGTCTACAAGAAACCCCTCTCCAAGCGAGATTTTATTGAAGATTTGAATAAAAAAGTGATGGTAGTGCATCATGTCTTATCTTCCACTTCACCAACTCACTGAAGAAAAAAGAGAAAAATAAGGACTCAAGTGAAAACCTCCATGAGGCGCTTGAGTCCCATCATTGGGTTGAAAACCTCTTCTGAGGCGGCCCAATGATGTAAAAAAAAAGGGGAAAAGAATAAGATCCCTGGGTGAAATCCTCCATTGGAGGCACCTAGGGCAGGAAATTAAGGTGAAAACCTCTCTGAGGCACCCTAGTTGTTTAAAAAAAAAAAAAAAAAAAAAAAAGAGAAATAAAAAATGATTTTTTATTGCATTGCAGGTTTGTAGGAGGACTACAGGGAGCAGAAGAAGGTTCCAAGGGGACCCTGACATTCATACCAACATCCATCTCATATTATCCACACCTCCCTCCATCATTTTTGGCATCTCTTTCACCCCACTGTACCTCTTCTTCCAAAACTGTGTTTTCTACAGGAGGCTCTGTTTTTTCTATAGGAGGCTGCTGTAGGAATTACAGAGAGCCAAAAGTGTCTACAGGAGGCAATTTGAGGGACAAGAAAAGCCTCATGAGGAACCTATAATCCCTCTTACCTTATTCAAACCTCCTTGCCATCATTCCAAGCCTGCATCACACCCCAAGTATCATTATTATTTTTTTCCTTTCAAAGGAAAAACACAGAAAAACGATTTTTTAGTTTTGAAAAAAAAAACAAAAATAAAAGGAAGAAAAGGCACAATTGACTTTACCTGAATCTTACCTACTATCCCTCCATCATTCATCTCCACCTCTGGCATCATTCTCGAGCTCTAAGCATAGGGAAATAGCTTAAGTTTCAAGGGGAGAAGCAGCTATAGGAGCTCCTGTAGGAATTTCTGTAACAGCAGATCCCATAGAAGTCCAACACCAGCAGCAAGGGACAACACATCTGAAGGTTGAAAAGGCACATGCAACTCAGCTCTAGCAAAAGAAGAACCTGCAAAAACACACAACACATCAGCAAGTAGAGACAACATGCATGAAGGAAAATGAATGCATGCAACAGAGAAAGCCACAACACCTCACAGTCGATGTCAGCAAATACACTTGGATTATAGGTAAGTAGCTAAGTCACTCCTCTATCTGCATTTGTGTAATTAGGAATCATACGAAGGCAACGAGATGGTTGAAAGCGAAAGAGGGAAATATGGCTAATTAACTTGGCCACCTTCATTTAGTTGACTCCACTTAACCGAGATATCACCCACAAGTGCGCACAGTCAACTCAAGAAAAAGATGCGAAGGACAGGTAGTGGGAGGAAGAGTTAACTCCGATGTAGTAATGAGGGGATTATTACGAGGGGGGTCATGATGAAAAAGCAGGTGGGGACCAACGGTCCTAATCTTGGCAACATACACCTTGCCAGCTTAGCACTCATAACCGAAAACAGCCATAAAAGGTAATGAACACTCCTCCCCGCGCATTCTCACCACCTTTTCTTCAGTTTCTCCTCGTAACTCAGCCACACAGTAGTCTTCTTATGCCCCCATAGCCTCGTATCCACCATCCTCCATTGATTTCCTCCATATTTTTTCTCTTGGAATCTTCTACACAAGCCCTATAGATTTTCTACAGAAGCACCTAGAGGAAATCTACAGGAGGGACAACGAGCTTCAACAAGAGGAGCAGTGAGTCATTTTGAAGGGAGGAAACGTGATTTTTGGCATGAATTTCAGTCTGAAGAGGTAGGTTTCTTGAATTCCCTCTATTGAATATCAAAATTTGAAAGAGTTGGTCTCAAATTGAAGATAAAACGAGTCTTTAAGAGGGTAGAAATACATAAAAAATTTCTGTTTAAAAAAAAAAGAAACATAGTCCCCTCTGTTTTTCTATTTCACTCAAAATTCTTTGTGTCCACCTCCATATCTGGTTTTTCAAAAGAAGTACAGGTAGTATGACAGGGGGGTTTATGAGAAAAGATCCCACTAACTCCACTAGACTCCATGCACATCCTCAAGTGGTGGAAATATTTACAAGGGGAAACTGGATGAATTTCTTTGAGAAGTTTAGAGGGTTTGATGATGAAATTGCCCATGAATTTGCTCTCTCTGGTCCCTCACACAAGAACTCATGCTACTATAACCATTAGAGGTCTCTCCATTGAAATAACCCCTGAATTCATCAGTAGGGTCACTACCCTTCCTCTTTGGCTGCCTTGGAGTAAAGATGAGAAAATAATTGGCCAAGCTGCCAAGAGGAAATTTTTCCAAGATAATGAAACCCATGTTGAAGACAAAAATGGAATTATGAGGGCTAGTGTACCATATCCCTGGGATGAGGTTAGCTACCAAGTGATCAAATACATTTTTTGTGAGAGGAGGCGCAACATTGTTTATGGATATCATTTCAGAATCCTCCGAGAATTGAGATATGGCATGGATACTCCAGAACATCAAAAGCTCAATATCCCTTACTTTCTCCTTCAGTCCCTCATTTACTCGAGCACCAAGGTACAAGAAGGAAATTCACAGCAACTGGATCACCATGGCCTAATCAAGATCATAGTAGAAGAAGCCCGCCATACCCTTACAATCCCTATAGCATGGGAAGTTTTCAGAAATATGACAACTGAGGATGAAATCAAGGCATTAACCTATGATGTCAGTCCTGCTATCAGTAAGGAGGGAGAACAGCAAGGAGGAGAAGTGTTGGAAATAATACTGAGAGGGGGGGGGGGGTGAATCAGTATTATTAATTCAATTATTTTTCATTTCACAATCAGATTTGTATATGCTACTTCAACTATGGGAAACGACATATATATGCTACTGTGTCTAAAGAAACCAGCGTATGTCAGAAAACTTAAGATTCATTAATTGTTGATCTTTAATCAGTTCATCAGGACTTCATTAATCATAAGAACAGTAAATAGGAGCAGTAAAACAAAACATATCATCACACACATGGACACAAGTTATAAGGTGGAAACCCAATGTGGGTGAAAACAACTTGCTGCAATTCGTCTCTATCTTCTATTAATTAGAAACTTCTTTTTACAATTATTTTGTACTAGTGCAGTCATATACCAGTACACAGGCTGTTACCTGCAGAAGGCTACAACCTTCTCTCGTTCTCCAGCTTCCCCTGGAAGGGAGATACAACCCCCTTAGCTCTTGTACTAGCTGAGGTACTAGTATGTAGGTGCTGACCTACAGAAGGCTACAACCTTCTCTTTTCTTCTAGGGACCACGTTTCATAAATTTTCAAACTGGATCCATGAATAACATCAATCAAACATCAAGTATATCTGTATCAACCAATCTCCTTTGCACCAAACAAAACTGAATCAAATTGTCACTTCTCTGAATGTTGTACCCAGAAAATAGTAACATTAACCAGACACGAATTCTGAACCCAGACCACTGCAACAATAAATAGAAGTATCTAAAACAAGAGACATATGCTACTTCAATGCGCACAACCTACGTGCATACGCTTCTGAATTAAGGCCAACCACCGTATACGCTATCTTGAATTACATAACCAGCGTGTATACGTGCCTTTGCTTCGTTGAACCTGTGTACAGATCTATAAAAGACATTTCATCCTTTTCACTTATTTAGACATCAGTTAGACCCAGATTATCATATTTATAGATCAAGTCATGCGCCAAAAATAACAGATCAAAATCACACAAAGATACTACTATTCAAGCCTTAAGATCTTGACCCATCAATAGTACTTATCCTTCTTCTTGCACTCAGGTTCCTCCTTGAGTCAAATCCAGCTATGCACCATAACCCAATGACCAGTATTTCAGATTTAGCTCTTCAGCAAATATTCAATGCTTAAGTCAATATCAATGCCTAATGATATCCTTCCCCTTTTATAGTCTTAGGCCTTACACAATACCGTCCAAAACCATAAAGAATCAATACCTTGGACCAAATACCTGGGTTCAGCACTTGAGACGAGATACTATGGTCCAAAACCATAGGTCCAAATACCAAGGACTAAATACCATGGACCAAAAATAAGTTTTCCCATGCGTACATTATTTTTCATGTATGAAAGTGCGTGCATATGCATACGCATACGCATACGCATACACGACTTTTGATCGGAAATACCGCGTGTATATGCAACTTCGTCAAAGGACACCAGCGTATATCTCTTTTTCTTTCATTCTGAGAGCCTGAACAGTGATCTGCCATCTGAGTGAGTTGCCATCAAGGACAACACCTGTGTCATAGTGCCAAACCTGTGTCATAATGGCAATAATCTCCCCCTTTGGACTTGATGGCAACCCCAAGTCACTCAAAGTCATTCTCCCCCTCTGACATCAAGGGCAAAGGGTTATGCTCCCCCCTAAGTTCATGCTGAAGTCTCTGCTCTGCTGCACTATCCATGCTCCCCCTAACTGTAGGAAAGGTCTACAAGAAGATGTTCTACAAGAAGATACATAACTTTATACATCATAAATGACCTTCCTACCACTAAAGACTCATACATACATCCATCTCCCAACCAAGTGGGGATTGACTCATTCACCCAACCAAGTGGGGATACACCAAAAGTTTACACAAGATAAAACAAGAACATTACATTATCCATCCCAGGCATAGTGGGGAAACCAAAGTAGGCCATTACATGACCTTGATAAGAAAATAAATACATGACATAGAGATGAAATATCTACAACCAGACTATGATAATTATCAACAAATATCATCAGTAGCATTTGTCAATCATCATTCAGACCAGCAACCATGTTCTCCTTCTTCACCTGTTCCCCCTGAAACCAAAACACTGTGATCTTGAACCAAGATCTTCTAGAATAATGCCAACAATGCATTATTAGAAGAATATAAATATGCTCCCCTTGAAGCTGTGCTAGATGGTCTCTGTTAGACCCATATCAGACTCCTTTCATCCTGAGCCTGGCCCATTGTTTGTCTTTAAACCAACATATACGCGACTGTATCCACATAAATTGGTGTATGTACATGGATTCTCCTAATTAAACTCGTGTACAAACACTTTTCTCTAAAACAGACAAGTTTCAACAGCAAGATGATGCATCAACTACTCCCAGCTTCTGTCTGAGGTATTCAAATGTCTCCCTAGGTAGTGGTTTGGTGAGTATATCAGCAACCTGTTCCTTGGAGGGAACATACTCCAATTTGACCTTTTGTTCAAGCACTTGTTCTCGGAGAAAATGATATTTGATAGGTATGTGCTTGGTCTTTGAATGCATGACTGGATTTTTTGAAATGCTGATTGTACTTGTATTATCACATAAAATAGAGATAGGTGGAGTACAAGTGATTTGAAAATCTTGAAAAATTTGCATCATCCAAAGGAGTTGTGTGCAGCAAGATGCAGCAGCCACATATTCCGCTTCAGCTGTAGATAAAGCAATTGAACTTTGCTTCTTGCTGAACCAAGAGACTAATCTGGAACCCATAAAGAATGCACCACCACTAGTGCTTTTTGTGTTATCCATGATTCTTTCCCAATTTGCATCTATATATGCATGAAGTGTGAGATCTGTATCTCTAGGACACCATATGCCATAGTTTTGTGTCCCTTGAAGATATTTGAAGATTCTTTTAACTGCCTGAAGGTGTGCTTCTTTCGGATTTTCCTGGAATCTTCCAACTATTCCCATTGCATGCATGATGTCTGGTTGGGTACCCGTCAGATAGAGCAGACTACTAAACATGAATCTGTAGGTCGGTTGATGTACTACTACTGAATCATCATTGGCGCTGAGGCTGCATCCTGTTACCATAGGAGTACATATTGGTTTCGAATCTTCCATGCCATATTTCTTCAAGATCTCCTTGAGGTACTTGGTTTGTGACAAAAAGATACCGTCTTTATTTTGTTGGACTTGTAAACCAAGAAAATATGTCAGCTCACCAAGAAAGGATTGTTGTGGGGAAAAATGCCTATGCAGGACGATCCTATCCACCTAAGGTGTGACAGTGCCTTAGCAACAAACAGAAACAGCTATTCTAGTATTCTTCCTTTATGAATTAAGAATGAAGAGAGATAGATGGACTAACCGGTGTCTTCCGTTTGTTCCACGATCCAGTTTCTCTTCTCTTTGAGGGTTCCCAGCTACTTGCCTTCTCGCTCGCCCAGTTTCAACAGGTTCCTGCAAGATCACAAGAAGAGAACACTACACAAAGACATAGATTCATATTCATAACTAGTTCAGGATTAGAAATAAACTAAACATACTAATGCAATCATACATCAAAGATACATCAGTATATAGGAGAAACCAAGATAGCTTTATTGATGAATAACAAGGTTCAGGAGGAGATACAACCTAGAGGGCTCCAATCCAGCATCTCCTTCCCAGCAAATGAAATTCCTACCTTCACCTCCCTTCAAAGCATTAAGCACCCAACGATTCCAGTCTCAAACCAACAACAATTCTTTGCAATAACAAAATTCCAGCCTCCAGATCTCATGGAGGAGAGATCCATATATAGATGTTTGGAGAGAGGATGAGTCAGCTTGAGATCTGACTAGTGTCCTCTCCCTCTGTCAGTTCTTGCTTCCACTTGGAGACTAAAAGCCTCTTACTCATCACTAGTCGAATTCCTTGAGGCAAGTGTCATTGGAGAAGATTCTGGAAGCTTCCAGGGTCTTTCCACCTCGTTGAATGAACTTGCCATTTGTCACTTCCCGCTCAGCGCACCCTGGTAGTGCTTCTACCTGCGTTGCAGTGCACCTAGCCAGTGCAATCTCTGCATTTCAGTGCAGATAGCTAGTGGAGCCTTTGAATTGATCCTGAATTGACTTGTTTTTTAGCAGTTTCTGGTGGAGAACTTCTGTGAATTGCTGTGGTTTGTTAGCCTTGTTCTTCTAGGGGTAGGAAAAACATGTTTAGGGACTTTGGATCCCTTAGATTATGGACATTTCATGCTTATAGCTGTAAGGCACAAAAATGTCTATAACAGTTGCCGCCTAAAGTATGAGGCCATTTATCGGGTGAAATGCTTTATTAGGAGGATCCGAAGTTCATCCAATGCTGGGAGGAGACCTGTAATAAGATACAATACAATACATTATTTTTCATACTGCTTTCATGATCTAGCTGAGGCGGGCATTCCCATGCTCAGCTTTATAAATTCATTTTTCTGTACATAGAACAGACAATTGTCTGATGGTAGACTAATAATTTTGCTGAAATTATCATCCTTTGGGTAGGATGATTATCTGCTGCAATGATGTACATGTCAATGTCTTTATCTTTCCTGAATATATATCGCAGCCCGGATGGATGAAACTAGATCCGAGGTCTTCAAACTCATTCGATCTTCACTCTAAGTACAAGTCGATCCATGTGAGAAATGTTCTGAAGTCGAACATGGAAAGACATCGCTTGATTACCGGTCAATGAGGTAAACCGTTAACAAGCGCGAGAGGAATCACTGATAATGATAATGACCCTCAAGGTACTGCAGTACAATTCACGTGGTGTGAATAAAGGACTTGGCGTCGAACACCACACAAAATCTTTCGATCGAAGGTCATTGATGTATACCTGTCGCCGGAAGTGAGAAACTTGCCATTGAGGCATGCAAGCTTCAAAGTACTGAAGGGGTTGTTCCTAGATCAACTTCTTGGATAATGAGCTGATGTCGACAAGAAGTGATCCGTCAAAGGAGGGCCTTAATGTATCCCCCATCAGTGACACGGAACGGAGCAAATGATTTTGATGGAGGTGAAAACGATCTGATGACATATGATTCAGGGTGGCGGTCATGAAAGGATGAAGGATAATGTATGGCAGTGGATGGGACACGGGTGACTTCTCTGAACGACTTCTCTTGAACATATGGGGACACTTATGCGATGGATCGGTAGCATTACCCCAAATATGGATGGTATGGCGAGACCATGGTGATGTGACCGGTGAATGAAACAACCCAACCCGATTGTGGTACGGAGGAAAAGTGTCATGTTCAAGAGCGACTTGCTACCATCAAAGTTTTCTTGAGTTTCTCCCAATTTTTCCCCTGTCATTGCTGACCAGTACCTCTTTATTTTTGTCAAGCTTGAGGAGGATAACATATGCTTGTTCTATAACTTGCCCTTCGGGCAAGCCCATCACTATGTTTTAACGAGCCTAGCGATAGTGAAACTCGTTCTCGTCTAAAGACAAGTTTGTCGCTATTTAATGCTTTTAACGAGTCTAACGACAAAGATAACTTGGTCCTTTTCATTTTTAGAGAGTCTGAAAAGGTACATAAAGTTAACTCCAAAAGTCCTTTTTCGTCATCTAATCCCTTAAGTCCGAAAAAGCATAAAACATTACAGAAGGGATGAGTTTTCGATAGTTTTAACGAGCCGAACAAACAAGCGCTCGATCTTTTTGTGCAATAATCCCTCAGGTCCAAAAAGATTAAAATCTAGAGGAGGGATAGCTCTTCCGGTTGCTTTATCAAGCTGGAAGGCCAAAACTCGGCCATCTTTTCATATTTTACGAGTCAGATGAAAAGAGCTTAAAGAAGACTCGTCTTTTGAGGAACGAGTGATAAAACAGGTTAGCAGCTGATTCTAGGTACGGGTTGGAATTTTCCAATCACGGCTGTGTCACAAGGATGGCTAGTGAAATCACTCTTCGCAGCTGTTCCTCAAAATGGGTAAACAATCATATGGAGGTGAATGATCGGCCAAATGAAAAGTGGAGGTGATGGGAAAACACGACCAAGGCTTTAATGGCTGATGATATTACATTCACGGTGGTTATTTACCGGAATATTTCATTTTTAACGAGCTTAAACGCGGGTGGAAACATTTGCTCGATCTTATGTTTATTTTTTAACGAACCTGAACTATGCGCTAAAACTTCTCGGATCTTGCATTTATTTTTTAACGAGCATGAACTATGTGCTAAAATTGCTCGAATCTTGCGTTTATTTTTTAACGAGCATGAACTGTGTGCTAAAACTGCTCGATTAATCCAGTCATATGATAAGAATGTCTCATTGAAGATGCTATTTTTTATGGAGCTTAGATCTTACAAAGCTTTGCTCCGCATCCTTTCGTTATGCAAGTTCGGAAATGACTAATCCTACGAGTTTAAAGGGTTAGACCTACAGGTTTAAAGGGAGGACCTAAAAATTTAAAAAATAAATAGCCGCCCCTTGCTTGCACTCCAAAAGGTTTGCATGCCCCCAGGCATAAAGTACGATTTCAAGGTTACCCCTCAATTTGCAGATAAAACATTTGTTTTACCAGGAAAGGCCTACCTCTTTCAGGTTACCCAAAGATTGTTCTATTAATCTTTCAAACAAAACACTTCTTCGGCAATGTCTACCGAAATAGACAAAGGTGAGAGACTCCGTCTGTCAACTCACATAACTTTGACAAAAGAATCTTATTCTAGAATAACCCTCTTCCAGCATGGGCGGGGTACAGACTAGTCATATTCTCCCGCGGAAACCTACCCTATACCCAAAGTTTTCCTGCCGAAGCAGACCAGGACGCATGCCCCCTGGGTTCCAGTCATATCCCTCCGAATTACTCGCGCTCATCGGGAGGACGGACCATGGGTTGAGACATTTCTTGCGTGAAGAGACTATTTAGGGATGGTATATGACTATTTGCGATGCGTGATCCGGGGAATGAAAGCTGGTCCATGAGCTTGACCACTCTTCCTTCGTGCGGAAAACACATTACTCTAAAGAGTGAGGAGACGATGGCTCCCATGCAATATATATAGTCTCGTCCAAGGAGTAGGTTATAATCCAAGGGTCCTTGAACGACCATCACGTTTATTTGAACGGTCTTCCCTTTCAATGTGATAGGCACATTGGGGAGGATCCCTAAAGGTCGACTGGTTCCTTTATCAAAGCCTGTCAGATTTCTCATTTCAGGCAAAAGTGCTGGCGAACCAAGCGCTTTCCAAGCAATAGAGGAAAGGATACTCACAGATGCCCCCTCATCAATGATGGTGCCAGCCATTACCATTCTGTATATTTGAACGATAATTCTGAATGGTATGCTTGCTGGCAACCGGGGTCTGCCTAGTTGGTTCCAGTCAAAGGACACAACTAGGTTGCTTGGTGGTGGGACCGAATATACGGCCGGGTATGACTCTGACGAAGTTCCTTCCTGCGATAAAGGAATGGGAAAATTGCCCCCTTGTTCGTCGGAGTCTGTGTTGATGAAAAGAATTTGGACGGTGTCGTCTTTATTCTCCTCTGTGATGGTATCATTCGAAGATGGAGCCTCTAAAGGCAAAACCGGGTCAACTGCCGCCTCAACCTTTTGACTTTCGTCAGGTATGGATTCAGACGGTTCATCCTCAATGATAGGTGCTTCGGCTGACCACCTGAGCGGGCCAGCCGGGTTCTCAACTGGTGAAGGACTTGGCAGGAGTTTTTGATATCCAGGAGGAAGTTGCACTGGTAAAACCGGGCGATCTTCCAAAAATCTTTTAGCCTCGTCTAAGAAGGGACAACGGTGGATGGCATGGTCGCCTTCACACAAGTTGCAGGGAAATCTAGCTTTCCCTCTCTGTCATGTGGCTTCACTTTCACTAGTTGACGGTGTGCTGTCAACATGGCTATCAGAGGTTGACGCCACCGAATTGTGCAAACGGGGAGACCAGTCCCTTAGTATCCGAGGGATGCAAGGACAATCTCTGTGGAAGTGGTCTCCCTTGCATATGACACATGGCGATTTAGGCCTAGTCAGTGCTGTGTGTGGATTTTTGTCAGACGACACTTGTTTGCCCCCAGTCGCTTTTGGCTCCTTCTTCTTCTTCTCTTTTTTCTTCCTTTCCTTCTTCTCCTTAGGAACTTGGTTTTTTGTTTTACCAGTTCCGTCAAGCGAAGAGGAAGGAGGAGAGGAAGAATTAGATGAAGTAGAAGGCTGGTGGGTAACTCTGGTCTGGTCTAACTGTTCATTCGACTGTTCAGGAATAGTGGTGTTCTGAACGACATTGGTTGAGAAGAGACAGACTGGCAAGCCAATTGTCAGTCCTGGAAGCGACAATGTGGCCATATGGGGCGCACCAACATCTCCCCAAGAGGAGAAGGGACTAGGATTTCCACCAAGGGGAATTCCTTGGTTGGTGTGCTCCATTTTCTCAACCTAAAGATCAACGCAGGAAAAAGGGGTGATTTTTCCGTTTAAAATAAATTTTAATGACACTTTAGACACAACTTGCTTTTTCAATTTTAAAGATTCGAGAAAAAGCTAAAGATGACTCTAGTCTCCTTCGATGTTTTAACGAGCCCGAAGTGACAAATGCTCGGATGGACTTTTTCCGTTATAGAGTCTAAAAAAGGCCAAAAGGATCTGCTCTGGAGTTCTAGGTAGATGGTGTGCCAAACTTTTCGCAAAACCGCAGAATACTTTTTAAGGTACGGGCAGTCAATCTTCCTGAATGCTGTGTTCAGTGCATTGCGATCAGTAGGGCGGCCGACACGACTTTCTAAGGATAAAGGTTTTATGCCTATAGGGGTCTCCCAATATATACTTGACGGTACGTGGGAGCACAATCCATACTGGCGCTATCGTCCCTCAGGAGGAATCACCCACCATCAGCAAGATCGACAGTCACCAGGTTTTACGACGCCGGAACACGTCTCTAGCCTAGACCTCTATGTTGTGCGTTAAGTTACAAAGCGTTGTTAAGTTCATTCAATTTATTTTAGGTTGATCTTTCTTAGAAGTTTGCCTTTTGAGGTTCACCACGAGATGTATGATACAATTCCTAAATGCAGTCTAAATATGATAAGAAAATTTTATCTCTTTTTCAACAATGAAAATCCTAGCTACAAAGGAAAAAGAAAGACACCATCTTTTCTCAGAGAGCAATCAGCACACTCTAAATGCACTTTTCCTAAATCAAACATGCAAACTATCAAGATGCAAATGCACAATGCAGGTGTTTGTTTTCCGCTCTCTTAATATTGATGCCTAAAAAGAAAGCTTTTTGTACAACTTTGAATTTGCTTTTAAATGAAAAATACAAACAAGTTTACTTTTTTGAAATCAGAAAGGGTAGAAGAGATTACAACACTTAACGATTTTTGAAATGAATACTTGTTTTGACACTCAAAAGAGACAAACTCAAACCGAAAGCAAAAATGAATGTATAACCAACTATAAACAGCCAATGAACTCTCTCCTAAGATCACAATCAACAGATCTGAATCAAGGGCTACAGGATGACTATTTCACTCTTGCAAAGGAAAACTATAAATGACGCCACAAACACATAAAAACACTCACAGTCTTTTTGTACAAAAGGAGGCGGAATTTAAGCAGAGAAAAGGAGTTATCAGACAGGTACCTATGCTGGTTATAGGCTGCAAAAAATCAGAGATCAAAACAAGGCAAAACAGAGCAGAGAACCCCAGCTGCACAAGGCCTAACTAGATCAACGCACCCTCAACACAGAGGTTTTGACATTCAGCACAGGTAGCCTTCACGGGACCTGCGTTGAAATGCAAAACCTCTTCACAGAGTCTGCGCTGAAGGAGAAACGAGAGTTGCTCAGTGGGTTCTGGGTCACAGTTTGCTATTTAATCTACAGTTTCAGGCCAAATCAAAGCAACAAGCAAGCCACAATAAAAGGGATGCTTTGAGGGAGGGCTAAGATCTATCACAAAGGATCATCAAATCATTTGTGAGTCCATTGTTCAGATCATAGACAAATCCAGTGATTGGATCAAAGCAGCAGTTGTCTACTTTGCATCTGAAAATAGCAGATGCAGTTCGATTGCCGCTCTTGAGTCTATGAAACAAACAATGATAGAGACACAAATAAAATGACTAAACAGATCTTCCCCAGCGGAGTCACCAATTTGTTGTGGGGAAAAATGCCTATGCGGGACGATCCTATCCACCTAAGGTGTGACAGTGCCTTAGCAACAAACAGAAACAGCTATTCTAGTATTCTTCCTTTATGAATTAAGAATGAAGAGAGATAGATGGACTAACCGGTGTCTTCCGTTTGTTCCACGATCCAGTTTCTCTTCTCTTTGAGGGTTCCCAGCTACTTGCCTTCTCTCTCGCCTAGCTTCAACAGGTTCCTGCAAGATCACAAGAAGAGAACACTACACAAAGACATAGATTCATATTCATAACTAGTTCAGGATTAGAAATAAACTAAACATACTAATGCAATCATACATCAAAGATACATCAGTATATAGGAGAAACCAAGATAGCTTTATTGATGAATAACAAGGTTCAGGAGGAGATACAACCCAGAGGGCTCTAATCCAGCATCTCCTTCCCAGCAAATGAAATTCCTATCTTCACCTCCCTTCAAAGTATTAAGCACCCAATGATTCCAGTCTCAAACCAACAACAATTCTTTGCAATAACAAAATTCCAGCCTCTAGATCTCATGGAGGAGAGATCCATATATAGATGTTTGGAGAGAGGATGAGTTAGCTTGAGATCTGACTAGTGTCCTCTCCCTCTGTCAGTTCTTGCTTCCACTTGGAGACTAAGAGCCTCTTACTCATCACTAGTCGAATTCCTTGAGGCAAGTGTCATTGGAGAAGATTCTGGAAGCTTCCAGGGTCTTTCCACCTCGTTGAATGAACTTGCCATTTGTCACTTCCCGCTCAGCGCACCCTGGTAGTGCTTCTACCTGCGTTGCAGTGCACCTAGCCAGTGCAATCTCTGCATTTCAGCGCAGACAGCTAGTGGAGCCTCTGAATTGATCCTGAATTGACTTGTTTTTTAGCAGTTTCTGGTGGAGAACTTCTGTGAATTGCTGTGGTTTGTTAGCCTTGTTCTTCTAGGGGTAGGAACAACATGTTTAGGGACTTTGGATCCCTTAGATTATGGAAATTTCATGCTTATCGCTGTAAGGCACAAAAATGTCTATAACAAGGACATTTCAAACTCTTTCTGCATCAGCAAAGCAAAATTTTGACTCGTGGCTTCTTTGCTACCAAAGATGATATCATCAACATACACAACAAGTATTAGCAATTTATCATTATCAATTTTTACATATAGATTTCCATCTGCTGATCCTTTTGAAAAACCTTGTTGATGGAGGTATTTGTCTAGATGATAATACCAAGCCCTTGGAGCTTGTTTAAGACCATAGAGTGCCTTCTTAAGTCTGCATACAAGTTTTGGATCATTTCCAAGGATGAATCCATCTGGTTGCTCAATATAAACTTCTTCTTCCACGTCTCCATTTAAAAAGGCAGATTTCACATCCATTTGAAAAACTTTGAACTTCTGAAAACTAGAAAGAGCAAGGAACATTCTTATGGCTTCAAGTCTAGCAACCGGTGAAAAATTTTCTTCAAAGTCTATACCTTCTTGTTGAGCATACCCTTTACAAACAAGTCTGGTCTTGTTTCTAATAACATCTAGGAACCAACTCCCAAGTGTTATTCTTTTCAATCTGCTCAAGTTCTTCATTCATGGCCTTGACCCAGCATTCATCTTTTCATGCTTCTCTTACATTTTGTGGTTCAGTAGAGGAGAGCAATGCTAGATTGCTTGAAGCTTCTGAAATAGTTCTTCTTGTTTGTACACCCACCTCTTTTTGCCCCAAAATTTGAGTTTCTGGATGATTCTTCTAAACGTACCTAGATGGAGTCTTTTCTTCTATCCTTATCTGTTCTTCTGGTGCCTCATGGGTATCTTCTTCATCATAAGTTTGATTTGATGTTGAAGGATAGTCCTCATCATCTTCGAAATCTTCGGGTTTTACTTGCCTAGGAATGTTTTCTTCTTCATCAACCACTACATCAATACTTTCAACAATTTTTCCAAGTATTTTATTGTAACACTTGTATCCTTTATTGTGGGGAGAATAACTAAGGAGAATGCCTTCATTTGCTCTAGGTTCAAACTTGCCAAGGTTTTCAACAGTCCTTTTGATGTAACATTTTCTTCCAAAAATCTTGAAGTATTTAACCGTAGGAGTCTTACCATACCAAAGTTCATGAGGAGTTTGAGTGTTGTTCACCCAGATGTTTGTCTTGTTGAGAATAGTAACCGTAGCAAATGTAGCTTCACCCCAGAAGGTTACGGGAGTTCCAGACTCATCAAGCATAGCACAAGCAATTTTTTGAATCGTTCTGTTCATCCTTTCCACTACTCCATTTTGCTGAGGAGTCCTTGCAGTAGAGAATTCCCTTCTTATTCCATGTTCTTCACAAAAATCGAAAAATTCATCCGAGGTAAATTCCCCTCCTCAATCAGACCTGAGGCATTTGATTCTGCGATCTGATTCGTTTTCAACCAAGGCTTTGAATGCTCTAAAATTTACGAAAGCTTCGTCTTTATGCTTCAGAAGTCCTATCCAACACATCCTTGAAAAGTCGTGAATGAACAATATGAAGTATTCTTCTCCTCGAGGTGACCTCTTTCTAGTTAGACCACATACATCAGTGTGGACAAGTTCAAGTGGCCTACTAGTCGATCCTTCCTTCTCAGGGAAATTTGTTCTGGTTTGCTTCCCAAACTGACATGATTTGCATATTGTATTGTCTGGAATTCTGATGTCAGGGAGATCATGAACCGCCTGATATTTGCATGCTTTCCTTATCTGAGAGAAGCTTAGATGCCCCAATCTTCTGTGCCATAGCTAGTGTTCATCATTCTTGCTTAGATAGCATTGTTGTTGTCCTCCCTTGAGTATGTATAAATTATTTGGTGTTCTTATGCCTTTGATCACTGTTTCTCCTGTATCAAGCTCACGAACAATACATCCATTTGATCAAAATATTACCTCATTTCCTTGATCACACATTTGATTGACACTCAATAGATTATGCTTTAAGCCATCAAGATACATAACATTTCCAGCTTTGACCTTTTCTTTCAAAAAAACTGAACCTTTACCTTTTATGAATGCAGGGGTGTCAATTCCAAATGAGAACTTCTTTTCCTTTTCTAAGGCACTATATGATCGAAGTTTTTTTTATCACCTGTCATATGTTTCGAGCATCCACTGTCGATGAACCACTGATTTTCTTGCCCTTCTGCATATAAGGCTATACCACATCTTTCTAGTTACGGTTCTTTCTTCCTCCATGTTTTGGGACTCAATGAAGCTTGCTCCTTCTGAGTTGTTTGCCAAAACTTACTCATGCATTTAGAATCTTCATGACGAAAGTTGTTACAAATAAAACATTCTATTTCATTTTCAACAGCAGAAAAGTTATTGTAGGTTCTTTTCATGATTCCAGTCACACTCCTTTGATTTCATGCTTCTCTGGTCATGATGGTATTGTAGGCAACACATTGAGCTGATTTGTGTCCAAAATTATGACAAGAGAAACATTGGCCATTGAAGAAATTCCTGCGATTATCAAGCCTTTTGTCCAGGTGATTGTAATTTCCATAGCCATTCATTCTTGATGTAAATTGAGAATGATTTACCTGCGGTTGGTCGTAGCTTCTGTTTATCCTTGAAGTAGATTGCTCTCGATTTACTTGGTGATCTCTATTCATTCTTGAAGTAAATTGTACCTGATTTACCTGGTGATCTGCATTGTGCCTTTGTTGTCCATTGTCAACCTGTTCACTTCTCCTTGCTGCTTCAAGATAACTTTTGGAGGTAGATGGCTTCTGTGCTTGAGATTCTTCTTTAGTATACCCAATACCTGTCTTGATTAGAGGAGAACGCTGCACTTTGATAATCTCATCTAAAGTTTCAGATCCTTTAGCAAATCTAAGATTAAAAGCTTTTGTTTTCTCAATATCTTTTCTAAGTCCCACAATTGCACATTCTAACTTTTCATTGTGTTTTTCCCTCCCAGCAAGTTGGAATGTCAGAGTATCTATAATCATATTCCTTTCTTCTAAACAAATTTTAAGTTTAGAATTTTCTTCATAAAGACCTTCTTCATCTATAGCATCCAAGAAATCATCATCTTCAAAAGCCATCAAAAGTCTATAATCATTACCTTGTTCATCTTCATCATTATTTGAAAATCCATCACTATCTTCATGTGTATAATAGCTCTTCTTACTTACATTATGTTTTCTGTTCCATCTAACTGGTTCCTTACCTTTGTCAAGCTTACCTTTATGAGGACACTTGGCTGCATAGTGATCGACTCTTCCACAAGCAAAGCATTTAAAAGGTAGCTTACCTCTGAATCTTCCAGAACCCTGTTGAAGGTTCTTGACAAAGTTTGATTCTTCCTCTCCTTCTGACATATGTCCTGACTCATTGTATTCTCCTTTTCCTGAGGCTTTGAATGTAGATTCTCTCATGTCTGATGGTCCCCCTTTTCTCATTTCGAAAGCAGTTAGGATTCCATGCAGCTGCGACATGGTAATGCTTTGAAGATTCTGATTTTCTTCTATGGCCGAAACTTTTGATTCAAACTTAGAAGACAAAGATCTTAGAACCTTTTCAACCAAAGTAGCTTCTTTTATCTCTTCACCCAAGTTTTTGATATAATTAACAATCTCATCTATACACAAGAAATAATTAGCCACACTTTCATCAATGTGCATTCTGAGATTTTCATATTGGATTTTGAGAGTTTGTAGTTTTGCACATTTTACCTGATCATCTCCTTCATAGCTCAGAATGATCTTGTCCCATATTTCTTTTGTGGTTTTGAGCTGCATAACCTTGACGAATTCTGATTGAGATAAATTCCCTAATAGAGTATTGATAGCCTTTGCATTTGTTTCATACTACTTCTTACCAGCCGTATCTGTAGGAGTTGCTGATGGAAATGTGTATCATGTTTCCACGATATCCCAAACTTCTGTACCAAGAGATTGAAGATAGGTTGTGATTCTTACCTTCCAATAGAAAAAGTTGCTTCCATCAAAGATTGGTGGCCTGATAGATGCCTCCTTTTCGTAGTTGCTCATGATGATAGATCTTCCTTCAAGCGATCAAGCCTCTTCTGAAGGACCTGCTCTGATACCAATTGTTGGAAATAATACTAAGGGGGGGGGGGTTGTGAATTAGTATTATTAAATCAATTATTTTTCATTTCACAATCAGATTTGTATATGCATCTTCAGCTATGGGAAATGACGTATATACGCTACTGTGTTTAAAGAAACCAGCGTATGTCAGAAAACATAAGATTCATTAATTATTGATCTTTAATCAGTGCATTAGGACTTCATTAATCACAAGAACAGTAAATAGGAGTAGTAAAACAGAACAGACCATCACACACATGGACACAAAAATATAAGGTGGAAACCCAATGTGGGTTAAAACCACCTGCTGCAATTGGTCTCTATCTTCTTTTAATTAGAAACTTCTTTTTACAATGATTTTGTACTGGTGCAGTATTATACCCGTACGCAGGCTGTTACCTGCAGAAGGCTACAACCTTCTCTCATTCTACATCTTCTCCTGGAAGGGAGATACAACCCCCTTAGCTCTTGTACTAGCTGAGGTACTAGTACGTAGGTGCTGACCTACAGAAGGCTAAAACCTTCTCTTTTCTTCCAGGGACCACGTTTCATAAATTTTCAGACTGGATCCATGAGTAACATCAATAAAACATCAATTATATCTGTATCAACCAATATCCTTTGCACCAAACAAAACTGAATCAAATAGTCACTTCTCTGAATGCTGTACCCAGAAAATAGTAACATTAAGCAGACACCAATTCTGAACCCAGACCACTGTAGCAATAAACAGAAGTAGCTAAAAAAAGAGACGTACGCTACTTCAATGTGTACAACCTGCGTGCATACACTTCTGGATTAAGGCCAACCAGCGTATACGCTATCTTGAATTACATAACTAGTGTGTATATGCGCCTTTGCTTCGCTGAACCTGCGTACAGATCTATAAAAGAAAATTCATCCTTTTCACTTATTCAGACATCATTTACACCCAAATTATCAGATTTATAGATCAAGTCATGCGCCAAAAGTAACAGATCAAAATCACACAAAGATACTACTATTCAAGCCTTAAGATCTTGACCCATCAATAGTACTTATCCTTCTTCTTGCGCTCAGGTTCCTCCTTGATTCAAATCCAGCTATGCACCATAACCCAATGACCAGTATTTCAGATTTAGCTCTTCATTAGATATTCAATGCTTAAGCAATATCAATGCCTAATGATCTCCTTCCCCTTTTATAGTCTTAGGCCTTACACAATACCACGGTCCAAAACCATAAAGAATCAATACCTTGGACCAAATACTTGGGTTCAACACTTCAGACGAGATACTATGGTCCAAAACCATAGCTCCAAATACCAAGGACTAAATACCATGGACCAAAAATAAGTTTTCCCACATGTATGTGCTTTTTTGTGCATGAAAGTGCATGCATACGCATACGTGACTTTTGATCAGCAATACCGCGTGTATATGCAACTTCGTCAAAGGAAATCTACGTATATCTCTTTTTCTTTCATTCTGAGAGCCTGAACAGTGATCTGCCATCTGAGTGAGTTGCCATCAAGGACAACATCTATGTCATAGTGCCAAACCTGTGTCATAATGCCAACAAGAAGTTGAAGCCAGTGGTGACATAGCAGAACAAGAGGAAGGAGGAAGAAAAAGAAATAGAGGAGGGGAGAGTTGAAGAGACAAAATATGAGTTAGAAAAAGAGAGAGCAGGAGGAGGAAAAAGAGACAAAAGAGGGAGAAAAGGAGGCAGAGAGGGCAGAGCAAAGAGAAGATTCCCCTGAAACTTTGGAATGAGAAGCAACAACTGCCCTCACTACCCTCAGTACACCAGGCAAGTAGAAGCAAAAGAGGAAAAGAAAAACCTCCATGTATTTCAGGGCAAGGAAGAGTACTAGAATTAAAACAGGAAAACCTCAGCCCTCATCAAAGACTCCCTTTAACATTGAAGATTCACCATCTGCCAAGGTGAAAGAATCTCTTTCCAAGACACCCATAACCTATGAAAGGAGGATTACAAGATCTTCTACATGGAAGGGAAAGGCAATTCTACAAGACCCCAAACCAGACCTACAGGAGGCTAAAACAGTCCTACAGGAGACACAAAAACTTGAGGAAAGGATAGGAGGACAGCCAGAGGTGAAAGAGGAAGCACAAGAGCTACAAGAACTTGACCCCCAGCCTAATCTTGACTCCTATTACAAACTACTTGAGGGAGGCAAGATAATCCCACAAAAATTTGCAATTCCACTGTTTTTCGAATTGGAAAAAGAGAGAGTGAGAACGCATAGGTGGATGCAGATAGCCAAGTCCAAAGGAGTTGAGGATATTTGCCACATGGAAGACAAACTCAGGGAAATGGGCAGGGAATTGATTGCTCTCAGAGACAGAGAAGCCATTACAAGAAGCCACCTTGAGAATGAGAATGAATTAATAAGGAGGCAATTGTAGGAGAAAGAGACTCATTTGGCATACATGGCTAGCTTATCCATAGAAGCATTACAATGAAGAACACCAGCAAAATCTTATGTCCTCTATCTGAAGGATCAATGGCTTCAATTCCAAATAAAAACTTTGGCACAAAGAGGCATAATTCCTTTCCAAGACTATAGGTAGTTCATGGATTTGTGTGACCAAAGCACCTCTGAGGACAAAGAAAAGATGGCAGAGTTCTATCTACACAACATGGCCCTCACAGACCTGAATGTGTGGGACCCCAATGCCAAGCTAGGGGATCTGCAATTAATGGCCATGGCTTCATGGATGAACCATGAATAATTGAGGGCAGCAGAAATGAAAAGACTATTAATAAAAGAGCAGAATGGACCATTGATGATAAGAGTTGAGCCATCAGATCTGATGGCACTCATCAGCACAGAGAACCTGCTTGCCAATGACCCTCAGATTTCCCCTAAATATCTAGCCAATCAGGAACAAACCATTGCACACTTTGAAGATATGCTTAGGCTACTTGGGGATGACTGTGTGCATGCATGCATGAGAAGATGGAACACCCTACCCCACAGCTTGCAGATCAGCGAATACCATTCTCCCATGAGGCTGAAGGAGGCATTGAAAAGAGTGCCAATGTACAAGCACTCCATGCAAAAGCTGAAGGTCAACTGGATTGGCCTCAAACTAAGTGCTCCACTCATATTAAGCATGCTAGAAGGCAGAAGAGAAGAAGAAGAGAAGGAGCAGTGGAAGGAAATAGACAGAAAGGAAGGATTTTATGGAGAACATCATCAGACCACATCGGAAGCTTGGAATGTTAGGGAGGCCACCAGGGCCATGAAAGACCAAGAGATTGACTAGGTTGCTCAAAGGATGAGCAACACCTTCAGTAGGGGGGTGATGATGAGCCTCATAAATGGGTAATTATATGGGCTCATTTTACCTTCTAACCTAGTCAAATCAACCATTCTCTTAGCTTATTGTATGATTTTCTGATTGTATTCATGCTTATAGGGTGAGTTGAGTTAGTTATTCTACCATGTGGTCTAACATGTATTTAATGCAAATTATTGATGGATTTTGAGGTCAAAGTCAAGGATCTAGTGGTCAAATTGTAGCAATAACTCGAAGTAGACAGAGGAGAGGACTTATAGAAGGGAATCCCCCTCATTTATTGCTCCTCACTTCAAATTCCCCTTCATTCATCTCGGAGTACAAGCAGCCGAATCATGCACTAGAAGGTAGTCGGGCAAGTGGAAGATGATTGATAATTATCTCGAGTTTTGGGAGCTAAGCATCCCTGATTCTAAGAAAGCTCTTGGTAGCTTCAAATGTATAAGTAGAGAGGCCTAGGGCCTCACTAGGGTCTAATTTTTCTTCTTGTGTAAACTCTGCTCAAATTTTGAGCTTACTATTTTATGACAGTTTTATGTAATCTTGCTATTTTTTGATAATGAAGATGGAATCCTTTTTGAGCTAGCACTGAGTTACCTCAGAGGGCTGAAGCTCTTAGATTAGGGCCCAATCCAAGCAACCAAGCTTCTATTTACTTGTATTTTTATTCTTTACTTCAGTTTGTAGATTAGTTTGTTGTTAGATGTATTTCTCTTATGGTTAAGAATAGGTTGCTTTTGATGATTTAGCAGCTTGCTTCCATTTGTGCTTTCTGTAGCAGGTTAAGTGGTGATCATAGAAGATTAAAAAGGTTAGAAATGGTGCCTTGGCCCCTCTTCCTCCCTCTGGGACCATGATTTGAGGCAAAGACTCTCTTGCTGCCCCAAAAACACAGATTTTCCTCATTCGTAGGACTTCTAGTGTTTGCAGCTCTCTAGTAGGTTGATAGTCTAGTTTTGCTTTGCTTTAGATATTTTTTTATCATGTTCACTTCCTAATTTGAAATAGTCCTTTTGCATGCTTTCCTTTCTTACAACATGTCCCAGCATTTCCTTCTATACATCATAGTTTAGGCCATTTTAATGCAAAACTCTGTTTTTCCTAGGTTGCACTCATTTCATTGGTTGCTTGATTTTCTTGGTTGAATGATAGTTTCTATGTAGCAGATATCTTCTAGTAGTAGGCCAAATTACCAGAAATCACACCTTCCATCTAATCCATGCCCTACAGGTCTCCCAAACCTCACCTCAATTCTGCCCTAGTTTCCTTCATTTTTCATAGAACTTATTCCTCTCTCCTTGAGCAAACCCAATCATCTTTCTCTCTCCTGGTGATTCATGGTAGACCTTAGGTGCCCTAACACCTCATTACAACCTTCATCCACCTTTTCCACCCACTCTCACACCCTCAAAACAACGAAAATTTCTCTCGACCTCCTCCTGTAGGCCTCCTGTAGTTTCCCTGTTTTCCTCCTGTAGTTTTCCTGTGTCCTCCTATAGTTTTTCCTGTATGCTTTCTTTTGAAGGCCGAGTGTGGAAAGGCCTCTCAAAGGCCACCTAGTACCTCCTAGGACCCATCCACACCATCCTACATCCTCCCAAGCTCAAAAACTGCCCTCTAACACCACCTGTTCACTGCCACACTCACACACAATAAATTAGATGCATGTTAAATTCACATAAAAACACATAAAAATCCAAAAATATGTTTTTTGCTTATTTACTTCTAGAAATAGCATGGTTAGATGTTGTTTACTTCCTTGAGTAGGTAATTGCATTTCTTCCATGGTTTTCATAGTGTTTTTGGCAAAAGTAGAATTAGCTTGTTAATTAACGTTTACTAGATTTTGCTTTACATTCTAGTCTTTCTCCTTTCTGCAGTTAGAATAGCATATATCGAGTAATATTTCTTTCCTTTCATCACACATAGAGCTTCTTCTAAAATATAGAAGTTGTCTTGGGCTCCTAGTGATCTTGCGTCGGCTGACCAAGTGACAACCTGCAGTGAGAACTAGTACTTGTGCATATAGCACCGACGCTTCCAAGTTTGTTACAAACTATTGGGTTGATAAAAGTAAAGTTGGTAGCCCAGGGATTGTAGCATTCTTGCTATGTTACTGGCTCTAACGAGCATCATATGATTTCCCCCATGCTCTACAAGAACCGAAGAAGGACTCTCTTGATCAGCCGAGACAAGAGGGTCGTTCTTTGATTCAGGAGAATCTGACGAGATGAGAAGAACATGAGTAGTATGATCATTATGCTTTTCTGGAACAGAGTGAACAATAGGTGTCGAAACCAAGTCGACACTCTGTTGTGCCCTACAACAACCCCCCATTTCATATCATCTGTATTTACAAACAATTAACATATGAAATGGGTCCCTTTCAATAAATTAATTGGTATTAATGAATTTGTTCGGAAAAGGTATGATAATCAAAAGTGTTTGTGAATTGAAGCCTTTTTCGAATAACAATGTTTCCAAAATAAAACAATCTTTTGTTATTGCGATAAAGCGATCGCAAGATCGCATATCGCAATGACAAGAGAGATACATTTAAACGGCACTTCGGTCTTTGCCGATGCGATATCGCTATCGGTGATCGGCGGTATTCAATGCATACACAAAAAAGAGCACATATCTTATACCCCGATGCGACGCTATATCGGCGATCAGCTCTCGGCACTACCTCTTGTGGGAAAACGCTTTAAGTTTTAAACCCCGACCCGATGTGATATCGCTATCGGCTGTCAACGGTATCTTATGCACTCTTATAAGGCGCTCAGGTCTTTACCCGATGCGATGCGATATCGCTATCGGAAGTCGGCAAATCACTTAATATGCATCTGGTAATTAGTTCACATGCTAGTCCGATGCGATATCGCAATCGGCGTTCGCCAGGGCTGCTTTCGAACGATAGTATAACTCTTTCCCCCATGCCATGCGACATTGTTCATCGGTAATCGGCATTTTTAAAAAGCGATTGCTTTAAGCTTTAAAGTTATATTTAAATCCGGTTGATAAAGCACAGATTTCGAAATGCCGTTAAATGCAGGGATAAGGTAATGCATGCGTATTTAATAACCTTGCCCCTTCGATTAACGAATACTTGCGTCTAAGGCATTATCATATCTGTTGCACGCGTTAGAAGGTCATTCAACTGAATAACAATGTAAAGGTCATTTAATGGGTAGTAGGCCTTAAAAACACCATTAATGCATATGCGATCTCTTACCAGTAATTGGATCTGTAGCCACCTTTTGAAAATTAATATCGCCACGCTTCAAGTGATATATATCTTTCCCATTATGCTTTGTCTTCATTATTTCTCGTGTTACGATTTCTCTTGCACTTGTGTAGAGTTCGTTTGTTGAGAAAAGCCTGAACATGATGGGGAAGAAAAATAAGAGGAGTTCTGGTTCTACTACAACACCTGTTGCAGGTCAAACTGCTTCAATTTCGAAGAAAGGTTTAATCTCGGACACTACGTGCACTGGTCTTGCTAGGACCACATGGCAGGGCACATATAATCTGTTGGAGGCCGAGCAACCAAAAGTGACAGTGAGAACAGCTAGTGTTGATGTACTAAGGAAATCTGATGCAACGCTCAAAGACTTGGCCGACTCCTTTTTACACAGAATAGCGGCCAGAGAGCAGGTTCTCCCTTACACAGATGTGGTGCACTGGGCAATTGAAGAAATCCCTATCACTGATAGAACTTTCCATACGAGGGACGGAAGGATTTTCAGGTCATTCAAGCCTGATGACCTGAGGCGAATGTATCATCTGCCTGAACCGGAGCTAGTCTACAACAGAGCCTTTGTGGAGAAATTCGCAAAAGAAAATGAATCACCATCCGAACCCCTCCGAGATTGGAGGCAGAACCCAGCCAAGCACAAGCATGAAAGTTCGGGTAAGTACTCCAACGTTTCTTTGGCTTCTCCCTATTGCTATGCGGGGATTATGATGTGTAGATTGTGGGGATTACATGACTCCGTTAATATCAATATTGACATGGTTCCCTTAATGGAAGCGGCTATCAATTCTATAATCATGGATTGGGCCACTATTCTTTCTGATAAGTTGGTCGTAGCTGTTCGTGAATTTAGAGCCAAAACTATAGTCACCGAAAGGAAAATCTCGCCATTTTATTATTCTGCTTACATTATGGATACCCTGTGTCTTAATTCTGAGTTTCCTGTCCTCGGTTGTAGATGGACCACCCAAGATCCAACACCCATTCATTTATACCATCAGAAATTGTGGAAGTCCTCTTAGAAGGACCATTTGTACCAAATTTGTAATGGTTTCATGGTGCCCATTTACTATTCTATTTATGACAGACCCATTTCCAGAATTTCCTATGAAGCTTCTTTTGACTTACCAGCCGTAGCAAGTTGGTTCGGGGAGGAGTATTTCACCTATATCAGAGTTTTTGGGAGTAAGGCTAGGCCACATGTCCTCCCTTTATATATCCTAGACAAGCTGTTAGCCCGGGAAATCTGCTACCAGATTATGGCCGAGAGTGTTACACAAACTCTCAAAGAGGAGAAGAAGAGAGGTTGGCCCTCTTTTCCTTTAAGAATTGGGGTTTTTACTCTCCTTAATTACAAGCATGCAGAAAAGGAAGCGACAAAACTCCAAGCTTTATCCCTGGCCACTCTCCCAAGCAGACTCTATGATCCAAAGCAAACTGCCTACACTGCCTAGAACAAGCAAAATTGACGAAAGTTGATCATCAAGAGAATATGTTGGATGACCTGTTCATAGGTACCGAGACAATAAGCCAAGCCAAACAGCTTGCAATAATGAAATACAATGATGAGGCATTGACAAAGTTTAATAAACTTAGGGAGCAGAGGTTGCAAACTCTGCCTCTAGATTTATTATCCACAACCCCAGCGTCTTCCTCAAGCGAGCCTGGTCGGCAACAGATACATCCACTGCCTGTTACAACTGAAGAACATGATAAACAACAGGAGGAAAGGCAGAAGAAGCTGCAGGCTGAGAAGCAGAGAAAAGAGCAAGCAGAGAGGCAGAAAAAGGAGCAGATAGAAAGGCAGCAAAAGGCAAAGAAGGAAGAAGAGTAGAGGAAGAAGAAGGAAGAAGAAAAACTGAAGAAAGAACTAGCAGATAGGCAGAAAAAGGAATTGGAGGAGCAGCAGCGAAAAACGCAAGAGGAGCAACAGCGAAAAGCACTTGAAGAACAGCAGAAGTTAGAACAAGAAAAAGAACGAAGCAAAGCCCATACAGAGCAACATAAGCAAACCTCCATCGATCCTGAATTGATTAAACAATGGAACCAATTCGATTCCATTATCAGTGGTAAGGAAGGCTCCAAAGACAAAGGCTCCTCTAAAACAAGCGATGCGCCCGATACCACTTCTTCTCAGGTTCTAGGAGGAGCCAGCGACCCACCCATTTCACAGGATGTCGAGATAATCAATAAGGACCCTTCCGATCAAATTGTTCTCCAGGTGGAAGAAATTCCTCCCCTGGATATTTTCTACAGCCCAAAGCATAGAGCCGTTATCAAGCACTCTAAGAAAAGACGAAGGCTTGATCAACCTTCTATCTTTCCTGAGCAAACAGTCACGGGCAATATGGTTTGGAAGGAGGATTTGGATCCCTCCGATGATCTAACAAAGCTGTCGCAATTCGCGGGAGTTTATTCTGCAGCAACTATCGACAAAGCATCGGAGGTAAGTCTTCTGTTGAAGACTAAGGACCATGAAATATATGCATTACAGGCAGAGGTAATTGAAGCGAAAAACAAAGCAGCACAGGTGGAAGAGCAGTTGCTGGCTCAACAGCAAGAAAACAATTTGTTAACCCAGCAACTGCAAATTGAAAGACAAAGGATAGACCAAAGTGAAACTCAGAAGGCAAAAGAATTGTCGGAGGCATTGTCACAGTTGAAAGCATCAAATGAGCTGATGATGAAATCGAAAGATGAGCGAATAGCTCAACTATCAGCACAGCTCGAAGGTATCAAGAGCACACAGAATGTGAAAGTTTTCAGAGCAGAAGTAACTCAAATAAATGGCGCATTACTGTCTCAGATCAGACTTCTATGTCAACAACTTGCTAAGGCTGAGCCATTATGCGAAATATCTACAACAGTGTGTGAGAAAATAGAGAAGGCCAGGAATGAGCTAGATCAGGCCGAAGAAGCCATATCCGATTATATTGAGTGGCAAGACACTGACGAAGGGAAAGCGGCGAATTTGTCCCGAATCCATGAAGCGTACAAAGACATCCTCTTCACGGAATGGAACACTCAGGTAATGAAAGCAGAAAGGGCGGCTTCCAGGTGTAAAATAATCGCCAGCAATATGATCGACCTAGTCAATGATACACTTTATTTGGCAAACATGATCTCCAAGTGCACACCTGGAAGCATAACAACAGCAGGTATGCTTGAAGAATCAAGTTATCATGACTTGGAGGAACAGAGGAAGTTAATTACCGGAATAAATACTTTAACCTCTGATGCATATTGGCTCTTTCTAATCAAGCCACATACTCAAAGGTCTGCTCTCAAGTGTTTAACAGATGCCCTCGGATGCTTGATCCCCGACATTCAAGATGCTACATATGATGCCCAGCTAACTTCGCGTCTCAACACTCCACCAGAAGTAGAGCCAATGCTGGCGATATGTCAGCTAAGGAGTAAAGGCAAAGAACCCACCGAATGAAGCATTGCCGCCAACTGCCAGATTGCCAAGAAAGATGGAACAAACATTTATTGATGCCAATTTAATAGCTTTTCAGTTGTTTAGATATTTAGATTAGTATAGTATTTATAGACCCTTTCATTGTTTTGGAAAGGGTCGTAAAATTTTGTAATAGACTTAAAAGGCTGAAGTTTGCACTATTGTGCTTCAGTCTATATTCTTTTGTGAAACTCGACCAACGGTTCTGAATTTTGATTAGAAGGCTGTTTTATACAATTGTGCATGACTGTCTGTTGTTTGGAATGCTTTATGATTTGAAGGAAGGACTGCGACATAGTGATTAATATACTGGATTGATTGAGCAGCTTACATGGTACTATTATCTGTATCTGTGTTCTTTCTTATTATATGAATTACTGTGTTATTATCTTTGCTATTGTTGAATGCATGTATGCGATATAACAGCGAATCTTCATTTCGTTTCACTATTGAATGTTTTGATGATTTGTTATCTCTTTCACCCATGCATGTATCAATGATATGAATGATTAAGTGTAGTAATTCGCTCTAATCGCTCTGCATAACTAATTATGCAGAGCAATGTTTAAATGGTTTTAAACATCTATGCTTAAAGTGTTAGAGTCATCTACATGCCTGCCTTAAAGCACAGATCATCAAACGCTACGCTTTGCAAAGTGATAAATCCCGGGATCCGATTATAGTTATTACATTTTGTTTATAGTTTGGCTATCCGCTTATTACCATCTTATGTCATAAGTCACTCATCCATCCCGTTCACTTATAATTCTTGGGAAACTGGTCCCATTATCCCCAGTCGGAACCACTATTCCAAACGGAAAAGGAGCTGCACTAAGGTCCGGACCGGGTGGTTTCCCCTTTGTTGTGGCAGCGATTTTCGAGGCCTCAACAAAATTGGCGCTAGAAGGAGGGCCTTAACTGTGAATGGCAAGCCGACCCAAATCGGCAAGTCATTCTAAGAGTAATTCTCCCTCCAAATCTCCTCGTTCTTCTCAATTACATGCTGGTTCGCCAGCCCATAACCAAGAAGAAGAGGAATCTACCACCACTGCTCAATCCCATCATATCCCAGAATAGCTAAGTCTTGAATCTCCTGAAGTCCAATCTCTAATCCATAAACTTCAGAGCTTCTCGATCTCACCACAGAAATCTGAGATATCATAAAGCAGTGCGACTTCGCAGTTCAACCTCACTCATCCTCTTACCAGACTTCAGAGCGAAAAACTTGGTATTGAACCCACTGAGTTTCCTTTACCCAAAAGGAAAAAGTCGAAGAAAAATACTGAAGGATCTGATACTGGGGATTTTTCTTCCACATCCTCCATTTCATCTCCTCATCTGCAAAGTCAACCACCCACTCCTCCATTACATATTGTTGTTCACCAGGGAACAGAAGCCTCAATATCCCAATCTATTCACTCCTCATCTTCAACCCTTTCCAACACATCCGGAATCCCAGCAGTAGTCCCAACCACTATTGCCATTATAATGGCAGATCCATGGACTAGGCCAGGAGCAGTCAACATGCCTGGACCATTGCATGATCTACCCAATGACCCCGAAAAATGGCTGCCTAAATTCAATCCAGATGATGGGATCCAGGCTGAAGAACACATCAACAACTTCATGTTAGCAGTTAACCTAAAAGGAGTGACAGAGAAAGATGTCATAGTAAGACTTTTCCCTTACACTTTACAAGGATCAGCAGGATCCTGGTATTTTTCCTTACCCTCTGGTTCGATTACCAGTTGGAATACATGCCAAGAGCAGTTTCTCACCAAATATGGAGATGATAGGTCCTTAGCAACTTTAATAAATGACCTCTCCAATTTGAGAATAGAGCACAGGGAACCAATAAAGGAGTTTAATGCCAGATTTAATAAACTACTGAATAAAATCCCTACCGCTTCTAAACCAAGTGAACAAATCCGAAGCAAATGGTACATCACTGCCCTACCTGCCAACATAGCTATCTTTGTTGACAGGGCTGGCAAACCTACGTTAGCTGAAAATATGAAAGAAGCACTTGCCGTTGAAAAGCGCATCAATGCTCTTGAAAAGAAAGCTGCTCTAGAAGATAGAAAAGCTAAAAAAGTCTCGTTTAAAGAAGATTCCAAGAAGAAAACCCCAAAGGACCCATATGACATGGAAGGTTTACAAAAGGTCCTTAAAACATTGTCCAATGAAATGGTTGAGATTAAAAAGCAGGTGGCCGAAACTTCAAGCAAAAGACCATTTAGGACTTTTAAGAGAACCGAATCAAAGCCACCTAATGTTATATCTAACGCTGATTCGGACCAAGAAGAAGAGGAAGAGGAAACACCTTCACAAACCGATGATGAAGAAGAAGTAGCTGAATGCCACGGAATGTGGGATTTTATACTCCCAAACTCTGATATGGAGAATGAAGAAGAAGCCTTTCCGGTTACTACAAGAAGTAAAAGCACTCCTAAACCCGCCCAGGCAACTTCAAAGAAGAGGAGTGCAGGCGCTACTACAGCAAAGGAAAAAGTTCCCCCAAAGAAGTCACATGTGGTAGTTCCTCAAAACCAGCCTTCAACTTCTAGTTCTCCTTCAACATTCAAGACTCTAGTGGTATCCGATTCAATGGAATATAACATTGTCGATGATATGAAGAAAACCAAGGCAAATATAACCATGTTTGAACTTAGTAAACTGAAACATCAGCAAAAGCTACTTCTCAAAGAATTAAATGCTGTTCCCTCTACTCCCCTTCCCAGTACAAGAGCTGCCAACGATCAAGGCCAGCCTCCCGCAGGTATGGTTGAAATTACCGATTCAGTCTTAATCGGAGATAAATCAAATTCTCACACTCCACCCTTCCTGCTCACTTATGAGATTTATAATAGAAACCTACACAATTGTTTAATAGATTCAGGGGCCTCATCTAATATAATGCCAGCTTCAGTTTGCTCTAAGCTGAACATTGAACCCCAGAAGTCTGCCATTCATATTGTGCAGTTGGATAGAACTAAAGTGCAGGTTGTGGGAGAAATTAATTCTGTAACCATCAGGTTGTCAGCCGACCCCAGAATTGTTCAAAGGATTGACATCCTAATCGCTGACATACCTGAATTTTATGGTTTGATTTTAAGCAGAGATTGGTCCGAAAAACAACATGGGTATATTTCCACAGATTGGTCACATATGTGGCTTCCCTACAAGGGAAAGCCAAATCAAATAAGGATCGATCGTGAGAAGCATATGACCCACACAGTTACTGAATTCGAGCAAGAAAACCAACCTGTGGCATTCAATAATAACATCTTGGGGAACAGGGAAAATTTTAAGAACCCCCCCTAAATTTATAAATATAATAAATGGGCGAATCTCCATGGTATATAAGAAAAATTGAAGGCGATTTTATCAATAATATAGTATTTATATATAATTTTTTGGCGAATCTCTCACGAGGCATGGCGAATATTTTACTCAATTATAAAATCTTGTAAGATCTTAGCGAGTCGTTCACTAAATAATAAAACTTTGTAAAGTCCTAGTGAATCTTAGCATAGGCTACATGCCGGTTTAATTCCCCCATTTAAATAGGCTACATTCCAGGTGAATACCATGGGTCAATACCATGTGCCATTTTGGTGAATACCATGGGTCAATACCATGTGCCATTTTTATTTTTATTAATTCTAATATTAGGGTTAATAATGGTTTTTTGCATGGTATTAATAACAATCTAGTCCATGGTATTTGTCCCATAGTATTTTGGCCATAGGTTTTACCTAAATATAACCCATTTTTTGAGTGTTTGTAAATATAAGGTGACTTATGGAGTAAATATAAAAAAATGTTTTATTTTTTTACCATACCTCTCGTTTATTTATATTTTTATTAATTTACCATACCTCTTTTACAAATATGGTATTTGGCCCATTGGATTCACTTAAATAAAACCTCTTTCTTGAGCCATGGACTAAATATAAAAAGAGGTTTTATTTATTTATGATACGTCTACTTTATTTATATTTTTATTTATTTACCATACCTTTTGAGTAAGTATAAAAAGACATTTTATTTATTTACCATACCTCCACTTTACTTATATTTTTATTTGTTTACACCCTTAAATGTATATAAGGTGACTTATGGAGTAAATATAAAAAATGTTTTATTTATTTACCATACCTCTCATTTATTTGTATTTTTATTAATTTACCATACCTCTTTTATAAATATGGTATTTGGCCCATAGGATTCACTTAAATAAAACCTATTCTTGAAAATGGGCGAATGGATTCACTTAAATAAAACCTATTCTTGAAAATGGGCGAATGGAAGGTTGTAAGTCCTAATTTCAAGGGCTAAATTTACCTTTTTTACCCTCTCCCTTAAAATAAGGTGGGCTATTTTAGGTGATTTGTAAAAATGTACTATGATACAAAATATTCGCCCACTAAAAATTTAAAACCCCTTAATTTCGCCAAAGGGCGAACATTCGCCCCTAAAATTATCCTTGTTGGGGAACTATTCAGCAGAATCATTCTTTGGCAACTTTGTTGCCCAACCATCTCCTTTTTCAGTCAATCATTTTACATCTCAAATAGAAAATTTTTCACAAACTGATAGGTCCAGGTGTTTTAATAATGCTGAGAAAATTGTAGATACTTTTGTTAATATTCCTTTATTTTGGTCTTTATATTTTGATGGCTCTAAGTCGAGCGAAGGCTCAAGAGCAGGTTGCATTTTGGTTAGTCCGCAAGGAGAAAAGATAATGCTGGCTTGTAGGTTAGAGTTTGAGTGCACTAATAATACAGCCGAATATGAAGCTTTAATCCAAGGATTATACAAAGCAATCGGCCTGGAGGTACGATATCTAAAGGTATTCGGCGATTCGGAAATCATTGTCAAACAGGTTAGAAATGCAATTCATTGCCTTTCGACTCACCTTAAACATTACCAATCGCTCGTTCAAGAGCTTACCTCACACTTTTTGGCATTCAACATTTCTTCTATACCTCGATCTCAAAATTCAGCCGCAGACTTACTAGCCAATGTAGCTTCAAAGCTTCTACCTTCTGAAGACTACAGCCTTGATAGATTTTCTGTAGAATTACCTTTCAGACCCTCAATTCCTGACAATGTCACTAATTGGAGAGTATTTAATCATGATGATGATATTTTGCAATTTTTAACTTCTGAGAACTCTTATGATAAACAATTTATTGAGGAAGATGATCATGATTCCCAGATGAAAGAAGTGCTCAAAGAAAATTCGATCCCTAAACCAGTGGTAAAATTAGAAGATCTTTATGATATCAAAGACAGGTTTAAACCTGTAATTAACACAAAGCTTCAAAGTTCTACCCTTAGGTTTGAATTGATAAATCTAGGAACTAAAGAGTCTCCTCAAAACATCAATTTAGGAACAGGACTATCTCAGAATGAAAAGGAAGCATTTATTAAATTGTTAAGAAAAAACAAACAGGTTTTTGCTTGGAAATATGATGACTTAAAGACATATGATACATCTATTATCCAGCATACCATTCCTATGCTTCCTGATAAAAAACCAATTCAGCAAAAATTAAGAAAAATACACCCAAATTTGGAGAGCCAGATTAAGTCGGAGCTTAATAAGCTTTTGAAAGCCAAAATTATTTTTCCAGTCCGACATTCAAACTGGGTCTCTAATATGGTGCCAGTCAGAAAGAAAAATGGCGACATTCGAATCTGTATTGATTTCAGGAATTTGAACAAAGCGAGCTTAAAAGACAACTTCCCATTGCCTACTATGGAGCAAATTCTCCAATCGGTGGCAGGTTCTGAATTGATGTCTTTTTTAGACGGTTTTTCAGGGTACAATCAAGTTCTGGTACATCCTGATGACCAGCTTAAAACTACATTCAGAACAAAATGGGGAACCTATGCATATCAGAAAATGCCTTTTGGTCTTATAAATGCCGGAGCAACATTTCAGAGAGCTATGGACATGGCCTTCAGAGGGTTAATTAATCAATCAGTAGTCGTCTATCTAGACGATATTACTGTGTATTCTAAGAAGAGAGATAATCATTTGCACGACTTAAATCAGATCTTTCAGCGATGCAAAAGATATGGTATTTCTCTAAACCCAAAAAAGTCCTTCTTTTCTCTAGACCAAGGAAAACTCTTAGGCTTTATAGTATCCAAAGATGGTATTTATATTGATCCTGATCAGATTAATGAAATTTCCGAAATCCCTTTCCCACATAACAAAAAATCAATGCAGTCATTTTTGGGTCAGATTAATTTTGTCAAACGATTTGTTCCAGATTTTTCGCAGATTGTATTACCACTTCAGACAATGATCAAGAAGAATTCAGTCTTCAAATGGGGATCGGAAGAAAAGCAAGCTTTTGATGTTATCAAACAGTCAATAATCAATGCCCCAGCCTTGAATACTCCAAATTTTTCTAATCATTTTACACTATATACTATTGCATCCAACACTTCATATGCCGCAGTACTCACACAACTGAATGATAACAACTTAGAAGCACCCATCTCATTTTTCAGTTCAAATCTTCAAAGTGCCGAATTGAATTATTCTGATGTGGAGAAACAAGCCTTTGCTGTATTCAAAGCAGTCAAACATTATAGACCCTTCCTTTTGAAAACCCACACAAAAGTTATAGTTCCTTTCCCAGCGGTAAGACAACTATTAATTCAGAAAGAATTGGGTGAAAAAAGAGCCAATTGGGTTACAGCGCTTCAAGAGTATGACTTAGAAATAAAGCCAGCAAAGATTGTTAGGGGCCAAGGTTTTCGCAGGATATTGGCATGAGCATCAAACATTCACGAATCATGCGATGAGGATCAGATTGAATCCATCAATCAGATAAGTGTCACTGATTCTGAATCTCAATATGTTGATTTGATATTTTATTTGAAGAACGGTTATGCTCCTCCAAATTTATCTTACAAAAATAAAAGGGGCATTAGGTTAAAAGCTAAGAATTTCACTCTCATTGATGATCTATTGTTCAAACAAAATTATGATTCTATCTTGTTAATATGTCTTGAGAAACCTGAAGCCCAAAAGGTTTTGCAGGAGCTACATGACGGACCAGCTGGGGGACATTTTGGAGCTGACACAACAGCTCACAAGATTATTCATGCTGGATATTATTGGCCTACTCTATTTAGAGATTGCCATGAGCACGTAAGAAAATGCCTTAATTGCCAAACATCTGGTGGAAGACAACGAAAATCAGCTTTCCCTCTGCAACCTGTCAACATTGAACAGCCATTCGAACAATGGGGATTAGATATCATCGGGGAAATTACTCCACCATCTTCCAAACAACATAGGTATATCCTTACCGCTACTGATTATTTTACTAAATGGGTAGAGGCTATTCCTTTGAAGGCGGCAAACGCAGAGGCAATCATCGAGTTCATTGATCAGTTCATCATTACCAGGTTTGGTGTTCCAAACGCTCCTGTTTTTGATAATGCTTCCTATTTCTCAGGAAACGCTATGTATGATTTTGCTATTAAAAGGGGGTTTAAACTAAAATATTCTTCCAATTATTATCCCCAGGGAAACGGTTTAGCCGAATCTACTAATAAGAATCTCATCAAAATCATTAAGAGAACTGTTGAACAGAATCATAGAAACTGGCATAAATTTTTGGTCTTTGCATTATGGGCTGATAGAATAACACAAAAGGCTTCTATAGGGACCTCTCCTTTCAATTTGGTATATGGAAAAGAAGCCGTGTTGCCTACAAATCTTGTTCTCCCATCTTTAGCCCTAGTGCAGTTCATTCAAGAGACTCCGTCTTCTTCTATCCAACTTAGACATGACCAAATTCTCAAATTAGAAGAAGAGAGGGAAAAAGCCAGAATCACTCATGCCAAACATCAACAAATCATCAAAGCATCCTTCGACTCAGCATCATCCGGTTCCAAACAACTTCAAGTTGGTGACTTAGTTCTCAAATGGGACAAGGCCCATGAAGATAAAGGTAAGCATACCAAATTTCAGAAAATGTGGCTTGGACCATTTCAGATCTGTGAAAAGATAGGCCATTCAACTTTTATATTGCAAGACTTATCAGGGTTGAGAGATTCTCTCCCCGTCAATGGCCTGATCCTGAAGAAATTCTTTAATTGAGAAGGTAACCCCTTCTCCTTTTGTAGATTTGCGTAGTTTGTAGGATTGGTAGGAAATAAAATTGTAGAGTATCTCCATTGACCTTTTGTTGTGTTTGACGAAGCTGTCTCACAAAAATAATATAAATATTTGTTTTTAGATAATAGAACCCTCAATCAAAAGAAATAGTTTCTAGGAAATTAGATATCCTTGTGTTCTGAAACTATAATCTAAATTTTGAAGACTCCTCTCAAGAGGTAAGAGTTCTGAATCATTTTCTGTTTCCAAAACTAGTCTCCAAAGGTTATCTGTTAAAAGATAGAGGCTAACCCATTTTCAGTATCTTCAACTCTTCACCTGTCATCCATCTACTCTTAAGGAGAAAATTGTTCACCCCATTCACTAAAGGTTATGATTACTCAGAGTGTAATTCTAAAATATAAAAGATTAAAGATAAGAGGTCTTATCATAAGCCTTCTTACCATGTTCATAGGGAAATAGGTTAACTGACATTACCAATACTGCCTACCAAAACAGGGTAATGGCTTGAAATTTCAAGACAAGGGGTCTCATCACGAGCCAGCTTGATCAGTTAAATTATTACCAGTGAATGGCATTGTCATAAACTGGCTACCAAACTAGGACAATGGATTTTTATCTTATTTATTACAAAGAAAAACAGATGAAAAATAAAATATGAAAACATTTTATGGATTCATTCTGTTAATCACACTCTTATGTGAATGGAAAAGTGGACAATACTATGGTTAAAAGGTATCCCTGTCGAGACTATAAACGTTTGCTGGCAACAGAGGCTCTACCTATGACAAAGGGGTTAATTATAAAAGCTGATGTGGGAAAGTTTTCTATTTTATCACTATGAACCAATAAAGACTTGTTTTTCAAACTTATTATGTATTTGGTTTCTTGAAACTAAATGGGACGAAGTTAACAAAATGGAGTTCACTTTAGTCAGAACACATGAATAGCTAGTTATATTAGAAATTTCTCCTTCTGATTGAGTTTCTATTTATGAAAAGCTTGAGTGTTTATGTTAATTTCAGAGATAACTGGTTCTACCAACGAATCGCCAATTGTTGTGCCCTACAACAACCCCCCATTTCATATCATCTGTATTTACAAACAATTAACATATGAAATGGGTCCCTTTTAATAAATTAATTGGTATTAATGAATTTGTTCGGAAAAGGTATGATAATCAAAAGTGTTTGTGAATTGAAGCCTTTTTCGAATAACAATGTTTCCAAAATAAAACAATCTTTTGTTATTGCGATAAAGCGATCGCAAGATCGCATATCGCAATGACAAGAGAGATACATTTAAACGGCACTTCGGTCTTTGCCGATGCGATATCGCTATCGGTGATCGGCGGTATTCAATGCATACACAAAAAAGAGCACATATCTTATACCCCGATGCGACGCTATATCGGCGATCGGCTCTCGGCACTACCTCTTGTGGGAAAACGCTTTAAGTTTTAAACCCCGACCCGATGTGATATCGCTATCGGCCGTCGGCGGTATCTTATGCACTCTTATAAGGCGCTCAGGTCTTTACCCGATGCGATGCGATATCGCTATTGGAAGTCGGCAAATCACTTAATATGCATCTGGTAATTAGTTCACATGCTAGTCCGATGCGATATCGCAATCGGCGTTCGCCAGGGCTGCTTTCGAACGATAGTATAACTCTTTCCCCCATGCGATGCGACATTGTTCATCGGTAATCGGCATTTTTAAAAAGCGATTGCTTTAAGCTTTAAAGTTATATTTAAATCCGGTTGATAAAGCACAGATTTCAAAATGCCGTTAAATGCAGGGATAAGGTAATGCATGCGTATTTAATAACCTTGCCCCTTCGATTAACGAATACTTGCGTCTAAGGCATTATCATATCTGTTGCACGCGTTAGAAGGTCATTCAACTGAATAACAGTGTAAAGGTCATTTAATGGGTAGTAGGCCTTAAAAACACCATTAATGCATATGCGATCTCTTACCAGTAATTGGATCCGCAGCCACCTTTTGAAAATTAATATCGCCACGCTTCAAGTGATATATATCTTTCCCATTATGCTTTGTCTTCATTATTTCTCGTGTTACGATTTCTCTTGCACTTGTGTAGAGTTCGTTTGTTGAGAAAAGCCTGAACATGATGGGGAAGAAAAATAAGAGGAGTTCTGGTTCTACTACAACACCTGTTGCAGGTCAAGCTGCTTCAATTTCGAAGAAAGGTTTAATCTCGGACACTACGTGCACTGGTCTTGCTAGGACCACATGGCAGGGCACATATAATCTGTTGGAGGCCGAGCAACCAAAAGTGACAGTGAGAACAGCTAGTGTTGATGTACTAAGGAAATCTGATGCAACGCTCAAAGACTTGGCCGACTCCTTTTTACACAGAATAGCGGCCAGAGAGCAGGTTCTCCCTTACACAGATGTGGTGCGCTGGGCAATTGAAGAAATCCCTATCACTGATAGAACTTTCCATACAAGGGACGGAAGGATTTTCGGGTCATTCAAGCCTGATGACCTGAGGCGAATGTATCATCTGCCTGAACCGGAGCTAGTCTACAACAGAGCCTTCGTGGAGAAATTCGCAAAAGAAAATGAATCACCATCCGAACCCCTCCGAGATTGGAGGCAGAACCCAGCCAAGCACAAGCATGAAAGTTCGGGTAAGTACTCCAACGTTTCTTTGGCTTCTCCCTATTGCTATGCGGGGATTATGATGTGTAGATTGTGGGGATTACATGACTTCGTTAATATCAATATTGACATGGTTCCCTTAATGGAAGCGGCTATCAATGCTATAATCATGGATTGGGCCACTATTCTTTCTGATAAGTTGGTCGTAGCTGTTCGTGAATTTAGATCCAAAACTATAGTCACCGAAAGGAAAATCCCGCCATTTTATTATTCTGCTTACATTATGGATACCCTGTGTCTTAATTCTGAGTTTCCTGTCCTCGGTTGGAGATGGACCACCCAAGATCCAACACCCATTCATTTATACCATCAGAAATTGTGGAAGTCCTCTTACAAGGACCATTTGTACCAAATTTGTAATGGTTTCATGGTGCCCATTTACTATTCTATTTATGACAGACCCATTTCCAGAATTTCCTATGAAGCTTCTTTTGACTTACCAGTCGTAGCAAGTTGGTTCGGGGAGGAGTATTTCACCTATATCAGAGTTTTTGGGAGTAAGGCTAGGCCACATGTCCTCCCTTTATATATCCCAGACAAGCTGTTAGCCCGGGAAATCTGCTACCAGATTATGGCCGAGAGTGTTACACAAACTCTCAAAGAGGAGAAGAAGAGAGGTTGGCCCTCTTTTCCTTTAAGAATTGGGGTTTTTACTCTCCTTAATTACAAGCATGCAGAAAAGGAAGCGACAAAACTCCAAGCTTTATCCCTGGCCACTCTCCCAAGCAGACTCTATGATCCAAAGCAAACTGCCTACACTGCCCTAGAACAAGCAAAATTGACGAAAGTTGATCATCAAGAGGATATGTTTGATGACCTGTTCGTAGGTACCGAGACAATAAGCCAAGCCAAACAGCTTGCAATAATGAAATACAATGATGAGGCGTTGACAGAGTTTAATAAACTTAGGGAGCAGAGGTTGCAAACTCTGCCTCTAGATTTATTATCCACAACCCCAGCGTCTTCCTCAAGCGAGCCTGGTCGGCAACAGATACATCCACCGCCTGTTACAACTGAAGAACAGGATAAACAACAGGAGGAAAGGCAGAAGAAGCTGCAGGCTGAGAAGCAGAGAAAAGAGCAAGCAGAGAGGCAGAAAAAGGAGCAGATAGAAAGGAACAAAAGGCAAAGAAGGAAGAAGAGCAGAGGAAGAAGAAGGAAGAAGAAAAACTGAAGAAAGAACTAGCAGATAGGCAGAAAAAGGAATTGGAGGAGCAGCAGCGAAAAACGCAAGAGGAGCAACAGCGAAAAGCACTTGAAGAACAGCAGAAGTTAGAACAAGAAAAAGAACGAAGCAAAGCCCATACAGAGCAACATAAGCAAACCTCCATCGATCCTGAATTGATTAAACAATGGAACCAATTCGATTCCATTATCAGTGGTAAGGAAGGCTCCAAAGACAAAGGCTCCTCTAAAACAAGCGATGCGCCCGATACCACTTCTTCTCAGGTTCTAGGAGGAGCCAGCGACCCACCCATTTCACAGGATGTCGAGATAATCAATAAGGACCCTTCCGATCAAATTGTTCTCCAGGTGGAAGAAATTCCTCCCCTGGATATTTTCTACAGCCCAAAGCATAGAGCCGTTATCAAGCGCTCTAAGAAAAGACGAAGGCTTGATCAACCTTCTATCTTTCCTGAGCAAACAGTCACGGGCAATATGGTCTGGAAGGAGGATTTGGATCCCTCCGATGATCTAACAAAGCTGTCGCAATTTGCGGGAGCTTATTCTGCAGCAACTATCGACAAAGCATCGGAGGTAAGTCTTCTATTGAAGACTAAGGACCATGAAATATATGCATTACAGGCAGAGGTAATTGAAGCGAAAAACAAAGCAGCACAGGTGGAAGAGCAGTTGCTGGCTCAACAGCAAGAAAACAATTTGTTAACCCAGCAACTGCAAATTGAAAGACAAAGGATAGACCAAAGTGAAACTCAGAAGGCAAAAGAATTGTCGGAGGCATTGTCACAGTTGAAAGCATCAAATGAGCTGATGATGAAATCGAAAGATGAGCGAATAGCTCAACTATCAGCACAGCTCGAAGGTATCAAGAGCACACAGAATGTGAAAGTTTTCAGAGCAGAAGCAATTCAAATAAATGGCGCATTACTGTCTCAGATCAGACTTCTATGTCAACAACTTGCTAAGGCTGAGCCATTATGCGAAATATCTACAACAGTGTGTGAGCAAATAGAGAAGGCCAGGAATGAGCTAGATCAGGCCGAAGAAGCCATATCCGATTATATTGAGTGGAAAGACACTGACGAAGGGAAAGCGGCGAATTTGTCCCGAATCCATGAAGCGTACAAAGACATCCTCTTCACGGAATGGAACACTCAGGTAATGAAAGCAGAAAGGGCGGCTTCCAGGTGTAAAATAATTGCCAGCAATATGATCGACCTAGTCAATGATACACTTTATTTGGCAAACATGATCTCCAAGTGCACACCTGGAAGCATAACAACAACAGGTATGCTTGAAGAATCAAGTTATCATGACTTGGAGGAACAGAGGAAGTTAATTACCGGAGTAAATACTTTAACCTCTGATGCATATTGGCTCTTTCTAATCAAGCCACATACTCAAAGGTCTGCTCTCAAGTGTTTAACAGATGCCCTCGGATGCTTGATCCCCGACATTCAAGATGCTACATATGATGCCCAGCTAACTTCGCGTCTCAACACTCCACCAAAAGTAGATCCAATGCTGGCAATATGTCAGCTAAGGAGTAAAGGCAAAGAACCCACCGAATGAAGCATTGCCGCCAACTGCCAGATTGCCAAGAAAGATGGAACAAACATTTATTGATGCCAATTTAATAGCTTTTCAGTTGTTTAGATATTTAGATTAGTATAGTATTTATAGACCCTTTCATTGTTTTGGAAAGGGTCGTAAAATTTTGTAATAGACTTAAAAGGCTGAAGTTTGCACTATTGTGCTTCAGTCTATATTCTTTTGTGAAACTCGACCAACGGTTCTGAATTTTGATTAGAAGGTTGTTTTATACAATTGCGCACGACTGTCTGTTGTTTGGAATGCTTTCTGATTTGAAGGAAGGACTGCGACATAGTGATTAATATACTGGATTGATCGAGCAGCTTACATGGTACTATTATCTGTATCTGTGTTCTTTCTTATTATATGAATTACTGTGTTATTATCTTTGCTATTGTTGAATGCATGTATGCGATATAACAACGAATCTTCATTTCGTTTCACTATTGAATGTTTTGATGATTTGTTATCTCTTTCACCCATGCATGTATCAATGATATGAATGATTAAGTGTAGTAATTCGCTCTAATCGCTCTGCATAACTAATTATGCAGAGCAATGTTTAAATGGTTTTAAACATCTATGCTTAAAGTGTTAGAGTCATCTACATGCTTGCCTTAAAGCACAGATCATCAAACGCTACGCTTTGCAAAGTGATAAATCCCGGGATCCGATTATAGTTATTACATTTTGTTTATAGTTTGGCTGTCCGCTTATTACCATCTTATGTCATAAGTCACTCATCCATCCTGTTCACTTATAATTCTTGGGAAACTGGTCCCATTATCCCCAGTCGGAACCACTATTCCAAACGGAAAAGGAGCTGCACTAAGGTCCGGACCAGGTGGTTTCCCCTTTGTTGTGGCAGCGATTTTCGAGGCCTCAACACACTCTTTGTAAGAAATGGTTTGTCAGGAATGTTGTGGGGAAAAATGCCTATTTAGGACGATCCTATCCACCTAAGGTGTAACAGCGCCTTAGCAACAAACGAATACAGCTATTATGATTTCTTCCTTTATGAAATGTGAAAGAGTGGAGATTGGCAGACTTACCGTTGTCTTCCGGTTGTCCCTCGATCTAGATCCTCTTTACCTTTGTGTGTCTACAGCTACTCGCCTCCTCGCTTGCTCAAGAGAACAGCTACTTGAATCCCACGAGGTTACAAGAGAACAGCTACCTGTGACAAGAGAACAACTACTTGCGACAAGAGAAGAACACAATACAAAGGCACATATACATATTCATAAATGATTCAGGATTAGAAGTAAATCAAATACACTAATGCAATTATACAAAATACACCAGCATATAGGAAAGAATCAAGATAGCTTTATTGAAAGTAACAGGGTTCAGGAAGAGATACAACCCATGGGGCTCCAATCCAGCATCTCCTTCCCAGCAGAATGGAACTCCCTCTTCAGCTCCCTTCAAAGCATAAACACCCAATGTATCCAGCCACAAACCAACAACAATTCTTTACTTTCACAAAATTCAGCTTCCTTGACCTCTTGTAGGAGAGATCTATATATAGGGATATTGGAGAGAGGATGAGTCAGCTTGAGACTGGTATGAAACTGACTAGTGTCCTCTCCCTCTCATAGTTCTTGAGTCCACTTGGAGGTTCTTGCTTCCACTTGGAGATTTGGAACCTCTTACTCATCACCAGTCGAATTCTCTGATCCAAGTGTCATTTTGGAAGCTTCCTGGGCATTGACACCTTGAGAAATGACTCTGCCACTTGTCCAAACTCGCTCAGCGCAGGTAGCCTTTGTTGCAGTTGACATTCAACGCAGGTAGACAGTGGAGCAGTTGACATTCAGCGCAGATGCTCAGTGGAGCAGTTGACATGATCCAGAATTGCCTTGTTTTTGAGTGTTTTCAGGTGGAGAACTTCAGTGAATTGCTGTGGTTAGCTGGCCTTGTTCCTCTAGGGGTAGGAACAACATGTTTAGGGACTTTGGATCCCTTGATTATCGACATTTCATGCTCAGTGATGCAAGGCACAAAAATGTCTATAACAGTTGCCCCCTAAAGTATGAGGCCGTTTATCGGGTGAAATGCTTTATCCAGGAGGGTCCGAAGTTCATCCATCTGCTGGGAGGAGACCTGTAATAAAATACAATACAATACATTATGATTCATTCTGCTTTCATGATCTAGCTGAGGCGGGCATTCCCATGCTCAACTTTATAAATACATTTTGGTACATAGAACAGACGATCGTCTGATGGTAGACTGATAATTCTGGCGAAACTATCATCCTTTGAGTAGGATGATCATCTGCTGCAATGATGTACATATCAAATGTCTTTATTTTTTCTGAATATATATCGCAGCCCGGATGGATGAAACTAGATCCGGGGTCTTCAAACTCGTTCGATCTTCACTCTAAGTACAAGTCGATCCATGTGAGAATTGCGCTGAAGTCGAACATGGAAAGACATCGCTTGATTACCGGTCAATGATGTAAACCGTTAACAAGCGCGAGAGGAATCACCGATAATGATAATGACCCTCAAGGTACTGCAGTACAATTCACGTGGTGTGAATAAAGGACTTGGCGTCGAACACCACGCAAAATCTTCTGGTCGAAGGTCATTGATGTATACCTGTCACCGGAAGTGAGAAACTTGCCATTGAGGCATGCAAGCTTCAAAGTTTTGAAGGGGGTGTTCCTAGATCAACTTCTTGGATAATGAGCTGATGTCGACAAGAAGCGATGCGTCATAGGAGGGCCTTAATGAATCCCACATCAGTGACACGGAACGGAGCTAATGACTTTAATGGAGGTGAAAACGATCTGTGACATATGATTCAGGGTGGCGGTCATGAATGGATGAAGGATAATGTATGGTAGTGGATGGGACCCGGTTGACTCTTTCTGAACGACTTCTCTTGAACATATGGCGACACTGATGCGATGGATTGGTAGCATTACCCCAAATATGGATGGTATGGCGAGACCATGGTGATGTGACCGGTGAATGAAACAACCCAACCCGAATGTGGTACGGAGGAAAAGTGTCATGTTCAAGAGCGACCTGCTACCATCAAAGTTTTCTTGATTTTTCCCAATTTTTCCCCAGTCATTACTGACCAGTACCTCTTTATTTTTGTCAAGCTTGAGGAGGATAACATATGCTTGTTCTATAACCTGCCCTTCGGGCAAGCCCATCGCTATGTTTTAACGAGCCTAGCGATAGGGAAACTCGTTCTCGTCTAAAGACAAGTTTGTCGCTATTTAATAATTTTAACGAGTCTAACGACAAGGATAACTCGGTTCTTTTCATCTTTAGAGAGTCTGAAAAGATACATAAAGTCAACTCCAAAATTCCTTTTTCGTCATCTAATCCCTTAAGTCCGAAAAAGTATAAAACAATACAGAAGGGATGAGTTTTCGATAACTTTAACGAGCCGAATAAAACAAGCGCTCGACCTTTTTGTGCAATAATCCCTCAAGTCCAAAAAGATTAAAATCTAGAGGAGGGATAGCTCTTCCTGTCACTTTAACGAGCTGGAAGGCCAAAACTCGGCAATCTTTTCATATTTTACGAGTCAATTGAAAAGAGCTTAAAGAAGACTCGTCTTTTGAGGAACGAGTGATAAACAAGGATAGCAACTGATTCCAGGTACATGTTGGAATTTTCCAATCACGGCAGTGTCACAAGGATGGCTAGGTGAAATCACTCTTCGTAGCTGTTCCTCAAAATGGGTAAACAATCATATGGGAGTGAACGATCGGCCAAATGAAAAGTGAAGGTGGTAGGTGCACATATGACCAAGGCTTTTATGGCTGATAAATTTACGATCACAGTGGTTATTTACCGGGATAGGTTCATTTTTTAGTTAAAAATGAGCTTAAACACTGGAGGAAACTCTGCTCACTGCTTATATTTATTTTTTAACGAGCATGAAGACCGCGTTAAAACTGCTCGGATCTTGCGTTTATTTTTTAACGAGCATGAACTTTATGCTAAAACTGCTCGATTACCCAGTCATAAGATAAGAGTGTCTCATGGAAGATCCCATTTTTTATAGAGCTTGCGCCTTACCGAAGCTATGCTCACTCATCCTTTCTTTATGCAAGTTTGGAAACGGCTAATCCTACGAGTTTAAAGGGTTAGACCTACAGGTTTAAAGGGAGGACCTAAAAATTTAAAAAAATAAATAGTCGCCCCTTGCTTGCACTCCAAAAGGTTGCATGCCCCCAGGTATAAAACAGAGTTTCAAGGTTACCTCTACTTCAATTCCATCGAAACTTTCGTTTCACTGGGAGAGGCTTACCTCTTTCAGGTTACCCAAAGATTGTCTCGTTAATCTTTCAAACAAAACACTTCCTCGGCAATGTCTACCGAAATAGACAAGTGTGAATGACCATTGTCAAACACGTAACTTTGACAAAAGAATCTTATTCTAGAACAACCCCTCTTCCCTCCACGGACGGGGTACGGACTAGTCATATTCTCCCGCGGAAACCTACCCTATACCCAAAGTTTCCCTGCCGAAGCAGGCCAGGATGCATGCCCCCTGGGTTCCGGTCATATCCTCCCGGATTACTCGCGCTCATCAGGAGGACGGACCGTTGGTTGAGACACTTCTTGCATGTATAGACCATTTAGGGATGGTACATGACTATTTGCGATGTGTGATCCGGGAAACGAAAGTTGGTCTACGAGCTTGACCATTCTTCCTTCATGCGGAAAACACATTACTCTAAAGAGTGAGGAGACTACAGCTCCCATGCAATATATATAGTCTCGTCCAAGGAGTAGGTTATAATCCAAGGGTCCTTGAACGACCATCACGTTCATTTGAACGGTCTTCCCTTTCAATGTTATAGGCACATTGGGGAGGATCCCTAAAGGTCGACTGGTTCCTTTATCAAAACCTGATAGATTTCTCATCTCAGGTAAGAGTGCTGGCGAACCAAGTGCTCTCCAAGCAATAGAGGAAAGGATACTCACAGATGCCCCCTCATCAATGATAGTGCCAGCCATTACCATTCTGTATATTTGACAAATAATTCTGAATGGTACACTGGCTAGCAACCGGGGTCTGCCTAGTTCGTTCCAATCAAAGGACACAACTAGGTTGCTTGGTGGTGGGACCGAATATACGGCTGGATAGCGCTCTGATGAACTTCCTTCCTGTGATAAAGGAATGGTGGCATTGCCCCCTTGATCATCAGAGTCAGTGCTGATGAATAGAATCTGGACGGTGTCGTCTTGATTTTCTTCTGTGATGGTGTCATTTGAGGATGGAGCCTCTGAAGGCAAAACCGGGTCAACTGCCGTATCAACCTTTTGACTTTCGTCAGGCATGGATCCAGACGGTTCATCTTCAATGACAGGTGTTTCGGCTGACCACTTGAGTGGCTCAGCCGGATTCTCAACTAGTGAGGGACTTGGCAGGAGTCTTTGATATCCAGGAGGAAGATTCGCTCGTAAAATCGGGCGATCTTCCAGAACTCTTTTCGCCTCATCTAAGAAGGGACAACGGTGGATGGCGTGATCGCCTTCACACAGTCTGCAGGGAAATTTAGCTTTCCCGCTCTGTCCTGGAGCTTCACTCCCACTAGTTGACGGCGAGCAGTCGACATGACTATCAGAGGTCGATGCTCCCGAATTGTGCAGACGGGGGGACCAGTCTCTTAGTATCCGCGGGATACAGGGACAATCTCTGTGGAAGTGGTCTCCCCTGCATATGACGCATGGCGATTTAGGCCTTACGAGTGCGGTGTGTGGATTTTTGTTAGATGACACTTGTTTGCCCCCAGTCGCCTTAGGCTCCTTCTTCTTCTTTTCTTTCTTCTTCTTAGGAACACAGTTTTTTGATTTACCAGTTCCGTCAAGTGAAGAGGAAGGAGGGGAGGAAGATGAAGTTGAAGGCTGGGAGGCAACTCTTGTCTGATCTAACTGTTGACTCGACTGTTCAGGAATGGTGGTATTCTGAGCGACATTGGTTGAAAAGAGCCAAACTGGTAGGCCAATTGTCAGTCCTGGAAGCGACAATGTGGCCATGTGGGGCGCACCAACATCTCCCCAAGAGGAGAAGGGACTAGGATTTCCACCCAAGGGAACCCCTTGGTTGGTGTGCTCCATATTTTCAACCTAAAGATCAACGCAGGATAAAAGGGTGATTTTTCCGTTTAAAATAAATTGTTAATGACGCTTTAGACACAACTTGCTTTTTCAGTTTTAAAGAGTCGAGAAAAAGCTAAAGATGACTCTAGTCTCCTTCGATGTTTTAACGAGCCCGAAGTGACAAATGCTCGGATGGACTTTTTCTGTTATATAGTCTGAAAAAGGCCAAAAGAAACTGCTCTGGAGATCTAGGCAGAGGGTGTGCCAAACTTTTCGCAAAACCACAGAATACTTTTTACGGTACGGGTGGTCGATCTTCGTGAATGCTGTGTTCACTGCATTGCGATCAGTAGGGCGGCCGACACGGCTTCCTAAGGATAAAGGATATATGCCTATAGGGGTCTCCCAATATATACGCGACGGTACGTGGGAGCACAATCCGTATTAGCGCCACCGACTCTCAGGAGGAATCACCCACCTTCTTCGAGATCGACAGTCACTATGTTTAACGACGCCGGAAAACGTCTCTAGCCTAGACCTCTATGTTGTGCGTTATGTTACAAAGCGTTGTTAGGTTCATTCAGTTTATTTTAGGTTGATCTTTTTAAAGTTTGCCTTTCAAGGTTCACCACGAGATGTATGATACAAGTTCCTAAATGCAGTCTAAGATGATAAGCAAGCTTTATTATCTTTCAACTTTGAAAATCCTAGCTACCAAGGGAAAAGAATAACACTATCTTTTCTCAAAGAGCAATCAGCACACTCTAATGCACTTTCCCTAAATCCAACATGCAAACTTATCAAATGCAAAATGCACAATGCAGGTGTTTGTTTTCCACTTTCTTAGTATAAATGCCTACAAAGAAAGCTTTTTGAACAAATTTGAATTTGCTTTTAAAATGATCAATACAAACAAGTTCACTCTTTTCGAAGAAAACAAGGGTAGAAAAGATTACAATCACTTTGCTACTTTTCGAAATAAAGACTTGTTTTGACACTTAAAAGACACAAATTCAAACCAATAAGCAAAAGTAAATCAATAATCAAACTGCAAACAGCCAACGAATCTCTCTTCTAAGATTATAATCAAATCTGAATCAAAGGCTACAGGATGACTACTTTACTCATGCAAAGGAAGACTGTAAATGACGCCACAAACACATAAAAACATTCACAATCTTTTTGTACAAAAAATGAGGCGGAATCAAGTAAAGAAAAGCTTTTCAGACTGGTACCTATGCTGGTCAAAGGCTGCAAAAAACAGAGATCAAAACAGGGCAATAAAGGACAAAGAACCCCAGCTGCACAAGGCCACACTGGTTCAGCGCAGGTCCAACACTGTCAGTTTGACATTCAGCGCAGGTAGCCCCTTCGGGACCTGCGTTGAAATGCAGACTGCCTTCACAGTGTCTGCGCTGAAAGGGAAAACTCTCGTTTCCCTTGGTTTCTGGGTCACAAAATGCTCAAAAATCAACTGTTTCAGGCCGAATCAGAAACACAAGCAAGGTATAAACAGAGGGATGCTTTGATAGGGTACTAAAGACTATCACAAGGATCAATCAAATCATTTGTGGATCTAGTTTAGATCATAGACAAGTCCAACCACTCGCTCAAAGCAGCAACTTTTTACTTTGCAGTTCAAAGTTGCTGTCAAGTCTATGAAGTAAAAAAATGAAGGAAACACAAATGAAATGAATAAAAAAGTTCTTCCCCAGTGGAGTCACCAATTTGTTGTGGGGAAAAATGCCTATTTAGGACGATACTATCCACCTAAGGTGTGACAGCGCCTTAGCAACAAACGAATACAGCTATTATGATTTCTTCCTTTATGAAATGTGAAAGAGTGGAGATTGGCAGACTTACCGTTGTCTTCCGGTTGTCCCTCGATCTAGATCCTCTTTACCTTTGTGTGTCTACAGCTACTCGCCTCCTCGCTTGCTCAAGAGAACAGCTACTTGAATCCCACGAGGTCACAAGAGAACAGCTACCTATGACAAGAGAACAGCTACTTGCGACAAGAGAAGAACACAATACAAAGGCACATATACATATTCATAAATGATTCAGGATTAGAAGTAAATCAAATACACTAATGCAATTATACAAAATACACCAGCATATAGGAAAGAATCAAGATAGCTTTATTGAAAGTAACAGGGTTCAGGAAGAGATACAACCCATGGGGCTCCAATCCAGCATCTCCTTCCCAGCAGAATGGAATTCCCTCTTCAGCTCCCTTCAAAGCATAAACACCCAATGTATCCAGCCACAAACCAACAGCAATTCTTTACTTTCACAAAATTCCAGCCTCCCTGACCTCTTGTAGGAGAGATCTATATATAGGGATATTGGAGAGAGGATGAGTCAGCTTGAGACTGGTATGAAACTAACTAGTGTCCTCTCCCTCTCATAGTTCTTGAGTCCACTTGGAGGTTCTTGCTTCCACTTGGAGATTTGGAACCTCTTACTCATCACCAGTCGAATTCTCTGATCCAAGTGTCATTTTGGAAGCTTCCTGGGCATTGACACCTTGAGAAATGACTCTGCCACTTGTCCAAACTCGCTCAGCGCAGGTAGCCTTTGTTGCAGTTGACATTCAACGCAGGTAGACAGTGGAGCAGTTGACATTCAGCGCAGATGCTCAGTGGAGCAGTTGACATGATCCAGAATTGCCTTGTTTTTGAGTGTTTTCAGGTGGAGAACTTCAGTGAATTGCTGTGGTTAGCTGGCCTTGTTCCTCTAGGGGTAGGAACAACATGTTTAGGGACTTTGGATCCCTTGATTATCGACATTTCATGCTCAGTGATGCAAGGCACAAAAATGTCTATAACAGGGAACAGATAGAACAAGTGAGGCTCAGGAAGAGCAGGGTCGGTAAGAGATGAAGCGAAGTCAACCTCTGCACTAACCGGAGGAGGGTCACAAGAAATCCTCTGATAACCAACGAGAATTTGGGGTTGAGGAGCTGTAAGATTTTCCAAAATGGTGGAAGCTTTATCCATGAGTAGACAAAGGTGAAGAAGATGTTCGCCTTCACATAACCTACAAGGGAATCTAATCTTCCCTTTCTTCTTACCACTACTAGTGGGGGGTGTAACATCGACATGATCTTCATAGGTCGATAAGGATTGGCGAGTCAGATCTTGAGACCATACTTCTAAGATCCTAGGAATACTAGGAAAATCACGAAGAAAATGGTCACCCTTGCACGCCTTACAAGGAAATTTAGCCTTCCGTGGAGGACCAGAAGGTTTTTTCACTGGAGGTGTACTCAGAGCAATAGTTGCACGGGTGGCCTCTTTCTTATCTAACTTCTTCTTCTTCGTCTTCGTCTTCTTTTTCTGAGCCTCTTGGGTACTAGATTTGGAACTTTCACCAGGCAAAGCAGGAGAGGAGGGTGAAGAAATAGGGGAAGAAGTCGAAGGGTCGACCCTAGAATCGTCTTGTCGTGATTCAAATGAAGGAGATGGTGGAACAAGAGTCAGGATGCTTGGGACCACCGAGGTTGAAAACAACCAAATGGGTTGTTAGTGTCAGTCTTTGCAGCCTTCCTCCAGTGATCAAACATGCTCTTACAAAGTGATTTTAAGGTGTCAAGGTCAAATTTTGTCATTTTAGTGAGTCCTCAAGCAAACTCTGGTCACTATGTATTAGGTCTAGGGCTTGTTTTCACTCCTTTCAAAGCTGTCCAAATGTCGATCCATGTCACCGTTCAGCTGAGAGTACCATCATTCAGAGGGTTTTCATCATCCTGTTAAGTTCCACTAGGTCATTTTATACCTTGTTCATGCTTCACTTGCACCTAGGTAAGGTTCATTTCCCTCTCCTAGGGTTTTGAAGGTAATTTATCTTGGATGGTCAAATCATCAGCAAAAATTGTATCTTGATGTTCATACACCTTCCCCTGTCCTTAATGTACCTTATTAAACACTTCCCATCACTGAGACCCCTCAAATTCCTCATTTTTGCACAAACCTTGGTTTCTTGCTACAACTTGACAATTTTCTAGGCTAGGCCTGTGTTTTGCCCTTTTGGAACTCTTCCCCTCACTCAATCTTTGAAATTCCACTTTCCCCTGCTTCCTAACATCCCTACCTACCTCCAAAAATTTTCTCAATAATTTAGAAGCCCCTTATCCCCTTCGTTTTGCTTCATTTCGACAAATCCCCTGTTCCACACATCGGGATAGGTTTTACTCCAATCCTGTTTCTGAGTAAGAAAAGATGCAGTTTGGAAAGATGAGAGAGATTTTTTTCCAAAATAGGCAAGGGAAGAAAAACCTCCTTCACTTTTTACACAGGTGTCATGGTTTTAGAGAAATGTCACAAATACAGTTGCCTCAGGAGAATTGATGCACCTCTGAAGTGACCTTGGGGAAATCAATCTCTCTCCTAGCTTGGTTGGCCAAATGACTTTCTTGATGAGTCAAATGATAACTAGACACAAATATCTTTCCAATGAGCTATCATGAGCTCAATTTTGAGTTGAGTAAGACTTTCAAAAGTTGACTGCAACAGCACTTTGCCTTTAGGCAACCTCATTTTGCACATTTTGACCAGTATTGGGAGATTTGATTTTTGACAAGGCAAATTAACTCAAAATTGAAACATTCTAGTTGGGTTGGAAAGTAGACTCAATAACCTTTCCAATGAGCTATCCTACGTCCAATTCAAAGACCATAAAGGCCTCCAAACGTCTCCTGCAAAAAGGTGCTACGAATTGAGCTGGTGGTACGCATTGGGTCACTGGCGCGGCACATAGAGCTGGCGCAGCGCATTGGGCCACCCTCCATAGTGCAAAAGATACATTGGCACGGTGCATAGAGTAGGCACGGTGCGTTGGGTTTGTGGCATGGCGCATAGAGCTGCAAGCCTAATTTCACCCACGAAACTCATCCAATTTCCAAATTTGCTCGGTTGCCACCTGTCCAAGTAAGTCAAACGTTCTTCTAATGCCAATGAATGTGTGTCTCTAGATGTTTATGATGATTTAGTGAGAAAATTTTCAAACCTTACCTCCTTGCAATTTTTTCTCAAAAAACAATTGCTTAGGGTTTGTAGCTGTGTTTTTGTTGCCAAGTCCACTCCATCACTCCCTCACCCTTTAATTCTCGGATTTGTTTTCTAGTTTCATCAACCCATTCCACTCACTCCCATATTCCCAAAACTCATTTACCCCTATCACCAAATCCCATTTTTCCCAAATCCTAATTGCAAATCTCTAAACCCTAATTTCTGTCCCTAAGCTTACATATTTTCACTAATCCCCTATTTCCCAAACAAAATCTTGTCCTAACATTCCCAAAACCCCTCATACTCTTTCCCCACATAGTCCCTCATATATTTTTACCCTTGGTGACAGAAAATCAAAAACACCATAAATATCCTACTACTCATCAAGAAAACTCACCCACTAGCAAACATGGAGTCTGATCCTTCATATGACCATGATGAAGAGACACACAGTGACTCTCCTGCAGAGGTACATGCACTGAGGAGACCTCATAAAGGTGGAAAAACATACGGGAAAACTGCCAAGCTGCCCAAAGGAGGAAGGTGGAGCTCACTTCACTTGAGCAAGAGATCAATTCCAGTCGGGAATCATGGCTTGAAAGAGCCAATATCCAATTAGAGAGGTTGTTGGAGAAGGCCAACAAGGAGAAGACATTATTGAGACATATGGCATATCATTACATGGTGAGAAACAAAGTCTGCAAGGCAAGAATCAGGAGCTTAAAGGCAAAATTGAAGAGGGCATCAAAGAGGTGAAAGGAGCATGATAGATTTTAGATATTATCTGAGGCTTCCTTGGCCCAACACAATGCTTGATGGAGAAGACTCAGCTCAAATTTCAAAAAAATTCGGGCACTTTTTGCATTTTTGGAATTTTTTGTTCAAAAAACAGGAACTTCTGCTCTATGCACCGCGCCACCTGGTGCTCGCTTTTGATGGGAGCCTCCAAATGACAAAAACTCAACATTTTTGGATTTCGCATGAAAAATATGCTTTTCTACCAATGGCCAAGAAATTTGGACAACTTTTGAGCCCTTAAAAAGGTCAAAAACACTCAAAAAATGACCTTACTGCCCCTATTTTGACACACAGGAAGCAGTGTTGGTAGAATTGAATTTTGGAGGGGCAAATGGAGGCCAAATTCAAAAATTCCACTAGGGTTGGAAAGTAGACAGGTAGACCTTTCCAACAAGAATAGTTGGAGCAAATTTTGACTCTAGCAAGACCTCCAAAAGTGTCTCCAAACAGGCGCTAGGCATAGAGAAATCAGGCACGACGCATAGAGGAAATTTGGCCCAGTTTGACCAGGAATGCTTTGTTTTTCACCTAGCTTTTGCCAGTTTGACTTTTTCACCTTCTTAGTGTTAAATTTGTGATGTAATTTAATGTACATTGATAGATCATGATGTAAATATGTCACATTTTCACTTATGGAGGTAGATTCATCTATTAAAAAGTTGTTTGAAACTGAATGAATCAGTTTCCTTGTTTCTAGAGGCATGCTGTTCCATTGCCTAATTTCTAGTTCTTAGTTTAGAATTAGTTGGAACAGCTCCTAAACTAGTGAGCTCGACCCCTAGAGGCTAGGATGAGCTATGGTTTGTCTATATTATGTGGTTTTTCAGTCATTAGCATGGTTGGACTTTTGAGAAAGCCTTGAGCTTCATTATACACTCATATTAGCAGTTTGGCTAAGGAATTGAGACCAAGGTTTTCAGCACTCTTTGGGATCCTTGTGGCATTTTGTTTTGGTACAATGATTTTCTTTGTAATTATGAATTTACTTATGTGTTATTTATTACATTATCTATCTTGTTTCCTCCTAACTAAATTAAACAAGAGTGTAAGTAGAATCCATTGAAATTGCAGTGCTCTACTTGAGGTTTGCTTTAGTTTCTTGATGTTTTCAACTGTTTGGAGAGGATCCATGATTTCTCTTTCCCTCTTCAACTCCTCACCTTTCTAATCCCTCCATCTCATTTCGATTGGAAGTGCCAAAATCAGTTGCCTACCTTGCCCCATTGAGATCTCTGCAAAACGTAGCCTCATTCCTCACACCCAAAATCTGCCTTTCCATTAAAGCCAACAATGACATCATTTCATTCAATCAAACTCGTTCACACATATACCTAGCCTAAGATCAGTATTTCTATCAGTCATCTCAAGCCCTCATCGATCATAATTTGCTGAGATTGACTCAGAGAGAGCCCTCTCCCGTCCTGGTAGGGCTAGCTACCAAGTTAAGTGTGGTTTGATGTTGTCCTAGATCCTGCCTTTCTCAGCCTGAGGTAAATCTAGGAACTAACATAGTGGTGACCATACTGGGGAAGAAAATTTTATTTGTTTGTTAGTGTTCTTGCTTATAAACTACAGACGGAGCTTGAATTTATGCCAGGAAGCCTTCAAATTGCACATTGTTTTGTGAGTGCATAAGTAGATAAAAACTGCTTCAGTCAATCTCTGTGTCTGGTCTTATAAGCTGAACACCTGACTTGCAAATTGCCCAAGTACATGTATTAAGTTAGATCTAATTGTTGATGGTGGACAATGATCAGACATAGCAAGGCTGAAATCATTCACCTAGCGATTCCAAATCAGTTTTGAGATCAGATCCAAGGACTCCACTGGAGGATGAACCTGACCAACAGAAACATGAAAGGACAATATGGAAAGATTAGGTATTCAAGTTGGAATTTCATCCAAGACATTTTGTTCTTTGTTATAAATTATTTCTTCTCTTTTCTTGAGAATGTCAAGAAGGCTTTGCAAAGTATACTATGTTTGAGAAGAGATCCTCGTCCTACATTTGATTCCTTACCTTTGAAGATTGTAATTACCAAAGATTTGCATGCCTTTGAGCTTGATCAAGACCCTTTTTTCTGAATCTTGTGATGACCATCTTCAAACTGATGAGCCTCAAGAGACCAAGACTGATTCTATACCTTCTGTACATACCCCTATACCTTGTAAAATTCTAGATCGATACAAACCTCTGATTTTGCCTCCTATATTCCATGCTTTCCCTAAAAATCATGACCTATATCTACCAAGATTTGATGGTGAACGTGACAACATCATTGCTGAGAGACATGTACTGAATTTTGAGTCTTTCCTTGACCTTTTTGAAGTTGATGTAGAAGATGTTAGTATAAGGCTTTTTGTTCTTTCTTTGCAAGGCAAAGTCAAGAGTTGGTTCAAAACCCCGTGAGATGCGAGCATCTCAGATTTCCAGAAGTTTGTCAAAGTTTTCCTCGACAGGTGGGTGATCAGACAAAACCCTTTCTTGATTATAGAAGAGTATAAGTAGCTGAAAATATTGCCAGGGGAGACAGTACAACAATTTTCAGCCAGATTTAATCAAGTTTATTATTCGATGCCTGTTAATATAAGTCCTCCTCCTAGATCCGCTCTCTTGCACTACCCAGATGCCTTTGGTCCGTAAATGGAGTTTCAGCTGAGAGAAAGGAACCTTGCAACACTTGAAGACATGCAAAACAGTGCAGTAGATGTAGAGGCTCATTTACTGATCTGAAGGGAAAAGTTGAAGGAAGAAGAGATGAAACACAGATCTGGAGGAATTGACATCTCTAGAGGTAAGCTTGACATTTTGGCAAGTGTAGTGGAAGAGATGATGCAAAGGATCACGAAAAGGAATGAGTATAATGTTCAAGCCCATGGCTCACTGATTGAAGAAGAACAAGTTGTTGCTCCAAAACATTTTCTTTCTTATCCCAGTTGTCATAGATCTGATAATGATTGTTTTATAGATCATCTTGGAGAAGAGATATCTATTGATATGACATGTATGCTTGATGATGTCTTTTATACTGATGATTTGCCTTAGTTTGATTAGTATGATGATGATTATGTTCTCCAAACAGAAGCTAATCTTGTAGACAAATCAGTAGCTTTTTTGTGGGAGGAGGAAGTTCATTTTCAGCAGCTCGAATACAGTGATCAGCCGATGCATATCAGCTATGACAGTGACGAGGAAAGTGCAACAAATTTTGAAGTAACTGAAGGATATTTACCTTTTTGTTTTGCTTCATTTCAGTTCATCAGAGACAACATTCATGCAATCAGAAATCAATTGTTGACAAGTCTTGATCTGGACCATCTTGAGGGCAATGAAAACCTTGTTCAAGACTTCTCATATCCAGATTTGTAGCCTCCAAATGCCATTGATTTTCAAGTTGTAGATGAAGACATGGAAGCTAGCACATATGATCAAATGATACAAGATGATTCCGTACCTTTTTGTTTTGAATCATTTCAGTTTTTGAAGGAAAATTTGCATAGTACATCTTCCGTAAAGGATGAGCAGCTTGTAGAAAATCACGTAATCTCATCGGAGCCAATAGAAAATGGGTTGTAGAAGTCTTTTCAAGTTTTTCATGATCCAATAGCTAATGTTTTGGATGAGGTTTTCAGTCAAAGTCCTTCTCCATTGACTATATGTGAGCTCGAAACGTGCACTGATACAAATTTGATCCGGCAGCTGGTTTCTTTGTCATTTTTAGCAGGAGTCTCATCACAAAGCTCAAAACAAAGTTTGTATTCATGGTATGAGGAGAAGAGAAGTAATCCATTGGATGAGCTAAGTCCCAGTGTGCATGAATTTTGAGATCCTTATGCAGTGTTTTTGGAGGCCGATAGAGAATCCATATCATTCAACAAATATGTTTCCAAGTTTTCATGGGAGTTTCCTTTCAGTAGTTCTCTCTTGTTGTTCATAAGTGAGCACTTGCAGAGAATTCAAACAGTAGCCGGAATACTTACTTGGTCGCATTGGTTGTTTCATTTCACTTGATCAAGTGATGAATGAAACTGTTGGAGTAGGTTTTGATGAATAAGCTATACTTTGAGCATCATTTCCAGTTTGTCGGTTGTGTTTAAGTATCGAGTCAGTTTTTAGTTGAGTGAGAGTCAGTTTGTGCCGTCAAGTCATCAGTTTTCCGTCATGCATTTTAGCTTGAGTTTTTGACTCCATTTCCCAATGGATGAAGGCACTGCCTGCTTTCCAAAGATCGGTAGTTCTTGGCACCTCCAAGGAGCTACCATCCCCATTGGAGCCAATGTTAGTGCCAGTCTTTGCAGCCTTCCTCCAGTGATCAAACATGCTCTTACAAAGTGATTTTAAGGTGTCAAGGTCAAATTTTGTCATTTTAGTGAGTCCTCAAGCAAACTTTGGTCACTAGGTATTAGTTCTAGGGTTTGTTTTCACTCCTTTCAAAGTTGTCCAAATGTCGATTCATGTCACCATTCAACTGAGTGTACCATCATTCAGAGGGTTTTCATCATCATGTTAAGTTCCACTGGGTCATTTTATACCTTTTTCATGCTTCAGTTGCGCCTATGTAAGGTTCATTTCCCTCTCCTAGGGTTTTGAAGGTAATTTATCTTGGATGGTCAAATCATCAGTAAAGATTGTATCTTGATGTTCATACACCTTCCCCTATCCTTAATGTACCTTATTAAACACTTCCCATCACTGAGATCCCTCAAATTCCTCATTTTTGCACAAACCCTAGTTTCTTGCTCAACTTGACAATTTTCTAGGCAGGCCTGTGTTTTTCACTTTTGGACCTCTTCCCCTCACTCAATCTTTGAAATTCCACTTTCCCCTACCTCCTAACATCCCTCCCTACTTCCAAAAATTTTCTCAAGAATTTATAAGCTCCTTGTTATAGACATTTTTGTGCCTTACAACTCCAAGCATAAAATTTCCATAAACCAAGGGCTCCTAAGTCCCTAAAAGTGTTGTTCTAACCCCTAAAGGAACAAGGTCAACATATTACAGCTTCTCCCAGAAGATCTCCACCAGAAACTACTTAGAATAAGTCAAAACAGGATCATTTCAGCTGCTCCACTGGCTAGGTGCATTGCATTGCACCTAAATACACTGTGAGGGTGCGTTGCATTTCAAAAGTCCCTTTTGTGGGGTGCGATGGGTGAGAAATGACAAATGGCAGTGTCATTCCGCGAGGTGGAGAGACAATGGAAGCTTCCAGAATCTTCTCCTATGACACTTGCCTCACTGAATTCGACCAAGGATGAGTAAGAGGCCTTCAGTCTCCAAGTGAAAGCAAGAAATGACAGAGAGAAGACACTAATCAAATCACAAGCTGACTCATCCTCCTTACAGATATCTATATATGGATCCGTCATCCCAGAGATCCAGAGGCTGGAATTTTGCATATTGTAAGGAACTGCTGTTGGTTTTTGAGACAAACATCAGAGTATTGGGTGATCTATGCTTTGTTTGAGGTGAAGAGGGGCTTCTTTGCTGGGAGGTTGATGCTGGGTCAGGAATCACTGGTTGTAACTCCTCCTGGATCTTTTTCTTGTTTATCAATAAAAACTATTTGAGTTTTTCCTCCATGCTTTTGTATCATTGATGCTTGTTACATTTGTATGGTTAACTTAAATCTGATCCTAAGTTGTTTATGAATATAGATCCATGTCTTTGTATAGTGTTCTTCTTCTGTGATCTTATAGGTACTTTGTGAAGCTGGGCAAGTAAGGGAGCAGGTAGCTAGAGACTGTCAAAGAAGAGAGGGATTGGATCAAAGGATTAGTGCAAGACACAGGTTGGTTCTTTCTATTCATCTCTATCTATAGTTCATAAAGGAAATACAAAAGTAGTTTTTCTCTGTTTGTTTCTAAGGCAGTTGTCACACCTTAGTGGGATAGAGCAGTTCTAAATAGACACTTTTCCCTGTAACAAAATGGCGACTCCGCTGGGGAATGTCTAATTAGTTTGTTTGTTTATCATTCTTTGTTGTTTGTTTCATAAACTTATAAGTAGCATTCGAACTGCATTTGCCATAACAGATGCAAAGTAGACATTTGCTACTTCAATCCATTCACTGGATCTATTTATGATTTGAATAGCTGATTCACAAACTATCTGATTGCCCTTGTGATAGATCTTAGACCCTCCTTAGGTCTACCCCTGATTGTGAATTACTGATTGATTTTACTCGACCAAAAACGAAAGACTGAACTGCAAACTGTGACCCGGAACCCGGACAGATTCTCGTTTCTGGCCCAGCGCAGGTACTGTTAAGAGATCTTGAATTTCAGCGCACTTCCCGAAAGGGCAACCTGCGCTGCATTTCAGTTTCTCTGTGTTACAGGTGCGCTGATCAGACTAGCCCTCTGCAGCTGTGGTTCTTGTGCTTCATTCTTTCCAGTTCTATCTCTGAATTTTGCTGCCTGTGATCAGTATATGTCTATTTAAAACCCCTTTTTCTTGCTGTTATTCTGCCTCCTTTGTACAAAAGAACTGTGGATGTTTTTGTGTGTTTGTTGAGTCGTTTACAGTTTTCCATTGCAAAAGTAGAATAGTCGTACTGTCATCCTTTGATTTGGATCTGTCGCAAGTGTCGATTTCGATCATAGGAGAAAGTTTGATTGCTGTTGATGGTCGATTATACTGTTACTATTGCCTTTGGTCTGAATTTGTGATTTTCTAGTGTCAAGAACAAGTGTTCATTTCAAAATCGCAAGGTGTCGTAATCATCTCTGTTTTTGATTTCGAAAAAGAGCTTGTTTATTTTTTCCAAGGAAAAAAATCGAACTTTTTTATAAGGAATAAAAAAGTTACATAGTATATGAGTAAACATTCTGCAAAAAAACTGCATGGGACTGAGCGAAAACTCCTCTCAGTAAAACCATCAGCATAATCTACAGAAATCTCTAGGACTCCTGTACCCGGCCTGTACAGCCATACCAAAAAGAAACTGTAAACCAAGATGTCTCCTGGGTCTCCTTTCATGAGGAAAACAACCCAGAAAACACATAACCGTAACACAGTTCACAAACTGCTCTATCAAAACAGAGCATAATAGTATATAAAAACCAGTTTTCCTATGCCACTGTTTTCATAATAAAAAACACTGATAAAACTAGTGCATATAAGTAAAGACCAAAAGACATTATATGTTTGGAGGGAGATCCGACACACGGATCTGATCCTGAAGCTGTTCTGTTACTCTCCATGTGCCCACAGCTTGCTGCATACCCTCTTTAGAAAGGCAGTTTGCCTCGTCATTGCTGTCCCTGTAGATGTGATCAATAGAAAATACATTAAACTGCAATTTTAATGTTTGGATTTCTTCTAATAAATGCATCAACATATAATGCTGGCATCTATATTTTCCAATGACCCAATTAACAACATTCATCGAATCTCCAAAAATCTGAACTGCAAGGATATTTTTGTGGATGAGCCAGCAAAGAAGAAGTTTTAAGGCTGAGAGTTCTGCAAAATTATTTGTTCCCATCCCAAGACCCACTGAGGCTTTTAACGAATGATCGGCACTAAGATGAATACAAATCCCGGCTCCTGTGATATTATTTTGGGCTGCCCCATCAAAGAAAGCCCACGGTATCCCATCTCTAAGACGAAGTTCCTTCCTCCGATCATTTTTTACAGGACCCTCCGGCTTAGGGATGCTGGCAAGAATGGCATTGCTTTGAATAGCAATAGCAGCCGCTGGGGTCGAAATTTCTCTAAAAATACTTCGGTTCCTGGCAATCCATATGCCCCAACAGATGATGGGAGGCAAATTCCTCAGGTTCTTCTCGTGAAAATGGTTCCACCAATATTCCCAGGCTGTGGACATAACATCCCCCTCCCACTTTACTTTGGCGTTCAAGAGCTTTTCCGCTTCAATCCAGACTTGCTTTGTAAAAGGGCATGCGAGGAACAGATGTGAGATGGATTCTGAATCAGCAAAGCATAGGGGGCATCTACCAGGCCCCTGTTTAAACCGAGATTGAAGAATTTCCCAAGTAGGGATCTTGTTTTTTAAAGCACACCAAAAAAAGATCCTAGCTTTTTTAGGACACTTCAGTTTAAACAGAGGCTTTGCCCACCAAACAGGAGGATCCCAACCTTTTTTCTTCATCAAAAAATTGTACCCAGCCTTTGGAGAATATAGCCCTGTCTCGGCATGTGCCCAAACCAAAGAATCCGGCCTGTCCTTTATTCTAACATTTGATCTTCTAAGCTCCTAAAGAAAAAGCTGCCATTCATTCCTCCAAATGAGATCAATGCCTAGATCATCTACAGACTTCCAAGCCTGCCCCCATATAGATGACTGATCCATATTTGCTATCTGGTTTAGACTTTTTATTCCTTTTTCATCCAGATGATTTAGCAATTCAGGAGATAAAGCAAAACCTTCACTGCGTCCTACCCACGGGTCCCTGCCAATCCTCAAACATTCACCATTTCCAACCCGCCAAGCCAGACCTTGTTCAACTACCTTAAAAGCCTCTGTGGTGGCTTTCCAAATAACAGAACAGTTCCTTCCTTTTTTGTTTGGGCTCCTAATCCAGTCTTCCAGAGGAGTAGGGTCAATGTACTTCCTCTTAACCACCCTAGTCCAGAGATTCTCCGAATTAATAATTCTCCATCCTGATTTAGCTGCCAAGGATTGACTGAAATCCAAAGGTCTTTTCAGGCCCCATCCACCCCAGTCTTTTGGCCTAGCAATCTTATCCCAAGCCACCCACGGAAGAACAGTGTCCTCTTTAGACCCAGACCACAGAAACTGGCTGCAGATCTGCTTGATTTTATAAAGAATCCCTTTTAGGATCCAAGTCAAAGCAGCCCAGAAGACCGGGATAGCCTGAAGAACCGAATTCACCAGTGTAAGTCTACCTGCCCGCGATAGCCATTTGAAGCTCCAGTGGGATATTTTTTGTTCAATCTTCGCTATCAGCCAATTCCAGTCTTGCTTTCTGTATGAGGATGGTTTTAGCCAAAACCCAAGATATTTGAACGGCTGCTCCATATTACAGGTTCCAAAAGGCAAGTGAGAAGCAATCAAGATCTCTTCTTGTCTACTGAAACCTTCGAAGATTAATTGAGACTTCCTTTCATTTATTTGAAGCCCTGTAGCTTTCAGGAACTGATCAAGAATGAGTTTAAACTCTTTTATTTCATTTAAGTTCCCATTTGAAAACAAAAGAATATCATCGACAAAAAGTAGATGAGTAATGAACAGGTTAACAGCAACTTCCAAACCTTTTACCAAACCTGAGCTCTTGGCCTTTGAAATCAGTCTACTTAGTCCTTCTGCTGCTAGGAGAAATAGCAGAAATTCAGATTTGTACATCAACTTTCTTTTTAGCATCAATACTAAGAAAGTCAAAAACAAATACATGCATGTGCATTTGCATATAGACAGTTTGTTTGGCTTGATTTAGGAAAGTGAATTTATAGTGTGCTCTTTGCTCTGTGTGAAAAGATTGTGTCTTTCTTTTCCTCTAGTAGCTAGGATTTTCATTGCACAAAAGAGATAAAAGTTTGTTTATCATCTTTAGATTACATTTTAGGAATTAGATCTACATCTCGTGGTGAACCCAAAAGGAAAACTTCATAAGAAAGATCAACTTAAATTAAATTCAATGAATCTAACAACGCTTTGGAACTTAACGCACAACATTTAAAGGTCTAGGCTAGAGGCGTATTCCGGCGTCGTAAAGCCTGGTAACTTTTGCCCTCACTGATGGTTGGGTGATTCCTCCACTTTGAGATGATAAGTGCCAGTACGGACTTGTGCTCCCACATACCGTCGAGTATATTTGGGAGACCCCTATAGGCTTAAATCCTTTATCCATAGGAAGCCGTGTCTGCCCCCTATCGATCGCAATGCACTGAACACAGCATTCGGGAAGATTGACTGCCGTACCGTAAAAATTATTCTGCAGTTTTGCGATTGGTTTGGTACTCCCTCTACCTAGATCTCCAGAGCAGTCCCTTTCGTTCCTTTTTAGACTCCTTAACGGAAAAGGTCCATCTGAGCACTTGTCACTTCAGGCTCATTAAAAATCGAAGGCGACTAGAGTCATCTTTTGTTTTTTCTCGACTCTTAAAAACTGAAAAACAAGTTGTGTCAAAGTGTCTAAAATTCATTTAATTCGGAAAAATACTTCCCCTTTTATTTTATTTGATCGATTAATCCACAATCGTGGAAGAAATTCAATTGAAACCCCGTCGTTCGCGGAGGCTTACGAGTCAACCGTCTTTGTCTCCGGAATCGAAACTAGTACGGACAAAGAGAACTCGTTTAACCGGTTCCAAATCTCCTATTAAAGTTAGAACAAGTGTTCCAACGACATCAGAGACTCCGGTTACTCCAAACATTTCTGGAATCCCTGCCTCTACAGAAGAAGTTCAACAGCTACAGAAGGACAGTGATACTGATCCTAGTTTGAGAATAAACACGTGTTACCGAACCAGTTCCATCTATAACCGGTTTAGAGAGTCTTACTCTTCAAACATCTGTCGCTGCCGATTTCACACCTTCTTCGGCACGAGAAATATTTTATGGACCTGACGATCTTCCCCTTCCACCTGGTCTGATTGTAATAGAAGAAATTGTAGAAGATCCTCAAACAAGTACTCCAACACACTTTGGAGTCGGGATCACTCTATATCCTTCTTCATTAGAAGTTAGTCTACCACCAGCGGAAGCTCCTGTAGAATCGCTAGGTAATCTTTTGGATAGACTACAAATGTCTGAACAACCGTCAACATCTAGGATTGTGTCATCTGACACAGCGACGGCAGAACTCCCTGCTATCACTCCGACAATGTTCGCCGGTATACCATCTGTCCCGACTAGCTCTCAGCCGCTAGAAGGAGCCCACTCAGGGGCTATTTCGACAGTATGGTCCGTTCCTGTTTGTTCATCCAGAATAATATCTGGAAACTCTTATGTTGAGTCTCGACAAATTGATCCATTTGGAGGTCAATTTGGGTAGTCTGGTTCCCAAGGGCAAACAATTCCCTTGAGTTCTGGATTACCACCGTATGGGGGGTAGTATACCCTTTCATTATCCCCTCCGGGAGGATATCGATACGGGAGTTCACAACAACATTCAGGTTATACTGGAATCACCTCAAGTGGTTGGGTACCTATACTACCTCAACAACCAAGAGTTTTGTACTCAATGCAACAATGCGTATCTATGTCGAATATCTCGACTACGCCAGCTATTGTGACGGTGTCGCAAGTTCAAGCGCTGCCTGTTGTATGTCAACCTCAGGTTTCTCAGGTTGTAATGCAACAGCCCTTTGACCCTGCGACTCAACCACAATCGCCGACTGGTGGAGTGACACAGGTTCAGACGAGTACAATTACCCCTCATCTTGGTCAAACTGTTAGTATCGGGCAACAACACATGGCTTCACAACCATGGCTGGTGCAATACCAACAACTGCAATTTCAACAAGTATACCAAGGTTTTGAGCAGCAAATCTTTGCTAACAATGGACATCCATACATTCAAAACGGTCAAAATCAACCATTTTACAATGGTCATGTCCACCAACCTTACCAAACATACCAGCAACATATGCATTATGCCGGTATGCAAAGACCAATTGCTTAGGCAATCCCATCTTACCCTGGGTATGCTTCACCTAACCTGAACCAATAGTTACCCTTTGTGGCAACTTTAGAGTTACCTGATTTAAATCGATTTACAAACGATCCAATTGCTTACGCCCCTTGGTGGCCAGCGATTCCGCATAAACTTCCATCAGATATTCCTAAATTTAATGGAAATCCGGGTGAAGATCCATCGAATCACGTGATGACCTTTCATCTATGGTGTTCATTAAACACCCTAAATGATGATTCGATAAGACTTTGCCTCTTTCAGAGGACGTTAACGGGTCCGACGGCAAAATGGTACATTGAATTGCCTAGAGCTTCGTTCGACAACTTCAGTACCTTAGCCACAACCTTTTTAACCCATTTTCAGTTACCAATAAGGTACGAAACGGGAAGAGAACTTCTTACCAACTTCAAATAGACAACGGCCACTCACATATCTGATCATATACATGAGTGGCGATGTCGTCGTAGGATGGTAAAAACGTACGTCCCCGATCAGCTCTTAGCTGAATGGTTTATCAAGTCATTATTTCCTTCCATCACGGAAGATGTGGCAAAGGGGGGAGTCGTAACAGAAGAGCAAGTTATCGCTCGTGCGCAATATCTGGACTTGATTTACACTCAGTCCGATATGCTCTACGACAAAATACCTGATGCCCCTAGACCGGAATTCTCAATTCCTCCTCCTCCTAAATCAAACAATGACTCTCATGCCAGCGACGGCGTGATTGGCACGACAGACACGAAATCGACAAAGGCTACATCCAAAAAGGCCCATAATATTTCAGGTCAAAATGCAAAAGACGAACTTCTTGCTTTGGAAGTAAATGTCGTATCGACAGACAAAGGCAAAGAAGCCAAACAACCAGGGAGCAAGAAAAAAGGCAAAGGGAAGAAGAAGAAACAGGAGGAATCATCACCTGAAAAATCTTCTTTAAACCCTCCTGGAAATAGGAAACCAAAAAATCCATGCTTTATATACGATGAGGATCATTGGACCGCAGATTGTCCACACAGAGCTGAGCTTAAGAAATTCTTCAAGAATTCGAAAACCTTCGCAGTATTAACTGATCCGTTTCCAAATCCAGGAACAAATCTGGTTGAGAGTGGAAATGCTTCCCTGTCTCAAGTGCTAATGTTGTCGGTTTCAAAACAACAAAATGATGCTTTGATATCGACAAGGAACAAGGATTATGGGAATCCACAGCTGTCGAACAACAAGGATAAAGATCAACCAAGTAGTTCGACAACGACTTCGACAGAAGTTGTGCCGCCCACCATTCCTGAATTGACGATGAAACCGCCAAAGGGAGTAGTACACAAGTCAACATTTAATCCCTGCGCTAGAGCGGCACAACATTATAACATAGTGGAAGATTTGGCCCATTCGCCATCCGCTATGTCAACTCTTGAAGTACTACAAAATTTCCCATCCCAAAGGCAGGCTTTATTATCGACCATTGGTGGGATTGACCCAAAGGATTCCAATCTTGTATCCTTCGATCATAAAGGATACGATCCTCAATTACCAACTCAACTAGCTTTCCTTGTTCAAGTGAAAGCCCTCAACAAAACTGTTCATCGAACAATTATTGATGAGGGGGCATCTACATGCATTATGTCAATGAGTTGCTGGAAAACTTTAGGATCTCCAACCTTGTCGCGATCTTTGACGACATTAAAAGCATTCGATGGAAGAACATATACCCAATATTGTTATAGACATTTTTGTGCCTTGCGGTTCCAAGCATGAAATGTCCATAAACCAAGGGCTCCTAAGTCCCTAAAAGTGTTGTTCTAACCCCTAAAGGAACAAGGTCAATAAATTACAGCTTCTCCCAGAAGTTCTCCACCAGAAACTGCTCAGAATAAGTCAAAACAGGATCATTTCAGCTGCTCCACTGGCTAGCTGCGTTGCATAGCACCTAAACACACTAGCTAGGTGTGTTGCAACGCACCTAAATGCACTATGAGGGTGCGTTGAGCGGGAAATGACAAATGGCAGTGTCATTCCGCGAGGTGGAGAGACAATGGAAGCTTCCAAAATCTTCTCCTATGACACTTGCCTCATTGAATTCGACCAAGGATGAGTAAGAGGCCTTCAGTCTCCAAGTGGAAGCAAGAACTGACAGAGAGAAGCCACTAATCAAATCACAAGCTGACTCATCCTCCTTGCATACATCTATATATGGATCCCTCATCCCAGAGATCCGGAGGTTGGAATTTTGCACATTGTAAGGAATTGTTGTTGGTTTTGAGACAGAGATCAGAGTATTGGGTGATTTATGCTTTGTTGGAGGTGAAGAGGGGCTTCTTTGCTGGGAGGTTGATGCTGGGTCAGGAATCATCGGTTGTAACTCCTCCTGGATCTTCTTGTTATATCAATAAAAACTATTTGAGTTTTTCCTCCATTCTTGTGTATCATTGATGCTTGTTACATTTGTATGGTTAGCTTATATCTGATCCCAAGCTGTTTATGAATATAGATCCATGTCTTTGTATAGTTTTCTTCTTCTGTGATCTTACAGGTACTTGGTGAAGCTGGGCAAGTAAGGGAGCAAGTAGTTGGAAGCTGTCAAAGAAGAGAGGGATTGGATCAAAGGATTAGCGGAAGACACAGGTCGGTTCTTTCTATCCCCCTCTATCTTTAATTCATAAAGGAAATACAAAAGTAGTTTTCTCTATTTGTTTCTAAGGTAGCTGTCACACCTTAGTGGGATAGAGCAGTTCTAAATAGACACTTTTCCCGGTAACAAAACGACGACTCTGCTGGGGACGATTGTCTAATTAGTTTGTTTGTGTATCTCTTTGTTGTTTGTTTCATAAACTTATAAGTAGCATTCGAACTGCATTTTCCATAACAAATGCAAAGTAGACATCTACTGCTTTTGTCCATTCACTGGATTTGTTTATGATTTGAACAGCTGATCCAAAAATGATCTGATTTCCCTTGTGATAGCTCTTAGACCCTCCTTAAAATATACCCCTGATTGTGCATTATTGATTGCTTTTACTCGGCCAAAAACCAAAGACTAAACTGCAAACCGTGACCCAGAACCCGGACAGATTCTCGTTTCTGGCCCAGCGCAGGTACTGTTAAGAGTTCCTGCATTTCAGCGCACTTCCCGAAAGGGTAACCTGCGCTGCAATCCAGTTTCTCTTTGTTACAGGTGCGCTGATCAGACTAGCCCTGTGCAGCTGAGGTTCTTGTGCTTCATTCTTTTCAGTTTTGTCTCTGATTTTTGCAGCCTGTGATCAATATATGTCTGTTTAAAAACCCCTTTTCCTTGCTGTTATTCTGCCTCCTTTGTACAAAAGAACTGTAGATGTTTTTGTGTGTTTGTTGAGTCGTTTACAGTTTTCCGTTGCAAAAGTATAATAATCATACTGTCGTCCTTTGATTTAGATCTGTCGCAAGTGTCGATTTCGATCATAGGAGAAAGTTTATTTGCTGTTGATAGTCGGTTATGCTTTTACTATTGCCTTTGGTTTGAATTTGTGACTTTCTAGTGTCAAAAAGAGTTTTTATTTCAAAATCATAAAGTGTCGTAATCATCTCTACCTTTTGATTTCGAAAAGAAGCTTGTTTGTGTTTGTTGCTTGAAAGCAAATTCAGATTTGTACATCAACTTTCTTTTTAGCATCAATACTAAGAAAGTGAAAAACAAATACATGAATGTGCATTTGCATATAGACAGTCTGTTTGGCTTGATTTAGGAAAGTTCATTTACAGTGTGCTCTTTGCTCTTTGTGAAAAGATTGTGTCTTTCTTTTCCCCTAGTAGCTAGGATTTTCATTGCAGAAAAGAGATAAACGTTTGTTTATCATCTTTAGATTGCATTTTAGGAATTACATCTACATCTCGTGGTAAACCCAAAAGGCAAACTTCATAAGAAAGATCAACTTAAAATAAATTCAATGAATCTAACAATGCATTGGAACTTAACGCACAACATTTAGAGGTCTAGGCTAGAGACGTATTCCGACGTCGTAAAGCCTGGTAACTGTTGTCCTCACTGATGGTTGGGTGATTCCTCCACTTTGAGACGATAAGTGCCAGTACAGACTTGTGCTCCCAAGTACCGTCGAGTATATTTTGGGAGACCCCTATAGGCTTAAATCCTTTATCCATAGGAAGCCGTGTCGGTCGCCCTACTGATCGCAATGCACTGAACACAGCATTCAGGAAGATTGACTGCCGTACCGTAAAAAGTATTTTGCAGTTTTGCGATTGGTTTGGTACTCCCTCTACCTAGACCTCTAGAGCAGTCCCTTTCGTTCCTTTTCAGACTCTTTAACGGAAAAGGTCCATCTGAGCACTTGTCACTTCAGGCTCATTAAAAATCGAAGGAGACTAGAGTCATCTTTTGTTTTTTCTCGACTCTTAAAAGATGAAAAAACAAGTTGTGTCAAAGCGTATAAAAATTTATTTTAAATGGAATATTCATACCCCTTTCCTATGTTGATCTTGGGTTGAGAAAATGGAGTCTACCAACCAAGGAATTCCCCTTGGTGGAAATCCTAGTCCCTTCTCCTCTTGGGGAGATGTTGGTGCACCCCATATGGCCACATTGTCGCTTCCAGGGCTGACAATTGGTTTGCCAGTATGGCTCTTCTCAACCTCTGTCGTTCAGAACACCACTATTCTTGAACAATCGAATCAGCAATTAGACGAGTCCAAAGTTTCCCACCAGCCTTCTACTTCCTCTAATTCTTCCTCTCCTCCTTCCTCTTCGCTTGATGAGGCTGGAATTTTGCACATTGTAAGGAATTGCTGTTGGTTTTGAGACAAAGATCAGAGTATTGGGTGATTTATGCTTTGTTGGAGGTGAAGAGGGGCTTCTTTGCTGGGAGGTTGATGCTGGGTCAGGAATCATTGGTTGTAACTCCTCCTGGATTTTCTTGTTATATCAATAAAAACTATTTGAGTTTTTCCTCCATTCTTGTGTATCATTGATGCTTGTTACATTTGTATGGTTAGCTTAAATCTGATCCTAAGCTGTTTATGAATATAGATCCATGTCTTTGTATAGTTTTCTTCTTCTGTGATCTTACAGGTACTTGGTGAAGCTGGGCAAGTAAGGGAGCAAGTAGCTGGAAGCTGTCAAAGAAGAGAGGGATTGGATCAAAGGATTAGCGCAAGACACAGGTCGGTTCTTTCTATCCCCCTCTATCTTTAATTCATAAAGGAAATACAAAAGTAGTTTTCTCTGTTTGTTTCTAAGGCAACTATCACACCTTAAGAAGGAAAAGAAGAAGAAAGAGAAGAAGAAGAAGGAGCCAAAGGCGAATGGCGGAAAACGAGTGTCGTCTAACGAAAATCCACACACTGCACCGACCAGGCCTAAATTGCCATGTGTCATTTGCAAAGGAGACCACTTTCACAGAGATTGTCCTTGCATCCCTCAGATATTAAGGGATTGGTCTCCTCGTTTGCATAACCTGGTGTCGTCAACTCTGATGACCATGTTGAAAGCACACCATCGACTAGTGAAAGTGAAGCCCCAGGACAAAAAGGAAAATATAGATTTCCTTGTAAACTGTGTGAAGGTGATCATGTCGTCCACCGTTGTCCCTTCTTAGATGAAGCCAAAAGAGTTTTGGATGATCGTCCGGTTTCACCGTTACGACTTCCTCCTGGATATAAAAACTCTTTCCGAGTCCATCGCTAGTTGAAAAGCCAGCTGGCCCACTTAGGTGGTTGACTGAAGCACCTACCATTGAAGATAAACCATCTGGATCCATACCAGACGAAAGTCAAAAGGTCGAGGCAGCAGTTGACCCGATCTTGCCTTCAGAAGTTTTATCTTCAGATGATACAGTCACTGAAGAGAACAAGGATGACACCGTCCAAATTCTCTTCATAAACACAGACTCCGATGAACATGGGGGCAATTTACCCATTCTTTTACCGCAGGAAGGAAGTTCGTCAGAGTCGTACCCGGCCATCTATTCGGTCCCACCTCCAAGAAACCTAGTTGTCTCCTTTGACTGGAATCAACTAGGCAGACCCCGTTTACCAGCTAGCATACCATTCTGAATTATCGTTCAAATATACATAATGGTTATGGCTGGTACCATGATAGATGAGGGGGCTTTTGTGAGTATCCTTTCCTCAACTGATTGGAAAGCGCTTGGTTCATCATCGCTTTTGCCTAAGATGAGAAATCTGATGGGCTTTGATAAAGGAACTAGTCGACCTTTAGGGATCCTTCCTGATGTGCCCATAACATTGAGAGGGAAAACCGTTCACCTGAACGTAATGGTAGTTCAAGGACCCCTAGATTACAATCTACTCCTTGGACGAGACTATATTTATTGCATGGGAGCCATTGTCTCCTCACTCTTTAGAGTAATGTGTTTTCCGCATGAAGGAAGAGTGGTCAAGCTCGTGGACCAGCTTTCATTTCCCAGATCATACAAAGCAAATAGTCATATACCATCCCTGAATGGTCATTTCACGCAAGAAATGTCTCAATCTCCAGTCCGTCCTCTCGATGAGCACGAGTAATTCGGAGGGATATGACTGAAATGCAGGGGGCATGCATCCTGGTCTGCTTCGGTAGGAAAACTTCGGGTATAGAGTAGGTTTCCGTGGGAGAATATGCCTAGTCTGTACCCCCGTCCGTGATTGGAAGAGGGGGTTAGTCTAGTATAGGATTCTCTTGTCAAAGTTATGTAAGTTGGCGAGCGCCACCACTCACCTTTGTTTATCTCGGTAGACATCGCCGAAGAAGTGTTTTTTTTTGCGCCATGAATAGAACAATCTTTGGGTAACCTGTAAGAGGTAGGCCTCTCTCGTTAAAACAAATGTTTTGGCGGATAGAAGTAGAGGTAATCTTGAAGCTCTGTTTTATACCTGGGGGCATGCAAACCTTTTGGAGTGCAAGCGAAGAGCGACTATTTATTTTTAAAATTTTTAGGACTTATAACCCTTTAAACCCGTAGGATTGGTCGTTTCCTAACTTGCATAAAGAAAGGATGTGGGGAAAAACTCTAAAAATTGTCGTTTTATATGAGACATTCTTATCATATGATTGGATTAATCGAGCAGTGTTACCGTGAGGTTCAAGCTCGTTAAAAAATAAACCCGGACCGAGCAAATGTTTCCACCCACGTTTAAGCTCGTTAAAAAATGAACTATTCCTCGGTAAATAACCACCGTGAATGTAGTACTTTAGCCATTAAAGCCTTGGTCGTGTTTGCACTGTCACCTCCACTTTTTCATTGGCTGATCATTCACCTCCATTTGATTGTTTACCCATTTTGAGGAACAGCTGCGAAGAGTGATTTCACTAGCCATCCTTGTGACACTGCAGTGATTGGAAAATTCCAAACCTTACCTAGAATCAGCTGCTACCCATTTTATCACTCGTTCCTCAAAAGACGAGTCTTTTTTAAGCTCTTTTCAATTGACTCATAAAATATGAAAAGATTGCCGAGTCCTTGGCCTTCCAGCTCGTTAAAGGGACAGGAAGTGCTATCCCTCCTCTAGATTTTAATCTTTTTGGACCTGAGGGATTATTGCACAAAAAGATCGAGCGCTTGTTTTGTTCGGCTCGTTAAAACTATCGAAAATTCATCCCTTCTGTATTGTTTTATACTTTTTTTGACTTAAGGGATTAGATGACGAAAAAGGAATTTTGGAGTTACCTTTACGTACCTTTTCAGACTCTCTAAAAATGGAAAGGACTGAGTTATCTTTGTCGTTAAACTCGTTAAAAAGATTAATAGCGACAAACTTGTCTTTAGACGAGAACGAGTTTCACTATCACTAGGCTCGTTAAACCATAGCGATGGGTTTGCCCGAAGGGAAAATTATAGAACAAGCATATGTTATCCTCCTCAAGCTTGACAAAAATAAAGAGGTACTGGTCAGCAATGACTGGGGAAAAATTGGGAAGAAAACTCAAAGAATCTTTATTGGTAGCAAGTCGCTCTTGAACATGACACTTCCACTCCGTGTCCGAGTCGGGTTGGGTTGTTTCATTCACTGGTCACATCGCCATGGTGACGCCATACCATCCACATTTGGGGTTAATGCTACCAATCCATCACATAAGTGTCGCCGACATGTTCAAGAGAAGTCATCCAGAGAAGTCACCTGTGTCCCACCCACTACCATACATTATACTCCATACTTTCATGACCACCACCCTGAACCGTATATCATCAGATCGTTTTCACCTCCATCAAAATCATTTGCTCCGTTCCGTGTCATTGATGTGGAATTCATTAAGGCCCTCCTTTGATGGATCACTTCTTGTCGACATCAGCTCATTATCCAAGAAGTTGGTCTAGGAACACCCCATTCAGTACTTTGAAGCTTGCATGCCTCAATGGCAAGTTTCTCACTTCCGGCGACAGGTTTACATCAATGGTCTTCGACCAAAAGATTTTGCGTGGTGTTCGACACCAAGTCCTTTATTCACACCACGTGAATTGTACTGTAGTACCTTGTGGGTCATTATCATTATCGGTAATTCCTCTCGCGCTTGTTAACAGTTTCCATCATTGACTGGTAATCAAGCGATGTCTTTCCATGTTCGACTTCAAAACATTTCTCACATGGATCGACTTGTACTTCGAGTGAAGATCGGATGAGATTCAAGACCCCGGATCTAGTTTCATCCATCCGGGCTGCGATATATATTCAGGGAAATAAAGACATTAAATGTACAACATTGCAGCACAGATAATCATCCTACCAAAAGGATGGTGGCTCTATCAGAATCATCAGTCTACAATCAGACGATTGTCTGTCCTATGTACATGAAAATGAATTTATAAAGCTGAGCATGGGAATGCCCGCCTCAGCTTGATCATGAAAACAGTATGAAGATAATGTATTGTATTGTATCTTATTACAGGTCTCCTCCGAGCATTGAAAGAACTTCGGATCCTCATAATAAAGCATTTCACCCGATTAACGGCCTCATACTTTAGGGGGCAACTGCTATAGAAATTTTTGTGCCTTGCGGCTCCAAGCATGAAATGTCCATAAACCAAGGGCTCCTAAGTCCCTAAAAGTGTTGTTCTAACCCCTAAAGGAACAAGGTCAACAAATTACAGCTTCTCCCAGAAGTTCTCCACCAGAAACTGCTCAGAATAAGTCAAAACAGGATCATTTCAGCTGCTCCACTGGTTAGCTACGTTGCATAGCACCTAAACACACTAGCTAGGTGCGTTGCAACGCACCTAAATGCACTATGAGGGTGCGTTGAGCGGGAAATGACAAATGGCAGTGTCATTCCGCGAGGTGGAGAGACAATGGAAGCTTCTAGAATCTTCTCCTATGACACTTGCCTCACTGAATTCGACCAAGGATGAGTAAGAGGCCTTCAATCTCCAAGTGGAAGCAAGAACTGACAGAGAGAAGCCACTAATCAAATCACAAGCTGACTCATCCTCCTTGCATACATCTATATATGGATCCCTCATCCCAGAGATCCGGAGGCTGGAATTTTGCACATTGTAAGGAATTGCTGTTGGTTTCTAGACAGAGATCAGAGTATTGGGTGATTTATGCTTTGTTGGAGGTGAAGAGGGGCTTCTTTGCTGGGAGGTTGATGCCGGGTCAAGAATCATCGGTTGTAACTCCTCCTGGATCTTCTTGTTATATCAATAAAAACTATTTGAGTTTTTCCTCCATTCTTGTGTATCATTGATGCTTGTTACATTTGTATGGTTAGCTTAAATCTGATCCTAAGCTGTTTATGAATATAGATCCATGTCTTTGTATAGTTTTCTTCTTCTGTGATCCTACAGGTACTTGGTGAAGCTGGGCAAGTAAGGGAGCAATTAGTTGGAAGCTGTCAAAGAAGAGAGGGATTGGATCAAAGGATTAGCACAAGACACAGGTCGGTTCTTTCTATCCCCCTCTATCTTTAATTCATAAAGGAAATACAAAAGTAGTTTTCTCTGTTTGTTTCTAAGGCAGTTGTCACACCTTAGTGGGATAGAGCAGTTCTAAATAGAAACTTTTCTCAGTAACACATATGGTATCCTAAGTAACTTGAAAGTTGAACTAGGAGGGAAAACGGTAGAAATAGATGTTGAAGTCATTGATGGGAATCTTGCTTACAACATCCTACTAGGAAGACCATGGATATATGCCATGGTAGCTGTTGTGTCGACCTATTTTAGAAAGATTGCATTTCCCTTTCAAGGAGGGATTACAATCATCGATCAACAAAACTTCCTCCCCAATGGTTCTCAAGTTACTGGAAGCATTCCCATGATCCATGGAAGCCTCCATTCACTTCAGAATATCGGAGTAGGCCTACTAAAAGATCCTATACTAATGGGAACTTTCGCTCTTCCACCTCCAATCAATCTGGCGGAAGTAGCGACGATAGGAACCTGCAACATGATATCTTCTGAAAAGATCTCAGAAAACGATATCGACATGGATCATGCAGTGGTTTTTCCCCCAAGCCCAATGGAAATATTATAGCAATCAATGTTCCTAGCATGGGAGGAAAACCCAAATCAACGCTCATCAAGCGTTTGGATAGATAGGTCTAGAGAATATGGTACTCCTTCAGATCCTTGGTCGCGAGTGCATGTCACCGACGAAGGAATTGTCCAATCTATGGTAATTGAAGGAGCACCATGGAATGATTCCCACCATCGTTCTCTTCTTCCGATTGTGGAGAAGATACTCAAAATGACCTTTATCATCCTTCAGTCTTTGATTTTCTGTCAAATACTGTAAATACGGTGGATTCCGAGCGAAACTTGTCCAACATTGAAGACACTATAGCCATAAATATCTCGACCAAAACAGGTGTTGTAGAGAATATTTATGTTGGCAAATGTTGTTCTCCTTCAGAACTGGAAATATATAATGCTCTTTTTCGCGAATTCAGAGATGTCTTTACTTGGTCATACAGTGAAATGCCAGGCATTGACTTGAGTATCATTGAACACGAAATTAAGATGTATCCATATGTCAAACCAGTACGTCAACAGCTAAGACAGGTGCACCCCAAGAAAGCCGCTGCCATTAAGGCAGAAGTTGAAAAACTTCTCCATGCTGGTTTCATCTACTCGGTTCCTCTAACCGATTGGGTATCGAATATTGTCCCTGTTATGAAAAAACAGGGGACAATTAGAGTGTGCGTCGATTATAGGGATGTAAATCAAGCTTGTCCAAAAGACAACTACCCTACACCCTTCATTGACCAGATAATTGATGAATGCGCCGGATGCGAAATTTTTTCATTCATGGATGGATTCTCCCGGTATAATCAAATAAATATCCGCCCACAGGACCAGTCAAAGACTGCATTTATCTGTCCGTGGGGCACATTCGCATATCAAAAATTACCCTTTGGTTTAAAGAACGCAGGGGCAACATTTCAGAGGGCAATGAATTATGCCTTCCATGACATCAAAAACATCGTTCAACCGTACCTCGACGACCTTCTGGCTCATTCGCGAAAGTCGACTGATCATCCGCAGCATTTAAGAGCGATATTTCTACGTTGTCGACACTACAAGATATGACTCAATCCACACAAATGTGTATTTTGCATCAGTTCTGGTCGTTTACTTGGCTTTGTAGTCTCCAAGGATGGGATTCGTCTCGACCCATGTAAGGCCCAGGCAATCATAAATTTTCCTCCACCTTCGAATTTGCTTCAGATTCAGAAACTCCAAGGGAAAGCGAACTTTCTGAGGAGGTTCATTCCAAATTACACCGAACTTGCTAAAGGTTATACACGTCTTTTGAAAAAGGAGGTACCCTTTGTCTGGTATCAGGTTGCGCAAGCTTCCTTTGATGCTTTAAAATATTCCCTAATGAAAGCATCATTAATGTACGCCCCTGATTATCAAAGGGATTTTAACCTGTATATGGCTGCAGCAGATACGACCATCGCAATGGTTTTAGTTCAAGAAGTCGATGGAATTGATCATCCTATATATTATTTAAGTAAAAACTTAAATGATACAGAAAGCAAATATTCTTACGTTGAAGAGCTAGCGCTTGCAGCTATTCAAGCGATATAGAGATTTCGACACTATGTCCTCTTTCGGAAAACTACCATTCTGTCAGATTGCAACCCCATGACTTATATATTGTCGCGACAGTTGCTGGGGGGAAAATACTCAAAATGGATAGCAATCCTACAAGAGTTTGATCTGGAATTTGTAAAATCCAAATCAAAGAAAGCTCTAGTTTTCGCAGAATTATTGTGCGATCTCCCATCGTCGTCCAACGATGACACATCCGAAGAAACAATCGTGGACGAAAATTTGTTTATGATATCTACAAGCAATGAGTGGTATGGGGATATAATCATTTATCTCCAAACCCAAAAGTATAGGCCAAACACCTCCCACTCTGAACAAAAACGTATTCGATACCAAGCAAAAGACTACATGATCGTCGGTGATACACTTTACCGTCGGGGTATCGATACAGTTCTGAGAAGGTGCCTCACCCATGAGGAGGCCGAAAAAATCCTGAATGATTGTCATTCAAGCGCGTGTGGGGGGCATCAATCTGGATATGATACATCACAAAAAATTTTACGAGCAGGATACTTCTGGCCAACAATGTTCAAAGATTGCATAACCGCAGTCAGAAGTTGCCATGCTTGTCAAATTTTTGATAGCAAAACCAGAAGACCACCCGCACCTCTACAGCCAATAGTTGTTGTTGGGCCATTCGCCAAATGGGGCATCGATTTCATGACATGTAACCCCACCTCGACAAGGGGGCATGGGTATATCATAGTCGCAGTTGACTATTTTACCAAATGGGCCGAGGCGATGCCTACATTAGATAATATTGGTGAAACAACCGCCCTCTTCTTTTTCAATCATGTAGTCGCCAGATTTGGCATACCATAGGCTATAGTCACAGATCATGGATCGCATTTTCGCAATCACATGATGGTCGAATTAGCTACCAAACTAGGGTTGTCTCACGACAACTCTACTCCATATTATCCGCAAGCCAATGGACAAGTTGAAGCAATCAAAAAGGTCCTGAAACACATGCTGCAAAGGATGATCGGAGTTCACAAAAGAAGATGGCACCTAATCCTGTACTGAGCTTTGTGGGCTTACCGAACATCGGTAAGGAATGCGACCGGGTTCACACCCTTCCAACTGGTATATGGCTTGGAAGCAGTCTTACCAATCCAGTGTGAAATCTCGTCTCTCAAACTCACAATTGATCTCCTCCCTGGAACTTCAGAAGAAGAGGCTCGTTTCTTGGAATTAATCCAATTGGATGAAACCCGTCGTGACGCTGCTTTGGCTAACGAAGCCCATAAGAAACGAGTCAAGGCGCAGTTCGACAAAAATGTCAAACCCCGTATCTTCTCAGAAGGTGGCTTGGTCTTGCTTTACGACCAAGAATCCGATAAATTGGGAGCAGGTAAATTTAATTCTTTGTGGATGGGCCCCTATATTGTTAAACGAGTGTTAGCAAAAGGAGCCTATGAGTTAATGGATTATGACGAAATTCCACTGGCGCAACCTCGTAATGTGTTGTACCTAAAACGTTACTTTGCGTAATGGTAACCAGTATGCTTTTGTTATGTTTTTGTTTTCGCTAAAGTGTTTGTTTTGGTCAAGTAATCCACTTTTTACATTTATTGCAGATGTCAAACCTATTGGAGTCATGTGTTGGATATGCCGACGGAGCGAGTCGTAGTTCGCGGAACCTGTCCTCCGCAGCCTGGGCCATTTTTGATCCAAGCGGCGAGTTAGTAAGTTTCAGAGGTGTATGTATTGGTCGATCAACGAATAACATCGCTGAGTATAGTGCGTTGATAGAACTTCTCTCTAATTCCATCACTCATGGTATACGCCAACTAATTGTCAGGCTAGACTCACAACTAGTAATACTACAACTCAATGGTATATATTTCGTCCGAAACCCAACTATTTATCGCATGTTCCTAAGGGTTAAGATTTTGGAAAGTCAATTTGATCTTATTCAATATCAACATATTTCCGGAAACTTAAACACATTAACTGACTCATTAGCAAACTATGTGTTAGATAGACATTTGCAACATTTATAAAAAGAAACACATCATCAATGTTTTGCATGTGGATCATGTAGCTCAACCAAAATAAAACTCCGAAAATCAAAAGTATATATAACTGTTTATGGTTTACACATAATGTTCTGTAACCAAGACAAAATCGGTCAAATGACCCAAAAACTCAAAATGCTAGGGGGCACCCTAGTCTAATGATGCTCGTGATAGCAAGTCACAGCTTGTGCGATCATGCGTAAGAGACGAGTCCATCGTCTGGGCACACCAGTAGTATGCCGCTGTAACCGCAAAGGTAGCTCGTCGGTCCTCACATCTGGAATACTGAGAGTGAGGCCCTCAACCTGCTCCTACAATGTTGTGAGAGTCTCGACCACATCGAGGTCATGAAGAATAGCCCTTCCGATGGCCTCTCCTGCTGGGGCAACAGCCGATACTCTCAGGCGAACTACTGGACGAACGGGACCAACATCTGCATGTACACATGAGTTTGATTAAAGTCTTGATAGAATAAAGCACAAGGACATTATAAACAAAAAACGATAAACAGGAATATGGTCGAAGATTTTACCAATGGCGCCCCACTGCTTGCCATCTGGCAGTACTAAATCTGGATCACCCCGAAAGTCCATGCCAGCGTATGGATACTCAGAATAAACCATCTCCTGACGATCAAACCACCTGAAGAAGGTATCAGAAAATGAAATCTGAGACTGGCCAGCATGCCTAGACATATGGTCAACCCATCTCTGCATACGTGGTTCAGTAGGAGAAGGTAAATCGAGTGCAATGTACTGCGGCTGCATCAGTGGTATCTTCTCCAAGGCAAAGGCGGTCAAAAATAGAACCATACCCGAAGTTCTTCAACCTTCCGCTCTTTATCTTGGTAAATTGTTCTTTCATCATGAGAAGTACTGCGTCGCACCAGTTGAACACCTTCGGTTGGAGGCATTCCAAGGCATGCTGCATGTAGGATCGGTTGGCTACATGAAGAGCCGCACCACCGGCCATCCTACCAAAAGTAAACAAGATAGTCCTGAGGGACCTGTCAGTGACATCACGGATGATGATCTTGCCGTCTTTACTCGACTGAGATCCTTCTCTGCAGTACTGGCGGACATAATCTCTCACAGAATCTCCTCCTCGAGCCGAACCTGACAAAGAGATGGGGGCACCCCGCCTCGACAAGCCAGTCAAGAAATAGATGTCTACTACAGTCAAGGGGATAGATTTGTCCCTGATCTAGAAAACCTGATTGGTAGGATCCCAAGCATCGAGCAAATACTGCAGTAAGTTGATCTGCTGTCTCATGCTAGAAATGTGGAAGAACTTCAGCAAGCCACAGTTCCGCAGTGCATTTACTGTAACTGGATCGTGTAGGGCAAGCATGTCCTCTTCTTCATGCTCACGTTCTCGCCATGTAATGGTCATCTTACTCCAAATATCTCTGAAAAAAAAACAAGAGAGGAGTTAGGTCCTAATTTTGGTGAGAAACAAGAAAAAATTCCATAAAAAATTGTGCATCAAATTCCCTTTTTGCGCCCAACGCACCTGCAGTAGTGTTCTAGGTGCGTTGAATGTCAGATTGCCTTTAGACAGGCCAACATTCAACGAAGTTTTCGATACACTGAGGTGCGCTGATGGAAAAACGAGTTCTTCAAACCCCAGGAACTCAGAAAAGCTAGGAATCAAGCTCAAAATGCAAAATGGAAACCATGAAATGAAAGAGCTCAGGTTTAGCTCCTACCTGATCCAGACGGCGCCGAGAATCGTCCACAGAATCTCCCGAAATCAGCTGATGGATATCGAGGGGGAAAAGCACCTCCAAAGCTTCGACAAACCAAGTTCAAATGAAATGGTAAAATGAGAGGTAAAAAACACTTTTTCATTACTTTTACGTAGTTCAAAGTAAAATATTAGTGTTCTAACTCGTTTTCAAGCAAATATTGTTCATTTCTGACTAGTTTGCTGAAGCAGTTGAAAATACAGTACGATCTTAGAAAGGACAAAGCTATTTATGGTAAAATCAAAGCAAGACCATCTAATCGAGCAGTGTTACCGCAAGGTTCAAGCTTGTTAAAAAATAAACCCGCATTGAGCAGTTTTAGCACATAGTTCAAGCTCGTTAAAAAATAAACATAAGACATGAGCAAATGTTTCCACCCGCGTTTAAGCTCGTTAAAAAATGAACTATTCCCCAGTAAATAACCACCGTGAATGTAGTACTTCAGCCATTAAAGCCTTGGTCGTGTTTGCACCGTCACCTCCACTTTTTCATTGGCCGATCATTCACCTCCATTTGATTGTTTACCCATTTTGAGGAACAGCTGCGAAGAGTGATTTCATTAGCCATCCTTGTGACATTGTCGTGATTGGAAAATTCCAAACCTTACCTGGAATCAGTTGCTACCCGTTTTATCACTCGTTCCTCAAAAGACGAGTCTCCTTTAAGCTCTTTTCAACTAACTCGTAAAATATGAAAAGATTGCCGAGTCCTTGGCCTTCCAGCTCGTTAAAGGGACAGGAAGTGCTATCCCTCATCTAGATTTTAATATTTTTTGGACCTGATGGATTATTGCACAAAAAGATCGAGCGCTTGCTTTGTTCGACTCGTTAAAACTATCGAAAATTCATCCCTTCTGTATTATTTTATACTTTTTCGGACTTAAGGGATTAGATGACGAAAAAGGAATTTTGGAGTTACCTTTACATTCCTTTTCAGACTCTCTAAAATTGAAAAGGACCGAGTTATCTTTGTCGTTAAACTCGTTAAAAAGATTAATAGCGACAAACTTGTCTTTAGACGAGAACGAGTTTCACTATCTCTAGGCTCGTTAAAACATAGCGATGGGTTTGCCTGAAGGGCAAATTATAGAACAAGCATATGTTATCCTCCTCAAGCTTGACAAAAATAAAGAGGTACTGGTCAGCAATGACTGGGGAAAATTGGGAAGAAAACTCAAAGAATCTTTATTGGTAGCAAGTCGCTCTTGAACATGACACTTCCACTCCGTGTCCGAGTCGGGTTGGGTTGTTTCATTCACCGGTCACATCACCATGGTCACGCCATGCCATCCACATTTGGGGTTAATGCTTCCAATTCATCACATCAGTGTCGCCGATATGTTCAAGAGAAGTCATCCAGAGAAATCACCTGTGTCTCACCCACTACCATACATTATACTCCATTCTTTCATGATCGCCACCCTGAACCTTATATCATCAGATCGTTTTCACCTCCATCAAAATCATTTGCTCCGTTCCGTGTCATTGATGTGGGATTCATTAAGGCCCTCCTGTGACGGATCACTTCTTGTCGACATCAGCTCATTATCCAAGAAGTTGATCTAGGAACACCCCATTCAGTACTTTGAAGCTTGCATGCCTTAATGGCAAGTTTCTCACTTCCGGCGACAGGTTTACATCAATGGCCTTCGACCGAAAGAATTTGTGTGGTGTTCGACGCCAAGTCCTTTATTCACACCACGTGGATTGTACTGCAGTACCTTGAGGATCATTATCATTATCGGTGATTCCTCTCGCGCTTGTTAACAGTTTACATCATTGACTGGTAATCAAGCGATGTCTTTCCATGTTCGACTTCAAAACATTTCTCACATGGATCGACTTGTACTTCGAGTAAAGATCGGACGAGATTGAAGACCCCAGATCTAGTTTCATCCATCCGGGCTGCGATATATATTCAGGGAAATAAGGACATCAAATGTACAACATTGCAACACAGATAATCATCCTACCAAAAGTATGATGGCTCTATCAGAATCATCAGTCTACACTCAGACGATTGTCTGTCCTATGTACATGAAAATGAATTTATAAAGCTGAGCATGAAATGCCCGCCTCAGCTAGATCATGAAAACAGTATGAAGATAATGTATTGTATTGTATCTTATTACAGGTCTCCTCCCAACACTGAAAGAACTTCGGATCCTCATAATAAAGCATTTCACCCGACACCAAAAGGTTAACGGCCTCATACTTTAGGGGGCAACTGTTATAGGCATTTTTGTGCCTTACAACTCCAAGCATAAAATGTCCGTAAACCAAGGGCTCCTAAGTCCCTAAAAGTGTTGTTCTAACCCCTAAAGGAACAAGGTCAACAGATTACAGCTTCTACCAGAAGATCTCCACCAGAAACTGCTCAGAATAAGTCAAAACAGGATCATTTCAGCTGCTCCACTTGCTAGGTGTGTTGAATTGCACCTAAATACACTGTGAGGGTGTGTTGCATTTCAAAAGTCCCTTCTATGGGGTGCGATGGGCGAGAAATGACAAATGGCAGTGTCATTCCGCGAGGTGGAGAGACAATGGAAGCTTCCAGAATCTTCTCCTGTGACACTTGCCTCACTGAATTCGACCAAGGATGAGTAAGAGGCCTTCAGTCTCCAAGTGGAAGCAAGAACTGACAGAGAGAAGACACTAATCAAATCATAAGCTGACTCATCCTCCTTACAGATATCTATATATGGATCCCTCATCCCAGAGATCCAGAGGCTGGAATTTTGCATATTGTAAGGAATTGTTGTTGGTTTTTGAGACAAACATCAGAGTATTGGGTGATCTATGCTTTGTTTGAGGTGAAGAGGGGCTTCTTTGCTGGGAGGTTGATGCTGGGTCAGGAATCACTGGTTGTAACTCCTCCTGGATCTTTTCTTGTTTATCAATAAAAACTATTTGAGTTTTTCCTCCATGCTTTTGTATCATTGATGCTTGTTACATTTGTATGGTTAACTTAAATCTGATCCTAAGTTTTTTATGAATATAGATCCATGTCTTTGTATAGTGTTCTTCTTCTGTGATCTTACAGGTACTTTGTGAAGCTGGGCAAGTAAGGGAGCAGGTAGCTGGAGACTGTCAAAGAAGAGAGGGATTGGATCAAAGGATTAGCGCAAGACACAGGTTGGTTCTTTCTATTCATCTCTATCTATAGTTCATAAAGGAAATACAAAAGTAGTTTTTCTCTGTTTGTTTCTAAGGCAGCTGTCACACCTTAGTGGGATAGAGCAGTTCTAAATAGACACTTTTCCCTGTAACACTCCTTATCCCCTTCATTTCGCTTCATTTCGACAAATCCCCTGTTCCACACATCGGGTTAGGTTTTACTCCAATGATGTTTCTGAGCAAGAAATGATGCATTTGGCTAAAATGATAGAGATTTTTTTCCAAAATAGGCCAAGGAAGAAAAACCTCCTTCACTTTTTACACAGGTGTCATGGTTTTAGAGAAATGTCACAAATACAGATGCCTCAGGAGAATTGATGCACCTCTGAAGTGACATTGGGAAAATCAATATTATTCCTAGCTTGGTTGGCCAAATGACTTGCTTGATGAGTCTAATGATAACTAGACACAAATAGCTTTCTAATGAGCTATCATGAGCTCAATTTGGAGTTGAGGAAGACTTTCAAACGTTGACTGCAACAGCACTCTGGCTTTAGGCAGCCTCATTTTGCACATTTTGACCAGTCTTGGGAGATTTTATTTTTTACAAGGAAAATGAACTCCAATTTGAAAAATTATAGTTGGGTTGGAAAGTAGACTCAATAAAATTTCCAACGCGCTATCCCATGCCCAATTCAGACACCAGAAAGGCCTCCAAAATTCTCCTGCAAAAAGGCGCTATGCATTGAGCCGACACTACGCATTGGGTCACTAGCATGGCACATAGAACTAGCGCGGCGCATTGGGCCACCCTCCACAGTGAAAAAAATAAATTGGCGCAGTGCATAGAGTAGGCACGACACGTTGGGTTTGTGGCGCAGCGCATAGAGCTACAAGCCTAATTTCACCCTCTAAACTCATCTAATTGCCAAATTTGCTCGGTTGCCACCTGTCCAAGTAAGTCAAACGTTATTCTAATGCCAATGAATGTGTGTCTCTAGATGTTTATGATGATTTAGTGAGAAAATTTTCAAACCTTACCTCCTTGTAATTTTTTCTCAAAAAACAATTGCTTAGGGTTTGTAGTTGTGTTTTTTTTGCCAAGTCCACTCCATCACTCCCTCACCCTTTGGTTCCCATATTTGTTTTATAGTTTCATCAACTCATTCCACTAACTCCCATATTCCCAAAACTCATTTACCCCTATCCCAAAATCCCATTTTTCCAAAATCCTAATTGCAAATCCCTAAACCCTAATTGTTGTCCCTAAGCTTACATATTTTCCCTAATCCCCTATTTCCTAAACAAAATCTTGTCCTAACATTCCCAAAACCCCTCATACTCTTTCCCCACATAGTCCCTCATATATTTTTACCCTTGGTGGTAGAAAATCAAAAACACCATAATTCTTCTATTGCTCATCAAGAAAACTCACCCACTATCAAACATATAGTCTGATCATTCATTTGACTGTGATGAAGAGACACATAGTGACTCTCCTACAGAGGTACATGCACCCAGGAGACCTCATAAAGGTGGCAAAACATACAGGAAAACCACCAAGCTGCCCAAAGGAGGAAGGTGGAGCTCACTTCACTTGAGCAAGAGATCAATGCCGGTTGGGAATCATGGCTTGAAAGAGCCAATATCCACTTAGAGAGGTTTTTGGAGAAGGCCAACAAGTAGAAGACATTATTGAGACATATGGCATATCATTACATGGCGAGAAACAAAGTCTACAAGGCAAGAATCAGGAGCTTAAAGGCAAAATTGAAGAGGGCATCAAAGAGGCGAAAGGAGCATGATCGACTTTAGATATTAACTGAGGCTTCCTTGCCCCAACACAATGCTTGATGGAGAAGACTCAGCCCAAATTCCAAAAAATTTGGGGCACTTTTTGCATTTTTGGAATTTTTTGCTCAAAAAATAGGAATTTCTGCTCTATTCACCGCGCCACCTAGTGCTCGCTTTTGATGGGAGCCTACAAATGAAAAAAACTCAGCATTTTTGGATTTTGCATGAAAAAATATGTTTTCCTACCAATGGCCAAGAAATTTGGACACACAGGAAGCAATGTTGGGAGAACTGAATTTGGGAGGGGCAAATGGAGGCCAAATTCAAAAATTCCACTTGGGTTGGAAAGCATACAGGTAGACCCTTCCAACAAGCACACTTGGATCAAATTTGGACATTGGGAAGACCTACAAAAGTGGCTCCGAATAGGCACCATGCATAGAGAAATCAAGCACGACGCATAGAGGAAATTTGGCCTAGTTTGACCAGGAATGTTTTTCACCTAGCTTTTGCAAGTTTTACTTTTTCACCTTTTTAGTGTCAAATTTGTGATTTAATTTAATGTACATTGATAGATCATGATGTAAATATGTCAAATTTTCACTTATGGAGGTAGATTCATCTATTAAAAAGTTGTTTGAAACTGAATGAATCAGTTTCCTTGTTTCTAGAGGCATGCTGTTCCATTGCCTAATTTCTATTTCTCAGTTTAGAATTAGTTGGAACAGCTCCTAAACTAGTAAGCTTGACCCCTAGAGGCTAGGATGAGCTATGTCTTGTCTATATTATGTGGTTTTTCAGTCATTAACATGGTTGGACTTTTGAGAAAGCCTTGAGCTTCATTGTACACTCATATCGACATTTTGGCTAAGGAATTGAGACCAAGGTTTGCAGCACTCTTTCGGATCCCTGTGGCATTTTGTTTTGGTACAACACTTTTCTTTCAGCTATTTGGAGAGGATCCATGATTTCTCTTGCCCTCTTCAACTCCTCACCTATCTAATCCCTCCATCTCATTCAATTTGAAGTGCCAAAATCAGTTGCCTACCTTTCCCCATTGAGATCTCTGCAAAAATGAGCCTCATTCCTCACACCCAAAATCTGCCTTTCCATTAGAGCCAACAAAAACATCATTTCATTCAATCAAACTCTTTCACACATTTACCTAGCCTAAGATTAGTATTTCTATCAGTCATCTCAAGCCCTCATCAATCATAATTTGCTAAGATTGACCTGGAGAGAGCCCTCTCCCGACCTGGTAGGGCTAGCTACCAAGTTAAGCATGATTTGATGTTGTCCTAGATCCTACCTTTCTCAGCCTGAGGTAAATCTAGGCACTAACACGAGTAAACTGATGGTTAACCCAGGCAAGGACAACATTGCCATATACAGAGCACCAGCATTTCCAAAAGAAGGAAAAAGACCAGGACTCCCATCTGGGGGGATACCTTGACTGGTAGACTTTGGAAAGGTTTCCATTGGAATCGACGTTGAAAGGAACTCTAACTGTAACCAGGAATATTTCGTGGGAAGTTAATTTTACAACATTGAAACAAAACTCTACCTTTTCATATTTTAAGAGTCGAGAAGAGGACGAAAGGTGACTCTATCTCTTTCGAGGTTTAATGAGCCTGAAAGGACAAGTGCTCTGATGATCCTTTTAATTTTAATGAGTCAAAAAGGAATGAAAGTGACTACTCTAGAATTCTAGGCAAGAGGTTTACCAAACAAATCATAAAACTGCATATACACCTCGGTAATAAATGAAAGAGAAATGACCGAGGACTTTCCATACGGCAATGAATCTTTCTGAATGCTGTGTTCGGTGCGTTACGACTCGTAAGGTGATAGACTCGGCTTCCTATGGATAATAGGATGATAACCTAGCAGGGTCTCCCAATATATACGCGATGGTACGTGGAGCACAAATCTGTACTAGCATCTATCATATCACAAAAGGAGGAATCACCCAACCTTAGTGAGAACAATAGGAAGTAGGTTTAACGACGCCGGAACACGTCTCTAGCCTAGACCTCTAGATATGTGATCATTAGGTTCCAATGCATTTTTAAGTTCATTCAATAGATTTTAACAGTTAATCTTGAATTAAGTCTTGATTTCAAGGCCTTATCGAATGTATTTAAAACACTCCTAGAATGTAGCTAGATGAGCAAAACACCATTCCTTTCGATGAACGACTACCTAAATGAGGTTAAGGAGTTCATTGCCAAACAAGAAAATGCAAGAACAACAATGCAAGCAAGTAATACAATCAATAGGAAACACAATTCATCGATTTCTGCTTATCTCGCAACTACTATGACGAAAAATGAAAGATTTGGATTTTGCTTTTCAATTCCTAATCATAAAGAAACTACTAATGCAAACATGCTTTCATTTTCGTATACTATATGAGTGCAATTGTTTTTTATTTTTGGAATAAATAATAAACAAGCTAATGCACAACTTGACTAATCAAAAGGCAAATGTAATTTATGCTTCAATAGTGAATGGAAATCAAATCAACACAACAAGCTAGTTTGATGACCAATTACTATGGATCAACCAAGAAAATGGGCAAGTAGCAAGAAAACAACTTCAAACAAATCAACACGACTGTTGTGGATGTAGCTCAGAATCTTGGAAGGAAAAGCAACCCAAAACAAGTGAATCTTGACGAAACCCTAAAAGGCTTAGGTCACACAGCCCAAAAACAAACATTCATACAAACGGAATCAAGAAGGATATGCCTTAGCAAACACAGTCAAAACAGGCTTAATGAGATGTAAGAGACAAAAGAGGACAAGCTACACTGGCCTATTCAGTAGGCTGGGCTATAAAAATAAACCCTACAGGAATCGTTGCAGAGGTAAGACTGACAACCTGAGACGATCGCCAAATCGTCACAAGCAGTACACTATCAACTGAGCGACGTTATCACAAGGGTACACCTGTTCTCAGCGACAGTTCGATTTCAAGAATCGTCACAACTGTATGATGAGATACCCACGACGTACATCTTGGGTAAAGAGGATAGAAGCGATTCGTCATAGCTATTAGGAATTAAACAGTGACATTCTCAACAGAGAGGGAAAACAAGGCAGTTCCAACTGAAAAACACCAGGCTTATCACTCAGACAGTGAGGTGACCTACCAAATCTACTCAAGTGATCCAAAACACTAATGGTTTAGTCTCAAAACAAAGAGACACTATGTAATTCAATCAAAAACAAATCAAGAGCAAAATCAAGAGACAACACACAAAGGAATCCCCAGTGGAGTTGCCAACTTGTGATGCAGGTAAGTTCCCTCTGCAAACAGAGACAACCCCTCTAGCCCTAGAGTGGGTCTAGTCACATCAAGACAAAAAAAAAAGCTAACTCCTTAAATAGTTTTCATTGAAGAGGCCTACCATAAACCGGTGTTCAATGAAGTCTTCCTCACGTCGGTTCAGCTATCGCTTTCTTCTCCTTAATGAATGATGCAATTGAAACAACATAAGAAAACAAAAAAACACATAGTAGAGCACAACAATGAACTATATACTTATAGGTCAAAGAGCCATAAGCTATCAACATACATTTCATACATGATATAGGAAATAACCATTGATTGTATTAATATGAACAATAGTAAAGCTTACAGCCACGCCTTGACATCGCAAGCTTCCTTGAAGGGTCCGATCAATATGTCTCCATAAGCATTCACTCTCAAAGGTCTCCCAGAAATACTAAGGACTCTCTCTCTCACCCAAAAAGCATAAGTATGAAACTAAGGTAATCACAACAAGGATTCCTTCTTACAAAACCATTTTACTCTCTCAACCCACAACAATCTAAACTGAAAGCTATCAATCCAACAAGCTAAGAAGTGGCACACAAAATCTCAACTAGCACTCTCAGAACTTCCAACTAGGAACCACCAACTAGCTGATCATAGTCATGGAGGATGCTTTTATAAGAGGAAGAGCCTCCATAAATGAGGGGAGAAAAAGCTTATCTTCAAGGGAGGTTACTCAAAAGGCAGAACCACCATCTCAAATGAGGAGGGTTGAACTTCCTTGACCCAAGAACCAACTCCAGAACCACCCAGAAGCATTCTGTTTGAACTAATTTTCCATATCTGGCTTGTCGCTGGTCAAACACTAAGACTCAGAGATAACGTCACAAGGTGTTAGTGCATTCTGGGCTGTCATCGCAGGCAGGATACTGATGACCTGTGACCATCCCTAAAATCCAATCGTTGCAGAGAACAGATGTACTCTTGCGATGGTGTCACGAGGTTCTAATTCACTTTGAGCCATTGTCGCAAGCAGGATACTGATGTCCTACGACAATCTTGAAACATGGGTAAAAGGGGTCAACTTCAGGATTAATGAGCATGGTTAATCTTCTTGAGTGATATGGAATATGTGGACACATATTTTGAAGTATGACATAGAGCAGACGCCATTCAGCGACCGACTCGACTCGGGATCAGGGAATGTGGGGTCGGTGACAAAATACTGTGTAACACTGAGCTCCAAATTCGAACCTCCCGAGAAACATCCTCTAAATTTCTGCTCTAGTGTGAATCCTGCTATGATACCATGTATAAATATCGATGTAGATTTGCAACAACTTGTGAAATTTTAATCAAAATCACAATACATAAACCTACTCTACTGCTTTGTAGAACGTAATTCACAATTTAGAACAAAAATATTAGACATGCAATAAGAAATCACACACATGAGAATAGTATTTTTCTTGACGAAAGAAAACTACTAAAAACTCCAATGCATGTTTGCATCAAATCAGAAGAATATATATGTATTGCAATTTATTTTCTCCACTAAGCACACTCTACAAGTGCATAACCTATCTCTCTGCTCAGTGAAAGGCTTTGACCCAGAATTAGTCAAATTTTGCCTTTACTTGAGCTCCTATTTCCTTGCATTATTCCTTGATATTTGGTCCCCTATTATTTAGGAAATTCCTTAAATTGATTGCATAATTCCTTTAGGTCAATCCTCTGACTGCATGCAACACCTGTACACTCAAGGCTAGTATATAACTGAATTTTACACTGCCTCGAAATCTCCACTTCAATTGGGTAACTCAAATTCTCTACATCCACTAGATATTTTGGGTTGATTGATTAGTTAACTGGATGATCCCTAAGTTTGACTGAAGTTCCACTCATTAACTAACCTTCCACTAGGTCCTCCAAAAGTTGGAACTAGTTTAATTGAAAACAACATGAGATAACTAACCTTATTGGTATAAATTAGCAATCACAATGCTGAACTGAACTCTATCTCCTCCAACTTGAATTTACTGAATAGAATGGATGACACAAGCCATGTCACACAAGTTAACATCATCCAGGTTGTCCCCTGATGTAGAAATTTGAATTTTCTCAATTTAATAAAGGGAAAATCAAATTGAGAATTTCTTGCTGCATTTTTCAACAGCCTGGAAGGTAGAGGGATTGTCTTATATTTTCCAATGGGGTGCCTAGGTGGTGTTGGAGGCTAAGATATAACCCCCATAATCAATCACAACCATCGATTTGCAAATTTTGCATTATTGACTCTGACTTTTCGGGGTCAAGCGTTGGCTTAACTACCACACTTATTTACTCATTGGAGCTTCTCCTCTGTGAGGTTGCATCAAGGTGGACAATGGTCAACCCTACAAGTGTTCTATATTCAATCATTTGAGAAATTGGGGAAGGACTGCTGCCACTTGATGACCCCTCCATGCCAAAAATGACTTTGCTTACTATAAAGCTAGATTCCGGATACCTTGACGCTCTTGTCCCCTAGTGCCCAGAAGCCGAGTTCCTTTTGAAATGCAATTAGAAATTGTTACATGGTTTTTACCTTCTCGGGTATACCACCGAGATGACATCATGTTGATGTCAACACAACCACATGTCCACCTATTATTGATCCATTTTTCATATGTGACGCAGTGCAGAAGCGGACTTACAAAAGACCGCAAAATAACCCTCGGATCACCCTTTTTAACTAACCCGATTGTTTTCCCTTTTAATCAAAATACATTTCAAAAACCCCGCAAAACATTTATTTTTATTTTTCTATATTGGCGTGCTTACCGTACAAGGAAGTCAATGCACCGAGCGCTGATGGTCGTCGATCTAGAGCCGTGAGATCTGCCAGTCGTCAAATATTTCGGGTGGGTCAATATATCGGGGTTTAACCACCTGATATATGGTTTCTTTCTATTCCGCCTTGCTACGTGGCACCTCCTTAATGGAATTAGTGTCAGACCACTTAAAACCGCTTACATTTTTCAACGTGCCCGATAACCATTCACTGTAGTGAGAACCGCTTGTGATCCAATGACTGTGATAGATCGCGATCCAACGGTTGTGATTAAATCGTACAATCGCAATCGCAATGTTCAATCAGCCAGTCTCCTTGCGCTTCAATATGCTGATGCGATGACCCTTTGCGGACCCGATAAGTTATCAACTCTACTCTATAACTTTTCGGATCTGATATTGTCGCGATATCGGAAATCGAAGATTCCACAAGCCATTCCTCTCCACTTAAGTGATGAGATTGGGTTCCACAGACCCGATCACCTTCAAAACCTCCATCTATAAACTTTGAAGTCTGGATTCTAAATCCGAAGGCGTTTTGTGCTGATTTCTAGTGTATTTTGGGTTTTCCTCTTGCGGAACCAAAACGATACATTTAACTCGCTGATTACTCTTTTAAATTAGTATTTATCTGTTGTAAAGCATGGAAAGCAAAGCAAACATCAATATCAACCAAATACAAAGAAAACTATCATTTGAGGACCTCCACGGCCTACATGTAAATAATTGTGTCCACATCATCAATTCATTCACAATAACATTACAGAGTCTGGACCTTGGGCCTGATTACAAAATTGAAGACCTCCGCCTCAAAAACACAATCCACCCACTATCTTGCTCTCGCTCTACTAAATCCACTCCTCATTCCTCTCTCTGTTTCATTACATTTTTCATTCCTTTTAACAATTGAATATCTCTCTAATTGTTCCTAACAAATCAACCCTATTTTTAATAAATCTAACAACAAATCTTCTAATTCCTAGCTCTATCTCACACCTATGTTAACAACTCATCTTTTAGCCTAAAATAAGACAATTTCTAACTTATTACAATAATGAAATACAACTCATTTCTTGAGGGATCAAACCCTCTCAGTAAAACTTCCTTTTGACCATTAGGTCAATGAATATCAACTTGTTTAGCCACAACATGTGAACAATATTTGACATTTCTGGCTAAGTCTAGATGATCGTCCTTCCAACTTTCAGGACTTACTCCATACTTCTATAATTCTGCTGTTGTCAACCAGTTAGCGTCCTCCACTGGTTGTCCTTTCCATTTGACTAGATATTGGAAATAAGTTTGTCCTCTGGTTCTTTTGGATACTCTTTTCTCCAAAACAACTTCCACTTCCTTCTTAGTTGTCTTTGGCATATGTTCTTCCCAATTCATAGTTTGAACTTAATCTCCTATAATTTCCTCCTGTAGCTTTGTCTCTGCCTCTTTGTATGGATACAAATTTGCAACATTAAATATGGGGGATATTCCAATCCCTTCTAGCAACTCAATTTCATATCCATTGGCTGAAAATTCTCTTACAATTTTACAAGGTCCTATCTTTTTCATTTTTAGTTTATTGTAAGTTTTAGTAGGAAATATTTCTTTTCTTAAATGCACCATCACTAAATCTCCCACTTAGAATTACTTCTCTTCTTTTCAGATCTGCCCTTTGTTTGTATTTGTTACTGCTTTCCTGCAACCTGCCTTTGACTTCTTCTTGTAGTTTTTGCATCTGTTCTGCAAACTCTTAAGCTTTTTCACTTCTGGTCTCCTGCTTTCCCAAATCTTTGAGCTCATACACACCTCTTGTGTTCATTCCAAAAAAAATCTGAAATGGACTCATTCCAGTACTTCGGTTTGGAGTATCGTTATAAGAAAACTCAGCTTGAGCTAGTGCTAAATCCCATTGCTTAGGATTTTGATATACTAAACTCCTCAATATATTCCCCAAGCTCCTATTTACTACTTCGGTCTATCCATCTATTTGAGGATGGTATGCTAAACTAGAACTGAGGTCAGTTCAGTGCCCTACAAACTTTCTCTGTAATCTTACAATTTCTAAAAAGAATAAATTTTCTATGTGTGTTGCATCACTATTTTTCCTACATGTAATGAAATGTGCCATTTTGGAATATATATCTACTACAACATAAATAGAATCATTCCATTTCTGGGTTTTTGGTAATCCGAGAGCAAAATCCATGCTAACTGCATCCCACGGTTGGTCTGGTATTGGCAATGGCTAATATAATCTTGTATTCTGGCTCCTTCCTTTAGCATGCTGACATATCCTGCATTTCTCAACAAACTTCTTAACATTAGTCTGCATTTTTGGCCAATAATAAAAGGCATTCACCTGAGAAAAGGTTTTATCCTATCCAAAGTGACCAGATAATCCTCCACAATGATTCTCCTTTATTATGTTTTCCCTCATGGAACCTTTGGGGATACATAATTTGTTGCTTTTAAATAATAGACATCCTTGAATGAGATATTCAAACCATTGGCTTTTGTTATGACTCATTGGATTCTGAACTGTTGTGTAGATATCCTTAAAATCTGCATCATCCTTCTACATTTCAATCATTTCCTCAAATCCTACAACACCCACCTTGAATTCTTGCATAATAAAACTTACCATGCTCAATGCATCTGCTACTTTGTTTGACTTACCACTCTTGTGATTTATTACAAAAGTAAAGCTTTGCAGAAATTCTACCCACTTGGCATGTTTCTAATTCAGTTTCGACTGGTTATTGATGAACTGTAAGGCATGATTGTCTGAATACAATATGAATTCTTTTGGCAGCAAATAATGTCTCCATTTCTTTAAGGCCTGCACAATAGCATAAAACCATTTATCATAAGAAGAATATTTCTTCTTTTCATTATTCATTTTCTCATTGAAGTATGCTATCGGTCTTTGCTCCTAACTCAGAACTGCTCCAACTGTAACTCCACTAGCATTTGTTTCTACTTGAAAGACTTTCTCAAAATCAGGTAAAGCCAGAATTGGTTCCTCTGTGATCTTCTCTTTCAGCCAATTGAATTCCTATTTGTTGCTTCTATCCACTTGAATGGATGATTGATCTCCTTGATTGTCTCAAGGATTGGTGCACAAATCTGACTAAAACCTTTGATAAACTTTCTGTAAAAACTTGCAAGTCCATGGAAGCTTCTTACCTCAAATATATTTTTTGGAGTAGGTCAATTCCAAATTGCTTGGAATTTCTCTGGATCCATCTTCAAACCTTCTTTAGAAACTACAAATCCCAAGTAAACTAGTTCTTCCTTCATGAAACTACATTTCTTTAGATTTACTAGTAGTTTTTGTTTCTGTAGAGTTCCTAGAACCAAATTAAGATGCTCTACATGTTCTTCTTTACTTTTACTAAAAACTAGAATATCATCAAGATAAACAAATAACAAACTTTCCTGCATACTCCGCAAGACTTCATTCATTAATCTCATGAATGTGCTAGGTGCATTATTGAGACCAAAAGGCATCACTAACCACTCATATAACCCACTGTTTGTTTTAAATGCAGTCTTCCACTCATCGCCTTCTCGGATTCTTATTTGATGATATCCACTCTTCAAATCTATTTTAGTAAAGTATTTTGATCCACTCAAACAGTCCATTAAATCATCAATGCGTGGCAAAGGAAATCTGTACCTGATTGTGATCTTGTTGATGGCTCTAGAATCTGTGCACATGCGCCATTCTCCTCCTTTCTTTGGATTGAGTATTGTTGGTACAACACATGGACTAAGACTTTTTCTGATTAGCCCCTTGTCCATTAGCTCCTGCACTTGACTTCCAACTTGTGCATTCTCTTGAGGAGTTAATATGTATGCCACTTTATTTGGAAAACTTGCTCTTGGTATTAGGTCAATATGATGACTAATACTCTGATCGGTGGCAATGCATTCGGCAACTCATCCACAATAATATCAGCAAAATCATCTAACATCATTTTAAATTCTTTAGGAAAATCATCTAAGTTTTTGGAAGTCAAAATTACCTTTGGTCTTCCCACAGTAAAAAAATGCAACTCCTCATTCTTCACTACTTCCTGCAGCAGCTCCTTTCCACTTATCAACATAATACTACTTCCAGGTGTTCCTCTATTAGCATCGTCCTTCAATGTCAGCAATGTGTGTTTGGTTCCATCCTTCTCCAGAGTATAAGTGTTTCTCCTCCCATCATGAATATCTTTTCGATCAAATTTCCATGGTCTTTCTAGCAATACGTGGCATACATCCATGGGAATTACATCACATAATATCACATCTTTATACGTACCAATTTGTATCTCCACCTTGCATTATTCAGTCACAATAATCTGATGTCCCTTCTGTAACCATAATACCTTGTAAGGAGTAGGGTGCATGGTCTTTTCTAGTCCAAGCTCCTCCACCATCTCTGTAGAAACAAGATTGTCAGTGCTTCCATTGTCAATTATCACTTTGCAACACTTACCTTTTGACTTACAGGTAGTTCTGAACAAATTCTTCCTTTGTGCTGGTTCTCCAATCTCCGACTCTGGCCTAAGAAAAGTCCTTCTCACTAACAGTGATTCACCTTCTTCAAGGGGTTCTTCCTTTTCTAGCAGTTGAGGTGGTTCTGGCTTTTCCTCAGCCACATTCACATTCCTCTCACTTGCTAGTTTATTATGAGGAAAATCCCATGACATATGTCCCCATTCTCCACATGTATAGCTTCAAACATCTCTTCCTCGCCCCCTTCCTCTAGGAACAGATCTTGCTCTGTTAGATTTCCCCCTCTATGGTGGTCTGCTACTTGAGCTTCCTGCTTCATGCTGATGCTATTGTCCCCTTGGTCTGGTAGTTCCCCTACCTCTTGCTGAGCTTTTTCCTCTATTCCTCTGATTCTGTTTCCTAAAGATCTTTTCTTTTGCCTTCAAACTTGCTTGATAGGCTTCCTCAATAGTTTTCAGACTTAACAAGCTAATCTCATCTTGTATGTCATATATGAAGCCATTTATATATCTAGCTACCTTTTCCACATCATCCTCTACATGCCCTGCTCTAATATTCAATCTATAAAATTCTTCTGTATATTATTTAACAAACATTCTTTTTTGCCTTAAATTTTTCAATTGCTTGAAAAGATTCAGATGATAGTCTTTAGGAAAAAACTTGGCTTTCATTTTACTTATCATTTTATCCCATAGCTTGATCTTGGACTTCCCTTTCCTCATTCTTGATGTTTGTAACTTGTCCCACCAGATAGCTGCATGACCTTTCAATTGGTAACTGCAAACTTCACTCTCTTCCCCTCATCAACCTCTTCATAATCAGAGTACTGGTCTAAGGATCTGATCTGATCCGTTCGCTCTGCTGTGTTCAGAATCCCTTCATACATATGGATTTCCAGCTTGGGTTTTCCCCCTACTTTCGCTAACATCTTGATGACTTTGGAAATTTCATTGTCTTCTTCTACTACCTCCTCAAGTGATTCTTCTGAAGAACTTTCATCTCCTTCATCAGGTGCTCTTCTCTGGGTAGTCTCAATTGACTCCATTCGCGTACATAGACTCCGTACCTATTCCAGTAGAATTGCATTTGGGTCAGGCCTTCCTCGACCAATGCCCCTCCTTGGTAGCATTTTTGCTACAAACAACCCTTTCTTCTGCTTTGATACCACAAATGACGCAGCGTGGAAGCGGACTTACAAAAGACCCCAAAATCACCCACGGATTAGCCTTTTTAACTAAACCTGATGTTTTCCCTTTTAATCAAAATATATTTAAAAAATTCCGCAAAACATTGATTTTTATTTTTCTGTATTGGCGCGCTTACCGTACACGGAATTCAATGCACCGAGCACTGATGGCTGTCAATCTTGAACCGTGAGATCTACTGGTTGTCAAAGATTTCAGGTGGGTCAATATATCAGGGTTTAACCGCCCGATATATGGTTTCATTCTATTCCACCTTGCTATGTGGCACCTCCTCAATGGAATCGGGGCTACACCACTTAAAATTGCTTATGGTTTTCAACGTGCCTGATAAACATTCACTATAGTGAGAACCACTTGTGATCCAATGGATGCGATAGATCGTGATCCAATGGTTGCGATTAAATCACACAATCGCAATCACAATGTTCAATAGGCCAGTCTCCTTGCGTTTCAATATGTCGATGCGATAACCCTTTGCGGACCCAATAAGTTATCAACTCTGCTCTATAAATTTTCGACTCCGGTATTGTCGCGATATCGGATATCGACGATTCCACAAGCCATTCCTCTCCACTTAAGTGATGTAATTGGGTTCCATGGACCAGATCACCTAGAAAGCCTCCATCTATAAACTTTGAAGTTCGGATTCTAAATCCGAAGGCGTTTTGCGACGATTTGTAGGTATTTTGGGTTTTCCGCTTGCGGAACCAAAACGATACATTTAACTCACTAATTACTCGTTTAAATCCGTGTTTATCTGTTGTAAAGCATGGAAAGCAAAGAAAAAATCAATATCAACCAAATACAAAGAAAAATATCATTTGAGAACCTCCACGACCTACATGTAAACAATTATGCGCACAACATCAATTCATTCACAATAACATTACAGAGTCTCGGCCTTGGGCCTAATTACACAAATGAAGACCTCTGTCTCAAAAACACAATCCACACACTATCTTTCTCTCGCTCTACTAAATCCACTCCTCAATCCTCTCTCTGTTTCATTACATTTTTCCTTCCTTTTAACAATCGAATATCTCTCTAACTATTCCTAACAAATCAACCCTATTTTTAATAAATCTAACAACAAATATTCTAATTCCTAGCTCTATCTCACACCTATGCTAAAAACTCATCTTTTAGCATAAAATAAGACAATTTCTAACTTATTACAATAATGAAATACAACTCATTTCTTGAGGGATCAAACCCTCTCAGTAAAACTTCCTTTTGACCCATCAGGTCAATGAATTTCAACTTGTTTAGCCACAACATGTGAACAATCTTTCACATTGTTGTCTAAGTCTGCATGCTCCTGCATCAGACTCCTAGGGAAGAAAAGAATCGTCCTTCCGACTTTCAGGACTTACTCCATACTTTTGTAATTCTACTGTTGTCAACCAGCGGGTATCCTCCACTGGCTATCCTTTCCATTTGACTAGATATTGGAAATAAGTTTGTCCTCTAGTTCTTTTGGATACTCTTTTCTCCAAAACAACTTCCACTTCCTTCTTAGCTGTCTTTGGCATCTGTTCTTCCCAGTTCACAGTTTGAACTTCATCTCCTGTAATTTCCTCTTGTAGCTTTGTCTCTGCCTCTTTGTATGGATACAAATCTGCAACATTAAAGATGGGGGATATTCCAATCCCTTCTGGCAACTCAATTTCATATGCATTGGCTGAAAATTTTCTTACAATTTTACAAGGTCTTATCCTTTTAATTTTTAGTTTATTGTAAGTTTTAGTAGGAAATCTTTCTTTTCTTAACTTCACCATCACTAAATCTCCCACTCGGAATTACTTCTATCTTCTTTTCAGATCTACCCTCTGTTTGTGTTTGTTGTTGCTTTCCTGCAACCTACCTTTGACTTCTTCCTGTAGTTCATGCATATGTTCTGCAAACTCTTCAACTTTTGCACTTCTGGTCTCCTGCTTTCCCAAATCTCTGAGCTCATACACACCTCTTGGGTTCATTCCAAAAAAAATCTGAAATGGACTCATTCCAGTACTTCGGTTTGGAGTATCATTATAAGAAAACTCAGCTTGAGCTAGTGCTAAATCCCACTGCTTAGGATTTTGATACACTAAACTCCTCAATATATTCCCCAAGCTCCTATTTACTACTTCGTTCTGTCCATCTTTTTGAGGATGGTATGCTGAACTAAAACTAAGGTTAGCTCCCAGTTTCGTCCAAATATTTCTCCGAAAGTTCCCTACAAACTTGGTATCTCAATCAGACACAATACTTACAGGCAATCCATGTAATCTTACAATTTCTGAAAAGAATAAATTTTCTATGTGTGTTGCATCACTAGTTTTCCTACATGCAGTGAAATGTGCCATTTTGGAAAATCTATATACTACAACATAAATAGAATCATTCCCTCTCATGGTTTTTGGTAATCCCAGAACAAAATCCATGCTAACTGCATCCCACGGTCACTCTGGTACTGACAATGGCTGATACAATCCTGTATTCCGTCTCCTTCCTTTAGCATGTTGACATATCCTGCATTTCTCAACTAACTTCTTAAAATCAGTCTGCATTTTTGGCCAATAATAAAATGCATTCACCTGAGCAAAGGTTTTATCCTGTCCAAAGTGACTAGATAATCCTCCACTATGTTTCTCCTTTATTATGTTTTCCCTCATGGAACATTTGGGAATACACAATTTGTTGCTTTTAAACAATAGACTTCCTTGAATGAGATAGTCCAACCACTGACTTCTATTATGACTCATTGGATTCTAAACTGTTGTGTAGATATCTTTAAAATCTGCATCATCCTTGTACATTTGAATCATTTCCTCAAATCCTATAACACCCACTTTTAATTCTTGCATAAAAAAACTTACCCTGCTCAATTCATCTGCTACTTTATTTGACTTACCACTCTCGTGCTTTATTACAAAAGTAAAGCTTTGCAGAAATTCTACCCACTTGGCATGTTTCTGATTAAGCTTCAGCTGGTTATTGATGAACTGTAAGGCATGATTGTTTGAATACAATATGAATTCTTTTGGCAGCAAATAATGTCTCCATCTCTTTAAGGCCTTCATAATAGCATAAAACTCTTTATAATAAGAAGAATACTTCTTCTTTGCATCATTCAATTTCTCACTGAAGTATGCTATCGGTCTTTGCTCCTGACTCAGAACTGCTCCAACTGCAACTCCACTAGCATCTGTTTCTACTTGAAAGACTTTCTCAAAATCAGGTAAAGCCAAAATTGGTTCCTCTGTGATCTTATTTTTCAGCCAATTGAAATTCCTGTCTGCTGCTTCTGTCCACTTGAATGGCTGATTGATCTCCTTGATTGTCTCAAGGATTGGTGCACAAATCTGACTAAAACCTTTGATAAACTTTTTGTAAAAACTTGCAAGTCCATGGAAGCTTCTTACCTAAAATATATTTTTGGGAGTAGGCCAGTTCCAAATTGCTTGGAATTTCTCTGGATCCATCTTCAAGCCTTCTTTAGAAACTACAAATCCCAAGTAAGCCAATTCTTCCTTCATGAAACTACATTTCTTCAGATTTAGGAGTAGTTTCTCTTTTTGTAGAGTTCTTAGAACCAACTTAAGATGCTCTAAATGTTCTTCTTTACTTTTACTAAAAACTAGAATATCATCAAGATAAACAATAAAAAACTTTCCTGCATACTCCTTCAAGACTTCATTCATTAATCTCATGAATGTGCTAGGTGCATTAGTGAGACCAAAAGGCATCACTAACCACTCATACAACCCACTGTTTGTTTTAAATGTAGTCTTCCACTCATCGCCTTCTCGGATTCTTATTTGATGATATCCACTCTTCAAATCTATTTTAGTAAAGTATTTTGATCCACTCAAACAATCCATTAAATCATCCATGCGTGGCAAAGGAAATATGTACCTAATTGTGATCTTGTTGATGGCTCTGGAATCTGTTGACATGCGCCATTCTCCTCCTTTATTTGGACTGAGTATTGTTGGTACAACACATGGACTAAGACTTTCTTTGATTAGCCCATTATCCATCAGCTCCTGCACTTGCCTTCCAACTTCTGCATTCCCTTGAGGAGTTAATCTGTATGCTACTTTATTTGGAAAACTTGCTCTTGGTATTAGGTCAATATGATGACTAATACTCCTGATTGGTGGAAATTCTTTCGGAAACTCATCCACAATAATATCAAAAAAATCATCTAACAACATTTTAATTTCTTTAGGTGAATCATCTAAGTTTTTGGAAGCCGAAATTACCTTTGGTCTTCCCACAATAGCCAAATGCAACCCCTCATTCTTCACTACTTCCTGTAGCAGCTCCTTTCCACTTATCAACATAATACTACTTCCAGGTGTTCCTTTGTCAGCATCGTCCTTTAATGGCAGCAATTTGTGTTTGGTTCCATCCTTCTCCAGAGTATAAGTGCTTTTCCTCCCATCATGAATAACTTTTCGATCAAATTTCCATGGTCTTCCCAACAATACATGGCATACATCCATGGGAATTACATCACATAATATCACTTCTTTATACGTACCAATTTGTATCTCCACCTTGCATTGTTCAGTCACAATAATTTGATGTCCCTTCTGTAACCATGATACCTTGTGAGGAGTAGGGTGCATGGTCTTTGCTAGTCCGAGCTTGTTCACCATCTTTGTAGAAACAAGATTGTCAGTGCTTCCACTGTCAATTATCACTTTGCAACACTTACCTTTTGACTTACAGGTAGTTCTGAACAAATTCTTCCTCAGGGATGGTTCTCCAATCTCTGGCTCTGCCCTAAGCGAAGTCATTCTCAATAATAGTGATTCACCTTCTTCAGGGGGTTCTTCCTTTTCCACAAGTCGAGGTGGTTCTCGCTCTACCTTAGCCACATTCACATTCCTCTGACTTGCTGGTTTATTATGAGGACAATCCCATAAAATATGTCCCCATTCTCCACATGTATAACATCGAACATATCTTCCTCGCCCCCTTCCTCTAGGCACAAATCTTCCTCTGTTAGATTCCCCCCTCTGTGGTGGTCTGCTACTTGAGCTTCCTGCTTCATGCTGATGCTATTGTCCCCTTGGTCTGGTAGTTCCCCTACCTCTTGCTAGCCTTTTCCTCTATTCCTCTGATTCTGTTTCCTTAAGATCTTTTCTTCTGCCTTCAAACTTGCTTGATCGGCTTCCTCAACGGTTTTTAGACTTAACAAGCTAACCTCATTTTGTATGTCATATCTTAAGCCATTTATATATCTAGCCACCTTTTCCACATCATCCTCTACATGCCCTGCTCTAATATTCAATCTATAAAATTCTTTTGTATATTCTTTAACATACATTCCTTTTTGCCTTAAATTTTTCAATTGCTTAAAAAGATTCAAATGATAGTCTTTAGGCAAAAACTTGGCTTTCATTTTACTTACAATTTTATCCCATAGCTTGATCTTGGACTTCCCTTTCCTCGTTCTTGATGTCTGTAACTCGTCCCACCAGATAGCTGCATGACCCTTCAATCTGGTAATTGCAAACTTCACTCTCTTCCCCTCATCAACCTCTTCATAATCAAAGTAATTGTCTACGAATCTGATCCAATCCGTTAGCTCTTTTGCCCTCAGACTCCCTTCATACATAGGGATTTCCACCTTGGGTTTTCTGCTACTTTCACCAACACCTTGAGGAATTTGGTAGTTTCATTATCTTCTTCTACTACCTCCTCAAGAGATTCTTTTGAAGAACTTTCATCTCCTTCATCAGGTGCTCTTCTCTAGGCAGTCCCAATTGACTCCATTTGCATATGCAGACTCCGTACCTCTTCTAGTAGAATTGCATTTGGGTCAGGCCTTCATCGGCCAATGCCTCTCCTTGGCAGCATTTTCACTACAAACAACCCTTTCTTCTGATCTGATACCACAAATGACGTAGCACGGAAGCGGACTTACAAAAGACCCCAAAATCACCCACAGATCACCCTTTTTAACTAAACCTAATTGTTTTCCCTTTTAATCAAAATACATTTAAAAACCCCGCAAAACATTGATTTTTATTTTTTTATTGGCACGCTTACCGTACACGGAAGTCAATGCACCAAGCGCTGATGGCCGTCGATCTAGAAACGTGAGATCTGACAGTTGTCAAAGATTTTGGGTGGGTCAATATATCGGGGTTTAACCACCTGATATATGGTTTCATTCTATTCTGCCTTGCTATGTTGCACCTCCTCAATGGATTCAAGGCCGGACCACTTAAAACCGCTTACGTTTTTCAACGTGCCCGATAACCATTCACTATAGTGAGAACCACTTGTGATCCAATGGCTGCGATAGATCATGATCCAACGATTATGATTAAATCGCATAATCGCAATCGCAATGTTCAATCAGCCAACCTCCTTATGCTTCAATATGATGATGCCATGACCCTTTGCGGACCTGATAGGTTATCAACTCTACTCTATAACTTTTGGGATTCGGTATTGTCACGATATCGGAAATCGACGATTCCACTAGCCATTCCTCTCCACTTAAGCGATGCAATTGGGTTCCACGGACTCGATCACCTTCAAAACCTCCGTCTATAAACTTTGAAGTCTGGATTCTAAATCCGAAGGCATTTTGCGGCAATTTCTAGTGTATTTTGGGTCTTCTACTTGCGAAACCAAAACGATACATTTAACTTGCCGATTACTCTTTTAAATCAATGTTTATCTGTTGTAAAGCATGGAAAGCAGATCAAACATCAATATCAACCAAATACAAATAAAACTATCATTCGAGGACCTCCATGGCCTACATGTAAATAATTATCCACACAACATCAATTCATTCACAATAATATTACAGAGTCTCAGCCTTGGGCCTAATTACACAAATGAATACCTCAAATGAGATCTGATTTGATGAATACAACTGTCAGATCTCAAATCCACTCCTCAATCCTCTCTCTGTTTCATTTTTTTTTATATTTTCTACAACACTTCCTGGTTGAGTGGGTTTGATATGGTCTTTGAGCTTATATGTTTCTCTAAAAATGGATCCAAATTTTGCAATCCTTTGTACATCAACCTCTTAGTTATATGGAGCTTAAGAGAACATAAGAGGAGGGTACAACAGAGTAAATTGTGAAACCTGAGGGGAGGCTCAGAGAAATACTACCAGGAGGAGAAATCACTTACAAATTAGTACTTATAATATAAGACTACTCTATAATAAGGTATTCCTTTTTAGAGTAGTCTTATATCTTAGTCATGATCCAACTGAAGAAACACAAATTTGATGTGAATTTTTCAAATATGGGCATATTTTGGAATTTTGGAAAAACAATCATTTTTTATAAAACTGCCTCAGTCCATGTGTATCTCTTAGACCGATGCAAATTTTGAAAATATGTTTGGATGAAAACTAATTTTTCATGTTGTTATCAAAAACCTCTCTTGGAATTTTCTAATTGAGCTCCATTGTCTTGAAAATCGTGCCCAGAGTTGATTGTTTGACTACTTTTGCAAACTTGGGTTTTACCTGATTTATCTACAAACATGCCTCAAATACCCATTCAGATCTCCCAAACGGTGGTCAATTTTGGAAAATCACCCACTCCTTACTCAATTTCCTATACTAGGAATAAAACTCATGTTCCAGAATTTCAAGATTCACTTTCAACTATACACAAATTGAGGAGTAAATTGGTAGTTTGAAACCTGGTGTGAATTTGCTGTTGAAGCATTAATTATTCCCTAAAAATATTTTTTGCAACCTGTGTGCATTTTTACTAATGTGGAGGTGTTCAAATAATATTTTGAATAAAAACCTTCCCTGGATTTTCCCGAAAATGTGCCGATGTATGAAAATCCCAAATTGGTTGCTCTTTAGTGAATGAATAGGTTAATGAAATATAATTCCACCTCTGATTGTCAAAAAGGATCCAAGATCATTCCAAATGCATGTTTGTACTACTGGCTAGCATTTTACTTTGTGGCAATCTTGAATGATGAAGTGGTCCACATATACTTGGTGCATGATCCCTATGTGATGCAAGAACAAGACAATCTAAATTAACTTTTAATGAGCATCAATCCTAGAAATTCATATAACAAAGGTTTTCGTATATAAAATACAACCCAAGCACAAATATTCTCTATTGCACTAAAAACATGTAGAAAGAGTTCATAAATTGGTAAAACAAGGGAATAAATAAGGCATCATATGAATAAAAGGTTGCATTAAGTACAACAATTTTGGGGCCTGACATCCCCCCATGCTGATCATCTTGCATGTCCTCATGCAAGTGAATCAATTAATATACTTATGTTCCCTTGCAAAAAACCAAAATTGAACCATAAAGGTTCCTGCAACCATGTGTAAACCAATGTTCCCTCCTAGATTTGACTGTTCTAAAAGATAATGCATGCTGGTTCATTTACGTACTGGATTATTTATTCATAAATACTGATCCAAATAAATTTTGATCCCAGGGATACTATAGGAATTCTAATAATGTCGTTACTGCAAGAATAGTGTTATCATGAAATATCCAACAATCAGAATTTCCTCAAAAAATATCAAGAGCATTCCAAATAACCAAGTCTTCACTTTCAATAGCTTCATTATTATAAATGGAAGTGAACTTATTTGGAAGCCAAGGCATTAAAATGGATGGAAATAGGGAAAAGTAAATATGAAAAAATGATACCTTCCTAGGATGTCCATTTTACCATTACTGAAGCGTATAGTTGAAGCTCCTCTTGATCAAGAAAAGTGAATCATCTACACTAAGGGTCCCACGTCCATAAAAACCAAATTATTTCTGAAAGATAAAAATCCAAAGGACATTACTAAAAGGATCTTAAATCCATTCTTAGAGAGATATGATAATGAGTTTAGGGAAAGAAAAAAAAACCAAGTAAATCATAGTGTAAAATTAACTTTAATACCATATGCATGGCCCTTTTACCAGCAGGCGTCTATAGCCTCGATAGAGATGCCTTTTAATTGCACAAAGTTCTTATTTCCCATCTGTTAGATATAAAATCAGAGTCAATTGAAAGCATTTATATTTTTTTAGAAATCAATTGAATGTCGATGTCCTATCTTGGTAACTCGCTAATGATAGTGCCATTCAAAGAAATAACAAGAATGAACAAGTCAGCTCGTTATGAGACCTCTTGTCTTCCAACTTTTCAACTGAAATCCATTACCTTGGCTTGGTGACTTGTAGCAGTAATGTCATTCTCGTTAGGACCCATGATCATGGTAGGTCGGCTCGTAATGAGACCTCCCATCCCTTAGTTAATGATTTTCAAAGAAACTATGATTATAATTAACCTTAAATAGGTTACTTAATACATGGGGAGGAAAATATGTTCCTTAAGAGCATGGGATGGTGTGAAATTTTTTAATTACTAATCTTTATTGATTAGTCATTCTACCTTAAAGACTTATTTAAAAAAAATCATCTAAGATAATGACTAAAAGATTCGCCGAATTGATCATTTTAAGGTTCTCATGAGAGCTCATTAGCATTTTATAGGCGTGGTCCACCATGATTTTCATCAATACGTTTGAAGAGAAACTTGAAATGGTTTCTTAGATGATAGTCTGTAAGAATGAATAGGCCAAAAGTAGGTTTTTAAGCTTATCAATGGAAAGTATTAAATATAACAATAAAAATCCCCCTAACTGACCCAATGAATAATCTTGGCCAATAATCAAAATCACTTTATAAAATATGAGGTAATAAGAGTGAATTTCTTCTAACAAGTCTTATCAAAAGAGTGCTTAATGAAAAAAAATTCAATAGTTGTGCCTTAAGAATTGCAATTTCAAGAGTGCTGCTATACAATTTTATTTCAGATGTCATTTTTATTTATTTATATTATACTACTCTAACCTAATTTAGAGAGAGGAAGATCTCCTTCAAGTGTAGGAGTACTTCCAATGTAAACATGTGCATAACTGAATGCTAATTATACTGACACTCAATTTTAAAGAATAAACTTCAACACATACCAGAGTATGAGAAACCAATTTCTTTGATTGAGATGGTACTAAGAGTTGTTGAATGATGGAGGAAAACTATGTACCGACAATTGTTTGGAACCAATTTTCAAAGGATTTCACATATTCTTTGTCTTCTGATTCATTAGTAACTGGTGGTGTCCCCTCCTTTGTAATATCATGTCAGTCTTCCCAAGACCTGATTGTTTTCTTGAGTCTAGGCTTGATCTTGTGATAGACATGTCAAGAAATCTTCAATCTCTATTTCCAATGACCCTTCCTTCTCATTAGGTTTGATCCACAATTCTTCAATTTCCTCATTAGACTGACAAATATTTTCAAAGAAATATTCTTGACCTTCTTGCAGGGATGGCTCATGGGTATTTTTTTCCTTTATCACATCTGAAAATATGGATCTTCTCTTGACTTCTACTAAGATCTGTTCCTCCCAGGAAGTAGAGACACCAACTTCTGCCAAGATCCGATAAAGCTCTTGGAGTGTATCTCTTGTCAAACATTTTATCATTCTTATTCTACTAGATGTAATATCCTCTTAAAACGTGGATTAACATACAGGGGGGTTGGGTTCTGACAACACCCAAAAAATCTAAAAACTCATTGTTAGGAAAGGAAAAAAACTAGGTTTGTGAGATATTTGGCAATATCGTCTAGTATGCTTCAGCAAGCAAGAGAATCACACTAAAAATTCATTTACAAGAAAGGAAACAATCGAAGCTTGTGAGCTCTCTAGAAATATCGTCCAGTATGCTTTAGAAGCAAGATAATCACACTAAAAATTCATTTGTAGGAAAGGGAACAAACCAGGATTCTGAGCTCTTTGGCGATATCATCTAGTATGCTTCAGAAATCAAGAGAATCACACTAAAAAATCATTTGCATGAAAGGAAAAAAACTAGGCTTGTGAGCTCTCTAGAAATACCACCCAGTATTCTTCAACAAGAAAGAGAATCACACTAATTAAAAACTCATTTGAAAAAAATGGAAAAGAGAATAACAGATCACCAAGGCCCTATCCCTCAATTGCCTTCTCAGGAATGATGCCAAAATGTTGGGTGCAATATATGGCATATTAATGGACCAACATTTAATTATTAATCCAGGAGTTCGTGAACTTCAAGCCACAGCATTGGAAATGCTAGAAGGACATCAGCAACCTCCAAAAAAAACCCTAATTTGTCTTGCAAACAACAATCATTATCCACTCTAATCCCAGAATCAAAATTATTCATTAAAATTGAGACCATTAAACTCTAATATTGAAAAAACCATTAACAAACTTCTAAGCTCTAGAAAACAGTGCATAAATTCTCAATTCAATTCCTACACTAGATTTGACAATTTTATTAAAAGAAAAAGAACTCGATCGATTTGGATACTAGCTAATTCACTCATTAACTTATCAAGCCAACTGAGATTCCAAATTAGATAAATAATAAAAAGCACCAAAATAACACATGTTTCAATCCAATCAATCCCACAGGAGTGCGTAAGGGTGTCACACAATATGTGAAAAGATTCTTTACAATCTCATTTTCTAGTTATTCTAATTCCTGCACTCGATTCTTGTACTAGGAAAGACAAAACATTTCTTGCACTCTCTTCCTGTACCAGGAAAGACACAACAAATCTTGTACTATGTTCATGTATTGGGAAAATAAATAAAACATTATGCATCATTTAATATGCATTCAAAATGAATAACCACAGTCAAATATCAGTACATGAACATTCTTATAATCATCATTAGTGGCTTGAACTTCAAATCTGAAGAAACTCAATCAAGTAAACAACTCGAAATACTTCAACAATCAAGACATATGAAAAAAAACTTTCTTTCTGCACTACATTCTCTTATTCATGCACTACATTGTCTTGTTCTTATATACTGGGAAGAAAAAAAAAGAAGACAAAAAATAGAAAACCAAAAACACGCGAATGAACCCAAAAATTTCATTTTGTTCAAGGTTAAAAGCATTTCAAATCATGAATATATTTGGAATAAGGCCAAAGAAGTCTTGCTTTATCTATCCCCAACAATGGAAAGGTTTTGAAGAGCCAACCTTACCAAATACCAATGTTATAACTTTGAAACTTCAAGGTTCATCATAGATTTGTGGTAATAAGTTAATCAAAATACACAATATCGTGAAATAAACTCACTCTATATCTAGATTGCCTCACTCTCAAACCAAATACATCAAATGAATAGAGCATATAAACAACATGTGCACACTTATGCAAATGATATAACACTAGTTTCACACTCCACAAATGTATTCATAAAAATTCATCCACACCATGCTACTAACTAAAGGATAATGAGCTGGATTGGCTGGGCCCTAGCCAACCAACTCGTTTCCTTATGAGGAAAAGAGTGAACTACAAAGTATTTAAAACATTAACAAAATTGAACACAAATGAAGATAGAACCTGACATTGATGCTTTATTAATGAAACCTCAGTCTTTAATACATCAAAAGATTTAGTAGTCCATCTCTAGTTGATCAGAGGAAGGGGGATATAACCCCCAAGACTCAGCTCAGCTGCATGAGAATACAAAAAATGGTTTGATAGCTAGGATTGGAGCCATAACTCTATTTTTTATAATTTTTTACAATACAAATTTGGCATTAGACAAGCCAATCCTTTGCAAACAATATGGAGATTGAATCCCAACAATGTTCCATGAATGGGATATCTATTTCAGCCATGATCCATTTGAATAAACACAAATATGATGCCAATTTTGCAAATCTGGGCATATTTTCAAATTCTGGAAAAACACATCGTTTTTTTATAAAATTGCCTCAAAGATCCTTGTGTATCTCTTGGAACGAAGCGAATTTTGGAATTTTTTTTAGAGAAAAACTAATTTTTCATGTTTTAAACAAAAAAATCTCTTGGAATTTTCCGATTCATCTCCATTTCCTTGGAAGTTTTGTTCAAAGTTGACTATTTGACTACTTTTTCGAATCTAGGTTTTACATGATTTTTCTACAAATCTGCATCAAAGACCCCTTCGGATCTCCCAAATAGTGGTGTGTTTTGGAAAACCTCTCACTTATTATTCAATTTACTATAATAGGAACAAAACTCGTGTCCCATAATTTCAAGATTGGCTTTCAGCTACAAACAAATCGAGGAGGAAATTGACAGTTTGAAAAGTAGTGTGAATTTGGGGCCGAAGCATTAATTATTCCCTAAAAATCCGTCTATATGACCTGGGTGCATTTTGACTGATTTGGATGTGTTCAAACAACATTTTCAACAAAAACCTTCCTCGGATTTTCCCGATAATGTGCTAATGTATGAAAAGCCCCAAATTGGTTGCTCTCTAGTGCAAAAATGTTTCTCTTTAGTGCAGGAATAGGCCAATGAAACATAATTCTGCCTCCGACTATAAAAAAGGATCCAAGATCATTCCAAATGCGTGTTTGTACTACCAACTAAAATTTTCCTTCGTGGCAAGCTTGAATGATGAAGTGGTCCACATATACTTGGTGCAGGATCCCTATGCAGTGCAAGAACAAGATAATCTACATTAACAATATTTTAATGAGCATTAATCCCACAAATGCATATAAAAAAAGTATTCTTATATAAAATACAAACCAAGCACAAATCTTCACTATTTCATTAAAAGAACGTAGGAAGAGTTCATAAACTGGTCAAACAAGGGAATAAGTAGGGCACCATATGAATAAAAAGGTGCATTAAGTACAACAATTCTGGGACTCGGAAATTATGTTTATATTGTTTGTTTGAACTATGCTAAGTTCGAACAATTGTAGCTATAAAAAATTCTATAGAACCCTACCGCCTTCTTTGCGTTATCACTAATTTTCATTACTAGGAGTGAGGAATTTGGAAAGAGCATTAATGTTTCTATGAATTTCAATTTCAATATATAATACAAGTATTTCATACATTACCTCTCCATGAATGGCTCACAACTCAAATGATATACTTAGGTGAACTTTTTAATTACATGATAATCATAAAAGTCTATTTTATAACCATAATAATTTTGTATTATTATGAATTTTCAAAATTATTTGTGTTGAAAAAATCCTATTACACACTTGTAAACTCAATGTAGTGCTTGATAAACCAATGTTCTAATAATGCAACAATTTATCTTTATACAACTCATATTATAGGTACATGTTTGTTATGATAGGATTTGGATGCATTATTGTTCTAATATCATAATCCATGACCCTGTGTAATTGTTTGAATAACGTTATTAATTTTAGATGTGATTGAGAAAAACAAATTGTCATATGTGTTTGCTACATTATATGTGTATTAAATTTCCCAAAATATGATTATGGAAAAATTTTGATATAGTTAGATGACAATATCCATTCATAATATCAATGGAGATATTATTTTAAAAGATTTCAATATTGTGACATCTATTGATTCCTCAACCATACAATTCAACATAAATTTCAGCAAAGTTTAATTATTTGAAATTAATCCAAATATTCAATGATTTCATATATATATATATATATATATATATATATATATATATATATATAACAATTGAAAGTATAAATTTATTATTGTTAAAATATTTCAATGATGTGTATATGAGGAAGATGTATAATTCATTTTATATTTAATATGGAATAGATAGGTGACACATATATATAAAAGATATAAATATAGTTTAATTCTAAATCTATTTTGAATTGAGAAGGATAAAATATTTAGAAGTCCAACCGCTTTTAAAAATGGAAATTTTGAGAAAATGATTATACCTTTAAGAATTTAATACCTTTCAATATATGATAGATTTAAAGTTAACATTACTATTAATTAAAATATTTAAAGAGTGTGAATATAACATAGATATGCAATTAGATTTATATTTAAGATAAAGTTGAAAAATAGTGTAACTCTACATTTGTTTTTCAACTTACTACAAATTTATTATAATAATGAATTTTTTCTCTCTTTCCGACCATTTATCATAGTAATCACTCCTATATCACAATCTTGCTTATCTTTTTATTTAATCTATTAAATTGATTACTTTGTATCTTTTCTTCTAACATATTATATTAATTGTTTTTATCTTTTTATTAAATTTATTATGACAATACAAATCTCTTTTTAAAAATTATAATCTTCAAATATTCATAATAAATACAAAATTTATATAAATTTATATTCATTTTTAATATATAAAGATTATATATCAATTTTCTATTAAAATATTAAAAATATTATTCCTTCTTTTAAATACTTTTGATTTTTATTTTAATTTCTTAAAAGTAATATTTTCATAGATAAGCCTATGTGTTGAGATTGCAACAAGATGATGGAGCTTAGTGAAGAGAGTCGCCTTCACTAAGTGGGCCCGCAGGCAAATTATGGCGCAAGTTCTATTTTTGGATCACAGTAGGGATGATCACAGCAGGAGTGATCAAAGTCTATTTTTAGACTGGCTGTCAAAAATAGAAAAGTCAAATATTATTGTCTCATAATAATATTTGGACTATAAACTTGATCTTATTCTCTTGGAGCACTTCAGTTTGAGCTACAGATGTGGCACATGCAACTGTTAGAAGGAAGTACACTTTCTTTGTGGGTCAGTTGAGTTGTTGCATGCATGACTTCAATTAGAACTCAATCAGTTGAGTTTGGTGGAGTTGATGGAGTTGTGTTCAGTTTGACTTGGTTAAACTAGTTGTAATTAGTCTAACTGCAAATAGACTAATGATGAGTTGTTAAACTAATTATTAACTCATAATGCAACTATAGAATACATCAGTTAACTCAGTTTCATGTCAGTGCATGTTTAATTCAGCATGGACAGGTGTTAGAGGATCAGATTGCTATCAGTTGTGACTATAGTTGTGCATGAGTATTTGCACAATCAATGGATTGAGTATGCCAATGAGTATTGCCCAGTAAATGCCCAGTATTATAGCCTCTTCTCACGTCTTTCCCAGTGTGATTGATTCTTTGGAGGTAAATACGAGTTTGGTTAAACCATTCTCATTCATTCTTGAGCAGGTATTGAGCAGTGGAGGCATGCAAGCAGTGGAATAGATTTGGAGATCAGATCTGAGCTGTATTGTGTGTAACAGGTGGAGCTGGTACTGGATTGCTTGTGATAAGCATTGTACTTTGTAATGTTACATGTTCTCAATCATTAATATACAGATAGTGTGGGGTTTTCAGCTGTAAGCTTTCCCTGGGTTACATACTGTGTTAATGTGTGCATGATCTTGATGTTTTATTGTTATTGATGCTGCTAAATTGATGATCAACGTAGAGGAGCTTATGTATTGTGTATGTATTCCGCAATAGTACATGATCAGGATAATATCCATTGAATATGTGTTAAATTATTCAAAATTTCTACATGGTATCAGAGCTGCTGATCATCAGATCTACTATCCAGGAAGTGTTTACATTCTATTTCTTCAGGCAGAGTCTGTAATTGGGCCAGGTAGCCTTTGGATTCATCCTTCCTTTGAAAGGTGAGATATCCGGTGAATTACCATACAGTCAATCTCTGTACGAGAAATATTGTGTTCTCACAAATTTTAGATCGAAAGCGGTTGAGTTTGAGCTGGTGGAAATCGAATTTGCAGCAGTGTTGTTGAAATGTCTTTCAATGGATTGCAAATGTTATTCCAAAGCAAGAGTGACCTGGGGCTCAAGGATAAACTCAAAAACAATAAGTGTGAGAATGGATCTTCATCAAAGGTATCTGATGAAGAAAATTGTGCTTTGGCTGCCAAAGCAAAGAAAGGGAAGAGCAAGAAAGCTTCTCAGTCTGGTGCGAAAGGCAAGAAGCAGGACATGTCCAAGGTGAAGTGTTTTCACTGTCACCAGCACAGACACTATGCCACTAATTGTCCGCAGAAGAAGAAGACAAGCAGGTTGCTGGATCTGCAGCAAGAGAGGCTCTAGCCTCGCAGTTTGAGCTTGATTTTCATTGATCGCATGGTTTGTTTCAAGTGTGATGGGATCGGTGTGGTTCTTGGACAGTGGTGCGTCTTTTCACATGACGGGAGATAGAGATTTGTTTTCTGATCTGGAGGACAAAGATCTTGGAGTGCACATCGAGATGGGCAATGATGGTAGATACAGTGCGACCGGTATCGGTACCATTTCCTTTGAGAGGGAGTCTGGTAAACCCTTCGTATTGAAGGAAGTCATGCATGTTCCAGGATTGAAGAAGAATCTTATCTCTGTGGCAATGTTAGAAGACAAGGGGTATGATGTTTTTTTCAGCAAGGGAAAAGCCTTCCTGCACAGCAAGACAACTCGTGAGACCCGGAAGATAGGGGTTCGAGTGAGGAACCTTTATCAGTTGCAAGTAGATGGATGTGCAGCAATGGCGGGCAAGGCAGAAGAATTGGTGAGCCGGGATGATGGCTAGTTGTGGAACAGGAGATTGGGTCACCTTCACCATGGAGCCTTGAAGATACTGCAGCAGATCACTACAGGGCTTCCTAAAGGCACTCTTGCGCAGTCAGATCAGTGCAAGGGGTGTACTTTGGGGAAGTTTGTGAAAGCCACCTTTCACGAGAAGGATAGTTGCGCCATGACAATCCTTGAGAGAATTCACACATACGTGTGTGGACCTTTCTCAGTTGCTTGGATAGCAAAACACAGGTATTATGTGATTTTTGTTGATGATTTCTCTCATAAGTGATCGATCTTCTTCATGCAGAAGAAGAGCGAGACATATTCAAAGTTTTGTGAATTCAAAGCACTGGTCGAGAAGGAGTCGGGGAAGAAGGTGAAGGCTCTTAGGAGCGATAATGGTGTTGAATACATCTCGGATGAGTTCAAGTATTTCTGCAAGGCAGCAGGGATTTGAAGAGAGCTCATAGCTCCCCATAACCCACATCAGAACGGGGTAGCTGAGCGGAAGAACAAAATGATTGTGGGTGCTGCACGGGCAATGTTGCATGATCAAGGCCTACCCCTTCACTTGTGGGCGGAAGCATGCAATACAACATTTTATGTGCAGAACCGTTGTCCTCATAGGATACTTGGCATGAGTACACCCGAGGAGGCTTATTCTGGTAAGAAGCCTGATCTTTCTCATTTGAGGATTTTTGGTGCTAACATTTACATGCATGTGACGAAGGATGCCAGGAAGAAGTTGGAGCCAACCGCAAAGGTTGGGATATTTGTGGGGTACACTGATATTCCCCACAACTATCGTGTGTATTTGCCAGATAGTGGTACAACTGTTGTTCGACGGGATATAAAATTTTAGGAGGAGAAAGCCATGAAGTGTTTGCTTGAGAGGGAGCTACACTTGCATGCAGATGAGGAGCTATTAGTTACTAAGGATGAGCTTCAGGATGTGGATCAGCCACAGGACGAGGTGCATGGAGTGGAAGAGACCACTCATGCAACGCCTACCATCAGAGGGTGAAAGCGCTTGACAGAAGCTGAGCGACTAGCTAAAGATGCAGAGAAAGTTGTAGGACCACCTACAGCCCAACGTAGGCAGAGACAGTCACCTGATCGATACACTGGATACATGGTTCTTATGAGCAAGTGTGTTGTGATTGAGCCATCCTCTTTCGAGGAAGCTGTGGAGGATCCCGCATGGGTATATGCCATGGTGGAAGAGTATGATTCTATTGTCAGAAACAGTGCATGGGAGATTGTTCCTAGACCGGAAGGGAAATCAGTGGTGGGTTCGAGATGGATCTACAAAGTTAAGCAGGCAGCTGACGGGAGTGTGGAGAAGTACAAGGCAAGATTTGTTGCCCGAGGCTTTTCACAGATAGAGGGGATTGATTATGATGAGACCTTTGCACCTGTCGCAAGGTATTCTTCCATACGGACAATTCTTGTACTCTCAACGGAGATGGGATGGCACATTCATCAGATGGATGTGAAGACTGTGTTCCTCAACGGAGTCATTGAGGAGGAGGTGTACATTGAGCAGCTCGAAGGCTTTGAGGTCTTCAGCAGCGAGTCGCATGTGTGCAAGCTCAAGAGAGCATTGTATAGGTTGAAGCAAGCACCACGTGCTTGGTACACACGGATAGACAGCTATTTCACAGGACTTGGATTCTCCAAGAGCGAGGCGGATCCTAACCTATACCAGATTGTGGTGGAGGGTAAGTTTCCTATCATTGTACTGTATGTTGATGATTTGATTCTAACAGGTGATGAGCTATTGATACTTTCATGCAAGGATGATCTTTCTAAGGAGTTTGAGATGAAGGACTTGGGCCTCCTTCACTATTTCCTAGGATTGGAAATATGGCAGCGCAATGGTGGACTGTTTCTTTCTCAGGGCAAGTATGCTCGAGAGATACTAGAGAAGTTCAACATGCATGGTTACAAGCCTGTTGATACTCCTCTTCCTGGAGGTTGGAGGAAGGAGGATGCCACTATTTATAGACAGTTGGTGGGGTTGTTGATGTATTTGGTCAATACACGACCCGATATATGCTATGCAGTTAACCAGCTTTCACAAGCTATGGTTAAGCCTACCAAGCTCTTCTGGAAGGCGGGCAAGCATGTATTGCGTTATTTGAGAGGCAAATCAGGATATGGTTTGTGGTACAGACAGGAGGATGAGGTGAAGCTATGTGGCTTCATGGATGCAGATTGGGCAGGGAGCCCAACGGACAGAAAGAGCACATCAGGAGGGGTCTTCAGTATTGGATCGACAGCAGTTTCTTGGTACAGCAGGAAGCAGAGATCCGTGGCACTCAATTCAGCAGAGGCCGAGTATATGGCAGCAAGTTTGGCTGCATGCGAGGCTATATGGATGAGGAAGATCCTGGTTAGTTTGTTCGGTTCTCATTTGGATCCTACTGTGATTTACTGTGATAACTAGAGTTGCATTAAACTCTAGGCTAATCCTGTATTTCATGATAGATCTAAGCATATTGACATCAGGTACCATCATATCAGACATTTTGTGTATCGGAGGATCATGTTGCTTTCATACATTCCAACGGAGGATCAGGATGCTGATATTCTGATGAAGGCTCTCACCAGGAGCAAATTCGAATGCCACCAAGGTAGGATAGGGGTTGCTGATAATCCATATCTTGTCGAGAGGGAGTGTTGAGATTGCAACAAGATGATGGAGCTTAGTGAAAAGAGTCGCCTTCACTAAGTGGGCCCACAAACAAATTATGGCGCAAGTTCTATTTTTGGATCACAGCAGGGATGATCACAGTAGGAGTGATCACAGCAGGAGTGATCAAAGTCTATTTTTAGACTGGATGTCAAAAATAGAAAAGTCAAATATTATTGTCTCATAATAATATTTGGACTATAAACTTGATCTTATTCTCTTGGAGCACTTCAGTTTGAGCTACAGATGTAGCACATGCAACTGTCAGAAGGAAGTACACTTTCTTTGTGGGTCAGTTGAATTGTTGCATGCATGACTTCAGTTAGAACTCAATCAGTTGAGTTTGGTGGAGTTAATTGTGGAGTTGATGGAGTTGTGTTCAGTTTGACTTGGTTAAACTAGTTGTAATTAGTCTAACTGCAAATAGACTAATGATGAGTTGTTAAACTAATTATTAACTCATAATGCAACTATAGAATGCATCAGTTAACTCAATTGCATGTTAGTGCATGTTCAGTTCAGCAGGGACAGGTGTTAGAGGATCAAATTGCTATCAGTTGTGACTATAGTTGTGCATGAGGATTTGCACAATCAATGGATTGAGTATGCCAATGAGTATTGCCCAGTAAATGCCTAGTATTATAGCCTCTTCTTACGTCTTTCCCAGTGTGAGTGATTCTTTGGAGGTAAATACGAGTTTGGTTAAACCATTCTCATTCATTCTTGAGCAGGTATTGAGCAGTGGAGGCAGGCAAGCAGTGGAATAGATTTGGAGATCAGATCTAAGTTGTATTGTGTGTAACAGGTGGCGCTGGTACTGGATTACTTGTGATAAGCATTGTAATTTGTAATGTTACATGTTCTCAATCATTAATATATAGATAGTGTGGGGTTTTCAGCTGTAAGCTTTCCCCGGGTTACATACTGTGTTAATGTGTGCATGCTCTTGATGTTTTATTGTTATTGATGCTGCTAAATTGATGATCAACGTAGAGGAGCTTATGTATGGTGTATGTATTCTTCAATAGTACATGATCAGGATAATCTCCATTGAATATGTGTTAAATTATTCCAAATTTCTACACTATGTTATTCTTGTACAATAAACAATGACAATAAAAATATAAGAGCAGTTGAATTGCTACTGTGTGGCTCTTATTTATTTAATGAGTGGTGTGATCTGAACATTTGTAGACTCTTTTGTATAAATTTGATAGAAATTTCAACTGCTCAATAATTCACACTGAAATCGGGCGACAAATTCTACTCTACTAATATGTAGAATGAAAATCACAATTTAGAACAACATGCATAGACATGAAACAACAAAAACCATGCCTACACAATAATTTCTAGGGGAAACCAACTAGGAAAAATCCCTCAAGCATATTTGCATTAGACAATTGAGTAGAGAAACTATTACAATTACTTTCTTCAACTCTAAGCACAACCTGCAAAAGAAAATTGTTCTCTCTGTTGAATGAGAGCCTCAATCCAACACTTAGCCAATTTTCTACTCCACCAACCTCTTATTTCCATGCATAAATCTCAGCAAATTCGAGCTCCTAAACACTAGGGAAGTCCTTATTCCTTGTCTACTTTCCAAGGAAATGGTCTCTTAACTGCATGTAGAAATTGTACACTCAACTAGAATACAACTCATGTTACACTAGCCTTGTCTCTTCCACCTCAGCTGAGAAATTTGAATTCCATGCATGCATGAGCTATTTTGGGTTGATTGATTAGTTGACTCACATATCTTTGAGTTAGACTACTGTCCCATTACACAATTGACCTTCAATTTATTCTATCAATAATTAGAGGTCAGTTAACTGAATACAGTAATCACACATGTATGACTGAACTCCAAGCCCGCCAACTTGAATTTATTGAGATAATTGAGTTACAAGAGCCATGTCACACTAGTTAATTGTCTCCAAGTTGTCATGTTAATGTGGAAATTCGATTTACTCATTTGACTAAGGCTAAAGTCAAATTGAGCCTTTCTTGCTACATTTTTAACATCTTTTGTTATAGTTTATTTGAAAGACATATTAATATTCACATATGCATAAGAAGAGAATATATCATATCTAAAACATGGGTTGGACACAATAATTACTATTAATTATTATTAATAAATGTTAATTGTAGATAACATTTAGCCTATCTTGAAGACATGATTTGTGCATGATAATTAAAAATTCATTGTACAAACACTCCTATCAACACTATAGAGGTAAGAAGTTTCATGGAAGTAGCAGAGCATTTGTGAAAATTAATTTCTTCACTTTCAACAATAACTACACCACCTCTTGTTATAGAAAAAAGGGAAATATTTCTTTGTGGTAAACAACATTAAGTGATTTAATGTTTTTAAAAGAAGAATGTATAAGACACTAGTGCTTCCATTTCCCAATCCACAACAATCATTGGAGATTAACACTAATGCAAATTGGTATTTTAATGCCCCACTTTTAACCCTGTTTTGTAATTATAAATATGACTTACATTCATCACATGATTAGCATGGGTATTTTGAAAAACTCTTAATTGATGTAATATATTCTATTTTAAAATATATTGTCCATTGTTGATGGAAGGGGGGAATCCTACACAAATTTGAAGTCATGAGAGGATGTTGTGAGGAAATTGGAAATTACTTATTAGCAAAAATATATTTCCCTAAATTAAATTCCTAGTCTCTATTTTTACATAAACTAGAGAAGAAAGCTCTATTTTTCGAGAAACTAAAGAAAGAAATGGATTTATATTTGAACTAGCAATGTCCAATAGTCATCAGAAGAGAGGGAAGAGGTATAAGGATACCCATAGGTATGGGAAAAGTATATTTCTAGAGATTTCAATATTGACCATCTAGTCCAACATTTAAATCACCAAATATCACAGAGAGCGCAGGTTGTTAAGGAAATAAACCAATGTGTGTGAGTATAGAGAGAAAATGCAAATGCATTGTTAGGGAAATAATGAAAAAAGTCTTTAGCCCGAGTTCAAAGAGAGGACCATCAATTTTATGGATTTTTTTTAGTAAGAACAAGAAGCACTAAGAAAAGAGAGGCACCAAAGGGATGGTAGGAAGTGAAGGACCCCGTTAGTGTTATGAAAACCCATATGTGGAAATTTTGTGGCTAGTAATAGGCCTTGGATAAATCAGTTGATAGATAATATCCCAATTTCTATACACGAAGGAGAGTTTCCTTCATATCCTAACCTTGTAATTAACCTTTGAAGGACTGAGTGATACTACCTATTATGGCATCAAACATTCCTCAAGGGTAGCCAACTATAAGAACATCATAGTGAAAATGAGTTTATGGTTGGGTGGAGAGCGTCTCTCCCTTATTTAGCTTCAGGAAAAGCTTAAAAAAAATCTATATAAGTGTACTTGTATTTCTTAAATTATCTATCTATATATATTTGTATTTCCAGTTTTATGAATGATGCTATTAATTGGTTTTTGAGTGTGTATTGAAGAATTAAATCCTTCTATAATGATGCTTGATTACTAGCTGTAATCTTCAAAGGAATGGGCTTGTGATGTGGAAATAGTTCTTTAACAAATGCTTACTTGTCATATTATGGATGTGTATTCCCCTCTATCATAAGGTGCCATAAACAAAAGGCGATAGGATCTCAGTGGGTCTCAAACCGAAAGTTTGGGTCTATACCATCCTATGGGAATATATTTTAGTATATAAATAAGGATATACTATCCAAGATAGCTAAGAAAACTATTTTGAAATTATAAGGCTATGTAAATTTCCATTTTTCACGCTAGAAGGAAATCCTTAATTTCTAGAGTGAAGAGTCAGAGGAAGGAGACTTCATAGGAAATTTAATGCAAAGAGATAGAAAGATTACTAAAGGGCTCGAGAGCCTTGATTTATTAGAAATAAGTAGAGAGAAAGAGAGAGAGAGAGTTCACCCATCTTTTCAAATTTTAAGGAATTTAGCCTTAGGGTCCCCTTTTGATTTCTTGAAAAGAAGCATGTTTGTGACAAAATAATCGAGGAATTTTGCAATCATTACATGTTGTTATGGACATTAGAATCCATAGAATGAATTTGGGAAACCAAACTAAAATTTAACTATGGAGAAGGATAGTGTTTTATTTTAGAGATTATAGTAAAAATTATCAAATTATGTGAGATTCGGGGATTGAAGTTTTAGCCCTATCCCTTGACCATATGGGTTAGTAGGGATTATGACTAGGGCATACAAAAAAAGCGGCTAAAAGGTGGAAACTCAATAAAGAGTGAGTGTCCCAGTTATACTAGTTATCTGGATAATTAGACATCTAGATTCATTATGGAAGCACTAGCCAGAGAATTGGAATGTTTTGTACATTTGGGATTTTATGAGAAATGTTAATGAAACTTTTAGGATGTTTCAATATTGAAATATAAATATATCAAAAAATAAAGAACTTTATTAAGTTACTATGCAAGGGAAATATCCAAATTGTTGTAGCTCATATGAGTGGAATCATGAAAAGGAGGAGCACTTCCTACATTAACCATGCCAAAAAATATTACATAGGGTGTCTAAAAATAATTTTTTTTTTCTATAAATTTGCAATGAGGTGAAAACATGTAGAAATTATTGTGTAGATTTGCAATTTGTCATCAAGTTTTAATCAAAATCACAAGACACAAACCTACTCAATTGATATGTGGAATTCATTTCACAATTTAGAACATCAATCACAAACTTCCACACAATATTTTTCTAGAGGAAAGAAATCTGCTAAAAACCCCTTTGATTGCTTGCATTAATATGATGAATAGAGATATATTACAATTGTTTTGCTCAACTGAGCACAACCTGCAAGTGAATAACCTATCTTTATACACACTGAGAAGCTTTGATGCAAACTTAGTCAATTTTTTCCTCTTCTTGAGCCCCTATTTCCTTGTGCAAATCCCAAGGAAATTAGGCCTATATTATTTAGGAATTTCCTCCAAAATTATTGTGCAATTCCCGAGGTTGATCATTTGACTGCATGCAACACTGGTACACTGAAACAGTCAATACTAATCTACAATTGATGTTACAATGGCTTGGAATCTTCACCACTGCTGGGAACTCAAATTCTCTACATGCACCAACTATTTTGGGTTGATTGATCAATTAACTGGATGATCACTTAGTTAGACTAAAGTCTCATTGCACAACTCACTTTCCACTAGTTCCTCCAATAATTGGAGCTAGTTTAAGTGAAAAAAACTTGAAATAATTGACCTTGATTGCTACAAATTAGCACATACATTGTTAAATGAACTCTAATCCCTCTATCTCAAATTCACTGAGTAAAATGGGTGACACAAGACATGCCACACAAGTTAACTACACCCAAGTTGTATGCTAATGTGGAAATTCAATTTTTCTCACTTTTACCAAGGAAAAATCAAATTGAGACTTTCTTACTGCATTTTTCAACACTCCATATCAACAAGAAAGGGTTTATAAATGACCCCTATCCTGCAACTTTTGAACTCAAACTTACCTCTTGAAAACCTTTGTCAAAATGTCAACACTTTGTTCCTCAGTTAGAATGTATTGTAGCAACATTTCCCGCCTCTACACATAGTCCCGCAAATGGTGATATTGGATATCTATATGCTTGGATCGATCATGAAATACATGATTCGCAGAGATCTTGATCCAACTCTAATTATCACAGTAGATCACAGTTGGATCCATCATATGACCAAATAGTTCCACAAGTATCTTTTTCATCCATATCGACTCACATGTTGCTTGACTTGCAACCATGTATTCTTCTTCTATTGAGATGAGTGTCGTAGATATTTGATTCCTGTTGTACCAGGTGTTATCACTCTGATAATTCTTTTGAAGTAAAAAGAAAGAAAAACAAAAGGTAACCACAAACCACTTTTGGAGATCAGGACCTAACCTTCTTGATGCTCAGAGAGGGCTCTCTCTTTAAAATTTAACTTTGTTTTAGTTAAGATGTTTTTAGGCTAGTTATGATTGTTCAAGGGGTTTTTGATTTGAAAATTTGGTGGTGGGATCTACTTAGACAGATGGATAAATGATGTCTTTTAGACCACTGGGCTATGGAGTCAAACAATAAGGAAGCAAAACTGGATTAACTCAGTAAAGGGAATGTTCCAAGGGCAAGATAGTAGAGTGTTTTTTCAGATCTTTGAGACAGAGGGGTGAAAGGGTTTCACTCGGGGTGAGAGAGTAGTTAAGGGATATCAGACCCACATAATGAATGAGGAATGAAGGGATAATCAAGATCAAAGGGAAATTAAGAATCCTTTAACCTAGATATTCAAGAAATCAATCTAAACCAAAGAGAAATTAAGAATTATTTAATTTAGATATCAGCAGAAGACATTTAAATGTATAACTGTTAATACAGAGTGTAATTAAGCAAGTTCTGAAGTATTATTCCAGTTATAACATCTATATTGAGAAACACATTAAATATTATGAATAACTTTGAGAAAAATAACAATAACACATGAAAATACTTGTTTGAAATTCACTCAACACATGAATCCTTGGAAATATCTGATCTTTATTTATCAATCCAGCTTGCTGGCTCAACAAATGATACAATAACCTTCTAGGTCTTCTGATAAAAAATTCTATAGAAATTTCTAATAGAATCCACCCAAAATACTTCAAATGAAGAAGTATTTATACAAATTCTAAACTGAAATATCTTGAAAAAATATCAAGATTGGTTTTACAAATATCTCAAACTGTTTTACATTAATAGAACTTAAATAAAGGACACTCAAAACTAATGAATCTACTTTGAACTATATTTATGGATTGATGGTGATAAAGAAGATAAATTTGAATTTGATATCAACTCTTAATTGATGATGAGGCTTCCAAGTCACTAACTACCTCCTTCCTTTGTGCATTCTGCCCCTGAAATTCTGCAAAATTAGAGTCCAGGGATACCTTTGTATATCTCAATCCGAGATAGATATGTAAAAAGTGAAAGAGGTTATTGTAGATAATTACGTTATTGAGATAAACCTCTTTCACTTTCAAAACATTCAGCTCCAGATGGTCATAATATTCTCTGCAAAACGATGTCAAAAACATGACTTTTCACAGTCCGAAAAATAGGTTGTGAAGATATGCATTTATCTTTGTTTTTGTAATACCTGTATAAAACGTGAGATAGGTTTTTGTAGATTGGCCTTTTAGGAACACAAAAATCCTCCAGTTTCTCAAAATGCATCTTGGATTGGCCACAATAGTTTTTAAAAGATTATGACTTAAACAGGAAATTTTTGGAAAATGTACCATTCCTGCTCTAATTTCATCTTTTAACCTTAATTTTCTTTTAACTGTTTTTACCTTTACTTTGGATAAAATTCATTGTTGCTGGTGAAAGTGTCATCATCTATGTTTAACCCTTACTTCCTCCATGTTTACCTTTACTGTTTATCTTGATTTATATGTTTTTTTATCTATTTTCACTTTGACATGAATTTCTTTTATTTGTATGCTTTGTAACTATCTTCCATGTTGTTTGTCTTCCCTCTAGCTGCGTTTATTCTCTTTGATTTTTCAATCTGATACACTTTTACGGATACTCTTTCATCTGGTTGATTTATCTTTTTCCTTTCACTGTGCTTTTTTGACTTTCACTATAACCTTTTAACTTTTACTGTACATCTTCAAATGAGAGGGTGTTCTGGTTTTTTTCTCAAAATACCTAGAATTTGGGTGAAATAACTTCAAATTGGTGTTCTTGGCAACTGTAGAAATTTGAATGGGCTCTGGTATGGACTAAGAGCTTGATTGGGGTCTTTGCAACTTCTTCACGAGTGAAATTGAGCTCACTTGGCGATTTTAGCGTTTGAAGGTGTCACAATGGCTTGTAGAGGTTTTACAAAGAAATTGATTGAAAAAGGCCAAATAAGGCTTCTTGGCCTTTTTATTGAACAACGGTCATTTTTTGGCAGACGAATTACAAATGAATGGTGGGCATTTTTTGGGTTGGGCAGGGAGGAGGTTTCCCATGCCATCGCACCACTTTATCGAGGAGGTGGTATTTTGACGAGGTCACCTGATCTACATTAACAATTGACACATAGCAGACGGGGGTCTGGGGAATACGAATTTATCAGGTGGGTAAAGGTCAGATATCGGGTGAACCCGATATGGCTATGAACCATTGGATTTGGGTGCTAACGATCGGATGGCAGTCGAGCGACAAATTAGCATAGATGAAATGGGCAAAGGTTTTAGGGGGCCCGAGGCTTTAATTAATGGTGGTTTGTGATTATTTTGGAGTTAAACATGGGATTAAATGATCGGAAAGGGTTAATGGAGGGATTATCTTAACTTTACAAAGAATTGGTGAATTAAGAGGGTTTTGTTGGGGGGATAGGGTAAAAATATAGTTTATATTTAAACTAAGGGTAGGGGTAATATATATGGGGATTTATTTATATACAAGGAAAGAGGGTACATTGGGAGCTATATTTTTAAGTTAGAAATTAATATGAACTGAAATGAGTGGAATGAAAATAATACTAAGTATAATGTCATATTTGAGCTTTTCCTTTACATACACTTATACTTAAGATAAAATCTTTTTGTGGGTATTTTGAGTGAAATGGAATTTAACATGGGGTTTTTGAATTTTCATTGGCAAATGGAGTTTAACCTTAGGAAAAGGGGTTTTATTAAGGTAATTAAGGGAATTCTAACACTTGATGTCCATAAGTCATTAAGTCAACGGTCCGGTCCCACCAAAAGTCAGAGAAATGCTTTGAGCCTTTATGACTTGAAGGATTTTTAGTAATAGAACATACTTGTGGATGGGGAAATTAGTAAGTATAGGGATGAAATGAATGAGGGGAAGTCAATTAAATCAACTTGTAAGCCTCTGTTTTTTCTTTCTTAATTGCTCATGCACATTGAAACATATGATTAAGCATGAGAAATGCGCTTTTGTCCAATCAACTTTATACTTCGACAACCTTTCTTCTACTCACCCATTACTTACCCTAACATTTTTTCTTCTTTTTGGTGGGTCCACTTAAGCTAGCAAACCCTTTTGTTTCCTTTTATTTTATAAAACAAACTATCTACTTCTAACCTTATATCTTCTAAGGGCTCATATTAAGCTGATGAGCCGCTTTTATTTTCTCTACCTATCTAATGATCTGCCAAGATTAAGTAGTTTGGTTAGATTTTATTCTCTAACTATAAACATGAAATTCAAAGCACAAAATAGTCAAGATTAAGCAGTTTGACTACCATGGGTTGTGGCATCTATGACAAGCTGCACACAACCATTATTTGCAGAAAAATTAAAATAGTAGTGGTATTTGAATTTGCACACTTTCATGATCTATTTTTATCTCTTTTTGTGGGGTTCATATTTTTCACTTTTTTTTTATCTTTGTTTCTTTTTTTCATTTGATTGTTTTTTTAGGACATACCCTCTTTACATTTTTTAATTTGGGAATACATTTGCAGAAAGAAAAGGTATGTACAATATTACAATACTGGCCATAGTCAATTCAAATTATGAATCCTATTATTATAGGACCCTAACAGTGGCTCCACATGGGGATGAAATCTTCTTGTGAGATGTCAAGAACACCATCAACTAGTATCCTGATCCATTGGGCCAATCCAAAGCATGTATATGCTTTGTTGTATAATCTCTGTGACTGAAACTCTTGAACTGAAAATACACATTTTTCTGCAAACTGAAATCTAATTTGAAACTGAAAGAAGGTACTGCAATTCTCAAACCAAACTAATAGATCATCAAGATCTTTAGGACCTTCTTTTTGGGCTTCAACTTCTAATGAATTATTTCATAACTTGATGAAAACTTAGAACTAAAATAAACTGAATTCCTACCTAATTACTCTAATCAGTTGTTCAACTGTTGGTTAGGTAAAATGGAACAACCAATGCAACCATTCAAGCATTATGTAATTTGATGTATTTTGCTACATTTGCTTGTTGTGATCAAAACTGAGATTCTAAAACCAATTATAAGGTCGTCAACAAATGAGAAGATAAGTAAATACTTGATTTCCTTTGTTCACTCTAGAAACTGTACAAAAGGATCTTCCAAGATATATACACTAATGTTTAACTGATCTATGCAACTATACAATTGTTTTGGATGGCCTCCATGCCATGAAAGTAAAATGTCATTTTCATCTTTATTACCCTGTAGATTTTCAGATAAGCTTTGTGATGATATTTCTATCCTGTGGAAGGATTGTTGCAACCTATTACATATGGGTTTTAATGGGACTTCATGGATTTTTGCATGTTGTTCATCCTTTTCTTTGGAGATATTATACCATATTTCCTTTAAAAACTAAAATGATTCAAAACATAGTGGTATAGAACTTTCATGTGTCATCTGATCAGACGTCTCAATAGAATTTGATAATTGCACTTGTGAAACTGAAGAATCCTGATTAAGATTTTCATTGTATTCTTTGTTGTCAATATCAATACCTAAAGGTTGTTGTTTTTTGATTGTTTTAAAGTTTTCTCTGCTGAACTGAAATGAAGCAAAACAAAGAGGCAAAGAAGGTTCACTTATTTCCAAATTTTCTGCACTTTCTTCCTCGCTTTCATAGCTGATATGAATAATATGATCACTATTTTCAAGCTACTGAAACTGAATTTCTTTATTTCCCAAACTAGTTTCTGATTGCTCTGTAAAGTTAGTTTGGATTTGAAGAACATAATTATCATCATACTGATCATATTTAGGCAAATCATTAAAAGAAGTAATGTCATCAAACATACACATTAGATCAGCAGATTGCCTCTCCACATATTGCTCTATAAATCTATCTTTGATCTATGGTAGTTGGAATTAGCAGGAATTTGTTCATGGCTATCAACCTCTTATTTTTGTGAAATAAATGTGTCATGGTGGTTTTGAACAAAAAAATTATCTTTCATGATGATCTTCTATATCCTTTCCTCTATTTTTCTTACCACAATATCGAGTTTTACCTTTGCCATTTTGTTCTTCTCTGCTCCTACTTTCAACTTTTCTCTTCTAATTTGTAGATTAACTTCTACATCTACTGCAATGTTCTGCATCCATTCCAGTGTTGAGGGTTTTCTTTCTCTTAGCTGAAATTCTATCTCTGGATCAAATGCTTTTGGATAATGCAAGAGAGTTGAATCAGGAGGAGTTCTTATATTTGATGGCATTGAATAATAGATTTGATTAAATCTATCAGAAAATTGTTGTATTGTTTCATTTGGATGTCTTTTTAAATGATTATATTCTTCTATGATCACAAAAAAATTGACTTTGATTATCCATGTATCAAGGAAAATTTTGACAAACTGTTGGAAATTTGAGATGCTTGGAATAGGTAGATTCTTGAACCAACTCTTTACTTGACTTTGCAAAGAGAGAGCAAAAAGTCTGATTCTAACATCATCTTCATCAATCTCAAATAAGTCCAGATAATTCTCAAAACCTTGAATATGTCTTTGGGCAATGATTTTACCATCTTCTCCATCAGACCTAGGGAGATACTTGTAATAATTGTTAGGGAAAACATGGAGTGTAGGAGGTAAGATGAGTGGCTTATACCTATTAGGAACTTTCCAACGTACTGAAACATGTACATGGATTGTAAGATCATTCTTGATTATTTGAGATTTCTTGATTGGAAAATGATCATCATAAGATTCAAAAGAATGTTGCTCAAATGTGTAAGGAGATTTTATATTTACAATTTTCAAAGGAAAATAATAAAAAAATAATCTAGGATCTTCTCTAAAATACAATATAAATTGAAAAACCTTCTTGATGAGAAAACACATGATGTCTTAGATAACAATCCAAGTTAGAAACCTGATCTTCCCATATTGTTCTTTCAAGTTCATTCCTCTAGTGGAGTCTTGATTGTGAAATCGATTTGGAGTCTCCAGGTGGATGATTTTAACCTTTGTGTGTTTGATCACTATCCAGCTTCATAGATTAGATGAACCTGTAAAATAATTCTGAGGAAAATGTTAGTCGTCCCCAGATGAGTCGCCATAAATGTTATCACCGTGATAATTCTTTTGAAGTAAAAAGAAAGAAAAACCAAAGGTAACCACAAACCACTTTTTGAGATCAGGACCTAGCCTTCCTGATGCTCAGAGAGGGCTCTCTCTTTAAAATTTAACTTTGTTTTAGTTAAGATGTTTTTAGGCTAGTTATGATTGTTCAAGGGGTTTTTGATTTGAAAATTTGGTGGTGAGATCTGCTTAGAAAGATGGATAAAATGATGTCTTTTAGACCATTGGGCTATGGAGTCAAACAATAAGGAAGCAAAACTATATTAACTTACTAAAGGGAATGTTCCAAGGGCAAGATAGCAGAGTGTTTTTTCAAATCTTTGAGACAGAGGGGTGAAAGGCTTTCACTCGTAGTGAGAGAGTAGTTAAGGGTTCTCAGACCCAGATAAATAATGAGTAATGAAGGGATAATCAAGATCAAAGGGCAATTAAGAATCCTTTAACCTAGATATTCAAGAAATCAATCTAAACCAAAGAGCAATTAAGAATTATTTAATTTAGATATTAGCAAAAAACATTTAAATATATAACTGTTAAGACAGAGTGTAATTAAAAAAGTTATGAAGTATTATTCTAGTTATAACATTTAGATTGAGAAACACATTAAATATTATGAATAAATTTGAGAAAAATAACAATAACACATGAAAATACTTGTCTGAAATTCGCTCAACACATGAATCCTTGGAAATATCTGATCTTTATTTATCAATCCAACTTGCTGGCTCAGGAAATGATGCAATAAACTTCTCGGTCTTCTGATAAAAAATTCTGTAGAAATTTCTAATAGTATCCACCCAAAATACTTCAAATGAAGACGTATTTATACAAATTCTAAACTGAAATATCTTGAAAAAATATCAAGATTGGTTTTACAAATATCTCAAACTATTTTACATTAATAGAACTTAAATAAAGAACACCCAAAACTAATGAATCTATTTGGCACTATATTTATGTATTTATAGTGACAAAGAATAGAAATTTTAATTTGATAGCAAATCTTAGTTGATGATGAGGCTTCCAAGTCACTAACTACCTCCTTCCTTTGTGCATTCTGCCCCAGAAATTATGCAAAAATAGGGTCCAGCGATACCTTTTTATATCTCAATCCGAGATAGATATCTACAAAATTAAAGAGGTTATTGTATATAAGTATGTTATTGAGATAAACCTCTTTCAGTTTCAAAAATTTCAGCTCCATCGGTTCAAAATATTCTCTGCAAAAATATGTCAAAAACAGGACTTTGCAGAGTCCGAAAATAGGCTGTATAGATATGCATTTATATCATTTTTTGTAATACCTGTGTACAAAGTGAGATAGGTTTTTGTAGATTGGATGTTTAGGAACACAAACCTCCTCAAGTTTATCAAATGGCATCTTGGATTGGCCACAATAGTTTCAGAAAAAGTATGACTTAAACAGGAAATTTCTGGAAAATGTACCATTCCTGCTCTGATTTCATCTTTTAACCTTAATTTTCTTTTAACTGTTTTTACCTTTACTTTGGATAAACTTCATTTTTGATAGTGAAAGTGTCTTCATCTATGTCTAACCCTTACTTCCACCATGTTTACTTTTACTGTTTACCTTGATTGCTCTGTTTTTTCATCTATCTTCACTTTGACATGAATTTATTTTATATGTATGCTTTGTAACTATCTTCCATGCTATTTTTCTTCCCTCTGGTTGTGTTTATTCTCTTTGATTTTTCAATCTGATACACTTTTGCTAATACTCTTTCATCTAGCTGATTTATCTTTTTCCTTTTACTGTGATTTTTTGACTTTCATTGTAACCTTTTAACTTTTACTGTACATCTTCAAATGAGAGGGCCATTATGGTTTTTTCTCAAAATACCTAGCATTTGGGTGAAATAACTTCAAATTGGTGTTCTTAGCAACTGTAGAAATTTGAATGGGCTCCGGTATGGACTATAGAAATTCTGACTGTAGATCAACGTGATAATGCAATATAACTAAAGCAAAATACTTGAATCTACTTCTACAATCATTTAGAGGAAGCTTAAAAGATTTGAGCAAGATCAAGCGGAACACATATAACAGAGAAGAATCAATGCACATGAAACGCTAAAGAATACTCAGGGAGAAGCCTTAGCTAAAACCCCCACTATCTATATTATCATTACAAGTTGGAAATATCTCAGAATTATACACAAAGGCCTTCTCCTCTGCCCACCAATTCTCTTATTTCCTAGCGTAGTTTTTCCTGGGTGATCCTCCTATTATGAAGTGTAACACTGATCACTCACACTGATCTCACACCCTGTAAAATTGCACAATCCTCAAGGAATGAATTCCTTCTGCATGCATGAGTTTTGTTTATAGGAAAATACATGCAACTAATAGTACACTGTCCCTATCTTTAATCTCAACTAGGTATTTCTCATAATAGAAATGCATGAGTTACTGATGAGAGAATCTTCAGTTTTCTTGAGTACACTAGTTGGATGCATGCATGCATTAACTGACTGAAGTCACAATTAGTTCCTCAAATAGTTTGGAACTAATTTAACTGGACTTAACTCAGTTAACTGAGCTAACTAATTACAACTCAAATACAATTCAATCTTATCTCCTTAATTAAGGGATAATCTCCTTAATTTAAGGGATAACTATTGCATGACTTCAGAAAGGCTTCTAACTTGAATTTCTCCAACTAATTAACTCAAGATGAATTAATTAATTATTTTTAAAGTAGCTAGTGAGACTAAATTCAAATTTTAGTTCAAGGACAAATTAAAATTGGAATATTCTTGTTGCCACATTTCAACACTACCTCTCAACAAGAAATGGATTATCTGCCACCCTGATCCTATCTCTATGGAACTCGAATTTACACTTGGAAAATGCCTTTGTCAAAATGTCAGCATATTGCTCCCTTATCAAAATATACTATAGCAACATGATCCTCCTCACTACATAGTCTCTGAGATGATGATATCAGATGTCAATGTGCTTGAACCTATCACAAAATACTGGATTCTCAGAGAGTTTGATACAACTCTGATTATCACAATAGATCACAATTGGATCCATCCTCTGATCAAACAAATCGACTAAGATTTTCCGCATCCATATGGCCTCACATGTTGCTTGACTTGCAGCCATGTATTCAGCCTCTGCTGAGCTGAGTGCAACTGACCTATGTTTCCTACTGTACCAAGAAACTGTAGCTGACCCAAGGTTGAAAATCCCTCCTGATGTGCTCTTCCGATATGATGGACTCCCTACCCAATATGCATCAGTGAAGCCCTGTATCTTCACTCCCTCTGTCCATCTGTACCATAATCCATACTGAGATGTGCCTCTGAGGTATCTCAAAACATGCGTTGTTGCCTTCCAAAACATCTTGGTAGGCTGAACCATTTCTTGACTCAGCTAGTTCACCACATAGCACAAATCTAGTTGTGTGTTCACTAAGTACATCAGTGAACCCACAAGATGCCTATACACAATAGCCTCTGCTACTTCTCCTGAAGTAGCATCTTCCTTCCTCCAATTACCTGCTAGAGGAGTCTATGGCCTTGCACTTCTCCATGTGGAATCTCATAAGTATCTTGTTGGCATACTTGTCCTGAGACACAAACAACTCCCCATCCTCTTGCCACACTTCCATGCCAAGGAAGTAATGCATGAGACCCATTTCTTTCATCTCGAATTCTCTTGCAAGGTCCTCCTTGCAAGACATGATCAACTGATCATCACCTGTCAATATGAGATCATCAACATAAAGTACAATGATTAATGGCTTACCTTTCACCATGATGTGGTACAGGTTTGCATCTGCTTCACTCTTTGTGAAGCCTAACCTAGTGAAGTAGTTGTCTATCCTGGTGTACCAAGCACGAGGTGCTTGCTTCAGCCTATACAAATCTCTCTTGAGTCAGCACACATGCGACTCACGATCAAAGGTCTCAAAACCTTTTGACTGCTCTATGTACACCTCTTCCTCAATCTTGCCATTGAGGAATGCAGGCTTCACATCCATCTGATGGATCTTCCAAACCATCTGTGATGATAGTGCCAACATCGATCTAATAGATGAGTACCTTGAGACAGGAATAAAAGTCTCATCATAGTCTATCCCCTCGACCTGTGAAAAGCCACGAGAAAAAAATATTGCCTTATGCTTCTTCACACTACCATCAGCATCTTGCTTTGTTTTGTAAAGCCAACAGGAACTCACAATGACTTGTTCTCCGGTCTTGGAACCACATCCAAAACACTATTCCAAACTATGGAGTCATACTCCTCCACCATAGCATCAACCCAAATTGGCTGCTGCACTGCTTCCTCAAAGGAAGATGGTTCGATCTCAACACATTCCCCAACAAGGGCCATGTATCCAGTGTACCTCTCAGGTGGCATCCTCTGTCTGCGATGAGAAGATGGTGCTCCCACATTCTCTCTCACATCCTCCAAAAATATGTCAGCTTCTCTTGTGTGTTTCCATCCATCTCTGGAAGACTCTCCTTGAGTGGATGTCTCCACTCCTGGAACCTCTGCATGTGGCTACTCCGCATCAGTCTGAGGCGCCTCCTCCTTAGGAACCAACAGTTCCTCCACGCCCTGTAGTTGGAGCTCCCTCTCAAGGGAAACTCGCATGGCCTTCTACTCATCAAACTTGAGATTTGTGCGAACCACTGTCCTCCGACTGGTAGGAAAGTACACCTGATAGTTGTGGAGTGTATCAGTTTACCCACAAGTATCCCCATCTTTTTTGTCATTTCAAGCTTCTTCCATGCATCCTTTGTCACATGGAAATATACCGATGAGCCAAAGATCTTGAAGTGACCCACATCTGGTCTCTTATCGGAGAAAGCTTCCTATGGTGTCTTCATCCCAAGTATCCGATGTGGGCTTCTATTCTACAAATAGACTGCTGTGTTAAATGCCTCACCCCAAAAGTGAAGTGGTAGGCCTTGGTCATGCAACATCGCCCGTGCTGTCCCTACAACAGTTTTGTTCTTCCTCTTGGCTACCCCATTCTGCTATGGGTTATGAGGTGTCGTCAACTCTCATTTAATTCCTTCCGTTGAACAGAAGTCCTTAAACTCTTGAGAGACATATTCTCCACCATTGTCACTTCTCAAAGCCTTGATCTTCTTCCCTGACTCTTTCTCGACCAGATCTTTGAACTCACAAAACTTTTATAAGGTTTGGTACTTCTTCTGCATGAAATAAATCTAACATTTACATGAAAAATCATTACTAAAAATCACATAATACCTTTTTTTCGCTATGGATGCCGTCGAGAATGGTCCACACAAATCAGTATGAACTCACTCTAAGATAGCTTCGGCTCGACTATCTCAATCATGAAAGGAAGACTTTGTGTACTTTCCCAAGGTACAAACTTTGCATGTGTCAACTTTCTCAAGTTTACCTTTGGGAAGTCCTGTAGATATCTGCTGCATTATCTTCAAGGCTCCATGATGCAAATGGCCCAACTGCCTGTGCCATAACTCACAAATATTTTGGCTTTGCACCACTTCTGCTTTCATACTCAATGTTGCACAATCATCTACCTCTAGTTTATAGAGATTCTTCACACAAATCCCAATCCTCTTGGTCTGACCCGTGGCTATGTGTCTTAGGAATGCCTTTCCTTTACTGAAGACAACATCATAGCCTCTGTCCTCCAACATCGTGACCGATACCAAGTTCTTCTTCAATCTAGGCACATACTTCACATTTTTCAAGGTGAGAGGAGATCCATGCTCCCTCTGAAAAGAAACCATGCCCACTCCTGAAACACTGCACTTTCCGTCATCACCCATCTCTAGGCGCATCTTGAGGTCTTTCTCCTCCAAGGTACTGAATAAAATTTTATCACCGGTCATGTGGAATGAGGCTCCATTGTTAAGATACCAAACACAACCCACCATTGATGAAACCATGCATGTGATGATGGTAAAGTCCATTTTGAACTGAGAGGCTAATGCCTCACCTTCCGATCCTTTCGAGGATCCCTTCTTGGATTTCTTCAATGGGAAATTAGTTGCATAATGTCCCATCTCGTGAAAATTAAAGCATCTCACTTTAGACTTGTCAACCTTCTTCCCTCCTTGAGAGGAATTTGATTTGGAATGGGAAGCCTTCCCTTTCCCTTTCCTTGTCTTACTTGCTAAGGCCAGATTTTTTTCATCATCATTCTTGGATGAAGAACCATCTCGTATGCTCCTCCTTATCTCCTCCTGCACTAGATCCGACCACAGTCATTCCCAATCTGGAAGTTTCTCCCTTCCATTCATAAAGTCATGGTAGCTATTCCAGCTCTTTGGAAGGCCGAGGAGAGTGAGGCTCACCATATCATCATTGGCAGTAGTTATTCCCACACTTCTATGCTCATCTCTGTAGGTGGTGAGCTTGTTCAGATATGTGGAAATAGTATCACCCTTCTCCATCTTTATTCTTCGAAGCTTATCCTTGACTGCCAATTTCCTCTAGTCGCTACTGTTCTGGTAGAGGTCCTTCAAAGTCTTCCACATTGAAAATGGAGTATCCTTCCCATGGAGACTCGAGACAATATGGTCTCAAACTCCCTCTAGGATGATCTGTCTTGCCTTTGCCACACACTTCTTCCATTCAGCCAACTCTTGTGCATTAGTTGAAGCGGCTTTTGGATTTCTTGATCAATGAATTCCTTCAAGCCTTTGTCTTCTAATATAGCCTCCATGCGATCTTTCCATTCTATGTAATTCGAGCTACCATCCAAGTCATACTCGAGTCTGAAGCCATTGAATGCCATTGACCAACCTTGAAGTATGTTAAGAATTCGATATTGCACCTGCAACCTGAACTTCAAACTTCGAATTTTGTTCTCAGTATATTTTTCACAGCTCCAGTAACATTTTCTCCGATACCATGTAGAAATTTTGACTGTAGATCAACCTAATAATGCAATATAACTAAAGCAAAATACTCGAATCTATTTCTACAATAATTTAGCAAAAGGTTAAAATATTTGAGAAAGATCAAGCGGAACATGTTGGCATTATGGCTAAAGTGTTGTCCTTGATGGCAACCCATTCAGGTGATAGATCACAGTACTTCAAGTCAGCAGCAGAGATTGATGATCAGCTATCAAATATTGAAGAAAATAAGGGGTACGCAGGTACACCTTACATAAGGTGCGTACACGCAGGTCGGAGTTACATAGAGTGCGTACATACCCGCAGGTCAGCCATTCAGGAGGTGCGTACCCCCAGTGCACACATTTCAAGGCAAAGAAATTCACATGTGGGGTTTTCTTATGTTTTACTCTTGGTATTTAGCCGACGGTATTGGGTTATTATGGTGTCGGCTCGTGGTATTGATCCATGTTTTAAGGAAGAGCTTTCCTATATAAAGCAAAGGAGATCATTTGGCTTGAGCATGTTTTTGGTTGAATATCTTATGAGGGCTAGATCTGAAATATTATGATCTCTTGGGAGTATGTCTAGATCTAAATAAGGCGAATCTACTGATGGAATGAGATCTCTTTGGCGCATCTTCAGATCTGTAGATCTGACTGTCTGGGTTATTTCTGAAGTCTTGAAATCATCTATGCCCGAAGGTACGCAGGTACAGTGAAAGAAAAGTGTGTACGTACGCAGGAACGAAGCGTTTCAGGTGCGCCAGTACGCAAGCACAGAAGGGTTGCAGGTGCGGAGGTACGCAAGCACAGAAGGGTTGAAGGTGCGGAGGTACGCAGGCACAGAAGGGCTGCAGGTGCGTACATACGCAGGCACAGAAGGGTTGCAGGTGCGTACATACGCAGGCACAGAAGGGTTGCAGGTGCGGAGGTCCGCAGGCAGTTCAATGGACTCAGAGCGAGGTACGCAGGCGAACAGTTGAGCAGGGTGCGTACTGTAAGCAGGCGAGCAGTTGAGCAGGGTGCGTACTGTAAGCAGGCAAGTAGTTAAGCAGGGTGCTTACTGTAAGCAGGCAAGCAGTTGAGCAGGGTGCTTACGTAAGCAAGCGAGTAGTTGAGCAGGGTGCTTACTTCTCTTAAGATCATTGTTTATCATTGTTGTGTTCTGGGTTTGGTTCTATTATTGTTGATCTGGTTACTACAGTTGACTGGGTGATTTTCTTATACTTTATGATCATTTGATGCTTATGGATCCAGTTTGAAAATTTATGAAAAGTGGTCCTTGTAAGAAAAGAAGTAGGGGGTTGTAGCTCCCTTCCAGGAGAGACTGGAAAACAAGAGAGAGTTGTAGCTCTCTGCAGGTTGCAGCCTGCGTACTGGTAAAGGACTGCACCAGTACAAAACCATTGTAAAAGGAGTTTCTAATTTGAAAGAAGATAGAGACATATTGCAGCAGGTGGTTTTCACCCACATTGGGTTTCCACCTTACATCTTGTGTTCATTGGTGTGACTATCTGTTTTCTTTGTTCATGCTCATTATTTTATGGTACTGACATGCAAAACTAATTCAAAGAACAAATAAGGAAGATTTATTAAAAGTGTTAGATAATACTGATTCACCCCCCCTCTCAGTATTATTTCCAACAATTGGTATCAGAGCAGGTCCTTCAGAGAAGCTTGATCGCTTGAAGGTAGATCGTTCATCATGAGCAACTATGAGAGAGAAGCATCAATCAGGCCACCGGTTTTTGATGGGACAAACTTCAATTATTGGAAGGTAAGAGTTACTGCCTATCTTCAATCTCTTGGTACAGAAGTTTGGGACATCGTAGAGATAGGCTACGCTTTTCCTTCAGCTACTCCTACAGATGCAGCCGAGAAAAAGAAGTATGAAACAAATGCGAAAGCAGTCAGTACTCTATTAGGATGTATATCTCAATCAGAATTCATGAAGGTAATGCACTATAAATCCGCAAAAGAGATATGGGACAAAATTGTCACGAGCTATGAAGGAGATGAACAGGTAAAGCGTGCTAAACTTCAAACTCTCAGAATTCAGTATGAGACTCTCAAAATGTATAATGATGAAAGTGTGGCTAACTATTTTCTTCGGGTAGATGAGGTTGTTAATTGTATGAAAAATTTGGGTGAAGAAATAAAAGAGGCTATTGTGGTTGAAAAGGTTCTAAGATCATTGTCCCCCAAGTTTGAATCTAAAGTATCTGCAATAGAAGAAAAAGAAAATCTACGAATTCTTACTATGTCTCAGCTACATGGAATTCTAACTGCTTATGAAATGAGAAAGGGAGGTCCATCAGACAGAAGAGAAGCTGCTTTCAAGGCATCAGGCAAAGGAGATTATTATGAAGCAAGCCACGTCCCAGAAGAAGAGGAAGAAGAATCAAATTTTGTCAGAAATCTTCAAAGGGGTTCTGGAAGGTTCAGAGGTAAGTTACCTTTTAAATGCTTTGCTTGTGGAAGAGTAGGTCATTATGCTGCAAAATGTCCTTATAAGGATAAAGGAAAGGAACCTGCTAGATGGAACAAGAAACAGAACGCAAATAAGAAAAGCTACTACACTCATGAAGATAGTGATGGTCTATCAAACAGTGATGAAGATGAACAAGGTAATGAATATAAGTTGTTAATGGCATTTGAAGATGATGATTATATGGATGCTATAGATGTGGATAACCTTTATGATGAAATTACTAGACTCAAGAGATGTATAGAAGAAAAGAACATGATCATTGATACTCTACAATTTCAAATTGATGAAAAGGAAAAACATCTTGAAAAATTAGAAGGTGAAATTGTTGGTCTTAGAAAAGAGATTGAGAAAACAAAAGCTATTAATCTCAAGTTTGTCAAAGGATCTGAAACTTTGGATGAGATTATCAATGTGCAGCGGTCTCCACTAAACAAGACAGGTCTGGGCTATAATGGAGAAACTTCTCAAGCATCCACCTCAAAAAGTTATCTTGATGCAGCAAGAAGAAATGAGCAAAAGCACAATGAAGATCATCAGGTAAAGCAGGGACGAATTACAAACAGAAACAATCAGGGGCAATCCATCTTAAGGGTGAACAAAAGCTACAACCAGCCACAGGTAAAATCTTCTCAATTTGGTTCAAGAATAGATGACAATAGAAATTACAATCAATTGGCTGGTAGATTTGATAACCGCAGAAGTTTCTTCAATGGACAATGCTTTTCTTGCCATAACTTTGGTCACAAAGCAGCTCAATGTGTTGCATATAAAACGATCATGACTAGGGAAGCTCAAAAACAAAGAAGTATGACCGGGATTACAAAAAGGACCTATAACAACTTTTCGGTTCTTGAAAATGAAGTTGAATGTTCTATTTGCAATAACTTTGGTCATGAAGACTCTGAATGCAGGAGCAGGTTTCAGCAGAAAAAGGAACAAGCCTCAAGCACCAAAACATGGAGAATAAAGGAACCACAAACAGAAAGATGTGGGATAGCATTTTATGCAGAGGGACAGGAAAATCTATGGTACATTGACAGTGGATGTTCGAAGCATATGACAGGTGATAAAGAAAAACTTGAGTCATTTTCTGCTCTAGAAAAAGGAAAGAAAGTCTCTTTTGGAAATGATACTCCTGCGACTATAAAAGGAAAAGGCATTGCTCAGTTAAAAGAAAAGGTCAAGGCTGGAAATGTTTTGTATGTTGATGGATTGAAGCATAATCTTCTAAGTGTCAGCCAGATGTGTGATCAAAGAACCGAGTTTATATTCAAATCAAATGGATGTCTTGTTCGTGATCTTGATACAGGTAAAACAGTGATCAAAGGCAAAAGAACTCCAAATAATCTGTACATATTTGAAGAAGGACAACAACAATGCTATCTGAGCAAGGATGATGAGCACTGGTTATGGCATCAGAGGTTGGGACATCTAAGCTTTTCACAAATAAGGAAAGCATGCAAATATCAGGCAGTTCACGATCTTCCAGATATCAAAATTCCTGACAACACCATATGCAAATCATGTCAGTTTGGAAAACAAACCAGAACTAACTTTCCAGAGAAAGAAGGATCAGCTAGCATGCCTCTTGAGCTAGTACATACAGATACATGCGGTCCTTTCAGGAAAAGAACACCTCGAGGAGAAGAATACTTGATATTATTCATTGACGATTTCTCCAGGTTTGTCTGGTTAGGACTTATGAAGCACAAAGATGAAGCATTCGAAAAATTCAAATCCTTCAAAGCCTTGGTTGAAAATGAATCAGGTCACAAAATTAAGTGCCTCAGATCCGACAGAGGTGGGGAATTTACTTCAAATGAATTTTTCGATTTCTATGAAGAACATGGGATAAGAAGAGAATTCTCTACAGCAAGAACTCCTCAGCAAAATGGAGTTGTGGAAAGAATGAACAGAACAGTCCAACAAATGGCTCGTGCTATGCTTGATGAGTCAGGAACTCCCGCAACTTTCTGGGGTGAAGCTGCACATGCTGCGGTTGTTATTCTCAACAAAACAAATGTCCGAGTGAACAACACTCAAACTCCTCATGAGCTCTGGAGTGGTAGGACTCCTTCAGTAAAGCACTTCAAAATCTTTGGGACAAATGCTATATCAAGAATACTGATGAGCAGCTTGGCAAACTTGAACCTAGAGCAGATGAAGGCATTCTTCTTGGTTACTCTCCACATAGCAAAGCATACAAATGCTACAATAAAAGACTTGGCAGAATTGTTGACAGCATTGATGTAGTGGTTGATGAGAAGGGATACATTCCTAGGCAAGTACATCATGAAGACATCGAAGAAGATGAAGGCTACCCGCAACGACAGAATGATGAAGAAGAAGAAACTCAAGAAGAACCAGAGGAGCAAACAAGAATAGAAGAAAAGACTCCATCCAGATATGTCCAGAAGAATCATCCAGAATCTCAGATTATGGGGCAGAAAGAAGCAGGTGTACAAACAAGAAGAACAGTTGCAGAAGCTTCAAGCTATTTGGCATTACTCTCCTCTACTGAACCACAAAATGTGAAAGAGGCATGCAAAGATGAATTTGGGTGAAGGCAATGGATGAAGAACTTGAGCAGATCGAAAAGAACAACACTTGGGAGCTGGTTCCTAGAGCAAAGGATAAGAATGTTATCGGAACAAAATGGGTCTTCAAAAATAAATTGAATGAAAATGGGGAAGTAATTAGAAACAAAGCCAGACTTGTTTGTAAAGGGTATGCGCAGCAAGAAGGAATAGACTTTGAAGAAACCTTTGCTCCTGTTGCAAGACTTGAGGCCATCCGAATGTTCCTTGCTCTCTCAAGTTTTCAAAACTTCAAAGTATTTCAAATGGACGTGAAATCAGCCTTTCTGAATGGAGACTTGGAAGAAGAAGTTTACATTGAACAGCCAGATGGGTTCATTCTTGGAAATGATCCAAATCTTGTATGCAGATTGAAAAAGGCTCTCTATGGTCTCAAACAAGCTCCAAGGGCTTGGTACTACCGCTTGGACAAATATCTTCATCAACAAGGCTTTTCAAAAGGATCAACAGATAGCAATCTTTATATAAAAGTTGAAAATGACAAATTGCTAATACTTGTTGTGTATGTAGATGACATTATTTTTGGCAGCAATGAAGAAGCTATGAGTCAAAGCTTTGCCTTGGTCATGCAGAAAGAATTTGAAATGTCCTTGCTAGGAGAACTGACATATTTCCTTGGTTTGCAAATCCAACAAAAAGAAGGAGGAATCTTTTTATCTCAAACCAAGTATCTCAAACAGATTTTGAAGAAATATGGCATGGAAGATGAAAAACCAGTATGTACACCCATGGTCACAGGATGTAGCCTCAGTGCAAATGATGAATCTGCAGCAGTACATCAACCAACCTACAGATCTATGATTGGAAGTTTACTTTATTTGACAGGTACCCGACCGGACATCATGCATGCAGTTGGAATAGTTGGGAGATTTCAGGCAAATCCGAAGGAGACTCATCTTCAGGCAGTGAAGAGAATTTTCAAATATCTTCAAGGGACTCAAAATTATGGCTTATGGTATCCTAGAGATACAGATCTTACACTTCATGCTTATACAGATGCAGATTGGGCCGGAAGCGTGGATGACAGGAAAAGCACAAGTGGTGGTGCGTTCTTCATGGGTTCCAGACTGGTATCTTGGTTCAGCAAGAAACAGAGTTCGATTGCCTTGTCTACAGCTGAAGCGGAATATGTTGCTGCTGCATCTTGTTGCACCCAACTCCTTTGGATGATGCAGACTTTGCAGGATTTTCAAATCACTTGTACGCCACCTATCCCCATCTTATGTGATAACACAAGTGCAATCAGCATCTCAAAGAATCCTGTTATGCATTCAAAAACCAAGCACATACCAATCAAGTATCATTTTCTCTGGGAACAAGTGCTTGAACAGAAGGTCAAGTTGGAGTATGTTCCTTCTAAGGAACAAGTTGCTGATATTCTCACCAAACCATTGCCCAGGGACACTTTTGAATACCTCAGGCAAAAGCTGGGGGTTGTTGATGCATCATCTTATTGCTGAACCTCTTTTGATTGATGGTACAGGTTCAGGGGGAGCATATAATGCATTGTTGGCATTATGGAGGATATGCAGAAGGAGATCTTGGAAGTAGCTGCAATATCTCTCTATCTCTTTCATGGTGGATTATGGTTCTTCGTTGCAGATCTGGTTCATATTCAGGGGGAGCATGTTCTTAGGGGGAGCATAACCCTTTGCCCTTGATGTCAAAGGGGGAGAATGGAGCTGAAGTTTTGAGGTTGCCATCAAGTCCAAAGGGGGAGATTGTTGGCATTATGGCTAAAGTGTTGTCCTTGATGGCAACCCATTCAGGTGATAGATCACAGTACTTCAAGTCAGCAGCAGAGATTGATGATCAGCTATCAAATATTGAAGAAAATAAGGGGTACGTAGGTACACCTTACATAAGGTGCGTACACGCAGGTCGGAGTTACATAGAGTGCGTACATACCCACAGGTCAGCCATTGAGGAGGTGCGTACCCCCAGTGCACACATTTCAAGGCAAAGAAATTCACATGTGAGGTTTTCTTATGTTTTACTCTTGGTATTTAGCCGACGGTATTGGGTTATTATGGTGTCGGCTCGTGGTATTGATCCATGTTTTAAGGAAGAGCTTTCCTATATAAAGCAAAGGAGATCATTGGGCTTGAGCATGTTTTTGGTTGAATATCTTATGAGGGCTAGATCTGAAATATTATGATCTCTTGGGAGTATGTCTAGATCTAAATAAGGCGAATCTACTGATGGATTGAGATCTCTTCAGCGCATGTTCAGATCTGTAGATCTGACTGTCTGGGTTATTTCTGAAGTCTTGAAATCATCTATGCCCGAAGGTACGCAGGTACAGTGAAGGAAAAGTGCGTACGTACGCAAGAACGAAGCGTTTCAGGTGCGCCGGTACGTAGGCACAGAAGGGTTGCAGGTGCAGAGGTACGCAGGCACAGAAGGGTTGAAGGTGCGGAGGTACGCAGGCACAGAAGGGCTGCAGGTGCGTACATACGCAGGCACAGAAGGGTTGCAGGTGCGTACATACGCAGGCACAGAAGGGTTGCAGGTGCGGAGGTCCGCAGGCAGTTCAATGGACTCAGAGCGAGGTACGCAGGCGAACAGTTGAGCAGGGTGCGTACTGTAAGCAGGCGAGTAGTTGAGCAGGGTGCGTACTGTAAGCAGGCAAGCAGTTAAGCATGGTGCTTACTGTAAGCAGGCAAGCAGTTGAGCAGGGTGCTTACGTAAGCAAGCGAGTAGTTGAGCAGGGTGCTTACTTCTCTTAAGATCTTTGTTTATCATTGATGTGTTCTGGGTTTGGTTCTATTATTGTTGATCTGGTTACTACAGTTGACTGGGTGATTTTCTTATACTTTATGATCATTTGATGCTTATGGATCCAGTTTGAAAATTTATGAAAAGTGGTCCTTGTAAGAAAAGAAGTAGGGGGTTGTAGCTCCCTTCCAGGAGAGACTGGAAAACGAGAGAGAGTTGTAGCTCTCTGCAAGTTGCAGCTTGCGTACTGGTAAAGGACTGCACCAGTACAAAACCATTGTAAAAGGAGTTTCTAATTTGAAAGAAGATAGAGACATATTGCAGCAGGTGGTTTTCACCCACATTGGGTTTCCACCTTACATCTTGTGTTCTTTGGTGTGACTATCTGTTTTCTTTGTTCATGCTCATTATTTTATGGTACTGACATGCAAAACTAATTCAAAGAACAAATAAGGAGATTTATTAAAAGTGTTAGATAATACTGATTCACCCCCCCTCTCAGTATTATTTCCAACAGAACACATATAACAGAGAAGAATCAATGCACATGAAACACAGAAGAATACTCAGGGGAAAGCCTCAGCTCAAAACCCCACTATCTGTATGATCATTACAAGTTGGAAATATCTAGAATTATACACAAAGGCATTCTCCTCTTCCCACCAATTCTCCTATTTCCTAATGCATTTTTTCCTGGGTGATCCTCCTGTTGCGAAGTGTAACACTGATCACTCACACTAATCTCACACCCTGTAAAACTGCGCAATCCTCAAGGAATGAATTCCTTCTGCATGCACAAGTTTTGTTTATAGGAAAACACATGCAACTGATAGTACATTGTCCCTGTCTTTAATCTCAACTGGGCCTTTATCAGAATAGACATGCATGAATTATTGATAAGAGAATCTTCAGTTATCTGGAGTACACTAGTTTGTTGCATGCATGCATTAACTGACTGAAGTCACAATTAGTTCCTCAAACAATTTGGAACTAATTTAACTGGACTTAACTCAGTTAACTGAGCTAACTAATTACAACTCAAATACAACTCAATCTTATCTCCTTAATTTAAGAGATAACTATTGCATGACTTCAGAAAGACTTCTAACTTGAATTTCTCCAACTAATTAACTCAAGATGAATTAATTAATTATTTTTCAAGCAGCTAGTGAGACTAAATTCGAATTTTAATTCAAGGACAAATTAAAATTGGAATATTCTTGTTGCACATTTCAACACGGACTGAGAGCTTGATTGGGGTCTCTACAACTTATTCAGGAGTGAAATTGAGGTCAATTAGCGATTTCAGCGTTTGAAGGTGTCGCAATAGCTTGCAGAGGTTTTACAAAGAAATTGATTGGAAAAGGCCAAATAGGATTTCTTGGCATTTTTATTGAACAACAATCATTTTTTGGCGAGTGAATTACAAATGAATAGTGGGTGGTTTTTTGGGTTGGGCGGGGAGGTGGTTTCCCAAGCCATCACACCACTTTATTGAGGAGGCGGTATTTTGGTGAGGTCACCCGATCTACCTTAACAATTGACATGTAGCAGACGGGGGTCCAGGCAATACCACTTTATTGGGCAGGTAAAGGTTGGATATCGGGTGAACCCGATATGGCTGTGAACAATTGGATTTGGGTGCTGACAATCAGATGGCAGTTGAGCGACAGATTAGCACGGATGAAATGGGCAAAGTTTTTTTTTTGCGGGGGGCATGGGGGGCGCGGCGGAGCTTTAATTAATGATGGCTTGTGATTACTTTGGTGTTAAACACAGGACTAAATGATGGGACAGGGTTAATGGAGGGATTATCTTAACTTTACGGAGAATTGGTGAGTTAAGAGGGTTTTGTTGGGGGGATAGGGTAAAAATATAGTTTATAATTAAACTAAGGGCAGGGGTAATATATACGGGGATTTATTTATATACGAGGAAAAAGGGTATATCGGGAGCTATATTTTTAAGTTATAAATTAATATGAACTGAAATAAATGGAATGAAAATAATACTAAGTATAATGTAATATTTGATCTTTTCCTTTACATACACTTATACTTAGGATAAAACCTTTTTGTGGGTATTTTGAGTGAAATGGAATTTAACATGGGGTTTTTTACTTTTCATAGGAAAATGGAGTTTAACCTTAGGAAAAGGGGTTTTATTAGGGTAATGAAGGGAAATGACTTTTATGAAGGGAATTCTAACACTTGATGTCCATAAGTCATTAAGCCGAGGGTCCGGTCCCACCAAAAGTCAAAGAAATGCTCTGAGCCTTTATGACTTGAAGGATTTTTAGTACTAGAACATACTTGTGGATGGGGAAATTAGTAAGTATAGGGATGAAATGAATGAGGGGAAGTCAATTAAATCAACTTGTAAACCTCTATTTTTTCTTTCTTAATTGCTCATGCACATTGAAACATATGATTAAGCATGATAAATGTGCTTTTGTCCAATGAAATTTATACTTCAGCAACCTTTCTTCTACTTACCCATTACTTACCCTAACATTTTTTCTTCATTTTGGTGGGTGCACTTAAGCTAGAAAACCCTTTTGTTTCCTTTTCTTTTATAAAACAAACTATCTACTTCTAACCTTATATCTTCCAAGGGCTCAGATTAAGCTGATGAGCCCCTTTTATTTTCTCTACCTATCTAATGATTTGCCAATATTAAGTTGTTTGGTCAGATTTTATTCTCTAACTATAAACATAAAATTCAAAGCATGGAATAGTCAAGATTAAGTAGTTTGACTACCATGGGTTGTGGCATCTATGACAAGCTGCACACAACCATTATTTGCAGAAAAAGTAAAATAGTAGTGGCATTTGAATTTGCACACTTTCATGATCTTTTTTGATCTGTTTTTGTGGGGTTCATATTTTTCACATTTTTTATGTTTGTTTCTTTTTTTCCTTTGATTGTTCATTTAGGACATACCCTGTTTACATTTTTTAATTTGGGAATACATTTGTAGAAAGCAAAGGTATGTACAATATTACAATACTGACCATAGTCAATTCAAAATCATGAATCCTATTATTATAGGACCCTAACACCAGGAAACAACTGCGGACCCAACACTAGAAATTCCGCTTGATGTACTCTTTCGAGCAAATGGAATCCCTGACCAATCTACATCTGTGAAGCCACATAACTTCACTCCTTTTTTCTGCCTGTACGATATTCCAAACTGGGTAGTGCCTCTGAGGTGCCGTAAAACATGCTTAGTTACCTTCCAAAATAATTTGGTTGGCCTAACCATAAATTGGCTCAATTGGTTGAATGCATAGCACATATGTGGTCATGTGTTCACAAGATACATCAGTGAACCCACTAACTACCAATAAATGGTAGCATTCACTTATTCACCTAAAGTGGCACCCTCCTTCCTCCAGTTGGTCGATAGCGGTGTCTCCATGTGTTTACAAATCTCCATGCGGAATCTCTGTAGCATCTCATTTGCATACTTGCCTTGAGATACAAATAGTTCCCCATCTCCTTTCCATACTTCCAACTCAAGGAAGTAGTGAATGAGACCCATGATGTCCTTCATTTCAAATTCCCTTGCAATGTCCTCCTTTCAAGATATGATCAACTCCTCATCACTGTTGAAAATAATACTGAGAGGGGGGGTGAATCAGTATTATCTAGTTCTTTTTAATAAATCTTCCTTATTTATACTTTGAATTATTCTTGTATGTCAGTACCATAAAACAATGAGCATGAACAAGAAAAATAGATAGTCACACCAAAGAACACCGGATGTAAGGTGGAAACCCAATGTGGGTGAAAACCACCTGCTGCAATATGTCTCTATCTTCTTCAATTAGAAACTCCTTTTACAATGATTTTGTACTAGTGCAGTCCTTTACCAGTACGCAGGCTGCAACCTACAGAGAGCTACAACTCTCTCTCATTTTCCAGTCTCTCCTGGAAGGGAGCTACAACCCCCTACTTCTTTTCTTTCAAGGACTACTTTTCATAAATTTTCAAACTGGATCCATGAACATCAAATGATCATCAAGTACAAGTTAATCACCCAGTCAACTGCAGTAACCAGATCAATAGTAACAGTAAACTAAACCCAGAACACCTTATCAACAGAGAAAAGTCAGTCAAATAAATGCCTTAAGACAGATACGCAATTTTTCTTTATCTGGCATGCGTTGCTATGCACTTCACCTTATGCACCTCTGCGTATCCTCGCAGAGAGCCGTGAGTTGCACTGCGTATCCACGCACTGTTCCTTTAAATGCACCGCATACCTTCACTGTGCCCACGCACCCACTACTTCTATCGCGCCGCGTACTTCTACTGTGGCCACGCACTCTCAGATTCTACCGCGCCGCGTATCTACACACCTGCGGCTTCTGTAGCGCCGCGTACTTTCACTGTGCCTCTGCACCTGAACCTCTGTCACGCTGCTTACCCATGCACTGCGCCTCCTTCTGCTCTGCGTACCCACGCAATGCGCCTTCTTCTGCTCGGCGTACCCACGCACTGCGCCTTCTTCTGTTGTGCGTACCCATGCACTTGCATTGTTAATCACCTGCGTACCTCTGATTAGGGCCGAATTGGCAGTCCCCCAGTGTGCCACAGATAGTCAGATGCCTAGATCTGATCATGTGCCCGAGAGATCACACTTCATAGATTCACTTTCAACTTTACTTTTATATAGATCAAGCTTTTAAACCGATAACCCAATATTTCAGATCTTAAGATATTCAATTTGCAAAAGATGCCTTAGCCAAGTGATCTCCTTCCCTATTTATAGTCAAGCCCTTATTCACACCATGGGACAAAACCATCAATAACCAATACAAGGGATCCAAACCGGGGCAAAATTAGATCCTATACCATGGGCCAAAACCATAGAATCAAGAATGGCGGGCTCAATACCACGGGCCAAACATAAGAAACCCCACGTGAGCGCGCTTCTTTGCCTTGAAGTGAGTGAATTGGGGGTACGCACCTCATGAACGGGTAACCTGCGGGTATGAGCGCACTTCCTGGCTGGCGTACCTGCGGGTGCGCACCTTTTGAACCATTCACCTGCGTACCTCTTAATTTCCAACATTTTGAGAGCCTGATCAGAGCATTGCCACTTGAGGGTGTTGCCATCAAGTACAACATCTGTAACATAGAGCCATACCAGAATCATAATGCCAACAATCTCCCCCTTTGGACTTGATGGCAACCTCAAGATCCTCAACGTCATTCTCCCCCTTTGACATCAAGGGCAAAGGGTTAGGCTCCCCATAAGAACATGCTCCCCCTGACTATAAACCAGATCTGCAAAGAAGAACCATAATCCACCAAACACCATAAATGACCATGAAAGAGATAGAGACATATTGCAGCAATACTCAGACAAGCATCCATGATATCCTTCTGTACGTCCTCCATAATGCCAACAATGCATTATATGCTCCCCCTGAACCTGTGCCATTTGATCTCCGACCAATCCGCAACCCAGCACATGTACGCATATGCCCCAGATGAGCCTTGCGTACAACCAACCATCAGAAGAGATTCAACAACAGGATGATGCATCAACAACCCCCAGCTTTTGCCTGAGGTATTCAAAATTCTCCCTGGGCAATGGTTTGGTGAGTATATCAGCAACTTGTTCCTTAGAAGGAACATACTCCAACTTGACCTTTTGTTCAAGCACTTGTTCCTGGAGAAAGTGATACTTGATTGGTATGTGCTTGGTCTTTGAATGCATGACTGGGTTCTTTGAAATGCTGATTGCACTTGTATTATCACATAAGATGGAGATGGGTGGTATACAAGTGATTTGAAAATCCTGCAAGGTCTGCATCATCAAAAGGAATTGAGTGCAGCAAGATGCAACGGCAACATATTCCGCTTCAACTGTAGACAAGGCAATCGAACTCTGTTTCTTGCTGAACCAAGATACTAATCGGGAACCCATAAATAATGCACCACCACTTGTGCTCTTCCTGTCATCCATGCTTCCGACCCAATCTGCATCTGTATAAGCATGAAGTGTGAGATCTGTATCTCTAGGATACCATAAGGCATAGTTTTGAGTTCCTTGAAGATATTTGAAGATTCTCTTTACTGCCTGAAGATGAGTTTCCTTTGGATTTGCCTGAAATCTTCCAACTATTCCTACTGCATGCATTATGTCTGGTCGGGTACCTGTCAAATAAAGTAGACTTCCAATCATAGATCTGTAGTTTGGTTGATGCACTGCTGTTGATTCATCATTTGTACTGAGGTTACATCCTGTGACCATGGGTGTACATACTAGTTTTGCATCTTCCATGCCATATTTCTTCAAAATATGCTTGAGATACTTGGTTTGAGACAAAAAGATCCCTCCTTATTTTTGTTGGATTTGGAAACCAAGAAAATATGTCAGTTCTCCCAGCAAGGACATTTTGAATTCTTTCTGCATTACCAAGGCAAAGCTTTGACTCATAGCTTCTTCATTGCTGCCAAAGATAATGTCATCTACATACACAACAAGTATTAGCAATTTGTCATTTTCAACTTTTATATAAAGATTGCTATCTGCTGATCCTTTTGAAAAACCTTGTTGATGAAGATATTTGTCCAAACGATAGTACCAAGCCTTTGGAGCTTGTTTGAGACCATAGAGAGCCTTTTTTAATCTGCATACAAGATTTGGATCATTTCCAAGAATGAAACCATCTGGCTGCTCAATGTATACTTCTTCTTCCAAGTCTCCATTCAGAAAGGCTGATTTCACGTCCATTTGAAATACTTTGAAGTTTTGAAAGCTTGAGAGAGCAAGGAACATTCAGATGGCCCCAAGTCTTGCAACAGGAGCAAAAGTTTCTTCAAAATCTATTCCTTCTTGCTACGCATACCCTTTACAAACAAGTCTGGCCTTGTTTCTAATTACTTCTCCATTTTCATTCAATTTATTTTTGAAGACCCATTTTGTCCCTATAACATTCTTATCCTTTGGTCTAGGAACCAACTCCCAAGTGTTGTTCTTTTCGATCTGCTCAAGTTCTTCATCCATTGCTTTGACCCAACATTCATCTTTGCATGCCTCTTTCACATTTTGTGGTTCAGTGGAAGAGAGTAATGCCAAATAGCTTGAAGCTTCTGCAATTGTTCTTCTTATTTGTACACCTGCTTCTTTCTGCCCCAAAATCTGAGATTCTGGATGATTCTTCTGAACATATCTAGATGGAGTCTTCTCTTCTATCCTTATCTGCTCCTCTGGTTCTTCTTGAGGTTCTTCTTCTTCATCATTCTATCTTTGAGGGTAGTCTTCATCTTCTTCGATATCTTCATGATTTACTTGCCTAGGAATGTATCCCTTCTCATCAACCACTACATCAATGCTGTCAACAATTCTTCCAAGTCTTTTATTGTAGCACTTGTATGCTTTGCTGTGTGGAGAATAACCAAGAAGAATGCCTTCATCTGCTCTAGGTTCAAGTTTGCCAAGTTGCTCATCAGTATTCTTAATATAGCATTTGCTCCCAAAGATTTTGAAGTGCTTTACCGAAGGAGTCTCACCATACCAGAGCTCATGAGGGGTTTGAGTGCTGTTCACCCGGACATTTGTTTTGTTGAGAATAACAACCGCAACATATGCAACTTCACCCCAGAAAGTTGCGGGAGTTCCAGACTCATCAAGCATAGCACGAGCCATTCTTTGGACTGTTTTGTTCATTCTTTCCTCCACTCCATTTTGCTGAGGAGTTCTAGCTGTAGAGAATTCTCTTCTTATCCCATGTTCTTCACAGAAATCAAAAAATTCATTTGAGGTAAACTCCCGACCTCTGTCGGATCTGAGGCACTTAATTTTGTATCCTGATTCATTTTCAACCAAGGCTTTAAAGGATTTGAATTTTTCGAATGCTTCATCTTTGTGCTTCATAAGTCCTAACCAGACAAACTTGGAGAAATCGTCAATGAATAATATCAAGTATTCTTCTCCTCGAGGTGTCCTTTTCCTGAATGGTCCACATACATCTGTATGTACAAGCTCAAGAGGCATGCTAGCTGATCCTTCCTTCTCTGGAAAGTTAGTTCTGGTTTGCTTTCCAAACTGACATGATTTGCATATGGTGTTGTCTGGAATTTTGATATCTGGAAGACCGCGAACTGCCTGATATTTGCATGCTTTCCTTATTTGTGAAAAGCTTAGATGCCCCAACCTCTGGTGCCATAACCAGTGTTCATCATCCTTGCTTAGATAGCATTGTTGTTGTCCTTCTTCAAATATGTATAGATTATTTGGAGTTCTTTCACCTTTGATCACCGTTTTACCTGTATCAAGATCACGAACAAGACATCCATTTGATATAAATATCACCTCGGTTCCTTGATCACACATTTGGCTGACACTCAGAAGATTATGCTTCAATCCATCAAAATACAAAACATTTCCATCTTTGACCTTTTCTTTTAACTGAGCAGTGCCTTTTCCTTTTATAGCTGCAGGAGTATCATTTCCAAAAGAAACTTTTTTTCCCTTTTCTAAAGCAAAATATGATTCAAGTTTTTCTTTATCACCTGTCATATGCTTCAAACATCCACTGTTAATGTACCATAGATTTTCCTGTCCCTCTGCATAAAATGCTATCCCACATCTTTCTGTTTGTGGTTCCTTTATTCTCCATGTTTTGGTGCTTGAGGCTTGTTCCTTTGTCTGCTGAAACCTGCTCCTGCATTCAGAATCTTCATGACCAAAGTTATTGCAAATATAACATTCAACTTCATTTTCAAGAGCCGAAAAGTTGTTATAGGTCCTTTTTGTAATCCCGGACATACTTCTTTGTTTTTGAGCTTCTCTAGTCATGATTGTTTTATATGCAACACATTGAGCTTCTTTGTGACCAAAGTTATGGCAAGAGAAGCATTGTCCATTGAAGAAACTTTTGCGGTTATTAAATCTTCCGGCCAAATGATTGTAATTTCTATTGTCATCCATTCTTGAAGCAAATTGAGAGGATTTTACCTATGGCTGGTTGTAGCTTTTGTTCATCCTTAGGACGAATTGCCCCTGGTTTACGTGATAGTCTTTGTTTGATGTAATTCGTCCCTGCTTTACCTGGTGATCTTCATTGTGCTTTTGCTCATTCCTTCTTGCTGCATCAAGATAACTCTTTGAGGTGGATGGTTGAGAAGTTTCTCCATTATAGCCCAGACCTATCTTGTTTAGAGGAGAACGATGTACATTGATGATATCATCCAGAGTTTCAGATCCTTTGACAAACTTAATATTAATAGCCTTTGTTTTCTCAATCTCTTTTCTAAGACCAACAATTTCACCTTCTAACTTTTCAAGATATTTTTCTTTTTCATCAATTTGAGATTGTAGGGTATCAATGATCATATTCTTTTCTTCTATACATGTCTTGAGTCTAGAAATTTCTTCATAAAAGCTATCCACATCTATAGCATCCATGTAATCATCATCTTCAAATGCCATTAAAAGTTTATAGTCATTACCTTGTTCATCTTCATCACTATTTGATAGACCATCACTATCTTCATGAGTGTAGTAGCTTTTCTTATTTGCATTCTGTTTCTTGTTCCATCTAGCAGGTTCCTTTCCTTTCTCAATCTTATCCTTATGCGGACATTTCGCAGCATAATGACCTACTCTTCCACAAGCAAAACATTTAAAAGGTAACTTACCTCTGAACCTTCCAGTACCCTGTTGAAGATTTCTGACAAAATTTGATTCTTCTTCTTCTTCTGGCACGTGACTTGCTTCATAGTAGTCTCCTTTGCCTGAAGCCTTGAAAGCAGCTTCTCTCCTGTCTGATGGACCTCCCTTTCTCATTTCATAAGCAGTTAGAATTCCGTGTAGCTGAGACATAGTAAGAGTTCGTAGATTTTCCTTTTCTTCTATTGCAGACACTTTAGATTCAAAATTGGGGGACAATGATCTTAAAACTTTTTCAACCACAATAGCCTCTTTTATTTCTTCACCCAAGTTTTTCATGCAATTAACAATCTCGTCTACCCGAAGAAAATAGTTAGCCACACTTTCATCATTATACATTCTGAGATTCTCATACTGAATCCTAAGGGTTTGAAGTTTAGCACGCTTTACCTGTTCATCTCCTTCGTAGCTCAAGACAATCTTGTCCCATATTTCCTTTGCGGATTTATATTGCATAACCTTTACGAATTCTGTTTGAGATAAGCATCCCAGCAGAGTATTGACTGCTTTAGCATTTGTTTCATATTTCTTCTTCTCAGCCGAATCTGTAGGAGTAGCTGAAGGAAAAGTGTAGCCTGTATCTATGATATCCCAAACTTCTGTACCAAGATATTGAAGATAGGCAGTAACTCTTACCTTCCAATAATTGAAGTTTGTCCCATCAAAAATTGGTGGCCTGATTGATGCTTCCCTCTCATAATTGCTCATGATGAATGATTTTCCTTCAAGCGATCAAGCTTCTCTGAAGGACCTGCTCTGATACCAATTGTTGGAAATAATACTGAGAGGGGGGGTGAATCAGTATTATCTAGTTCTTTTTAATAAATCTTCCTTATTTATACTTTGAATTATTCTTGTATGTCAGTACCATAAAACAATGAGCATGAACAAGAAAAATAGATAGTCACACCAAAGAACACCAGATGTAAGGTGGAAACCCAATGTGGGTGAAAACCACCTGCTACAATATGTCTTTATCTTCTTTCAATTAGAAACTCCTTTTACAATGATTTTGTACTGGTGCAGTCCTTTACCAGTATGCAAGCTGCAACCTGCAGAGAGCTACAACTCTCTCTCGTTTTCCAGTCTCTCCTGGAAGGGAGCTACAACCCCCTACTTATTTTCTTTCAAGGACTACTTTTCACAAATTTTCAAACTGGATCCATGAACATCAAATGATCATCAAGTACAAGTAAATCACCCAGTCAATTGCAGTAACCAGATCAATAGTAACAGTAAACTAAACCCAGAACACCTTATCAACAGAGAAAAGTCAGTCAAATAAATGCCTTAAGATAGATACGCAATTTTTCTTTATCTGTCATGCGTTGCTATGCACTTCACCTTCTGCACCTCTGCGTATCCTCGCAGAGAGCCTTGAGCTGCACTGCGTATCCACGCATTGTTCCTTTAAACGTGCCACGTACCTTCAGTGTGCCCACGCACCCACTGCTTCTATCGCGCTGCGTACTTCTACTGTGGCCACGCACTCTCAGATGCTATCGCGCCGCGTATCTACGCACCTGCGACTTCTGTAGCACCGCGTACTTTCATTGTGCCTCCGCACCTGAACCTCTGTCGCGCTGCGTACCCACGCACTGTGCCTTCTTCTGCTCTGTGTACCCATGCACTGCGCCTTCTTCTGCTCGGCGTACCCACGCACTGCGCCTTCTTCTGCTGTGCGTACCCACGCACTTGCACTGTTAATCACCTACTACCTCTGATTAGGGCCGAATTGGCAATCCCCTAGTGTGCCACAGATAGTCAGATGCCCAGATCTGATCATGCGCCCGAGAGATCACACTTCATAGATTCACTTTCAACTTTACTTTTATATAGATCAAGCTTTTAAACCGATAACCCAATATTTCAGATCTTAAGATATTCAATTTGCAAAAGATGCCTTAGCCAAGTGATCTCCTTCCCTATTTATAGTCAAGCCCTTATTCACACCATGGGACAAAACCATCAATAACCAATACAAGGGATCCAAATCGGGGCAAAATTAGATCCTATACCACGGGCCAAAACCATAGAATCAAGAATGGCGAGCTAAATACCACGGGCCAAACATAAGAAACCCCACGTGAGCGCGCTTCTCTGCCTTGAAGTGAGTGAACTGGGGGTACGCACCTCATGAACGGGTAACCTGCGGGTATGAGCGCACTTCCTGGCCGGTGTACCTGCGGGTACGCACCTTTTGAACCGTTCACCTGCGTACCTCTTAATTTCCAACATTTTCAGAGCCTGATCAGAGCATTGCCACTTGAGGTTGTTTCCATCAAGTACAACATCTGTAACATAGAGCCATACCAGAATCATAATTCCAACAATCACCAGTCAAAGTAAAATCATCAACATATAAGACAATAATAAGAAATTTAACTTCTACCAATATGTGATAGAGGTTTTCATCCACTTCACTTTTGGTGAAGCCCAAATCAGTGAGATAACTATTGATCTTGATGTACCAAGCATGGGGTACTTGCTTGAGACTGTACAATGCTCACTTGGGTATGAACACATGAGAATCTCGATCAAATGTCTCAAGACCTTCTGGTTGCTCAATATAAACCTCCTCCTTAATAACCCAATTGAGAAATTTTATTTTTACATCCATTTGGAGGATCTTCCACCCCATCTGCATAGCCAATGTACAAATTGATCTAATGGATGGGTACCTTACTATAGGAGTGTTATGCGGGATTTACGATTGCAGAAGAAAGTATATCCCCTAGGTTTGGTGGCTAACCTAGAACAATAGAGAGACAAGGAACCCAATTCTTTCTTTAAAGTAAATAGATGAAGGAATCTCTCACATCCTTCACTCCTTTAGCTTGAATTCTCCAATTCCAACTCCGATTGCCAAAATTAGAACCTAAACAGTCAGATAACAAAACCCAAGAAACTACGAGATATATGTAGTATCATCTAAATATGTTATCCAATATATCAACAGGGTAGTGAAAATATGAAATAAATATATCATATATAGGAAAAGAAATAATTCTTTACATTGATATAAATGGAAGGAGTTACAACCATAAAGAGATGTTGATCTTGTAGAAGATATTCTCCAAGCTTAATTTTCCTTTCCTTGTCACATTGTGCACCTCCAATCACCCTAAATGCATGAAATGAAACCTCTCACAATAGCAACATAAGGCTAGAATCACTCTCCAAAATCCAACCCCTTGCACATGGAAGGCTGTAAATATATAGAGGAGTGGGGTAAGTTGGGATTTCTTATCCAATTACCAATCTAAGGTTTTAGATCCACCTTTGATGGGAGGATGGGATCAAAGGATAAGGGATGGAAACTCCAAAGTAGGGTAGGATAGGATCCAAATGTTTTATCTGAGGTAAATGGTTATAAGAAATTCTAGAAGGTTTTGGAAGAGGAAGCTTCCAAAATTTCTCTCTTTTTCCCAAATTTCTACAACCAATGCAGGTGTAAAGGGGAGAAACCTGTAGGTGATCAACACATGCCACAGTGGAGAAATGTTTAGGTGAATGCTGTCCAATAATAGGCTAAGGAGCATTGGTCCTAAAATTGGCTCAGATGATGCAGTTTTAGGAAGAAACTCTAGGGAATGAAAGAGGCATGCTTAGGGCTTTGTGCAAGATGATGAAAAGGGGGAACATGATTTTGATTGATCCCATTAGGAGGCCTATTGATCGAATGTGACAAAATTTCCTATAAAAAATCCCCCCCTAAAGCGTAAAGTTAGAAATTATGACTGATGACTAAAGCGCTTTACCTTGTGACAAGTCAGAATCAAGAAAAACCAACGAGCTTCATCTGTTACAATATATTTTCATCATGACATCTTTGACTCTGAGAGAGGAATACCCATACTCAACAGATAAGCTAACATAACATGTACAATGATAAAAAAAATGCGTCCACAGATGACAACTGGTGGACCCATGACTGGATGACAATCTGTATGATCTTGGCCATCATACATTGTGATCTCTGTATAACTCCTGAAATTGAATCCTGAATGCATGAAACTAGATCCATGGTCTTCTATCTATTTCACACGAGAAACCAATGTACGATTATAACCATGTGAATAAATTAGCTGAGGTAAAACGTGATAGACACCATCTTATTACGAGTTGATGATGTAAGTCGTTAACAGATGCGAGATGAACCACTGATGATGTTAATGGCTCTCAACGTACTGTAGTACAATCTATACGGCATGAATAAATGAGTTGATGTTGAAACACTGCACATAGTAGTTTTGTCAAAGGCCATTGATGTAAACCTATCGCTGAGAGCGAGGAAACTTGCCATTGATGCATGAAAGCACCAAGGTACCAAAGGGTTATTTCTAATTCAAATTCCTTGATAATGTTTTGATGTCGACAAGAAGTGACCCATTGTAGGAGGGCCTTGATGTATCCCTCATCAATGACATGAAATGGGTAACATGATTAAGACATAATCATGATGATACAAAACTAGATCAAGAAACGAAAACATGGAATGGAAGCTTTAAAGTATTGTAATGGATATTAATTGAATGACTTCTCTTGAACACACTGACGACACAGAATGGAGTTGGAAACATGGACCCAAAAACGAAATGGAGGCTCTAAGAATGGTATGATAACCAAAATACAAGCAGATTACCCAACCCAACAACCACAAAGATGAAGTGGAAGAGTGTCATGTTCAAGAGAACTTGCTGCCATTAGCAAATGGAATAACCTGTTTTCCCAATTTCCCCAACCATACTGGTCAATACCTCTTTATTTTTTAACAAACTTGAGAAGGATAACATATGCTTGATTTGTATGTTCACCCTTCATATGGATCCCTCCGAGTATATTTAATGAAACCTGAGAAGGAGAGGTTTGTCCTTACCATTTTCGACAAGTCCATCACTGTTTGATGTTTTAATGAGTCTAGCAAATGTAAAAATCGACATATTTTCATGTTTAGATAGTTTGAAAAAGAGGTGAAAAAGAAAACTCCAGATGTCCTTTCTCGTAGATAGTCTCTCAAGTCCGAAAAGGTAGAAAACAATACTCAAGAGAACCTCTTAGCCATGTTTGACAAAGGTATTACTTTTTTGTAGATAGTCTATCTCAGTTTGGAAAAGGGTTAAACGTATATTGAATAAATGTCCTTTCATTTAATTTTACAAGTTCGAAAAGGCAAGTTCTCAACCATATTTTCATATTTTAGGAGTCTGAAAAGAGCTAAAAGAGGACTCCAAGGGGTTCCTTTTTCGTAGGTTTATAGAACCTGAAAAAGAGATAAAATTATACTCCTTGGTTTGATATGAAAATGAGATCTTAAATCAAGAAAAAGGTCTTACAAACTCATGTGCAGGAAGATGCCTATATTATTTAGTGCAACAGATCGAAAATATTATGAATAATATAGATAATGAACAGCTATAAAACGTAATAAACACACATCAACATAGTCAAAATAATGAAGGAGTTTACCAGACCCGCTGGCTATGTCTCCTGGTCCAAGCTTTCAGTGTCAACCTCTATATTATGTCTTTTAAGAGCAAAATATTACAAGTGTGATCTCAAATAGAGTCTCAACACAACAGTGACAAAAACAACACGGGTTTACTAGAAATCCTCAAGTATACAAGAGTACAAAACCGCTTCCTCTTGCTCTCTATCTTCTGCTTTCTCTTGCTCTCTTGTTGTCCCCCTCTATTCTACCATTGAGTGGTTTTTAAGCCTCTCATCCTCCTGGCCTTTGTCCCTTCATCTCCTTTTCAGTGTTGGACATGTTATGTTAAAACAAAACTCTTAAGGCACAAAGAACTCCTTTTAGAAATGGACGGATCGGCGGGCACTGTGAAACCGACCGTTCAGTCTTCCTTTGCACAAATCCCCAATATAATGCATATTTGGTCTATATACAATATTATCGGAATACAAAGAAATACATAGAAATCCCGACAACAAAACTGATTATGGGAACTCAAAATTTATGAAACTATGTATATAATCCTTTCAGGTCCACTTTATCGCGTGTCGCATGTCACATAGTGCTTCTCCTTTGTATTGCCACTATGCGTTGTTGCATGCAATATTGCGATGCGATATCGTAATCGGTGATTGCATATCGCAAGTCCTAGAGCCCTCAGTAAGTCCTCCCTTCGGTGATATTGTGATGCAATCTCCGCCATTGATCTGCGATCTCCAATTTGATGGATGACAGTCATTCGGATGGCCCACTTATGCAGAGATTACCCGCCCGAAAAGAGTGGTTTTCTCTCTCCTACACCATGCTACATGTCGGCTAGTGTATGGAATCAGGTGACGCCCTTCCAATACCACTTACCACCTGTAGCCTGCCCGAATTACCGTTTACCACGAAACTCAAATCCTTCGTTGTTTAATTCATAACTCCTTCGGGTCCGCTGAAAGCCTTCCGCCTGTGTTAAGTCCTCCCTTTAGTTTATTGCGATGCGATATTGATCATTTATCCCCACCATTGATCTACGCGCTCGATCCACAGTCCATGATATATCGCTAACCACAATCGCAATTCCCTTATGGCTAAGGTCTAAACACAATGCTTGCTTTCTCTCGATGCGATATCATTTGATGGACTTACTCTATTTTCACAGTTTTAAAACATATTTTTGAAGACTTTTAGACTTAGAGGTTTTTATTCAAGATCCATTTTGGATCACGCCTTCCCACTGAAAAGCTTTTGGACCACCAAAAGTTGGTTTTTAGCATTTGAGCAAGTGAGGATAATGCTCCTTCACCTATCTAACTTCTATCCATCGTGCTTTTCTTGGATTTGAACCTTTGAGTCCCACTCTCAGGTACTCAACATCCCCTTGACGCGTAGTTCATACCTTCCTGTCCAAAATTGTGTCCTCTTGTAACTCATTGAGATACTCAGGCAACAAATCCCCAATAGAAGGCAACTAACTTTTCTCTTCAGGATCTTTAATCAATGAAGGTTCATACAATCTCAAGTGTTCTGCATTAACGACTAAATATATCTGCATATAAGTTGGCAAATCAAGGCGAAAAGCATTTTCACCAATTTTATCAAGTATCTTGAAAGGTCCATACCTTATCAGTTTTAGCTTCTTACCTTCACCCTGCATTCTATCTTTGTTGATGTACAGCCAGACTTGAACACCAACTTGAAAACTATGCTCAACTTGATGCTTATCATGTCTTGCCTTGTACTTGGCTTGACTTCTTTCCAGCTGTTCTTGTAATGCCTGGTGAATTTCTTGGATTTGTTCAATGAACTTGGTTGCTTTGTCCACATCACTGTGTCCTTGAACTGCTATGTTTTTACCAAAGACAAAATCCAAGGGAGAATTTGGTATAAAACCAAAACAAGTCTCAAAAGGAGATCTCTGAGTAGAAGAGTGCTTGGCACAGTTGTAAGCATGATGAACATAACACAAATGCTCATCCCAAAGCTTGGGATGCTTGCTACAATAACCTCTGAGCAACTGGATCACTGTCCTGTTGACCACTTCAATCTGACCATCTATTTGTGGATGAAATGTTGTGCTTTTCTTCAAGATGATGTCCATTAACTCCCATAGATTTGACCAAAACTTCCGAACAAATCGAGAATCTCGATCAGATACAATAGAAGTGGGTAACCCAAAATGAACCCATACATTTTGAAAGAACAACTTTGTTGTTTGTTCAGTTGTAACCTACTTGTTACATGGTATCAAAATACACATTTTACTGAACCTATCCACAACAACATACAAATAATCATGACCTTTCCTAGACTTTGGAAATCCTCCAACAAAATCCATGGAAACACTTTCCCCAAGACAAGAAGGAATTGGAAGTGGAGTGTACAAGCCTAATTTTCTATTACTTGATTTTCTTGTAGCACACATTGTACATCCTTTGATATATCTAGAAATTGTCTTATGCATTCTTGGCTAATAACAGAACCTTTGCAATTGTGCAACTGTTTTACTTACACCAAAATGACCTGATATGAGAGAAGTATGTGCTTCTTGAATTATGTTAACTCTTTCAGTTTGTGGAATGCATAACTTTCCCAAATGATATAAGAGTTCGTCCTTTACATAATAATCCAATTCTTCTACTTGCTTGCCATGACTTAAAGTTGCATATACCTATTTAAAATCTACATCTTGAGCATATTGTTCAATGTAAATTTCATGCATTACTGAGTTATTCTTAAGTATAGTAGATGCATTTATGATTGGTCTTGGTAACATGTCTGCAACCTTATTTTGTATGCCCTTCTTATATCTGATGACAAGATGAAATTTCTGTAGAAAACCCATCCACCTATAATGTCTTGATTTCTGCAATTTAGTTTGTGAGTGCAAATATTGAAGTGGTTGATGATCTGTATGTATGATTGTTTCTTTACCCATTATGTAATGTTTCCACTTTTTCACACTTTGTACTAATGCATACAATTCTTTATCATATGTGGGATAATTAACTACTGCAGAAGTAAATGTCTCAGAATGATAGCATATGGGTTTTCTGTGTTGCATCAATACTGCTCCCATGGCATAGTCACTGGCGTCTATCTCAATCTCAAATGGATGTTGAAGATCTGGAAGTGCTAGTACTGGTGTTGTACTAATTTTTTCTTTTAAGGTGTCAAAGACTTTCTGTTGTTTGCCTCCCCACTTAAACACCTATTTCAATCCTGTTAAAGCATGTAATGGAGCTGCAATCAAAGAAAAGTTAGCAATAAACTTTCTCCAGTATTGTGCTGCCCCTAGGAAACTCCTAACCTCTGTAGCAGATTTGGGTTTAGGCCAATTCACAATGACTTCAACCTTAGAGGGATCTATCTTCAATTCACCACCCCTACAATATAACCCAAATAATTTAAAGATGTTATTCCAAATTCACATTTCGATAGTTTTACATAGAGATTTTTTCTTTCTAAAACATCTAAAGTCTACCTTACATGCTTTACATGGTCTTCCCATGTCTTACTAAAAACAAGAATGTCATCTAAATAAAAAATTACAAAATCATCAATAAATGGTCTGAATACATCATTCATAACTTGAATAAATGTAGCAGGAGCATTAGTTAATCCAAAAGGCATAGCCAACCATTCATAAAGTCCTTGCTTCGTCTTGAAAGCAGTCTTCCATGCATATTGTTCTACAACTCTGACCTGATGATAGCCACTTCGTAAATCTAACTTAGAAACGTAAACTTCTTCTTTTAATTGATCTAACAAATCATCTATACGAGGAAGAGGATAACAATTCTTGATCGTTATTTTATTTAGTGCTCTATAATCAATGCATATTCTCCACGAACCATCTTTCTTTCTCACCAGCACGATTGGTGATCCACATGGTGATGTGCCTGGTCGTATAAACCCCTTATCGAGCAACTCATGTACCTACTTCTTTATCTCTAAATTCTCTAAAGCTGATAACCTGTACATTCCAATGTTAAGTAATGGAGCATCTTGCTGTAAATAAATATCATGTACTATTTCCCGCTTGGGTGGCAGACCTTTAGGTTCTTGAAATAGAATATCATACTCCGAAACAACTTTAACTAAATCAGATTTCTGCTTAGAATCATAGCCTTCAAATGCATTGGATTTATCAGGATCCTTGGCCTTTACAACCATTAGTCAAAATTGCTTACTTGAATTCACAATTCTTTTCATCTGTCCTGAGTTTATGAGGGAATAGTTACCTTTGAGTTTATGAGATCTTACAATATATTCTATTCCATCTTTAGTGAGTTGATACTTATTCTTAGCTCTATAGAAAATAGCTTTTCTATCATACAAGTATGGACATCCCAAAACAATACCACATATATCCAATGGAACTATATCTAACTCAACCTCATCTACAAATGTTGATCCAATAGCAAACCTAAGTTTACATTGTCTCATTACTTGTAGCTTTCTTTTATCACACACCCAACTTAATGGATATGGCTTCTCATGAGGTTTTGTTTCTAATCCCAATTTCTTTACAATTGTTTTAGAAATCAAATGTACTTGTGATCCACTATCAAATAAAGTATCAATCTTATTGTGCTTGGAAATTACTCTAATACAAAAAAGCTCATTTCTTTCCCTCTCATTATTTTCATTATCAACAGATTGTGAAGAATTACTTGTGGATGCTTTAGAATAATTACCTTTAATACCTGTCGTTGTAACTGTTGTTTCGTCACCTGAATCTGACCCCAAGTCTCGCTGAATACCAGCAGCATTCTTTCTCTCCTTATCACCGAACTTCTTAGGTTTCCGTTCTCGATGCAAAGACCAGCAGTGTGCCTCATCGTTTCCTTCTTTCTTGCAATGACTGCATGAAGGTTTATCCTTCTTTACAGTGTTTGCTTTCCTCTCCTTCCATTTCAGTTTCTTCTTTCCCTTATTCTTGTTTACAAAATATTTAGATTACTTCCCAACCTTTGGGTTTACATTCTTACATCTAGCCCCTAGATGTGTTGCTTGAACTGATACATCATCTAAGATAGTGGAATTAAACATGAGTATAATATGCTTTAAATAACCATGAAGACCACCTATATACTTCAATAAAGTCTCAGGTGAGTCCAATGATACCCAGAGTTAAAGCTCTCTTTCTAAATTCCTGAGTTTAACTCTGTACACTTTGACCCTTCAACTGATGAAGAGTTTGCCAACTCATCATTGCCTGCTGCATGTAAGCTAAAGGACATAATTGCTTTTTGATAACAGAAACAAATTCGTTTCAGGTAGAAATGATTTTACCATGTTTTTGCAGATCAACATGTGTCTTGCCTTGCCACCATACTAGTGTAGTTCCTCCAAGTTGAAGGCTAGCCAGCTGAATCTTCTTCCTTTCTGAATCAATGTTATATACCTTGCAATATACATCAATTTGTCTTATCCAATTATCTAGCTTTTCTGCATTGAGTTCTCCATCATAAATTGGCAAATCAAACTTCACATCTAATTTGATTAAGGAAGTTTTCTTCCTCTTCTTAGAAGAGCTAGTGTTATGCAAAGAAGATGATGAGGATGATGAAGGTGATGATGGAGGAGATGGTGGAGGAGGCATTTCTCCTTTCCCTTTGCCTTCTGGAGGGGCAACTAGAAAAGGTTCCTATGCTCCTTTGTCTGGTTTAGGTGTTGAAGTGCTTTCACCTCGACCCTTCTTAAATTCCAGATACATCTTTTCCACCATGGCTCGGATTGTCATAAAAGTTTCTATAAATTGATATTCTGATCCCAATGGAGCTTATTCTGCCATTCTCCTCTAAGAATAGACTCTTCCAAGCTCTGGATTAGCCTCAACATGTTCTCGTTCTCCTAGTCTGACCTTTAATCTAGTTAGCATTCAAAATTTAGCACAAGCTTGTTTAACCTTAACAAAACCAAAACCAAAAGCTCTGATACCTCTTGATATGAAAATGAGATCTTAAATCAAGAAAAAGGTCTTACAGACTCATGTACAGGAAAATTCCTATATTATTTAGTGCAACGGATCGAAAAGATTGTGAATAATATAGACAATGAATAGTTATAAAACATAATAAACACACATCAACATAGTCAAAATAATGAAGGAGCTCACCAGACCCCCTGGCTATGTCTCTTGGTCCAATATTTCAGTGTCGACCTCTATATTATGTCTTTAAGAGCATAATATTACAAGTGTGAGCTCAAACAGAGTCTCAACACAACTGTGACAAAAACAATAGCGATTTACTCAAAATCCTCAAGTCTACAAGAGTACACAACCTCATCCTCTTGCTCTCTGTCTTCTTCTTTCTCTTGCTCTCTCTCTGTTCCCCTATGTTCTGCCATTGAGTGGCTTTTAAGCCTCTCGGCCCTGTTTGTTCACCTTCCTTTTCGGGTTCTCTGCCTCCCAATGTTTGTCCCTTCATCTCCCTTTTTAGCGTTGGACACATTATGTTAAAAAAAAATGCTTAAGGCAAAAAGAACTCCTTTTAGAAACAGAAGGATTAGCGGGCGTGGTGAAACCGACTGTTCGGTCTTCCTCCGCACAAATCCTTGATATAATGCATATTTGGTCTATATACAATATTATCGGAATACAAAGAAATACAAGAAACCCCGACAATAAAACTGATTATCAGAACTCAAAATTAATGAAACTATGTATATATTCCTTTCAGGCCTGCTTTATCGCATGTCGCATAGTGTCACTCCTTTATATTGCCGCGATGCGCTACTACGATGCGATATTGCGATGCGATATCACGATCGATGATCGCATATCGCAAGTCCTTGAGCCCTCGGTAAGTCCTCCCTTCGGCGATATTGTGATGCGATATTCCGATGCAATCTCCGCCGTTGATCTGTGATCTCCAATCTGACAGATGACAGTCATTTCGGATGGCCCACTTGTGCGGAGATTACCCACCCGAAAAGAGTGGTTTTCTCTCTCCTACGCCATGCTATGTGTTGGCTAGTGTATGGAATCAGGTGAAGCCCTTCCAATACCACTTACTGCCTGTAGCCTACCCAAATTACCGTTTACCACGGAACTCAAATCCTTCGTTGTTTAATTCATAACTCCTTCGGGTCCGCTGAAAGCCTTCCGCCTGTGTTAAGTCCTCCCTTTAGTTTATTGCGATGCGATATTGATCATTTATCCCCACTGTTGATCTGCGCGCTCGATCCACGGTCCATGTTATATCGCTAACTGTAATCACAATTCCCTTACGGCTAAGGTCTGAACAAAATGCTTGCTTTCTCCTGATGCGATATCATTTGATGGACTTACTCTATTTTCACAGTTTTAAAACATATTATTGAAGACTTTTAGACTTAGAGGTTTTTATTCAAGATCCATTTTGGATCATGGTTAAAAATCTGTTAAAAGTTGTCGAACTACCCAAAACCTGACAAAAAGGATTAAGCATACGTGTTTCATAGTAAAAATGAAGAATGTATAGGTAAAAACATTAAATAAGAATAAAATAATGTGAGAAATGACCATAAATACTCAAAATGACCATTCATTTCTCACCATTTCACATGTATCTTCAATAGTGAGAATTTTGAGCTCTTTTTCCCTCGGTCTTATGAAACTGATTGTGGCCAATCCAGTGGACCATTTCAAGTACCTTCACTTCCAGGTAGGAGCTAAAACCCTTCTCTTTCTTTTCACGGTCCATTTTTGTGATTTGATGCAATTTTTTTGAGGTTTTGACGGCCCTGTGGTTCCAAGAACATGCCCTAGGACCAACGCACTCCCCTAGGTTCGAAATATGCATTGCACCTAGGTATATTGTCACTATTAGGAGAGGTGCAATACTCTGTCATTCACTACTGGGCTGCGTTGGGTGCAAAATGCTAAGTGATTCATAACATTTCCCTCAATTTGTGTCAAGTCTTTTGCATGAAAAGGAGTCTAATGAATATCTTGTTGATGTTTCAGGTGTTCATTAGCAAAAAATGGCATTCATTCAGAGAGAGATAATATGAGGAACATGATTTAAATGCAAAAAATGATCCTTCTACCATCCAGGTACTAATAAATTGTGGATTGCTAAAATTCTTCTCGCTTCTTGGTATGAGGCAACAAATGGAATTGTTTAAATATCTTGTTTGTTCATGGGATGTTCAGGTCCAAGAATTTAGGTTTTGGGGACATCTTCTTGAGATAAAGGTAAAATATATCTACTTTTTGACAGTTTTATCCAGGAGGGGTGCCCCCATCTCTCTCCTAGGTGGGAGATGTGGTGGGGACAAAGTGAAGGGTTATATCGCTACCTATTATAGACCTTGAGCCGAGTCAACTAGGGACAGAAAGATCAATATAAAATATGTAACCCAATTACCTTTGAGAATGATCATGTTCATTATCATGAATTGGTAGGTATCTCAACACTTCATGTAGCAAGTAGAACGTAAATGCAGTACGGGGTGGAGTCTCTAGAGCCAACATTATTCAACTAGAGTGAGGGATTTTTTGTCAATATGAAGGAAAATTTGACTAAAGCAAGAGAGGGGAAGTTAAAGAACTTTAGCTATGGTTCAACCTTATTATATTTTTCTCTAGAGTGGGTTCTACTGCTTCAGCCTCAACAAATTATACTCGAGCTTATCAATCCGACAACTCCATGGATGAGGAGGTGGATAGATAATATGGTATGACATTCAGGTCCGTTGGCAATCAACTTATCACCAGCCTTCTTTGGGTGGCTGCGCAAATAGTTCATCATGATTAATGATTATCCTTAAGAAGGAATGCATTTTCGTGATGATCCCAAGATCATGCTTCTTGAGGGTGAGCAATGGGATGCCTTAGATAAAATATTTCAACCATTTAATTTTTTTAAAGTTTTACATTTTTTGTGTTTTTTGATGTTTTTGAGACTAAACTATTGATGTTTTCATATAGATATTGGATCAACTCGACCAATAGGTGCTTCATATCTCTGTTGTGTGGAGAGGCAACCACATGAGGAGGCAGTGGAACCAATACAGGTTGCTACTGTAGGATGGGATGCGCTTCTGGATCTTGAGGTAGCTGAGATCCTATCAGAGGAGGAGCGCCACATGGAGGGGCTTACAAATGGGATTGATGAGACCATGGTCGACCAGATTCCAATGCAACTTTAGCAACACGCTATTGTAGTGCCTAACCATATTGGTCGATTACTTCTTAAGATGGCTCGTGCAGTGTCATATATATATATATATATATATATATATATATATATATATATATATATATATATATATATATATATATATATATATATATATATATATATATATATATATTAGTGTTTCCTAGTTCCTATTATGCTTTCAATATGATGTGATGTGAATTGAAACTTATTTGCATTCGTTGACAATTTATATCTAAAACGTAATTAGCTAGGGAATATGCTAATCATGTGTTTATATTCCTAGAAATATTTTCATATCATATGAAATTGAAATTTCTTTCTAGAAGATGTACTCTCAAAACCATGCAAAGGATGGCATGATTTCCCAGTAAATAGATATTACCAAGTTGTATTACTATGAGTTGTGAGTCAAGCATGATGACTAAATGCCAGATACCATGTCAAATAGCATCAGATAGTATCTCAACCACTGTGCTATACTTAGCGATGTTTTCAGTAGAGAAATCAATGCAAATCCTTTGCATACTCACTAGCTCGCCATTTGGAGTGAAGATAGCCCATGTTGTGGAAGATTTGTTATGATTACTATGACTAGCACCAGAGGAATAACCAATATACAGTTCGAGAGAGGTCAACATATGCAAACAAAACGTAAAAGGAATCAACATAAACTATGGGAAACTCTGAAAAGACAAACTGAAAACAAACTCAACACACCTATACACAGTATGTACGCAATGTACTATGCATGAAATCAAGCTGAGTATTTTTTAAGGTACATCCCATTCCTAAGATGCACCAGTGGAACTCCATCAAAGTCTAATAACTCATAAAACCCTTTTTCAAGGGATCGCTTGAAAATGTACAGACCTAACCACATGGGTTGGAACTTTCCTAGACCTAAATTATCGACCTCTTGGCCATATAAGAGAACCAGGTCTCCTTCCGAGAAGACACAAGGCTTGAATTTTTTGTTGTATTGTGCCTTGACACGTCTTTAATGAGCTTCATTGGATAAAATATCATCGCGCTACATTTTATCCAAACAAGTCAGATGTAAAATATGCTCCTCCTCTATGGAAGTGGCAGGAAGAAGTTCGATAACTAGTTTTAACGATGGAATTTCAAATTCAATGGGGAGGATTGTTTCCATACCATAGACCAACTGAAAGGGTATTAATCCGGTAGTAGTATTAACTAAGGTTCAGTATGCCCACAAGGTAGCATAAAGAAGCAAGTTCCAGTCTGATTTGCGGAACCCTACCATACGTTGAAGCATAGTCTTAAGAAATTTCTTATCAAGGTCAACTTGTCTTTGAGCATGAGGATAGTAGGGAGTGGAATTTTCATGTGAAAGTCCCAGTGATTCTAGAAATTCATTCTTACAGAACACAAAACCTAGCAATAACATGATTGAAGAAAAAATATACATCTATTTCGCCAGTGTTTTTATATGAAGGCATCGCCTTAGCCCACTTCGTAAAGTAGTCTACAACGATAATGATATAACCATGTCCCCCGTTCGAGTTAGGGTTACATGTCATAAAGTCGATACCCTATTTTGAAAAGGGACCAATAGTGACAACGAGATACAATGGAGCTGGCAAAGCACAGATCTTATGTTCGTAGATCTGGCAAGGAAGACACTTATAGGCAGTGAAAATACAACTACGAAATATAGTAGGGAAAAAGTAACCATCGTGTAAGATCTTTTGCGTGGCAGCATAACTAGATAGATGTCCGCCACATGCCCTCGAGTGGCATTCATTAAGGACTTTCTTGGCCTCTTCAAGGGTGAGGCACCTCCATAAAATCGTATCAATACCATGACGATAAAGGGTGTCGCCGATAATAATGTAATTCTGGGATTAGCATTGAGTACGTTGCTACTCAGATCGAAAGGTATTGGCCCAGAAAGTCTGGGTCTGGAGATAGATCAGAAAATATCCGTACAATGGTTAGATGAATAAATAAAAAACAATGACTCGTCAGGGATAAAATCTTCAGATGTAGATTCAGAATTAGGGGAAGGAAGATCGCACATTAGCACGATGAAAACTAGGGATTTCTTTGACTTGGACTTGATGAACTCCACATCAAACTCTTACAGAATAATGATCCACTTAGAGTACTTTCCCCCCAGAAAATGACGTGACAATATACATATTCCATAGGGTTGCAATATGAAATGACTGTAGTTTTCCAAAGCAACATGTAAGGATGAAACCTTTGGACAGCGTGAACGACCGCTAAAGCCAACTTGTCTATGTGAGTATATATGATTTCGGTATCATTAAGATTCTGACTCAGATAATAAATGCGATGTTCAGTCCTTATATCATATTCCTTGACCAATATCATTTCTATAGTAGAAATGACGGTAGCAAGATACAGGAAATAGTCACGCCGATAATAAGGGGGGTATAAAAGATATTCTTGAGCTAGTACATATTTCAGGGCATCAAATGCTTTTTTAGCAAGCGATTGAATCCTTTGGTCATCTTAGTGTAATTATGGATGAACCTCCGCAAGAATTTAGCTTTCCCTTGGAGTCTTTGTAACTGAACGAGAGAAGAAGGTATAGGCAAGTCAATGATTTCTTGTACTTTCATAGGATCAATAAAAATTCGCTGTTCTGAAATGACAAAACCCAAGTTTCAACCACAACCGGCATAGAACACACATTTGTGCGAGTTAACTCGAATATTATAGTGTTTACAACAGAGGAAAATAACCCTTAGATGCATCAAGTGATCAACCAAATGTTTACAATGAGTAGGGAGATGATCCAAATAGGGTTGCATTATGTGTTTAATGTCATGAAAAGCATAATCCAAAGCAAGTTGAAATGTGGCCCCGATGTTATTTAAATTGAACGGGAGCTTTCAATAAACAAAAGTACCCTAGGACAAATAAATGCAATCTTAGGTTGGTATGTCACAAGAATTTTGATTAGATTATAGCCTGAAAATCCATCCATGAATGAATAAATCTCACAGTTGGTGTAGTCATCAACAATATCGTCAATTACCAGGGTCAGATAGTTTTCCTTTAGACAAGCACGATTCACATCTAGGTAATTGACACATACTCGAATCGTGTCCTATTTCTTCATGACAAGGACAATGTTCGATACCCAATCAGTTAAAGGAATGGGGTATATGAAACCAACTTGAAGAAAATTTTCAACTTTAGCCCTAATCTCAACAGCCTTCCTGGGATGGACCGAACAAAGGCGTTTCTAGATGGGTTTTGCATCAAGATATATTTTAATCTTGTGTAATACTATATTTGGGTCAATACCTAACATTTCTTCATAATTCCAGGAAAAGACATCCCAAAACTCATGAAATAAGGCTCTATAGATCTCATTATTAGATAGAGAACAAGATGTTCCATGTATATATTTTTTTAAATACTTGGTTTGACAAAAATATCGATATGCATCATTTCTTCAATATTCGAAACATTCCTTTTAGAGTCGACCTCATGAATGGAAATGAAATTCTTAAAAGGCTTGACAAGATTAGGTAAGTATACATCATTGAGATTATCCTCAATGGAATTTGCTAAGGAGGAATGATGTTGATCTTCATCCCATGGCCCATGATCTGGCATCATCATCTCCATGTTGCCCTCATCAATAGAGGATACATGAAAAAAAGGATTAGAAGATGTGCTGTAATCCAGTCATTGATCTACCGAATTAATTGAAGAGAATCTAGATCAACGAGGCTAAGAGACATTTGGTCACCAAAAATTTGGATGTTAGTTCCATCAAGTACAATACAAGGATCATCTAGGATAATAGAGGATGATATCATGTTTATATAAGCAACAGAAGATGAGTTGTCTGGAAGGAGAGGAGGAGGGAGGGAAAAGGTTCCCATAAGTGAAGAATCCTTCCACAATCCAACTCTAGCATGATGATAGGAAAGTAGAGTTTCCCCTACAAGAGGGACACTTTCATTAACGTGAGAATTAGAGATGAAAAAGGTGAGTTGATCTATGGCTACAATCTCTCCTTTGTGAGGAAGCACGATCATACGGAAGTAAGTATAAACAATGCCAGCCATGGCATAAACCCACGTACATCCCAATAGAGTATTATAATCGATAGGTTCATCAATAACTTCAACTTCTATGTAAACAATTTTTCCCCTAGTTCTACCTGAAGGGAATTCAAAATACCACAAGGTTTGTATGTTCTTCCATCAAAGACTTTCAATGTGGTGGTTCATTGACTCAGTTGATGTGAACCAGTCACCTTCCAGTAAGACAAGGACATAATGTAGGTCAAAGCTCCCTTATCCACAATAGAGTGATGAATGTTATTACCATGGACAATGACCTCGATTATAAATGCTAACTACGATGGAAGTCGAGGGGTATAGTTTTCATGAGAGAAAACCACTAGGTTGGAATCTGATGGATCCACACATCCGATAGATGATAATAAGGCCTTCTTTTAGGTAGGGAAATTTTAAAATACCTCAAGAGTTGACATAGTTGATGGAGACTGAGCCAAGTATTCAACTACATTATAGTTTTGGGCATCTCTTGAACAAGGGTTGAAATCAAACTTATGAATAACGCCCTTCATAGGCTTGATAGTCAATTTTGCAAGAATCAGAGGTGGAGTAGGATCAGATGAAGGTGATGTCGAACTGGAAGGTTGATCAGTAGCCTGACCATTCGGTGGATTCACATTACCATAGTCCTTGTTTCGAGTGGCCACCATAACATCAGATTTCAACTTTGAGGAGGTAATCATCAAAACCGTGTGAGAGGAAGAAGGGTCCTGGGAAACCATATGAGTCTCCTGTTTGGGAAGTAGGTCAGTCAACACAATGGGGGAAGTGGAAGATTTAATAAATCGATTCATTTCAGGATGGTGCGATTAATCACATGTAAAGTGATCCTTGTTGCAAATCAAGCATGCATATCAAGGCTTTCATTTCTCATCTGAGCACTGATTTTTTTTAATCCTGCGGTGAGGGGTCTTTCTTATTCTTATCTTTTCCTTTCTTCTTGCTTCTAGGTTTCTATTGAGACTTTCCTTTATAATATGAAACAACATTTATCTCAGAATTAGAACTCACAGAAGAATGGGTTTGAGGGTTTTGAGTAGATGTGGTAAGAACACTACCAGATGGTTTACTAGTTAATTTTGAACTGGTAGAACTAATCACTCCATCAACTACATGAGATTATTTACCACATGGAGGAAGAACACTATTTGTAGGTCTCAGAGCATTTGGTATCTTATCATGGAGCATTCCTAATTGGGTATAAATAAGGTCCAAATATTGTGCATGAGCAATAACTTCCTCTTCGGTCCTAACTCCACCTTTAGCCACATATTTTGTTATAGAGGACAACAAAGATTTGGTAAACCATTATGCTAACAATTGATTGGGAACATAAGTCTTGACCAACCAGAGGCGACGTCTCCACTCATGGATGTGATTTGAGATGTGAGTGGAATCTGATTGTTTGAAGTTGGTTAAGAGTTTCGTTCCAGTTTCATATTTGATGGGAAACTATAAATGTGTGAGGAAGGTGGTGGCTAAAGTATTGAAATCATGAAATGAATCTCTAGGTAATTCAATATACCATTTAGTTGTGGTGCCTATAAGTGTTCGTTGGAAAAGACGAAGTCAAATGGGATCATCGTTAAGGGAGTTTCAAGATCACCAAAGATGATACGTCATAACATGTGTTGACATGTCTTCTCTTGGATTGCCATTGAATTTTTGGATATCACGAGGAAATTTGGTGGGAATAATCGACCCACCATGGAAAATGAGAAATGGGGTCATTAGTGAGCCGAGTTAAGTCTGGAAATTCGAGAGTAGCTCCAAAAGGAAACTAGCAATTAAACTTCGAAGGAGGATGGACTGGATATGAAGGAATAGATTGAACAATAGGAACTTTCATCCCAGATAGGGAGGGTTCAAATGATAAGGAACCTGGGTACCGTTATAGGGGGGATTCTGATAACCAGTATACAAGTGACCTTATTTTCTAGCCCCGGGATGATGATAAAGCTGTTGGAATGGTTGGCTTTCAATTTTTCAACCTTGAAAAGGCTCTTGAGGAATACCTTGATATGGTCCATATTGTTTCCCAAGGGGGGTTTGCATTGTACGATGGTAAAGTGGGTTTGATTGGGACTATGCCATACGATGAATAATTTGACCTATCGAGAATGTAAGGTACTTTGTACAGGCTGGGTAAGTGGGATCTGGGAAGTGCCAAATACCAATGGAAAAGGTTGTGATGCAACACTAACCTATAAAGGTTAGCTCACGTGTATTTGGTGTAAGTTGAGTATTCAACAATCATTCCCAAAATGAACTAGTTTGAATGGGAAAAGTAGGCTACCGAAGACTAGCATAAGGATAAGGGGGACTATAATAAGGATGATTACCAATTTGAGGTATACCAACAACAGGTTATCCCCATGATAAAGGAGGAGGGGATGATGGAGGTAGTTACGATCCACATGGAGGGTACCCAAAATAAGAAGAGTTAGGTTGTTGAAGGTAGCCTTTCCCACCAACATAAGGGCTAGCCTACTGCTCGATTGTGGGTGTAGATGGAGGAAGAGGAGAAGACTATGTGGCACTCATAAGAGAAGTATCAAATGTTATTCCAAAATTAGATGAAATGGGAGAGGTCTAAGGATTAGAAGCCGCACCAAAAGAGGTACCAGATAAAGACTGATAACCAGGTGGGATGGACGGGCCACCATAAAGATGTGTTTCTGGTGATGTTGCAAATATAGATGAGGAAGCAACATTCATTGTATCAACCATAGTGGTAGACATAGGCTGAGAGTCATATTAGTTCCAGTCATGGTTAATAATCCCAATGAATATTGCAGTGAGAGATCCACAGATAAGTCCAAAGAATGAGGTAGAGGAGTTTGTGTCAGAGTTTGAAGAGGTGGAAGAGGACTAGACTAATAAAAATAGAGTCCTTCCCAGGAGTATAATGACGAGGCTCTTCTTGTGGGATCTCTTCAATAATCACAAGTCCATGTGGAATAGGTTCACCATAAGGTCCAAGATATATAGGTTCTGTTTGAAACAAAGGAAGAGAGGAGGAAGGTCCTAAAGTAATAGGTGAAGATGGTTGAGGCTCCTTAGGTTCAACAACCTCAGGATTCAAAGTTTCTGACTTGGGAAGGTCAGGCTCAATAACCTTAGGCAATAATCTTTTAGGATTTTTTTTTTTCGATTATGTCAATGTCACCGTCAAGAGTAGATGTAATATCAAGCTCAAAACTCAAAGGGATAGATGATTCTAGAAGATCAATATCAAGAGGACCAGAAGTAGTTCTTGAAGTTCTTGATTCAGTAGTTTGAGTCTTCTTATGCTTCTGACGACGTCCAGGAGTAGCCTCTGGTGGAAGATGAGGCTTATTTTTCATTCTACGTGAACGACGAGGTGGGGGATTTTGTTCTTCCACGTTGGATAATAAATTTTATTAACACAAAAAGAAATAAATTAAAAAGAGGGTAATCTAGGCATAAAGGATTACCAAGCAATTGTAAACTGCAATATACACCTTGGTGAACCAAGGAATTAACAACAATCATCCAACCTCCCAAAATGTTATGTTCGGTGTTTCATGGTATATAAGGCATTAGACTCTATTATTTACAGATGGATAGAAACCTATAGGCGACTCCCAAAATATAATTGATGGTACGTGGGAGTGTAGTCCATAGTAGTGTTTTCTAATGCGTAACTATTCGATGAGATAATTCCCTTATACTTTACATGCATTGAGCATCATCCAATATACCCAAAGGTATGTGGAGAATGATCCTATACACTCACATGCGTGGAATGAGGTTTCACCCCCAGGATGCAACACTAGAAAGCAACAGTAGCTCCTACGTTGAACAACGCCAAAACACGTCTCTAGCATAGACCTCTAAGTTTTTGCGTTAATGATAAAAATTATCCTTATGTTGATTCAACAAATTTTACTATTTAACTTTGCTTAATTTTTAGTTTTGGGCTCACCATGAAAGTCACCTGAATATCCTAAAATGCAAATCTAGCATGAGAAAATGGAAATCTTTCTCTTTCAATGAAAATATAGTTAAGGGAAGAAGCAATGAGTATGCAACATATAACATGCAGCAAAGATGATGCAAGATGCAATTTCTCTTTCAATGTAACTGTTCCTATATCAATACACATACAAAACCCTAAATTTCAATGCAAAGATTTTTCCTTTTCAACACACTTAATTTTCCAAATGAAGAAAAATAAGATGAAAATGTTTGATCACTGATTCAAATGCACGTTTCAGAATGAGGACTAAAACAACAATTCATCCAAGCATTCAATGACCAAACGAAATTAGTTTTCAAGTGACCAAATGATAAGAATGAAGAAAAATCAAAACCAGTTCTTACCAAAGGAAATCAAACACAAATGAAAACCAAATGGGGGCTTTAGAGAGACCACAAGGCACTCAAGACTCAAGGAAGGTCAACTGGAAGTAGGATGATCAAAGAGATACTAAAAAACAAGGGCACGTTTTGTGAAAAATAGGGGCCAATGCTAATGTAGAAGAGGCACCAGTGCTTTGCAATGCTAGTATAGAGTGGTCCTGGTGAGGTACAACACTCTGTTAGAGGCATTAGGGGAGTGTTGGTCCAACCATGGAAGATTCTGTCAAAAAATTGCAAAACAGACTCAATGAAATGACTTCTTAGGTCTATTCTTAGCTGGGTAAAGCAACAAAGGTCTATCAAAGAGGTAATCAAACACAATGGAAAAGGAACCACCAAGGGAATACATCAATCCCCAACAGAGTCACGAATTTGTTATGCAAGATTTATGATTGTAGACAAAAGTATCTCCCCTAGTTTTGGTGGCTAACCTAGAACAATATAGAGACAAGAAACCCAATGCTTTCCTTAAAGTAAATATATGGTGGAATGAAGCTTCCCTAGAATCTATCGCATGATTCACTCCTTCTTTAACATGAATGCTGCAATTCCAGCTTTGATTGCCAAAATTAGAACCTGCAAAGTTAAAACACAAGCTAAGAAACTACAAGATCTATGCAGTATCATCTAAATACTCTATTTAATAGATCAACATGGGATTGAAATATATGAAATAACAACATCACATATAGGAAACTAGAGAATTATTTTCATTGATATAAATGGAAGGATTTACAACCATAAATAGATGTTGATCTTGTAGAAGAGGTCCTCCAGGATGACTTGTCCTTTCCTTATCATAGTGTGAACCTCCAATCACCCCAAATGCATGAAATTAAACCTCTCATAACCACATCATAACGGTAGAATCACTCTCCAAAATCCAACCCCTTGCATATGGAACTCTATAAATATATAGAGGAGTGGGGTAAGTTGGGAGCTATTATCCAATTACCAATATAAGGTTTTAGATCCACCTTTGGTGGGAGGATGGGATCAAAGAATAAGGGATGGAAAATCCAAAGTAGGATAGGATAGGATCTGAATGTTTTATCTAAGGTAAATTGTTGTAACAAATTCTGGAACCTTCTAGAAGAGGAAGCTTCTAGAATTTCTCTCATTTTCCTAAATTTCTAGAACCAATGTAGGTGAAAATGGGAGCACCGTGTAGGTGATCAAGACAGGCCACAATGGAGAAAATTGTAGGTGAACACTGTGCAACAAGAGGCCAGGGAGTGTTGGTCCTAAAAATAGCTCAAATGATGCATTTTTAGGTAGAAAGTTTGGGGAATGAAAGAGGCATGCTTAGGGATTTGTGCAAGATGATGACAAGGGGGAATAAGATGTTGATTGATCACATTAAGATGCCTATTGATCGTATGTGACAAAATGGCCTATAACAAGGAGAAAATATCTCATTGTAGTCAATTCCATTAACTTGAGAATATCTCTTGCCCACAAATGTAGCGTTATACTTCTTTATGATTTCATCTGTTGCATGTTGAACCTTGAAAATCCATTTTGAATCCACAACTAATTTATCTTTCGGTCTTTGGACCACTTCCAAAACACTGTTCTTTATAATGGATTTGTATTCCTCCACCATTGCATAAACCCATACATGTTACTTTATTTCTTCCTCGAAAGAGGATGACTTAGTCTCGACAAGATCAGTCCTTAGATCCATGTAGCCAGTGTATCATTCAAGTGACCTCTTCTTCCTTCACAAATTTGAAGGAGATCCCACATTCTCCCTCGCATCTTGCATAAGTCTATCATATTCCCTGGTTCTTTTATTTTTCTCTGGATGGTTCTACTTGATTGGATGACTCCACTCTCTACTCCTCAATTTGTGGCTACTCCACAACTTCCTGAGGCTCCTCCTCTGGAGCTAAAATCTTCTCTTCTGGTGGGATTCAAAGCTCCCTCTCAAGAGAGCACCACATGGATTTATCCTCATCAAACTTTACATCCCTTCACACAAATTCCATTCTAAGGGATGGAAAGTAAACACAATAGTTGTGTTGATTTTCTATGTGTTTACTTTCCGTGTAACCCAAAAATACCCCCAACTCCGTTGTCAGCTCAAGATTCTTCCTTGATTCTTTGGAGACATGGCAGTAAACAAAGGCTCCAAAAATATTGAAGTGTGACACATCTGACTTTATCCCCGAGAAGGCCTCTTCTGATGGAATTATACCAAGAATCGAATGAGGACTTCGGTTCTGCAAATCGATTGTTGAGTGACATTCCTTGACCCACAAATGTAGGTGTAGGCCTTGGTCATGTAACATAGTTCTCGCAAATCCCACAATTCTACAATTCTTTCTCTCAACCTGCCCATTCTACTATGGGTTATGGGGTGTTGTTATCTCTCTTTGAATGCCTTTGTTTGCACATAAAATTTTTAATTCAATCATAACATAATCACCTCCATTATTGCTCCTCAAAGCCTTCACCTTCTTACCGGTTTCTTTCTCAATCAGTTCCTTGAATTATACAAACTTGGAGAATGCCTCATCTTTCTTCTGCATGAAGAAGATCAAACACTTGAGAAGTCATCAATAAAAACAACAAAATATTTGTGTCTGGTAGTGGAGGTTTTTGAGAAAGGTCCATAGACATCAAATTGGATCCTTTCCAAGATTGCATGTTGTTAGGGTCCTATAATAATAGGATTCATAATTTTGAATTGACTATGGTTAAGTCTTGTAATATTGTACATACCTTTTCTTTTCTGCAAATGTTTCCCATATTAAAAAATTAAAAAATGTAAAGAGGGTATGCCCTAAAAGAAATATCAAAGGACAAAAAGAATAAGAAAAGGTAAAAAAAAGTGAAAAATGTGCACCCAAACAAAAAACTGTTGGACACGCATTGTCATTGATGTCAATATGGCAATATTCAAGGAGTAGACAGAGCCAGCAGAGGAGCAGATGGAGACGAGAAGAGCAGACAGAGCCAAAGAAGAGGAGCGCACAGAGCCATCAGAGCCATAGAGGAAACATATAGAGTTATCAGGAGCTATCGGAGGAGCATTGGACGCGTTTAACAACAAACAAACATGAGTCGTCAAATTTCCAGTGAAAATATCCGACGGCTACCGGGCGATAAAGATGCACGGGAAATAGCAATCGAGGATGGTGGTAGCGGTATTCCCCACACCGCTTTCGGAGGTGGGTGGTAAACATACCATGGCATGCGTTACCATTCATTGCATGACACATGGATGACAGGGCGCGGCAGAAAACCGCTTTATTGCGCGTTAACATGCGGTTAAGTTACGACATCGGGAGGAGTGAACATTGTTAGATTGTGGTGAACGCGATCAACGGTGGGGGGATAAAAACTGGGTTTAACAAGCGGGGAAAGCAGTAGAGACCATCGGATCGTGATGCAATGATCGAATGGTGTGGGTTCAATCGCACGGGTTTCCGATTGATGTGATAGGAGAATGGCAGAGTAGTTTAACGTCGTCAGATCGCTTGATGAATGATAGGATGACAGGTTTAACTTCATGTGTTTTTTAACTGATATGACGTGGCATGTGGGACCTCTATATGGCTATAGCCTCATTTATATGGTTTTCATGAAGTAATAAGGCTGTGAATAAAAAATTCTCCGACATATATATTTTTCATTCCTTGGTGATAAGAAGAAGTCATATATATATATATATATATATATATATATATATATATATATATATATATATATATATATATATATATATATATATATATATATATATATATATATATGTATATATATATATATATATATGTATGTATGTATGTATGTATGTTGAATGCCTCATTTCTGGAATTGATCTCGGACATCTATATTACAAACAAATAACAGTTCACGACTCGTGAACTAAGGACCTCTCTGATATTTTTATCAATAAGCATCATTTCTATTGTAATTCGGCCTCTCTTCCACATTAACGTGACCTGTATGAATTTGATGAATCCGAATAGATAGAGGAAACCATGTATCGGGAAGCTGAAAGATCAAGTGAGTCAGAGGAAACGACATCAACCGAGGAGGAAGCCAAAGAGGCAGTGGAAAGCAGAAATGAAGAGTCAGAGACATCTGAAATACATAAAAACAAAGTGAGATGGCGATTTTGATATATAGATAATCAGTGAGAGAGGAAGCCGAAGAACAGGCAAGAAGAAGGAAGGGCCAGAAAAGCAAGAGAACAGGAGAATAGCAGAAGCTCAACAAGCTTGTGAGTAGAGAATAGTAGCAGAATAGTTTATATCAAGGTTGAGTTGGAGCCCAAGAGGTTGGAGCCTCAGAGCTGAACAAGACTAAAGTCATTAGGGGTAGGTACTCCTAAGTGCAGAACCATTGCTAAACAGAGTTGGTGCTCTGTGGGTTGGAGCCTCACTAAAGTCCAAGTTGGAGCTTGGCAACTATTCACAGTCAGATATATACTTATATTGTATTTACTTCATTGTACTGTCTTGAGTTTTAATAAAAGCATTTATTCCAGCTACTGGTTTCTGTGTTCTGTGTATACATATACATATCTATATATGCTTTTGGCAATCACTAGAATAAAAAGTAAGAAATACTTATTCACCCCCCCTCTCAGTATTTCCAACAATTGGTATCAGAGTAGGCATCTTCATACTAGCCTAACAGCTTGAAGAAAGATCCACAGCCATGATGAGAAATCACGAAGCATCAGGAAGACCTCCTTTGTTCGATGGCACTAACTTTAGTTTCTGGAAGAAAAGAATGCCCTACTACTTAATGTCCCTTAGACTTGAAGTCTGGCATTTTGTTGAAAATGAATACAAAATTACTTCTACTCTTCCAACAGACCAAGACGAGAGGAAAGCCTACATCGCAAATGCAAAGTCCATGAACTCCATCACTAGTGGAATCAATAATTCTGAGTTTACAAAAATCATGCACTATACCTCTGCCAAAGAAATGTGGGAGAAGCTAGTTGGCCTGTACGATGGAGACTCAAAAGTCAAAAAGGAAAAGCTTCAAACTCATAGAAGACAATTTGAAAGTTTGAGGATGGAAGATGAAGAAGATATTGCAGCATACCTCCTCCGAGTAGCTGAAGTGGTAAATCCCCTGAAAGGATTGGATGAAAAAGTGGAAGAAAGTACCATTGTTCAAAAGGTATTAAGGTCTCTTCCAGACAAATTTGACTCCAAAATAAGTGCTATAGAAGAAGCAAAGGATCTAGATACCCTCAAAATGGATGAAATCCATGGAATTCTCATTGCCTATGAAATGAGGAAAGGTGGCCCAAGCTCCAAAGATGCAACATTCAAGGCCTCAAAGTCAAAGAAGGGGAAAGAAAGGAATGACTGTAGTGATGAGTCAGATTTCGAATCCGAATTGGCTCAATTTGTACGAAATCTGAAGAGAGGATCTAAGCTTAAAGGAGAGTATCCTCTTATCTATTTTAAATGTGGTAAAATAGGTCATTATGCAGCAAAATGTCCTCATAAACATGACAGTGATGATGAAGGAAATTCTAAAATAATGGCACATAAAAAGAAAGGGTTCAATAAGAAAAACTTCTTCTCCAAGCAAGATGAGTCTGATGAGGATGAGTTTATGGTCATTAAAAAGAAATTAGATGAGGAAAGTGATCATGATGAAATCCAAGAAGCATTATTCATGGCACTCGCAGATGATGATGACTCAGGGCTGGAAGGAAATGTAGATGAACTGTTAATAAGTGCCATTGAAGAAAATGAGAAACTACAAAACAAAATCATCTCTCTCAAAGTGGAAAAAAAGGAAATAAGAAGGAGAGAAGATCTCTTGGAAGAAAAGCTTAAAGAAAAGGAAGAGACTTGTGAAGAACGCGAGGCCGAAATAGTGCCTCTGAGAAAGGAGTTGGAGCAAATTAAAAGGGTTGTAAAAGCTCTCAAATACTTGAGACTATTCTGAAAAATCAAAAACCTCAACATGACAAGTCTGGAATAGGCTTCAAAGGAGAATCCTCAAGCACTGAGAATAATGCAAAAAGCTATGCCGATGCACTTTCCTACAATCCAAAAGATGAAAAAGTATGTTATCAAAAGTGCTTCCCAGATCCCAATAATGAAGAGAGAGTTGCTCCAAAGAAGAATGTGGAGTCGAATCATGGACACTACAACAAATACAAACCTGTACTCCACCAAAGGCCCATAGCAAATCCAAAGAACGAGGGAGGAGTAATTCCCAGGATGAAAATCAACTCAAATTGTGGTTGCTTCAACAAGTACAAAACCATCTTTCTTGGACACTGCTTTCACTGTAAAAACTTCAATCATCAAGCCAGACATTGTATGGCTTGCAGAAGTGAAAAGAAAAATCTAAAGGACCAAATAATCAACTTATATGCCCCCAAAAGGCAGGGACAAATCAAAACATTCAATTCATTTGATCCCTTGACCAAATTTGATCTAATTTTCTATTTCTGCTACAATAATGGGCACTATGAACAAGACTGCCCACTCAAAGGAAGAAAGACGAGTAGCAAGAACTCCATCATGGACAAATGCGGCCTGGCTCTATATGCTCAAAATAATGAAAACCAGTGGTTTGTAGATAGTGGGTGCTCTAGACACATGACAGGAGACAGAAGGAAGTTTGTCTCACTGAGTAAAAAGGAAGGGAATGTGTCTTTTGGAAGTGGATCAAGCAGAATTGCAGAAAAAGGAACAGTTACTTTGATCAATGGAAAAGGAAAAGCTCAAGATGCTTTGCTAGTTGATGGGCTCAAACACAACCTCATGAGTGTTAGCCAAATCTGTGATCAAGGACATAAGTTCATTTTTAGCACCAAAGACTGTGAAATAAGGAACTCTACCTGAGGGAAACTTGTGGAAAAAGGGGTGAGAACATTAGACAACATTTAAATTATGAACAAGATTCAAGAAAATAAATGTTACTTAAGTCAGACAGATGAGAGTTGGCAGTGGCACAAGTGATTTGGACATACAAGCTTCAAAAATCTAATCAATATCAGCAAGATCAAAGCTGTACGAGACATCCCAAGGCTGTCTGAACCAAATCAAGCAGTGTGTAGTCCATGTCAACATGGAAAGCAGACCAGAACCAGCCACAATACAAACGAGCTCTATACATCTAAGCCCTTGGAGATCATACATGCTAATGTGTGTGCACCAACTGGAAATCAAGCACTCCAAGGAGAAAGGTACTTTGTGTTATTCGTTGATGATTATACTAGAATGATGTGGATATATTTCATAAAGTATAAATCTGACACTTTTGAGTGTTTTAAGAATCTAAAAGCCTTTGTAGAAAATGAAAAAGATTCAAAAATTAAGTGCCTCAGAACAGACAGAGGAGGAGAATTCACATCAAACGAGTTTAGTGAGTTTTGTAATATTCATGGAATTAAAAAGGAATTCTCAACTACCAGAACACCTCAGCAAAATGGGGTAGTTGAAAGAAGAAATCGAACATTCCAAGAAATGGCAAGAACTATGTTATTAGCAATAGACTTACAACCTAAATTCTGGAGAGAAGCAGTAGGAATAGCTGTCTATACACTGAATCGAACTCAATTAAGATCAAATTGTGAAAAAACTCCTTATGAGCTATGGAAAGGAAGACCTGATTTGGTGAAGTACTTCAAGATCTTTGGAAGCAAGTGCTTCATAAAAATAAATGATGGCTCACCTGGAAAGTTTGATTATCGAGTTGATGAAGGGATGTTTCTTGGATACTCTACATAGAGCAAGGCTTACAAGTGCTACAATTATCGACTGAAGAAAATAGTGGAAAGCATTGATGTAAAGATTGATGAAGATCTTCTAGAAAAGGAAATTAAAGAACATGAAGATGACTCTCTCATTGAAGAAGAAGAACCTAAAGAGGAAGAAATAGAAGAGGAAGAAGAAGAAGAAGAAGAGGAAAGAGAACCACCTAATACCCCTTCAAAGATGAAGTATGTCCAAAGACATCATCCAGAAGAGCAGATCATTGGCGATAGAGATGAAGGTGTGTAGACCCGAAGAAGGATAACAATCACACCCAAGAGAAAATTCATTGCCCTCCTATCTATGATGGAACCAGTAACATTTGCAGAAGCAAGTAAGGATCCTCATTGGGTAAAAGCCATGGAAGAAGAAATGTCCCAAATTGAGAAGAACAAGACATGGGAGCTGGTACCTTGTCCAAAGGACAAAAAAACATAATAGGAACCAAATGGGTGTTCAAAAATAAAATAAATGAGGAAGGACATGTTATCAGAAACAAGGCAAGACTTGTCTGCAAAGGCTATTCACAAATTGAAGGAGTTGACTTTGAAGAGACATTTGCACCAGCGGCTCGTATGGAAGCTATTAGGATGTTCTTGGCATTTTCTTGCTCAAGAGGATTCAAAATCTATCAAATGGATGTGAAATCAACATTTCTAAATGGGGAACTCAAGGAGGAAGTCTACATGGAGCAGCCAAAAGGTTTTGATCTAACAGCAGGAAAGGACTTAGTTTGTAAGTTGAAAAAGGCTTTATATGGGTTGAAACAAGCTCCTGGAGCTTGGTATGCAAGACTGGATCACTATTTACAACAACACGGCTTCAAAAATGGATGGCTGGAAGTAATCTATACATAAAGACAGATGAAGGTAAGTTACTAGTTGCTCTTGTTTATGTCGATGATGATTTTTGCTAATAATAATGATGAAATGAGCCATGAATTTTCTCAAAGCATGTCCAAAGAATTTGAGAGGTCAATGATAGGAGAGTTGTCCCACTTCCTTGGACTTAAAATATCTCAAACCAAAGCAGGATTGTGTATATATCAAACCAAATATCTAAAAGACATGCTAAAAAAATATGGAATGGAGGACTGTGAACCCATGAGCACACCTATGACCACAAACTGAAAACTGAGCAAAGATGATGACTCCCCTCTAGTAGATGCAACTCATTACAGGTCAATGTTTGGAGCCCTTCTATACTTAATAGCTACATGACTAGACATAATGCAAGTAGTAGGAATGGTAGGAAGATTTCAATCTGCTGCCAAACAATCCCATTTATTAGCTGTAAAAAGAATCCTCAAATATCTGAAGGGAACTTCTGATTTCGGTCTTTAGTACCCAAAGAACTCAACACTGACTGTAGTTGCATACACCGATGCTGATTGGGTTGGAAGTATAGATGATCAGAAAAGTACTAGTGGAAATGCATTCTTCCTAGGATACTGTTTGGTATCCTGGCTTAGCAAAAAATAGTCATCCATATCATTATCCACAACCGAAGCTGAGTATATTGCTGCTGCAGACTGTTGTACTCAGATACTATGGATAAAGGAAGCTCTAAAAGATCTCGACATATGTACAGATCAACCAATTACCGTTTATTGTGACAACACAAGTGCTATCAATATTAGCAAAAATCCAGTGATGCACTCAAGAACCAAACACATACCAATGAAGTATCATTTCCTCTGTGAGAAAGTAGTTGAACAAAACATCGTCCTGGAATATATCAGTACAAAGGAGCAGATAGCTGATATTTTCACAAAACCTCTTCCTCGAGAAGCATTCGAACATCTGCGTGAAAATATGGGGGTTATTTCTTTATCATCACTCAAGTTCATTCATAAAAATGCAGCAGGACAAGGGGAGCAGTTTGACAGGGGGAGTCCGTATGCATTCCTTTGCCATTGATGTCAAAGGGGGAGAGAGTAGAAGAATATTGCCATCAATAACAAAGGGGAAGATTTTTGGACACGCATTGTCATTGATGTCAATATGGCAATATTTAAGGAGTAGACAGAGCCACCAAAGGAGCAGATGGAGATGAGAAGAGCAGACAGAGCCAAAGAAGAGGAGCACATAGAGCCATCGGAGCCATAGAGGAAGCAGATAGAGTTATCAGGAGCTATCGGAGGAGCAGTGGATGCGTTTAACAACAAACAAACATGAGCCATCAGATTTCCAGCAAAAAGTTCCGATGACTACCCGGCGATAAAGATGCACGGGAGATAGCGAGTGGGGACGGTGGTAAGCGGTATTCCCCGCACCGCTTTCGGAGGTGGGTGGTAAATGTACCATGGCATGCGATACCATTCATTGCACGACATGTGGATGATGGGAAGCGACGGAAAACCGCTTTATCGCGCGTTAACATGCCATTAAATTACGACATCGGGAGGAGTGAACGTCATTAGATTGTGGTGAACACGATCGACAATGGGAGGAAATAAACTGGGTTTAACAAGCGGGGAAAGCAGTGGAGACCATCGAACCGTGATGCGATGATCGAACGGTGCGGGTTCAATCGCACGGGTTTCCGATTGATGTGACAGGAGAATGGCAAAGTAGTTTAACGTCGTTGGATCGCCTGATGAATGATCAGATGGCAGGTTTAACTTCACGTGTTTTTCGACTAATATGATGTGGCATGTGGGACCTATATATGGCTATACCCTCGTTTATATGGTTTCCGTGAAGTAATAAGTATGTGAATAAAAGATTCTCGACATATATATTTTTCATTCCTTGGTGATAGGAAGAAGTCATATCTATATATATATATATATATATATATATATATATATATATATATATATATATATATATATATATATATATATATATATATATATATATGTTGAAATGCCTCATTTCTAGAATTGATCTCGGGCATCTATATTACAAACAAATAACAGTTCACGACTCGTGAACTAAGGACCTCTCTAATATTTTTTTCAATAAGCATCATTTCTATTGTAATTTGGCCTCTCTTCCGCATTAACGTGACCTGTAAGAATTTGATGAATCCGAATAGACAGAGGAAGCCATGGATTGGGAAGCTGAAAGATCAAGTGAGTCAGAGGAAATGACAATGACTGAGGAGGAAGCCAAAGAGGCGGTGGAAAGTGGAAATGAAGAGTGAGAGACATCTAAAATACATAAAAACATAAAAACAGAGTGAGATGGCGATTTTGATATATAGATAATCAGTGAGAGAGGAAGCCGAAGAACAGGCAAGAAGAAGGAAAGGCCAAAAAATCAAGAGAACAGGAGAATAGCAGAAGCTCAGCAAGCTTGTGAGTAGAGAATAGCAACAGAATAGTTTATATCAAGGTTGGGTTGTAGCCCAAGAGGTTGGAGCCTCAGAACTCAACAAGACTAAAGTCATTAGGGGTAGGTGCTCCTAAGTGCAGAACCACTGCTAAACAGAGTTGGTGCTCTAGGGGTTGGAGCCTCACTGAAGTCCAAGTTTGAGCTTGGCAACTACTCACAGTCAGATATATACTTATATTGTATTTATTTCATTGTACTTTCTTGAGTTTTAATAAAATCATTTGTTCCAGTTCCTAGTTTTTGTGTTCTGTGTATACATATACATATCTATATATGCTTTTGGCAATCACTAGAATAAAAAGTAAGAAATACTGATTCACCCCCGCCTCAGTATTTCCAACAAAAACAGATCATGAAAGTGTGCAAGTCCAAGTGCCACTACTTTCTACCTTTATATTCAAAATATTGGTTTTGTGCAGCTTGTCATAAATGCCACAACCCATGATATTCAAACTATTTAATCTTGACTACTTCATGCTTTAAATTTCATGTTTATAGTTAGAGAATAACGATCTAGCCAAAATGTTTAATCTTGGTAGATCAGTAGTTAGGTAGAGAAATAAAATTTGCTCATAAGCTTAATCTAATCCATTGGAAGATATAAGGTTAGAGTTAGATAGTTTACTTTTCAAAAGAAAAAGGAAAGAAAGGGTCTGCTAGCTTAAATGCACCCAATAAAGTGAAGAAAGAATGTTAGGGTAAGTAGAAGAAAGGTTGGAGAAATACAAAGCTAGTTGAAACATAAGCACATTTATCATGCTTGATTTAACGTTTCAATGTGTAGGATCAGTTAAGAGAGTGAAAATATGTTCACAAGATGATTTACTTAACTTCCCCTCATTTCATTTCACCCCCCACTACTTATTTACTAATTTCCATTATCCCATCATTTCTTGTTAATAGAACCTTTTCCCTTCATTTTGACCCTTACCCCTTGGTTTCACACATTTCCCTAGCAATTTACCCTCCAAAAGTCATTTCCCAACCCAAAACCCCTTTTCCCTAAGTGTGAAACCCATTCCCCTTTGAAAAAAGAATTTTCCCTTATTAGTTTCCCCAAAAAACCCATAAAAACCCCTTATCCTTGTTAGTGTCAGTCAGTTCAGCCTGTCACCAATTATCAAATATGCTCTTACAAAGTGTTGTTAGGGTGTGAAGTCAATGTTTTGTCATTTCAGTGAATCTTCAAATAAAAATTTGGTCATTGGTTATTTTTTCTAGGTCACTGCTTCTCCCTTCACTTACTCATGGTCTTCATCACTCATCATGTTCATTGTCTTCTTCGAGGTATCATATCTTCATTTAAATGTCTTTGGTCATGAAATGGTTAAATTCCTTGTTTTAGGTCATGGTCTAGGGTTTCCCTCCATGTGTCATCATGATATCATATGTTGCCAAAAGCATGTCCATCATGTGATTAATGGGGTAAAGGAAGTTAGTAGCTTAGGGAAAGAAAAATAAAGGTAAAGGTAATGTTTTATTTCAAATAAGACAATGTTGCAATACACTACCTCGCCTCATCATTCCTCATAGGGACATGTTTGATTGAAAATATGTTTATGACAAACTAGAGAATAATTTTACAAAAGTGAAAGAGGTTTTTGTCAATTATATTCCAAGGAACAAAAACCTCCTTCATTTTATGCATAGGTGTTATGATTTGAAAGAAATTCCCAAAATACACTTGCTACAGGAGAGTTAATGCACTTCTGGATAGCTTGACTTCAAGACAGTTTTTCAGGGGTTTGTAGCAGGTGATGGTAGTTCTTAAGGACTCTATTGTGTAGCAGACATCCTAAGCTTTCCAATGGTACCTTCAGATAATGATTTGAATTAGTGGAAGGCATCCAAAAGTGCTCTACAAGTTGGAGCTTATCTTTTGTCAGAGAAACCCTGAGTTTTTGGAGTGACCCTAGGAAAATCAATTTTTCTCCCTCATGGCCTATCCAAATTACATGCTTGAGGTGTCCATCATATATCCGACTTCAAGAGATTTCTAATGAGCTATCAAGCTCTCAATTTGGAGTCGTTTAAGGCCTCCAAAAGTGGTTTGGAAGATGGCACTGCACTTCTGTGAACTGCGTTGCGCTTTGGCGTTGTGCGTAGGAACACTACACAGCGCGCAGGACAGAGTGGCCATAAATCCTTCAAAACTCTCCCAAATCTCAATTTTTCACTTGAAAGCTTGATTTTATTGACTTCTAAGCCAAGGGAAAAGTAAGTACACCATTATTATCCCTCTTTTTCTTCCAAATTCATCTCATGTCAATGATTCTTCAAGTTAGGGTTTGTAGTTAAATTTGCATGGGAAATGATAGGGTGAAAATGGCCATCTTTATTTTTGGTTTCTAAAACATGTAAAATGGTTTCCTACACCTGCATACATGTTTAATAAACCATTTTAACCATTCAATTCACCTCAAAACAAAGTTTTACCTCTCAAAAAGTAAAACCCTAACTCATTCCTAAAGGATTTTGGGCATTTTTCATTACAAACCCTGTTTTTCCTCCTTGCAAGCAGATCACTCTTCCACTGTTTCTTCACTCATTTTCATCAGCTTCCAAATTTCATATCCACCTTTTTCAGACCTCCTCTATCATTTTGTCGAAATCCACCTTCACATCACTTCATTTCCATTCATACCTCACAGTTTATTTTTCATTCAAATGGAGGTGGGGTCCTCTAGCAAAAAAATGGAGAAAACTCAAGTATCTAAGCCCGGGGTGACTAAAGTGTACAAGAGAGGACAAAGGTTTGTGTTTTCTTCTCACGGAGAGAAAGGGGCCAAGCCTTCTTCATCAACAAAGCAAGAATCAAGAGCAAAGGATAAAGACATAGTTGAACATGAGTTTGAACTAATTGATCCAAAGATTGAGGATCAGACCACAAACATGAGACATACTATCAGGGATAAATACTACCAAATCAAGGAGCTAGAAATAAATTTGGAAATGGAAAATTATGTTATATCATTCCTTGAACAGGAAAACAGTGAACTCAAAGAAAAGGAGTTGATCCTAGAAAAGGAAAAAGCCAAGTTAATGTAGCAAGTTGTCAAAGGTAAGGATATCATGACATCAAGTGAGACTGAAGCATAAGAGGTGAGAGGAAAAAGGAAAATACCAAGAACAAGAGGCCTCAAGAAAGTTTTGCAAGAGGAACAAGAACAAATTTTACTGAATGAGGATCTTGACCTAGAAGATAGGATCACCCTTGAGGTTCATCAAGATAAGGAATATTCTCTTAATAGAGTGAATGAACACTTGGAGAAGCTTCTTGAGAAGGAAAATAGAGACAATCAATTGCTTAAACACATGGCATATCACTATCAATCTCAAAACATGATCACTAATGTCAAAGTGAAACAACTTGAAAACAAGCTCAAGGAGGCCAAAAAAGACCAAAATGATGAGGAAAACTTGGAGATGCTTATTGAATCATCTGTGAGGCTATAAAAAACATATTTTTACACCTTCCCTCCAATTTTGAGCAAAATCTGAGCATTTTTAATTTTTTCAGAATTTTTGGTCTAAGTTCAGAAATTCAGCTGCTCCAGAAGCGCAACGCCTTGGCGCTGCACTTTTTCCTCAGACCTCCATTTGAGGAAATGTCTACATTTTTGGAAAGTTCTTTCCATCCTCTAAAAACCTATTTTCCCATATTTTGCAGAGGTGGCTTAGTTTTGGAGAAAAAGGCAAAAAAGTGGCAAAAAACTAGCATTCTGGACCATTTTTTGACAGGTGCTGCGCTTCTAGAGTGACCTAGGGAAAATGGATTTTTGAAGGTATTCCCATTCTCCAACTTTAGAAATTAAATTTGTTCTCGAAACGAGAGTTGAAGGGATAGTTGACTATTCTCTCAGATTTGCATTTTGACCCCTGGAAGGCACTTGAAAATCAGCTCAAAGTCGGAACTGCGCTTCTGCACATTATGTATTTTTATTTGGAAAACTTCACTGTGTAAAATTTCTAGTTTCTAGTTTGACATGGTCAAAGTCAAGATTCTCTATGTAATGGCACTAGTTACAAGGTTAGGTGATGTAGGCATGAATAAATGTACATCATAGGTTGTTTTTGATGTTTATTAGGCCTCATAACAGAAGAAAACTCCTAAACAAACTCTTCATGAAGTGTTTGAGTTTCACCTTCTCACTCTCACTAGTAGGTTGAGAGAATATTGGAGTTAGTTCCTCCACCAAGGAATTCGACTCCTGAAGGTGGGAAAGTGGTCTAGGAGAGTCTATATGTATGGTTTCTCCTTAAGAGAAGAGGGTTGAACTTTTTGTGAAGGAGGCTTGCATTGTAATCATCTTTCAGCTAATACAGATACAGGTTGCAGCTATTTTCAAGGAACTCTATCCCAATGAGTTCATGGTGCTTGTACTTCATTCTTTTTGTTTTCTCATGGTATAAACATATTTATCTACATTATATATCTTCTTTCTATGAATTCCTTGTGATAAAATACTCAAAATTCTTGTTTTTCAAGCTCTGTTACCTGGTTTTCATGGTTACGTGCTTTGTTTTCCTAGGCTAATGAAATCATGTTTATTTATGCTCATTAGTTTCTTCCACACTATATCATCTATACTACACTGAAAAATACTCAAATTACACCATGGCTTATGACATCTAGCTCCTTCGTATGTTTGCTCCTGTATTCCCACAACCTAGACCTACTTGTGGCTCCAAACTCTAAGTTCAACAAATCCTTAGAAAACCAAATTTTTAGAAACAGATACACATATCTAGCCTAAAATTCATTTGCTTTAAAGTCATATCACTGATAAGAGACTTAGAGAGATCCCTCTCATGCCTAGTAGGGCTAGCTACTGAGTTGAAGTGGTTTCAGGTTACCCTTGTCGATTTCCTTTTCAGCCTAGCAGATTGTAAGGACTAACAATCCTAACTATTATTCCCCCCTCTGCCTTATAAAGTTAAACTCCGCCATACCCATTTAACCCCGCAAAATCGCATTTACCCGATATAAACCTTTTTAACCCACCCCCTAGGTGTGGTTAAATAAACCCCACCACAGTTAAACCCCGGTCCCACTATATAAACCTATTCATTAAACTTTTAACCTGTGCCACTTATTTATTAAATAATTACACGTTAATTGTAATTATTCCCTGGGCCCCGCTAATCTCTGCCCCATCGCCTCCGTGCAACTTCGTCGCACCATAGCCGTTGGATCTAGCACCCTTAGATCCTACGGCCCATAGCCATATCGTGCGCTCCCGATCTCTGAAGTTTACCCACCCGAGAGCGCGCGATATGAGCGGTTTTTCTTAGGCCCCTTTTGACTACGTGGCGACTTTCCCTTAACTCGTGTGCTCTCCCAAAATTACCACCCTTCACTCAAAAGTGGTGTGATGGCCGCCGAAACCACCTCCCCGCGTAGGCCTAAAATTGCTCATTGTTCACTTAAATAATCCCAAGCCAAATTTAAAAAGTTATCCGTTAAAACAATGAAAACCCTCGTTTTCACTCATTTTTCCCGTTTACACAGTAAAACCTACATAACCCTACCGGCGCCACCCTAAACCTCTGCAACACAATTTGATAGCTGATTACCTCCACAACACTGCCAAGACTCTGTCCACAGACTTCTCATCTCAAATAAAGCCATGATCACCTCTCTGCCACCCTTTGTTTTTATTAATAACTGTTGTATTTTGCAAGTAATTAGCAGAAGACCATAGCTTGGATAAACATGTTTGATACTAGTCACAAAACTTGTTTACTCCAAGATTCGAAAGAAAATCTATTCAAAAGCCTATATTGAGAAGAAGAAGACAATTATACACAGAAAAGAGAAGAAATCACTTACAAAAAGAAATACAATTAAAATACTGAACAGAGGAACCAGACATAACATACAGTTGAAAGACAAATAGGTCGAACACACAAATGATCAATATCCTTTACTAGATGCTGATACATGTAAAAAACTAAATAATTTACTGTTGAAATACATAGTAAGAAGTTAAAATGTACAATAAAAGTAAAAGCATAGTAAAGGATACTAACAGATCATCAAAGTCAAAGAGTACTAGATTAAAGGGTATCAGGTGAAATGTCATAAGTAAATACGACATCCAACGTGAAGACCAAACAACCAAGCAGCTTAAAGGGCAAAAGATTAGACATCAAAGACAGCAAAACCTAAATAATAGGGACAGCAAGCAGCAGTTCAAAAGCTGTCTCTATCTTCTTGCATGAAGATATTCTCCTTTTCCTAGATTAGTTCTCAATACAGTTTGAGATATTTTCTAAATTCTTATGTTATAAATACTTCACAATTCGAAGTATTTAGGGTGGATTACATTACATTTGTAGATTTATTTTGATCTTGAACCTAAGGGTGATTGTACCAATTTCAATTCAACAGAGTCGAGCAAGTAATAAGAGCATTGAACTACAGGATTCATGAGATGAGCTATTTATAGTGAATTATCTTCTTTATGTGATTTTGTTACCTTCTTATGTTTTCATAAACTTAATTGTAATTCCAAATCTAAATGTATTAACTGGAAATATCACTTAGAATTTATTTAAGTACACTCTATTTTGCACAATTAGTCATTTATATGTTTTCCTCTGATACCCAGATTTGAGAACCCATAATTTCTCTCCCATCCTGGTTGACCTCTTTCATTCCTTCCATAATCCGGCCTAGGGAACCCTTAATTGCTCCCTGGATCCGATTAGAAGCCACTTCACCATTCAGCCTTTGATATCTGCAAAATCTCACCTATCTTGCCATGTAGACACTATCTTTTAAAGCTTGATCTAGTCCATTTTGTCTGATATTGACTCCATAGCCCATTAGTAAAAGCAAACCCCTGTTCATCTAAGTAAGTAATCCCACCACCCAATTTCAAACCAAAACCCAAGTGCAACCATAACTAACCTAAAATTTATTAACTAAAAAAAGTTAAAACATACAGAGAGAGCCCTCTGTGAGATTAGGAAGGCTAGGTCTTGATCTCCAAAAGTGGTTTATGGTTACCTCTATTATTTCCTCCTTTAATAAATTTCAAATGAAATTTTGGAGTGATAACATCATTGGTGACCATACTGGGGACTTCGATCCTCAGTCTCATAAAACTTTAAGGAAACCTTAAATTTAATCTTAAGCCCCTTAAGGTCATTTTCTGAGAATTATTTTTGAAAAAATTCATAAAAACAGTTTAAAAAGTTAGAATTTTGGCTCCCAAGAAAACTCACTATACCAGGGTAAACCCAGATCCAAACCCTGCTACTATAGTTGATGACCCAGATAGGATTCTAAGAAAACCAAAATAGGTAGAAACTCAGGCAACTAGTAGCGAGTTATTCAAAGCAAATTCACTCCCTGAGGAGTTGTCAACTTTAGAGGAAATTCCTTTTGATTTGTCATTTGACCTCTCATTATTTAGAACTAAATCTAAGAATTCAATCCATGAAATAATGTTAGACCCTGAGTGTATTCAAGTCATTGAATCAGAAAGGGTTATACATCCAGATTTAGAGAAATTTGTCTTGGAGACTTTTGAGAAGTTAGAAGCTTTGACCTATACATTGATAAGAAATATAGATGAGGCTTACCTTCAACAATATGTTGAACTATTACTGTTGTTGCCTCTGCAATTTATGCAGAATCTTCACTCACTATAAATACACCTTCATTTACCACAACCTCACCAATAGTATCTACCACAGTCCAATCCCCCAAACCAGTTATTCATCAACCATCCTCATCATCATCTAGTTAATCTCCATCCAGTTCAAGCCCTTCCTCAAGCACCACTACTTTACCCCCCTAGTCAATCCAAAATCATAGCTATGGCAAACCAATAAGAACCTCTAGTTTTACCTCCACAACTCAATGACATGCCCCAAGATTATCAGAGCAAAATCCTTTTGTTCAATGCTACTGGTCAGTATACTTCCCAGTAGCATGTGAACAAGATGACTGACTATTTTGAGTTGCATGAGATAGATGAAGCAGATGTCTAGATGAGGTCATTTTCTCAAACATTAACTGGGGATGTTAAGAAATGTTTTAAAGCCTTACCTACAAATCATATTGCAGACTTAGCTAATTTTCATAGATTATTCATTGATAATGGGAGAGAAAGAAAAACTCCCTGCAAATACTTTCTGAATATGAAAACATTAGAAGAGCTCCTAATGAGTTAGTCCAGGATTATTGCATTAGGTTCAATAGCATCTACAATGTAATCCCAGCCAATATTAAACCTTCACCTGACCTAGCATTAATTAAATTCCCTAATGGTTTTGCCACTGACATGTCATACCAATTAAGGGAAAGAAACCCTGGAACATTGAAACAAATGCAAATCAATGTTGTTAGTGTAGAGGCCAACCTATTAGCCAAGAAAGCCAAAATGAAAAATGAAAAGAGAGTTGTATTTAAAGAGGAAACTTCCACTTATGATGGAAAAGTAGATAATTTAGCTAAAAGAATAGAGATAATAATGGATAGAATAGATAATATGGAGAGGAAAAATCAATGGGAGAATCAACAACCACCCCCAATAAGAAACCCTAACTTTAGGAAGAACCAAAACACTGGAAAGAATGATATTCCAGATCAGCAGATTAGGCCTCCCTTCCAGGAGAACTATGTTGAGGGTTCACTTGAAGTAGAGGATGACACCCAAATAAACTTACTAGAAATAAAAGATGAAGATGTTGTTTTTCTCACTCAAGAAGAACAAGAGTCATACATGCTGCAACAATTGTAGTTAGAATCTGGTGAGTCTTTTGACTTTAAATAGGGTTATGAGTCAGCTATATATGAGGTACACAAACAATATAGCTTAAGGAGTAAAAATAATAATGAAGCTCCCATTAAAAAATCAATCCAGACCCACAATAAAAATATAACAGAAGCTCTAGTTACTAAAGTGTTACAAATCCTCCCTAAGGGAACACCAGAGACTTCTACCCCAAAAATTGTAGATATAACCTCTAATGAAACACAAACTGAAACAATCACTGAAATCAATCCTAACAAGGGAAATCAAAGCAAAACATCTGAAACACAGACTGAATTTCCTAGTACTGAGAAACAAGATAAAAACACACAAACTGCATTTGTTAGGGAAGATCTCATCCAAACAAACAAAGTTTAGCTCCCTTTCAACGTCAAGACGGAAATAGAAAAAATAACTATATCAGTACCTTTGACCGACCTAGTAAAGAATGAATCTTATAGGTCACAGATAAATCAAACTTTAAACATAGGAGAGGGAGAAGATGTTAATTTGAATGATGATCAACCTGAATTATTGTTTGGCCATGAGGCCAATGGTACTCATCATCAAGGGGGAGTCCCTCCTTTCTACATTAGATTAAACATTCATGACAAGATATTGCATAATGCTATGTTAGACTTAGGGGCAACCCATAATTTGATGCCAAAAGAAATTATGGAGAGACTGAACCTAGACATCACCAGACCATATAAGGATTTGTTTTCCTTTGACTCTACCCAAGTTAAATGCCTTGGTTTGATCAAAGACTTATGTGTAACTCTAGCCCAATGCCTAGAAAAGAGTATTATAATGGACATAGTAGTTGAAAACATCCCTCCTAAATATGGAATGTTGTTATCTCGCTCATGGGGAGCAAAATTGCAGGGTTCCCTATAGTTAGATATGTCTTATGCCACCATATCTATTTTTGGCCAACAAAGGAAATTGTATAGAGACATTGATCAAATACATGGTAAGTAGTGTTGAAAGACCATAAAAATTTCCCATATACTCCATGCATTCTGATCTGGACTCTTTTATCTTGTACAATTCAGAACATGACAATAATCAAATCTTAGCTGTAGAAGAAAACAGAAAGCCAACTGATAGTGAGAACATTTTCCATGAGTCCCTATGGAATCTAGACTTTGATGGATCTGTGAATAGATTAGGGGCTGGTGCAGGAGTATGGATCCATAATATCGAGAATAATCATTCTGAGGGACATGCATTCAGATTAAACTTCAAGTGTACCAATAACATGGCTGAATATGAAGTGCTAATTTTAGGGTTACAAATGGTTAGAAAACATGGAGCCAAGAGATTCTCTATACTTGGAGATTCAGAACTGATTATTAAACAAATTCATGGTGAATACTCTGTAAAAAAATCCTAGACTTAGTCAATATAGGGAGAATGTCCTAGATTTGATTAAAGGCCTCTTGGAAACAAACTTTATTGTCATTCCTAGAAAACAAAATATGCAGGCTCACAGTCTTGCCACTTTTGCTAGTACCTGTAAATTTCCCTTTCAACCTAACCATCAGTACATTGCAAAAGTGAGACATAGGCCTGTCATACCAGACAATTTAAAGTATTGGCAGATTTTCTCCTAGGATTCCCAAATTTATAATTTCATGAATGCAGAAGGAGAGTTTTAGAATTGTAAAATAGATACAGTCTGTACAGTAGAAAATAACATAAATAGTGACATAGATGTAAATATTTTAGAAATAGGTAAACCTACTAAATTCACTCAAGTAGAAGTAGATAACCTAGAAAATGTAGAAATAGAGGAAATGATCAATGATGATCCTGATATTCTTAATCTTAAAAACAATTTTTTGCCTAAGGGATTAGTCCCATTAGAGGACTTGTTTGACTCAAACAATGTAGTCAGAAAGCCGAAAATGGAACCCCTAATAGCAGACATAGAAGAGTGTAACATAGGAACTGAGGATAAAACGAAACTCACTAAGATATCAAAAGCCTTACCTCTAGAGGAAAAGGTAAAATACATAAACCTGTTTAAAGAGTTCCAAGATGTGTTTGCCTGGAGTTATGAAGACTTGAAGTCTTATGACACCAGCATAATTCAACACAAAATACCTCTCAAAGAGGGTCATAAACCTTTCAAACAGAAACTTATGAGAATTAACCCAATTCTTATGCCATCCATTGAGAAAGAGGTTAAAAGAATGTTTGATGCCAAAATTATAGCTCCCATTAGATACTTAGGTTGGATTTAAAACTTAGTCACTACTAGGAAAAACACTAGATAAATCAGACTTTGTGTGGATTTCAGAAATTTAAACAAGGTCTCATTAAAAGACAACTATCAACTACCAAAGATGGATCATATCCTTCAGAGGGTAGTAGGCTCATCCATAATCTCTTTACTTGATGGATTTTCTGGATATAACTAGATCCTGGTTCAACTAGAAGACCAAGCCAAAACTGTATTTACTACTCCTTGGGGTACCTTCATGTATTTGAAGATGCCTTTTGCATTAATAAACATAGAAGCCACATTTCAAAGAGCTATGGATATAGCTTTTGCCAAGGAGATCCATGAATTCTTAGTAGTATACCGAGATGACATTACTGTCTTTTCCAAATTTGACAATGAACACCTACATCACCTGAGAAGAGTATTCATCAAATGTATTTGCGATTTATTTAACCCCCAAAAAAACACTCTTTGGTCTAGAGGAAGGAAATCTGTTGGGACACATCATATCCAAATATGGAATTAGGATAGATCCTGCTAGAATAGAGGCCGTTTTGACCATTTCCCATCCTAGAAACATTAGAGAGTTACATTCATTTCTAGGCAAGATTACTTTACTTAGGAGATTCATTTCAAATCTAGGAGAATTAATTAGGGAACTAAATAACATGCTAAGAAAGGACTCTGCACTTAAATGGACAATGGAGGAAAAAAAATCCTTTGAAGCCATCAAGGAAGCCCTAACCAAGAATCCAGTCCTTATAAGTCCTGATTTTCAAAAATATTTTATTATTTTTTCTTTTGCTTCAGAACACACCATTGCAACAGTCTTGCTGTAGAGGAACAACCAAGGATATGAACAACCAATTGCATTTTTTAGTAAATCCTTAAGAGATTCCACACTTAAATATAATATCATGGAAAAACAAGCATTAGCTTTAGTAGAGGCTGTCAGAGATTTCAGAGTTTATATTCTTTATTCTCACATTATTGCTTATGTTCAAAACTCAGTAGTTAAGGACATTTTGAAACAAAATGGGCCTGAAGGAAAGAGAGGCAAATGGATTGCCACTATATTGGAATATGACATAGAGATAAAGCCCACAAAACTTATCAAAGGCCAAGGTTTAGCCAAACTCAGGTCTAAATCAAACTGTGAGGCCCTACATATTAATTTAATTGGTGCCCTTGATGAACAGGAAGAGATGGCGACTCCACAGATCAGTGAACCTTTTATAGATTCACCATGGTATGCAGATATCATATTTGCATTACTAAACTTACAAGCTCCTCCTGGTTTAAGAAAAAGTAAAGCTATATTTTTTAAAATTAATTCATTAAAATATTGTATCATAGATAATGCTTTGTTTTGGAAAGACATTAGTGGTATTTTTTGAACTGTTTACTAAAAGATGAAGCTGATAAAATCATGCAAGAATTTCATGTAGGGGATTGTGGAGGACACTTGTACTGGAAGACTATTGCTAACAAAATTTTGAGGGTTGGTTTCTACTGGCCCACTCTGTTTGTAGATGTTAAGAAACATGTGACCTCCTACCATAAATGTCAGATCTTTGAGGGAAAGAGAAAACATTTACGTTTTCCTCTTAAACCAATCTCCACTGAAATTCCATTTCAACAATGGGGGTTAGACTTCATTGGAGAAATACACCCATCCTCCTCAACTTATCATAAATGGATTCTGATAGCTATTGACTACTCCAAAAAATGGATAGAAGCCATCCCTTCTAGACAAGCCACAAACATTTTCATAATCTCATTCCTAGAAAATAATATCCTGTCAAGATTTGGATGCCCCCAAAATCTCATTACTCATAATGCAGCTACCTTTAAATCCAAGAAATTGTTAGATTTTTATAACAAATACCACATCACCCTTGGCCAGTCCACTGCCTATTACCCTCAAGGTAATGGAATTTCAGAATACTCTAACAAAAGCCTGGTCAATATCATTAAGAAATTACTGGAAGACAACACAAAGACATGGAACAAAAAGTTGGTCAATGCCTTATGGGCAGATAGACTAACTACTAACAAGTTAATTGGCACATCTCCGTATCAGTTAGTGTATGGGATGGATGTTGTTTTTCCATCATCTTTAGGAGTACCAATAATGAAAATCATCTAGGAATTATAGGTGGAACCAAATGATATCTAGAGAAGGATAAATCAGACCATTCACTTGCAGTAGACCAGAGAAGAAGTATATGTAAAATCACAGGTAATCTAGGACAAAATCAAAAAGATTTTTGATAAAAAGAAAAAAGCTGATGTTTTTTACATAGGTAATAAATTTATTAAGTGGGATTCAAGAAGAGAAGACAAAGGTAAGCATGGCAAGTTTGACTTTTTATGGCAAGGGCCTTATGTCATTTATGGTTACAGGGATAACAATGTTTTTTTCTTGAGAGAGATAGATGGATCAGATCTACCAGGAGGACCTATCAATGGTAGAATGCTGAAGCATTGCTTTTCCACTAATTAACAATAGTTCACTTTACTTTGCATCATTGTACATAACGTTGCAGATTGTAGATTGGATTGGATGGTCATCTTTTGAAGTTGAAGCCCGGAGAGAAGGCCCTAAGCTTTGAAGGGTTTACAATCATAACTATCAATGAGGAAGAAATCACAGAAGAATAGTTTACAGGGTAACTACAGTCACAATTCAAAGGTTACTGATCTCAAAGTTCTTGACATTTCACCACAAAATTCTATCCCCATGTGGAGCCACTATTAGGGTCCTATAATAATAGGATTCATAATTTTGAATTGACTATGGTTAAGTCTTGTAATATTGAACATACCTTTGCTTTTCTGCAAATGTTTTCCATATTAAAAAATTTAAAAATGTAAATAGGGTATGTCCTAAAAGAAATAACGAAGGAAAAAAAGAATAAGAAAAGTGAAAAAATATGAACCCCAAACAAAAAATAGATCATGAAAGTGTGCAAGTCCAAGTGCCACTACTTTTTACCTTTATGTGAAAAATAATGGTTGTGTGCAGCTTGTCATAAATGCCACAACCCATGATAGTCAAACTGTTTAATCTTGACTACTTCATGCTTTAAATTTCATGTTTATAGTTAGAGAATAAAGATCTAGCCAAATTGTTTAATCTTGGTAGATCAGTAGTTAGGTAGAGAAATAAAATGTGCTCATAAGCTTAATATGAGCCATTGGAATATATAAGGTTAGAATTAGATAGTTTACTTTTGAAAAGAAAAAGGAAAGAAAGGGTCTGCTAGCTTAAATGCACCCAATAAAGCGAAGAAAGAATGTTAGGGTAAGTAAAAGGGTAAGTAGAAGAAAGGTTGTAGAAATACAAAGCTAGTTGAAACATAAGCACATTTATCATGATTGATTCAATGTTTCAATGTGCAGGAGCAGTTAAGAGAGTGAAAAGATGTTCAGAAGCTGATTTACTTAACTTCCCCTCATTTCATTTCACCCCCCACTACTTATTTACTAATTTCCATTATCCCATCAATTCTTGTTAATATACCCTTTTCCCTTCATTTTGACCCTTACCCCTTGGTTTCACACATTTCCCTAGAAATTTACCCTCCAAAAGTCATTTCCCAACCCAAAACCCCTTTTCCCTAGTGTGAAACCCATTCCCCTTTGAAAAAATCATTTTCCCTTATTAATTTCCCCAAAAAACCCATAAAAACCCCTTATCCTAACTATTATTCCCCCCTCTGCCTTATAAAGTTAAACTCCACCATACCCATTTAACCTCGCAAAATCGCATTTACTCGATATAAACCCTTTTTAACCCACCCCCTCGGTGTGGTTAAATAAACCCCGCCGCAGTTAAACCCTGGTCCCACTATATAAACCCATTCATTAAACTTTTAACCTGCGCCACTTATTCATTAAATAATTACAAGTTAATTGAAATTATTCCCTGGGACTTGCTAATCTCTGCCCCATCTCCTCCGTGCAACTCTGCTGCACGATAGTCGTTGGATCTGGCACCCTTAGATCCTACAGCCCACAACCATATCGCATGCTCCCGATCTTCGAAGTTTACCCTCCCGAGAGCACGCGATATGAACAGTTTTTCTCGGACCCCTTTTGACTATGTGGTGGCTTTCCATTAACTTGCGTGCTCTCCCAAAATTAGCACCCTTCACTCAAAAGCGATGCAATGGCCTCCGAAACCAACTCCCCACGTAAGCCTAAAACCGCTCACTATTCACTTAACTAATCCCACGCCAAATTTAAAAAGTTATCCGTTAAAACAATGAAAACCCTCGTTTTCACTTCTTTTGCCTGTTTACACAGTAAAACCTTCATAACCCTACCAATGCCACCCTGAACCTCTGCAACACAATTTGACCCCCGATTACCTTCACAACACTACCAAGACTCCTTCCACAAACTTCTCAGCTCAAATAAAGCCATGATCACCTCTCCGCCACCCTGTGTTTTTATTAATAATTGTTGTATTTTGCAAGTAATTAGTAGAAGACCAGAGATTGGATAAACATGTTTGATGCTAGTCACAAAACTTGTTTACTCCAATATTCGAAAGGAAATCTATTCAGAATACTATATTCAACAAAAGATGACAATTGTACACAAAACGGAGAATAAATCACTTACAAAAAGAAATACAGTTAAAATAATGAACAGAGGAACCAGACATAGCATACAGTTGAAATACAGATGGTTCAAACATACAAAAAGATGATCATTATCCATTACTAGATGCTGATACATGTAAAAAACTAAATAATTTACTGTTGAAATACACAGTAAAAAGTTCAAATGTATAGTAAAAGTAAAAACACAGTAAAGAATATTGACAGGTCATGAAAGTAAAAGAGTATCAGATTAAAGGGTATTAGGTGAAATGTCATAAGTAAATATGGAATCCAGTGTGAAGACCAAACATCCAAGTAACTTAAAGGGAAAAAGATCAGACATCAAAGACAGGAGAACCTAAATAACGGGGACAACAAGCAGGAGTTCAAAAGTTGTATTTATCTTCTTGCATGAAGATATTCTCTTTTTCCTAGATTAGTTCTCAATATAGTTTGAGATATTTTCTAAATTCTTATTGTATAAATACTTCATAATTCGAAGTATTTAGGGTGGATTACATTACATTTGTAGAGTTATTTTGATCCTGAACCTAAGGGTGATTGTACCAATTTCAAGTCAACAGACTGGAGCAGGTAATAAGAGCATTGAACTACAGGATTCATGAGATGAGCTATTTACAGTGAAGTATATTCTTTATGTGATTCTTTTACCTTCTTATGTTTTCATAAACTTAATTGTAATTCCAAATTTTAATGTATTAATTGGAAATATCACTCTGAATTTGTTTAAGTACACTCTGTTTTGCACAGTTAGTCATTTATATGTTTTCCTTTGATACCCAGATTTGAGAACCCTTAATTGCTCTCCCATCCCAGTTGACCTCTTTCATTCCCTCTATAATCCAGCCTAGGGAACCCTTAATTTCTCCTTGGATCCGATTAGAATCCACTTCACCATTCAGCCTTTGAGATCTGCAAAAACTCACATATCTTACACTGTAGGCATTGTCTTTTAAAGCTTGATCCAGACCAGTTTATCTGATATTGACTCCATAGCCCAATGGTAAAAGAAAACCTTTTTTCATCTAAGTAAGTGATCCCACCACCCAATTTCAAACCAAAACCCAAGTGCAACCATAACTAGCCTAAAATTTACTAACTAAAACAAAGTTAAAACATACATAAAGAGCCCTCTCTCAGATTAGGAAGGCTAGGTCCTAATCTCCAAAAGTGGTTTGTGGTTACCTCTATTATTTCCTTTTTTAATAACTTTAAAAGGAAATTTTGGAGTGATAACACATGTGATTTGCTTCCTCGATCATGAAATGTGGATTTTGTGTTCATCCCCAAGGTACATCCTTTCCATACATCTTGCTACTCAAGTGCTCCTTTAGGGGGGGCAATGGTTATTTGTTGCATAATCTTCAATATGCCAAGATGAAAATGGATAAGTCTTCTATGCCAAAGTTCACCAACATCGAGACTCTGCACTTTCTCTACCTTAGTTCTTAATGCAACATAATATTCCACATCTAGCTTATACAGGTTCTTCACACGAACCCTAATCTACTTCACCTGTCCTGTGGCTATGTGTCTCAAGAATGCTTTCTCTTTGTTGAATATCACATCATAACCATAGTCTTCCAAAACTACAACAAAGATGAGATTCTTCTTTAGGACTAGAACAAACATGACATCCTTGAGTCTGAGAGGGGAGGCCAACTCCCTCTGAAAGGTGACTGTACTAATCGTAGTCACACTGTACCTTCCATCGTTCCCTACCTCAATGTACATCTGAATATATTTCTCCTCCAAGTCACTGAAAAACTCTCTACACCCTGTCATGTGGAACGATACACCAGAGTCCAAGTATCACATGCTCCCCATCACTGTGTTGGTCATGCATGTGATAAGGGTGAAGTCAAGCTCGAACTTTGAAGCCATTAATACCATGGCTTGTCAATACCACATGCCAAAAACCATAAATTATTTCACAATCAGAATATTTTATAACAATATGACATGATTCTTAACTATGGATATTCACACCCACTTTACCATGGATACTATTAACATGTAAATAGGCTTTGTTATAATACCATGGGCCAATAACATTGCTTATCAATAAAACATGCCCAAAAAACATAACTTATTTCACAATCAAAACATTTTATAAATATGTTATTTTAATTTAATTTTATAACATTTTTTAAACTAAATATGAGATGGAAAAGGTTATAATTGCTTTTAAGATATGTCTAAGCCCTCTATCCTCACGATCGCTAAAAATATTTCCATAGAAATTAAATCAAGGTTATAATAAAATTAAAAATGAGAATATAAAGATGTGAAATTTATATAATATAAATAATATTATTAAGAAATGACATAGATCCATCTTAACTAAGGATCCAAGTGTTGAGAGCAGGTAAATTTACTAACAATAATAAAGGAAAGATAGTGCATGATTTTTTAAGCTTTTCATTATTGTACTTTCTTTGACATGATTGATCCAAAATATAGGTTTAATATTTTACGACCAATTGATTTTTTTCAATTTAGATACTTTCTTAAACCCAATATCATGGAATCAAATTCAAGAGGTGGGGAGGGGTGTGGGGCGGGGCGTGGGGTAGTGAGGAAGGGGGACAGAGAGGGAGATAGTAACAAAGTTGGAGGGAGAAGAGAGAGAGAGATATATATATATATATATATATATATATATATATAGCGAGAGAGAGAGAGAGAGAGAGAGAGAGAGAGATGGGGCAGAGAGAGAGGGAGGTGGGAGAGAGAGGGAGGGAGAGGGAGTGACATGGGAGATATTGGGAGAGAGTGAGGGAAATAACAGATGAGGGAAGAGAGAGAAGAGAAGAGGAGAGAAACAGGGGGAGAAGGGGAAGAGAGAGAGAGAGAGAGAAATATGGAGGCGAGAGAGAGGAGAGAGGGAGGGAGATAGCGATAGAGTTAGAGGGAAGAGAGAGAGTGATGGGAGGGGGAGAGACAGAGGGAGGTGGGAGAGAATCAAAGAGAGAGGAAGGAAGAGAGTGAGGACTCAAGGAAGAAAAGGAGAGAGAGTGGGAGAGAGAGAGATGGAGTTGGAGGGGGAGAGAGAGGGAGGGAATAAGAAAAACACAGAGGGATAAAGGTGGAGAGAGTGAGGGTGTGACAAGGAAGAGTTGGAGAGAGAGTGAGGGAGTGAGGAGAGTGGTAGGTGAGAGAGAGAGGAGAGGGAGAGAGGGAGAGAAGGGAAAGAGAGAGAGAAGTAGAAGATAGAGATAAAGAGAGGAAGAGGGAGGGAGGGATAGAGAGAGAGAAGAAGAATGAGAGAGATAAGGGGGGAGGAAGAGGGAGGGAGCGATAGAGAGAGAGAGAGATATGGAGAGAGTGTGTGTCTCTTTGGGGTTGATATAGAGAGAAGGAATAATAAATAGACTCTAACAGCTCTAGTGAAAATTTCATGTAAAATTATATAAATACCACGGATGATGGGACATGTATTCCAAGATTAATGGTGGGTAAGACATTGTAGTGGGTGTTCATTTGGTTGTTTATGGTTAAGGAAATTGGAAAAGGCAATGAATAAGGAATCAAAGAGGCAAAAAGGTATTTTAGCACATTTATTTATGAAAATAATGGAAAATAGGATAAAAATGAGGTGAAAGGTCACAGGTTCCATGTGAGGAGTAAAATGAAGGAAAATAATGTAAAATGATGAAAATAGAGGCACATTACACAACATTTTGTCACTGTCCCTGTACTCCCCGTTCCTCGATCCTAGTGGACCTCCACAGTGAACTCTATATGATTTCCCATCATGAAAAGAATGCCTTTACATCCCTCTTCATGTGTAGAACATTCCCCTCTTGCATCGTTTTTGAAGAATCTTCCTTCGATCCTAGTTTTTAAGACCGATGCTAGTGCCCAGTTCCTTCCCCATGCCGATTTGTAGAGTTTGAAACTAGACCTAGCGCTGAATGGAACAATTGAGCCCTTCATCACTCGCGCCGACCCTCTTTTGGATTTTTTTTTGAAATGGAGTCGAAGCTTCCAAGTTTAGAAGCTTCATGAACGAAAGTCTAGTAAATGGTTGGGCTGGATAGAGTTGAGAGAGTCTGTTTGGGCTCCTTTCCCCTATTAAGATGGAATAAAACAAAGAGACAAGCTCTCTCCCTCATAAGAGGAACCATCTCCACTCCATAAAATCTATATAAAATCCTCCTTTTCCAAGCTAAACTAGTCTTTTTGGAACTTGAATAACCAACAAGATATTTATAGCTTTAGCTTTGTATTTTATGTGTCTAAAGGGAGAATAGTGTGTTTGGTTTGGTTTGGAACTAAAGGGAAGAAGCCTTAAACTTCCATTGTTGAGGCTAACCATGAGATGCTAGAAGTGGTGTTGGAACCCGGATACATCGGAGGAGACTTGCGACGTCTAAGCTTTTGTTGTATCTCTTTACGAGTTTTATATGAATATAACTAATGGTTTATTTCCTACATTGAGTGTCATATTACATTGTATGGCTTAATATTCCTTGACTTTTTAAGTAGATTGAATCTGATTGTATGCTATTACAATTGTTGTTGTCTCTTGTGTATTTGTTTCAGGTATTTGAAGGAGAAGAATGAAAGGAAGCTAGAGAAAAGGAGTGAGGTCACCATCAAGTGGATTAGTGTTCTAAGAGGTAGGCCCTCTTATTCAATTCTAGTCTAGGGAATTTTTCATTAGGTTGATCTATTTGTGGCTAGACCCACTCTAGGGCTAGAGCGATCACCTCTGTCCGCAAAGGAGATTTACCTATTCCACAAATTGGCGACCATACTGGGGAAAAAGGTGATCCCTCTATCCCTAGAGTAGGTCTAGCCACAAACAGAACAACCTAATGAAAAATTCCTTAGACTAGAATCAAATAAGAGGGACTACCACTTAGAACACTAATCTGCTTGATGGTGACCTCGCTCCTTTGCTCCAGCTTCCTTTCGTTCTTCTCCTTCAAATACTTGAAACAAATACACAAGAGACAATAGAAAACATAATAGCATACAATCACATTCAATCTACTTAAAAAGTCAAGGAATCTTAAGCCATCAAATGTAATATGATACTCAATGTAGGAAATAAGCCATTAGTTGCATTCATATAAAACTCAGAAAGAGATACAACCAAAGCCTTGACATTGCAGGTCTCGTCCAACATATCTGGGTTCCAACACCACTTCTAGCATCTCATGGTTAGCCTCAACAATGGAAGTTTAAGGCTTTTTCCCTTGATTTCCAAACCAAACCAAACACACTATTCTCCCTTTACACACATAAACTAGAAGGCTAAAGCTATAGATATCTTGTTGGTTATTCAAAGCTCCAAAAATACTAGTTTAGCTTGGAAAAGGAGGAGTTTATATAACTTTGATAGAGGGGAGATGGTTCCTCTTATGATGGGAGAGATCTTATCTCTTTGGTTTTTTCCATATTAATAGGGAAAAGGAGCCCAAATAGACTCTCTCGGCTCTATCCATCCCAACCATTTACCAGACTTCCATTCACGAAGCTTCTAGAGCTGGAAGCTTCGACTCCATTTTTTAAAACTTGCCAAAAGAAGGTAAACGTGAGTGATGAAGGGATCACTTGCATCCTTTGGTGCTAGGTCTGGTTTCAAAATCTGCAAATCAGCGTGGGGAAGGAACTGAGCACTAGTGTCGGTCTTGAAAACTGGGATTGAAAGAAGATTCTTGGGAAATGATGCAAGAGGGGAATGTTCTACACATGAAGAGGGATGTAAAGGCATGATCTTCATGATGGGAAAGCAAATAGAGTTCACTGTAGATGTCCTCCAGGATCAAGGAATAGGGAATACAGGGACAGTGATGTTGTGTAACAGATGCCCCCTAAAGCGTGAAGGCCAAACTAGAGTGAGGGGTGAAATGCTTTAAAGTAGACGTGTGGAACCGAAGACAGTCGTCAAAAAACTTGCAAGAAATCATAGATACATATACATAAATGAAAACTCTGATAAATGATACATGACTCATGGTATGGATGCAACCATCCAAAGAAAGATCATGTAAATGGATCCAAGGTATGGGCGTAGTCATCCAGTAAGGAGGATCATATCGAACCCAAGGTATGGTTGTAGCCATCCAACTGAAAGAGACATGTATATTAGCATGATCATGCCACATTGCCTTGCAACCTAGTATTTAGTACGCTGAGCCTAGGGTCTTGCGCTTCCAACACGAATCGATCAAAGTAAAATTTCTAACATGTGAATAGATGTGTCAAAGTCGAACATGCTAGAAAATCGCTGGATTACTGGTCAATGATGTGAACCATTAACAAGCGCGAGAGAAACCACCAATAATGGCGATGGCTCTCAAGGTACCAGTAGCACAATCCATGAAATGTGAGTAAGGAAATAAAGTCGAGCACCCGTGAAATCACCTGATCGAAAGCCAATGATGTGAACTTGTCTTTGAGTGCAAAGAAATTTCCATTATGGAATGCAAGCTCTAAGGTACTAGAAGGGAGTCTCTTGGCCAACTTCCCAGATAATGAGCTGAAGTGGATAGGAAGTGACCTTGTCGAAGGAGGGCTTGTTTAGTCAATTTAGTGTCCTAAATTGCTTGCATAAATTATCAACCGAGGTTTGTAAGCTGATGAAGTGTAGTGCAATATATGTGCTTAGTTAACCATTCTTACTTTGTTGTTTTGTATTTTTATATTGTTTTGGGGGTTTCTATTCTTTGGTTCCTAATGATGTATAATTTGAACTATGAGAAACTTAATCTAAAACTTCCTAATGGTGAACCAAGAGCTAAAACTACTCAAAATGTAATTAAGAAGGAAAAACAAAGCATATGTCCTATCTTGTCATTAATCCAAGTCATGAATCTAATTCTTAAAAGGTGAAGTTGTAATGCATATTGAAATAAATACAGAGAATGAAATCAGCTAAAGTACTTCTAGTTACTCTAACCTTCAATTTTGAAAGATAACCTTCTTGAGATGGAATACAAGCAACTTTATGTACTTTTTGATCTAGAGAACTAACTGAAAACATGCAGAAGATAACTGATTGATTTCAAACATTGTGTGAAGTGAATGTTTAACCATCTGGTTGAGGATAAGTATCAACATGAAATGGTGATCAAAAACATTCATTAACGTAGTGTATTGACAATCTGCACTAGAAAATAAATAAAAAACAGTGAGTAAACTAGTCACAATGCATTCTCATAACTTCAACCTTACTCTATTTAGAAACAAAATCGTTTCCTATGAAATGTGTTAGAGAAGCAAGACTGCACAATTGAGTTTTAACATTATGCTATTGATCAAAACTTAAAATAAATCAACCTAAGTTATAAATACTGCTAAAAGCAAATGATGAAATTAAAACTAAACAAAAAATGAATGGAAACAAAACCTCCTTCAGTGCAGGGGCCCTCTATAACTAACTGGGTTGAGATGCTAACTAATTGAAAATGCTCTTTTAAACAATCATTGCTCAACACACGATTTTATATTATAGACAGGAACAAAGTCCAAAAATACAGAGCTAAAAGTCTGAACTTAATACATCAAATTCATCAAACCCCCCTCAGTTCTGTACAACCAGTATTTAAAAGGAAATAATCATAACTGTGTTTGAGGAAAACTAGCTACATATGGCCTATATGTATTTCAATAGGACTGTGTAAATGTATGATCAGATACAGGTGACTTGAATTTGAGCGAGATGTTTGCAACAGAACCGTTAACACAGGTGGCTGATCTGAGTTAATGCTGCAACGAAACTGTTGGATTTATTAATTAACCACGAAAGATTAGATGAAGAGTCCTATTGCTTCTTGGTGTCATATGTTTGACTCCACCTTTGACTACGATCTTGAGCTTTCTTTCTTATCTATTTGGGCTGAGTGAGTAGGATAGAATCCATGTGGAGACGATTCTAGAGATGCCCATGTGGCTGGTTTCTTCATTTGACACCTGGAAACTACTAGACCATGGAAGTAGCTACATAATACACAGTTAGCTACAGAATAGGTTGCGTTCTGTAGCTAATTTGTAAAAATTTATTCAAATAGAAAAAACATAAAAATATAACATGTCAATCATTTAATTTCCTCATTAAGACAAAACCTATCAGTTATCATTGATGGGGATCTGTAATCTTATGGAAAAGCAAGGGAAACAAGTGAGAAAAGTTGTCAAGGAGAGGGTAATTCTAAGGTTCAACATAACCCCATTGCAAAATCATTGCATGTCCTCATGCAATTTGCCAAAAATGTGAATTCTTCTTTCCTATTGCATTTGTTCAGACACTTCTGCTAGTACATCTAATTTTCTTCTTTTGCTCCTCTTTGAAGTGATTGCCATTCTAGGTTTCTTCATAAGGAGCCTATATTTAAGGTTGATGACTGTTCTATTCAAGCTTCTATTCTTCCTCTTCAACTCCCTATTCTTCTTATACCATAGCCCTAGATGCAGTATTGGATTATCATGAATATCCTTATCCAATTTACTTTGTTCCCTCAAGGTTTCATTTTCTTTCTTGATATGTCTGTTCAATATCTCTAACTCATAGATTTCATGTTTGAGAGAGTCAATTAGAGGTTCTTGTGGATTGATAGAGGGTTTTGGATTGACAGAGGATTCTGGATCCATTGAGGAATTCTTATTCTCTAGTGATTCTATATAATCATATATTTGTTGTTGCACTGGGTCTATTCCTGGAGATCTTCTGCTGGGGTTGCCTTCGAAATACTATTCAAGAGAATTTTGAGGACTGTGTGCAGATGGAACATTATCAGGAGATGGTACTGGGGTTTCTTCTTCTAGATTTATGAACTCCATTCCCTTTGATGATATCTTCTTTACCATACCTCAGAGCCTAGAGCTCCTTCTAAGTTGTAGAGGACTTATGTTCTCTTCCTTTGTACCCTTTTTCTCCTTTCTTATCTTTTCTTTTCTCTTGATTTGTTTCCTAATCTCTGTCAACTCTTCAGAAATTAATTTTTCATCATCTTGTTGTAATGAAGATTCAAGTTTTTTTCCAGTAGTTTCACCATCTTTCTTTTTCATCTTCTCCTTTTGTTTGATTTGTTCTCTAATCTCTATCAATTTTTTAGAGACTAGCTCTTCATCATTTTTTTGTGTTGAGGACTCAGGTTTGCTTTGAATGGTTATACCAGTCTTCTTTCTCCTACTCCTTCTGAAATTACCCTCTTCAGGTGATTCTGGTGCCTCTTGGAAATATTTTCTTATCAGGAAATTTTCCCAAGTATCTCCTATTCTTTTCAAATGATACTCAACCAGTATCTTTACCAAGCCATGATGGTACAAGGTTGTGTGTATGAATTCTATTTTCTTCCGTACATTTGAAGCCATCCTTCTTAAATGATTTAGCAGGAAGAAAGGGAGATTGATTTCTCCATTTTCTAGAAAGTTCATCAATAAACGTATATGATAGACATACATTCACCCGAATCTCCCCTCATAGTTAATGAATTTCTGTAATATCAAAAGCACGCTTCTCCATTTACTTTTAAGTGCTGAAATAGGAATTCCTTTTCTAAACACCGAGACATCCATACCTGGGTTCCTAAGGATTACTTTCCATGCTTCACTGTGGAATTCCTTGTTTTTAAACCATCTTCCACCATGTCTTGGTAGTTTTGTAGCCTCTACTATGTAAGATTTGGTTACTGCAAACTTAATGTCTCCAATTTCTACTTCAATACCATCAAATGATCTAGCAAAAGTTTTGTGATCTCTTTGTGGAAGCCATAAAATTTTTCAATGAAATCGAGCCATCCAGCCTTCTGCAGCATCTCCTTGATTTGTGGGTATCCCCCCATATATTTTGCTCCTACTGGCTCTGTCCTAACAATGAGTCCCATGGATTATGTTTTGCAAAATTTCTTAACCTTCAGAATTACTCTCCTGGTGAAAAAGAACTACGGGTTTGCGTGGAATAAGTAGATGGTGAGGGTTTGGAGAGACGTGGATACGTTGGTCACATCGTAGTCATGACTGTTAACAGATGGATTTGTTAGGGACCGTTTAGGTACAGAGTATGGAGATTGTAGCGGAGTTGTGGTATAATGAAGTTATTATGGACCATTTGATATCGAGTATGGAAGATGTGGCAGAGATGTGGTATGATGAAGTGGTAGTCAAATCAAATGATAACTCATTAAGGAGACATACGATTATTCATATTATACATGCCTTATGTTTTTAACTTGCAGTTTGAAATAAATTTTGCATTTTGCCTTTAGAATTTAACCTTTTTCTTGGTAACTCTTTTGGTGTTGACCCATAGGTACCTTTAGCATGTTTGGTCTCCAAAACTTGATTATTCAATTTCTTGCATTCATGATTTATTTGTGAGTTGTACAATTGTGCCAGAGCTGATAAGTAAGTTGTTGCTGCAGAATCAAATTAGTTTCAAAATGGAATTAGCTGAGAATGTGAAAAGAAGGAAAACGTGAAGTATGGCAGTGGAATATGAGTGTAAAAATGAAATGGAAATGGGTTATAACAGTGAAATGGAATGAAATGTAAGACAAAATGGGAAATAGGGAGAAATGGATTAAAACTATAAAAATAAAATGTAAATGAAATATGACAGTGAGATGAAATGGAACTGTAAAATAAATTGAAAACAGAATGGGATGGATTGAGACTATGAATTTTCAAACTCTAAACTGCAAATGAATGTAGCTTTTTGTCACTACTTATTACAGAAAGGAAATGGAAAATATAGGATGTCAGAAATCTCTGATTTTCACCCTGTATTTTATGTATAAGTATGCCAATTAATGATTGGTTTTCAAACTCATACAATTTTTTTTTCTTATTATTTCTTTTTTATATATTTTTTCATTTTTTTAAGGAAAAATAAAGGCTAAGTTAGTGGAGAAGAAGAATTCTTCTTCACTAGCTTCATTTCAGAGTTATTCTAGAAAATCTTAATGAACTCCTCTCTTGAAATTGGTTTCTGATAATCTTCAACTGATGACCATTCACAAGAGGAGGTATTTTGCTGCCATCTATCATCCTTATCCTTACTACTTTGTTATTAAAGAATTCTTCGATCTCATATGGCCCAAGCCAATGAGTTTGAAACTTCCCTTGAAAATCTTTGAATTTTGAATCGAACAAAAGTGCCCAATCTCCTGTTTGAAACTTCTTCTCCTTGATATATTTATCATGCCATTTAGCCCTTTGTTGTTGGATTATACTAGTTCTTTGAATTGCATATTGCCTAATTTCATCAAGCTCATTGAGTTGCTCCAATCTATGTTTTTGTGTCTCTGATAAATCTAGTCCCAATTGGACTGCCATATTGAAGGTTTTGATTTGAAACTCTATAGGGAACAGGACTTGTTTCCCATAAACAAGTTCATAGGCTATGTGTCCCGTTGTGTTCCTCCATGTAGTTCTATAAGCCCATAAGGCTTCAGGAAGCCTTTCTTCCCAATCTCTTCTATATAGATGCATAGTCTTAGTGAGAATTCCTTCAATCACCTTATTTGTAGATTCAACTTGACCATTTGCTCGTGGATGATAGGGGGTATATCTCCTATGTTTGATATTGTAATCTTCCACAAGACCCTTCACCATTCTATATGTAAATTGAGATCCCTGATCTGTCACAATTTCTCTTGGAACACCAAAACGAGTGAAGATGTCCTCAAAAAGAAAATTAACTGAAAATTTTTCATTAGCAAAAGGTAATTCTTTAGCCTCTACCCATTTAGTGACATAAGCAGTGCATACCAATATATACTTCTTTTGATCAGATGGGGGATTAATTGGTCCAAAAAAATTCAAGGCCCATTTTCCAAAAAGGTTCAATGAGTACCTGAATTTGTAGTGGCATTTCATCTGAAGGAGCAGTTTTTCCTACCCTTTTGTAGCTGTATATTCTTTGGCATATTTGAAGATGGATGGCCAATAATATCCTAAAGAAAGGATTTTATAGGATGTCCTCTTGTCAGCAAAGTGTCCACCACACGGTTCATCATGACATGCCTTAATAATCTCAGGCATTTCATCTTCCCTCACACATCTTCTGATCATGAGATCTAGACTTGTTTTATATAATTCATTAGTGATCCATGAGTATCTTGCACTTATTTGAATGATTTTTCTTTGATCTTTAGGAAACAAACGTGAAGGAAATTTCCCTGTGATTAAGTAATTGGAAATATCTGCAAACCAAGGGGTCTGAGTAGTCACTGCAAAAATATATTCATCAGGAAACTTATCTTCAACCAGAGTGTCATATTTGATATTTTGAATTCTGGACAAGAAATCAACAATTGTGTTTTATTTTCTAGGTCTATCTAGCACAGTAATACTAAATTCTAGTAAGAGTAATAGCCATCTTGTAACTCTGCCATTAGTAATAGGTTTATTCATTAAGTATCTAATTGCAGAGTGATCTGTCTGAACAAAGGTTTCATAGCATGTTATATAATGTCTTAACTTATTGATTGCATGAACAACAACTAAAAATTACTTTTCAGTTACAATATAATTTAACTCAGTGGGATTCAAATTCTTACTTGTATAGTAGATGGCATATGGAATTGTTGGCTATCGGATCCCCCGTGTAACGGTTTTGGGGCTTAAAGCCCACAGTTTAGGGTAATGATATTGTAAAAGTTTCGCAAAGTGCGCAGAGCACGAAATATAATGGGTCGAGTCAAAGGGTTGTCCGCCCGAAAATAATGTAAAATTATAAAAGTGAGTCAGCCTGCCCATGGTCAGCGGACCATGAGAAGGTATAAATAGAGTGAGGTTTTAAAGATAGAGGGCAACTTTTGGTTAAGATCTGAGGTATTATGGGTTTGTGAAGTGTATATTCGCTCTGAGTCTGTAAGTCTGAGTCATGGGTGGTAGTAGTTAAAGTAGGCTTTGCAGCTGTGTGCGTAGAGGCCTGGTAGAGTCCGCAACTATGTGCGCGAACACCTATAGATTGTACTGAACCGAAGATTAATAAAGATAAGTGTTTCTGAATTATTGTGCATTTGGTCGCAGATCTATATGTTTATGCTTATGTTTTGAGTTTATGCATATCTGTAAGATTTATGGTTGTGCGCACTGGTTATAACTGTTGAATGCTTGATTAAAGACCTTAAGAATTAGATTAGATCTATAATAAACACATTAATAATAAGAATCTAAGAAGAACCTGGTCGCTAAGCTATGTGAAGGCCAGACATCAGTGCAGAGTAGCACGATTGCGCAGATCAATTCACGATCCTTCTAGTCCTCATCAAGACATCCCTAGGGTGCGGAAACCTTGTTCCAGCACCCTCCCATACTACCTCAAGTGAGACTTCAGTCTGCGCTCCGCGGATTGTTGCCAAAAGGGTCGATAGTGCGGGATTTGTTTGGATAAAACACTTTAGAACCTGGGTCAGGCCTCATCAAGCCAACAAATGGTTCCATTGTCGGGACCAGGATCTGCCTAAGGGATGTCTGATGTTGGAATGCTGGAACCCTACGAAGAAAGAGATTGAAGATTGGTTGGGTCAGAAGCTTCATGAGTTCATGGTGTAGGAAAACAAAACCTCGTAGATATCTGAGAAAAGGTGGCTAGATCACTACATATACATGGAAATCCACGAGATCTCCTTCATGTCCTTCTCGTCAGAACTGTATGAGTTGATCGCGAGGCTAGCTGATAATCAGGGAAGGTGCAAACTCAATCAACCGTTAGTGTGGACTCCAGAGTTGGTGCACAGGCTAGAGGCATTTGAAGATAAAATTGCACAGGCAGTAGATCATTGGCTGGATCAGATAATAGGAGGGTTTATCACTGAATTCGGGATAGACACAACTGTGAGCTACAATGAAGCGGAGTGGAATTTCCTCAAGGGACCGCGAGGTAGGTACATCAAATCCCTAAATACCTGGATTAAGATGCTGTTATGTGAAAAATAGGTGATGCGAATCCATTAATGAGTGGAACGACACGGAGCAGGAGGGCCTACAAGGGTATCGAAGGGTTGGGAAATAGTTCATTAATTTTTCCTCCGTGAGAGGACGAGGAAGAGTGCACTTGGGCTTCTCCAAAGAGTGCAGTCAGTTTGATAAGGCAATACATTCCACAACTATCATCTCCATTAACACCACCACTTGCGTCACCTCCTTCACCCACACCACCTCCACAAACCCAGAAGTTTAACTTGGCAAGTGTGATTATGTTGCCTGTATTCAGAGGAGTAGGAAGCGAAGATCCAGATCAATTTTGGTTTGTAGTAAGAGTAGAATGGGAAGCGCACGGAGTTACGGATGATAACATTAATAAGGCCACCCTAGTAAGTGCGTTGTAGGATTGTGCGTTGACTTGGTATATCAAGCACTCGAATGATCATCCAAATGCCAGGATAGCGGAAATCCAGATTGCACTAAACAGAGAATTTAGCCAGCTGAAATCAGAGACGCAGTCGATCATCGGATTCAAGGAGATCATGATGCTTCCAGGTGAAACCCCCTGGGATTTGGATCAGAGATTGAAGAGCACGATCCGCGAAGCTAACATGACGCTAACGGATGCACAGCACTGCGCATGGTTTGTGGCATCTTTGACACCACATCTGATGACGATGTTGTCACAATGGAAGATCTCAACCCAGGCTGAAGCATTAGAGATAGCAATGAGGTTGCATGAAACTCCAATACAAGATCCTGGGTTGGGAGTTCAGCAAATCCACGCACAACTACACAACTTGTGCTTAGAGATGCATAGTTTGAAACAAGATAGGGTGCCTTGGCTAGAAGCGCGAGAAGAAGTGTGGTGCATAAAACGTAGAAGCCAAGGCCATGATAAGGATCATTATCTGGAATTCGCAAACTATTTGGCAGGGGGAGGGCCAATGACGTGTTGATGCCTCGAAAATTGTTGCAACAACAATGAGGGATAACCACCCAGTCCGAACCTTAAAGCAACTCCTTTTCCATTTGGTGTGGTGGCTCCGACTGGTTTAACTAGGTCCAGTTACCTTTTCCCTATCGCTATTGGTTTATAATGTATCTATACCAATAGACAGGGATATCAGATCACTTCTTCTTACTGATCAGGAAAGAGAATGACCTTTAAGCTGATTTGGGTTCAGCCAAGCCACAACTAAATTTTTGTCTCTTTGAGAAGAGGACTTAAAAGAATATAGAAATTACTCTAAATGTAAACTTATTCTATAATGCAAGCAAAAGAAACTAATCTAAATTCTATCTTAATTAGGCATATATAGATCTAACCCAACTAAGAACAAGTAATTAAAGTATTGAGATTTTAAATATGTCTTGTTTATAATGAATATCAAGTTAATGAAGTAGTTCAATTAACTGATATTATGGATATCAAAACACATCCTATTGAGACCTACTAACTGAAATAATAAACCAAAAATACTCATGAAGTAGTTCACAAAAATGATATTGATTATCAAATCAGTAAATCCAATAATTAAACAATAATATGTGGAAATAGTTCACAACATATTACCATTCAATAAATCAGTTTTATAAGACAGATTTCTAAGTAAATAGTTACTCATGAATCAGAAATTAATTCATACGAGCAGAGATACATAATAACAACATTGAGACAAATTACCCATATTGACAATAGTGCACAAACATGACTAAAATGAGACATTCCTGTTACCATAAAGTTGAAACTGATATTTGAAACAATAGTATTAAAAATACCAATTTATTGCATCCATTTCTCTGATCTTGGTCTCCAACAGTCCTTTACATTGCTTGAACTTCTGCTTTCAAAACTAGAGCCACAATAGTGCAAACTTTGCCCTTCATGTATAATTCAAGATACAAAGGGAAAATCCTCAATAATCCCCAGATCTGAGATTTTCTCTCCTCTCTCTTACAACTCTAAATTCCTATTACAGTAGTGCTTTCAGAAGTCTAAAATTGCATAGGAGAGAAACCCTTTATTACATTCTGCAATCTGCTATTTATAATATTTGTGAAGGAATTCTTGAGAGGAAAGTTTGTTGAAGAGAAATCTGTCAAATCCAATTTTATTTACTCAAAAATCCCGATCTTCAATTGCTAGATCATTCTCATTGATTGAGATCATTTTTTCCATATTTCTTCCACTGTTTTCCTGCAAAAAGAAATCAAAATAAATTAAGATGCAATCAAAATATCATTTCTGGCAATTAAATCAAATTCAATCAAATTCTATTTAAATAAATAATTGAAAATAAAATATAAGCTCTCTATTGATGTTTGGGGTGGTTTAATTGACCAAAGATATTATTAACCAATGGATCTGCAATTAGAAGAGGCTTTGGACAAATGAAAATGAAGAAAATAACTCAGAAAATTGATTTTGTTTTCAAAATTCGGAGCTTGATCTTCTGCCTGGTTTTTGACCCAATAAATGATTAAATCTCTTAGTGAAACCTCCTCAAAAACGTTCTCCTTGATTTTCTCTTTCCAATGAGCCGTCCTGGGCCTCATTTGGCTAAGTATAACTCAATCTATGAGCCTCCAAATTTGATGGATGAAATCTGACATAAATCTAGAAATTCTGTTGATGGGCTAAAAATCAGAGTTTTTAATTAAAAATCTAATCTTAAATTAAAATTCTAATTTAATTATTAACCGTAAACTAAATTAATTATTAATCATTAATCTAACTAACTAATATATAATTAATTATTTACAAACTATATAATATTAATCTAAATAATAATTACATTTTAATTTATTTAAATTAATTATGTTACATATATTAATTAATTTAAAATTATTTATTTAAATATTAATATTTAAACTAATATTTATTAAAAAATAAATATAAACTAACCTCTACCTTTATTCACTCCATTTCACTCATACGTATGAGTGAGTTCAAAACTTTAAAAACCAAAATCGTATTTGTTTTATGACTTTGAATGCTCCTTTGACTTGTGCTTATCGGCAAATCGGATCGGGAGAATGAGGGCTATCGGGGTTTGATAAACTTGCGACATATGAAACTCCCGATGCGATGCATTGAACCTTAAACAATTGAATTTTAAACTTTTGCTTAATGCTTAAAGAGCCATCGCACATCGGCGATCGGGGAAGTGTGGTATCGCGGCTTTTGTTAAACAAGTTGTGATTAAATCCTCCGATCTGATCAAAAGTCCCGATGCGATTGTTTTTTTTTTTATTATTATTATTTTTTATTATATACATATTTTATGTTTTAAATTTTAATTTAATTAAATTAATTATATTTAATATTAATTAATTTAAAATTTAATATTGAACATCAATTTTTTATGTTGGTTTTATTTTAATGAAGTTAGTTATTTATTATCTAAACTATAGCCACTCCGAAAATAAAAATAATAAAAATAGCATTTTTAACCCAGACTAGATAAATGATCAGACTTTCAAAGGAGTGTCATTTTCAAACCAGTTGACCAAATGAGGTGAAACAAGCGTCAATGGGAAGCTTATAAAAAATCGATTTTAACAAAGCAATCGAAACAAGAATCCAAAGAAAATGAAAAATTAACAAAAGCGTAGGATAATCAACTAAATAAAAATCTTAAAAGGTGTTTAGCCAAAAAATTTATAGGAAGGGTCCCCATTATTTGAAGTAAACACATCAATAATGGGGGATTGTGTTTTTACCACAACAATGGCGACACACGGGAGAAGAACCAGTTATCTCTGTTTGATATGAATGAGATTTTCCTAAAATTAAAGTAAAAATAGTTAAAGAAGAGAGAATTATGTTTGGAATGTTTGACTAGGTTCATTAATCTGAATAAAAGCCAGAATCACCTAACTGTAAAGTTTCTTGAAATTTCTCATAAATTAAAATATTTCAAAACTCTATATCAGTCTTTAATTAGTTGTAGAGATAAAGCAGGGGTCACTTTACAGCTTAGCTTTTAAAATACACTCATTTGTCACAGGTAGAGCCATTGCTGCCAACAAACGTCTATAGTCTCGACAGGGTTACCTTTTAATCATCAGTGATTCAAAATCCCATCTCTTTAAGAATTATTGACCTAGAGATAAATCCATATATATATCTTTATTATTTTTTATTTTTATTTTTGTTATAAATCTTAAAAGCCATTGTCCTGGTTTGGTGGCTAGATAGTTGACAATGTCATTCACTGGTTATTATTGGACTGAACAAGCTGGCTTATGATGAGACCCCTTGTCTTATAATTGTTGGCAATCATAAGTCATTACCCTGGTTTGTTTAGTAGTGTTGGTAATTTCAACCTATTTTTCCCCTATGATCATGGTAAGCAGGCTCATGATGAGATCTCTTATCTTTTAAGTTTAAATATATTTCTGGATCACACTCTAAAAAAATAATACATTCTGGGACAGGGAGAACCATTGACTCCTTAAGAGTTAAGAATGACAATTTCAGAGTTAAAGGTGCTTTGCTGTAAAGTTTCTTTACTTGGTTAAAAATAACTTTTTTAATTGATAATAGAACTTTGAAAGATCCTAATAAAATTTTGAAATCTCAAAATGATTACAATTTTATGAAAAAAAAAAAATTCAGATTTTATGATACTTTGCCAACTTCTCTTGATTGGTAATCTTTTCCTTAAATATGTCTACTTTTATAATAAGAAAATTAAACATTACTAAGAGATTTAAGAAAAAGCTAATAGGTGACTATTAATTATCCTTCTCTATGTATGCTGACCATTATTAGGTAACAAGTAGGCCTTCCATATAAATCATGGCAAAGTCACCAAAATCAAAACTAAAAACCAAAGGAAAAGAATTCTTATGCTAAAGTGAAAAAGAAATCAACGAACAAAAATAAAGATGAAGAAATTTGAAAAAATGAAGGAAAATCCAAGTTTCAAAAGATAAACTCCAACAAGAATGTTTATACCAATCTCTTCAACAATATGAAGAAAAAGAAAATAAGCATGTAATCATTCCTTCTTATGTTGAGATTTAAAAAAATCATATCTTGCAAGGTTGTAAGTGTTTTAGACTTTTTGGATAGCAGTGACGATAAAACTCGGCCACAATGAAAACTTTCTATCTGATATCAATCTTCTTGTTTCAAAGCATCATCTTGATCCTTTTCTAATAAAAGGAATGCTTAAAGAAACAAACTAAAGGTTCAGAAACTTCCTGGTGTAGTTGTGTCGATGAAGATTATCGCTGCTTATTGAAATAAAGCATAGGACTTCGAAAATATGATCCGGAAGAGGATTGAAAGTTTTTATGAAGAGCTGCAAAACAAATTTATATATCAGAAAAACAAAACTGAAACTAAAGCAATGCAATGGAAATTAATGAAAGTGGGTACATGAATCTTACCATTGGATAACTGCTTTTGATTTCACCTAAAATGTATCAGTTTCTCCAAACTAGCTGACTTCTTATTTTAATTATCATTAAAAACATGAAGAAGTCAAACTAACCAAAATCCTATAACCCAAAATCATTATTTATTTTATTTACACTAAAGCAAGCAGTAAAATGTAAAAATGGAATGCTTAGTGCTCAAGGGAATTGAAATTAAAAGAAATGCATCAGAAATGAGAATGAGAATTTGCAATAACGAATGTTTCTCAAAATATTATAAGTTTCATATAAACTCAATGATTTTATAAATTGTCCAAAATCAAGTCCAAATCCAAGATAATAAAATTTAAATATGAAGATAGAGAGGTCTTGAATTCCATTTTTAATTATGGAATTATATATTTAAAATTAAAATGTATGAGAAATTGAAATGATTTTTGTATGCTACAAATTTGTCATCAATTGCTTTCTTACCATAATGATTACCCAATCTTGCTTTTAAAATAACACAGCATCGTATCGGATGATTCACATCACATGTTTCTTCATCATGCTTCAAGTTTAATTTGCAAGACTTCACCTTTGTTGCTATGCCATAAATTGATTAAATCTTAATGGCTTAGAGGCATGCATTGGAAACTATCGCATCGGAGGTTGAAATAGAAAATTGCCAATATGAGATCATGCGAAGAAAATATGTGCGATGAGATGTAGTGATCACGCTATTGAAGAGCTGTTATATTGCGAATCGGGGACAGTCATGCTGCAATTCTTATATCGCACATCGCATCTCGCGATTTGTATTTTGTACATTTCACATTGTGCATTGCAAATTTGGAATAGTGATATGGCCATAAAAATGTGATGAAGCAATTGCAATATGGGCGATGCGATGGATATCATAACTAATCGACGATTGGCAAACTTAAGCATCCGATGTAACACAATATATTTCTTGCGATGCCGATATGCGATGAAGAGCGGACCCGATAACTTTTTATGATGGGATTTTAATAACATATCAGATCCGAGACATCGGCCCTTTTAAAGTTATGCTCCTACCATTATTGCGATTAAACAGACGCGATATTTTTTAAACTTGATTTGAATTTCATATCGGGTCCGGAATTATGTGGTCATCGCAATATCGGTAAAGTCGATTATCAGAGATCGGCGATTCATGATAATGGAAGTATACTTCAACTGCAAAGCTCCGATATGCGAAATGCGATATGGCATATGAGTAAGATAATACATCGGAGGTCTTTTATGAACAATTTGTTATCAAAAGAAATGCTAAGAACTACTTCCAATGAAATCTTATGATGTGAATGGTCTTATGATATTCCTTGAAATTTCAATTGGGTTTTCTAAGTGAATAAAAGCAACATTAAAAAAATGCTTAAATTCTAATGAATCAAAAGTAAAATTTCCCTGAACCTATTGCAAATTTGAAATGGGTTTACTACTTACTTTATGTTTTGAAAAGAAATAAAAACCTGTAAATAAAACAGAACACGGATCAAAAATAAACTAAGAAAAATAGAAACTAATAAGAGATGAGAGCGAGCTTGTAAATGCGTACCTGGAAGGAAATTGTCTGCAAATTTTACCTCATAAATATTCAAATTCTTCCTTCGATTAAAATTTTAACTTTGTTCAAAATAATCTCATTATTTATCTTAAATCAGCTAAATAAAACCTTTATATTCATGTTCGGGAAATATAAAATTTACCAGAAATAAATATGAAAATAGGCTTCCCTTTTGAATTGAAACAACAGTTTATTACCTCCGCTTATTATGAATAATTTTGAGAAGAATCTGTATTGTTATAGTGACTGTTCAATAATGCCTTTAGTAAATGAATATGATGCGTATTGCAGCATCAAATAATAAACTAAAGATTAGAATGGGATAGAGCCACTAATTGTAGAAAAATATCAACACAGATTTAAATGTGTGCCAGGTGCATATTCTGTCAATACATTCTTCGAAATAGGCAGAGATGTATTCATGGGTAGAGTAGAGGTATTGTTGTAAGAAATGAAAAAGGAAAACAAAAATTAAAACTTTCTGACATGAAGAAAATGTTTCACTGAAAATGTATGAGAAGGGCTGACTGTTTTGCTTTATTTTTAATCTGCAGAACTATTAAAAATAAATTAACTACATAAAACAAACAAACAAAATTAATTCTACTCCTATTCTAACCATATACATGAAAATGACTAGGTATAGTCGTATTTCCAGTGTAACCATTTTCTCATTTTAATTCCGCATGTATGTACAATTCAAATGTTAGTAATAAAAATACAAATCTAACTAAATTGAGGAAAATAAATCTGAAACTAGAATGTACAGTTATTGTTAGCAATTTAATTAAAATTTCTTTCTCTTGAAATTTCCTTTCCCATTGAATACCAATTGGATCATAGAAATCTGGATGGATTTCTATTAAGGATTGGGAAATATTCAAAAGAAGAGATAACAGGCCAGATTGTGAAGATGAACTTTTAAATTCAAAGGCCTGGAAAGAATTGTTAGTGTTATGTACAAATGTTAAACTATTAACAATTTTCCTTGAAGGAAAACTTTCCAAATATTTTTCAAATGAATCAATGAAAAATGAATGGAAATCTGTTAAATACAATTGAAAATTATTAATTAAATTAGATTGCTGGCCAAATTGTAAAAATACATTCTCTTGTTGATATTGCCTTTGAGAAGATAGAAGCTTTTGATAAAACATTAACATTGATTGAAATTGAAGCTGAAATAGCTTTTGATGCTCATGATTATAATATGAAATTTCAATTTTCTAATAGGACAATGCATCAATTGAATTTTTGATAGTAAAGTGTTCAATATGCCAGCGTAAGTATCAAAAATCTTAAAAATAACATTAGAAATAAAATCTGATTTCAAACAAAAGAAGTAAGGAAACCAAAATAAAATGAAATCACTATTTTTACAACTAATGTTACAGCACAATTGGGATCGTTTTGAAATAATTTCTTTTTCACAAGGATTGGCCAGAATTATGGAATTTGAGTAATTTTGAATTCCAACTTGTGAATTAGAAAACGAATTATGATTATGAGTAGGAATGAGAGCTTGATCATGATATGAATCATAAATTGGAATGTTTTCTGGAATAGTGAAATCATGAAGATAATTTTTTTCTCTAAAATGAGGATAGGTTGGAATAATTCCTAAATTGAAGCGTTCCTCATTCTCAGATGTTATTTGAAGTTTATGATGATTTTCTTGAGAAAAATCAACATCTTCAATGTCAGAGTAATTATCATAAATGACTTCACAAGATTCTCTAGATTTCTCTTTAATCTCATCCAGTATATCAAAACAAGAAGGGACAAGAATTTCATGTTCATTAATGGCAAAAGAATGATCATTAATTGCTTTTCTATCTTGATAAAAACTTAATGGTAATTCATTTAGATTATCCTCTTTAATTTCTGAAATATCATTAATACCAAGAGGGGAAAAATTACCATCATTAAAAATATCAGGATAAAGGGAAAAATGTGAACCTGAAACAATGCATTTAAAACTGTCTTGGTTTGAGAACTCTTGTGCATTATGCTCATTGTAAATTTCAGATTCCAGATCATTCCTTTGCGTGCTCATGCTTTCTCGAAGAAGGTTGCTTTGCTGCTTATCATGGAAAAATTCAGAAATTTGTACAAGAGTTTGCATTTATTATTTACTTTGATTGCTGCTTGCAGCTGCTGATTTGCCATCTGATTTTTTGAATTCACTGTAGAGTAGCTTTCAGATTTCAAGGAGGCTCTTTCTTCAAAATTGCTGTTGTTGTCTTCTTGCATTTGATTAGAAATATCTTCTAAGTTTTGTGAAACCACTTCATCACAATTTATTTGCACATCCAAATTGGAATTCTCATTTATATTGAAAGGGGATGGAACAAAACTTGAATTAATTTCATATGGATTGGGAATGGGAGGAAGAGAACAAATATATTCAGACAAATCTAGTGATTCTTCTTCCGTAGGTTTATATTCATCTTTAAATGTTAAACAATTCAAATGAAATCGAATATTAAAATCATTAACGGACACATTTTCAAATCTTCCTAGATATTCAATTTCATCACATACCTGTTCATAATCGTAGCCGTCAAATTTAGAAATGAAAATTGTAATAAATTGATCCCAACTATGGATTGAGGCAACTGGAAAAGTTTTACACCTGTTTCTGGCTTTTGCTGCAAATGTGAGAGTAAAGATTCTGCATAAGATGCCTTCATCAATTCCTTGAAAATTATAATTTGAAATGTTTTAAATAAATTGAAAGACATGATTAAAAGCAGAAAAATTTCTCTTACCATTAAACTTTACCTGAGACAAGAGTCTTACCACTTCGGGTGGAGTATTGGAAGATGCACATCCATGGATACAACTCCAAATTGGAAGTTTAAGAAGGGTCATCACAATAAATAAAATATTAAAATTGAAAAGACTCCAATAGACAACAAGTTTCAGGCCCTCCTTCTAGTGCCAAAATTGTTGATCCCTCGAAAATCGCCGCAACAACAATGAGGGATAACCACCCGGTCCGGACCTTAAAGCAGCCCCTTTTCAGTTTGGTGTGGTGGCTCTGACTGGTTTAACTAGGTCCAGTTAGCTTCTCCCTATCGCTATTGGTTTATAATGTATCTGTAACTACTAATAGACAGGGATATCAGATCACTTCTTCTTGCTGATCAGGCAAGAGAATGACCCTTAAACTGATTTGGTTCAGCGAAACCACAACTAAAGTTTTGCCTCTTTGAGAAGAAGACTTAAAAGAATATAGAAATTACTCTAAATGCAAACTTATTCTATAATGCAAGCAAAAGAAACTAATCTAAATTCTATCTTCATTAGGCAAATATAGATCTAACCCAACTGAGAACAAGATAATTAAAGTATTGGGATTTTAAATATGTCTTGTTTATAATGAATATCAATTTAATGAAGTAGTTCAATTAACTGATATTATGGATATCAAAACACATCCTATTGAGACCTATTAACTGAAATAATAAACCAACAACACTCAGGAAGTAGTTCACAAAAATGATATTGATTATCAAATCAGTAAATCCAATAATTAAACAATAATATGTGGAAATAGTTCACAACATATTACCATTCAATAAATCAGTTTTATAAGACAGATTTCTAAGTAAATAGTTACTCAGAAATCAGAAATTAATTCATAAGAGCAGAGATACATAATAACAACATTGAGACAAATTACCCATATTGACAATAGTGCACAAACATGAATAAAATGAGACATTCATGTTACCATAAAAATGAAACTGATATTTGAAACAGTGGTATTAAAAATACCAATTGGTCTCCAACAGTCCTTTACATTGCTTGAACTTCTGCTTTCAAAACTAAAGCCACAATGGTGCAAACTTTGCCCTTCATGTATAATTCAAGATACAAAGGGAAAATCCGCGATAATCCCCGGATCTGAGATTTTCTCTCCTCTCTCCTACAACTCTAAATTCTGATTACAGTAGTGCTTTGAGAAGTCTAAAATTGCGGAGGAGAGCAGCCCTTTATTACATTCTGCAATCTGCTATTTATAATATTTGTGAAAGAATTCTTGAGAGGAAAGTTTGTTGAAGAGAAATCTGTCAAATCCAATTTTATTTACTCAAAAATCCTGATCTTCAATTGCTGGAGCATTCTCATTGATTGAGATCCTTTTCTCCATATTTCTTCCACTATTTTCCTGCAAAAAGAAATCAAAATAAATTAAGATGCAATCAAAATATCATTTCTAACAATTAAATCAAATCCAATCAAATTCTATTTAAATAAATAATTGAAAATAAAATATAAGCTCTCTATTGATGTTCGGGGTGGTTTAGTTGGCCAAAGATATTATTAACCAATGGATCTGCAATTAGAAGAGGCTTTGGACAAATGAAAATGAAGAAAATAACTCAGAAAATTGATTTTGTTTTCAAAATTCGGAGCTTGATCTTCTGCTTGAGTTTTGACCCAATAAATGATTAAATCTCTTAGTGAAACCTCCTAAAAAATGTTCCCCTTGATTTTCTCTTTCCAATGAGCCGTCTTGGGCCTCATTTGGTCAAGTATAACTCAATCTTGAGCCTCCAAAGTTGATGGATGAAATCTGGCATAAATCTGGAAATTCTGTTGCTGGGCTAAAAATCTGAGTTTTTAATTAAAAATCTAATTCTAAATTAGAATTCTAATTTAATTATTAACCGTAAACTAAACTAATTATTAATCATTAATCTAACTAACTAATATATAATTAATTATTTACAAACTATATAATATTAATCTAAATAATAATTACATTTTAATTTATTTAAATTAATTATATTACATATATTAATTAATTTAAGATTAATTATTTAAATATTAATATTTAAACTAATATTTATTAAAAAAATAAATATAAACTAACCTCTACCTTTATTCACTCCATTTCACTCATACGTATGAGTGAGTTCAAAACTTTAAAAACCAAAATCGTATTTGTTTTATGACTTTGAATGCCCCTTTGACTTGTGCTTATCGGCAAATTGGATCGGGAGAATGAGGGCTATCGAGGTTGATAAACTTGCGAAATATGAAAACTCCCGATGCGATGCATTGAATCTTAAACAATTGAATTTTAAATTTTTGCTTAATGCTTAAAGAGCCATCAGCGATCGGGGAAGTGTGGTATCGCGGCTTTTGTTAAACATGTTGCGATTAAATCTTCCAATCCGATCAAAAGTCCCGATGCGATTGTTTTTTTTTTTATTATTATTTTTTATTATATACATATTTTATGTTTTAAATTTTAATTTAATTAAATTAATTATATTTAATATTAATTAATTTAATTAATTTAAAATTTAATATTGAATGTCAATTTTTTATGTTGGTTTTATTTTAATAAAGTTAGTTATTTATTATCTAAACTACAGCCACTCCGAAAATAAAATAATAAAAATAGCATTTTTAACCCAGACTAGATAAATGATCAAACTTTCAAAGGAGTGCCATTTTCAAACCAGTTGACCAAATGAGGTGAAACAAGCGTCAATGGGAAGCTTATAAAAAATCGATTTTAACAAAGCAATCGAAACAAGAATCCAAAGAAAATTAAAAATTAACAAAAGCGTAGGATAATCAACTAAATAAAAATCTTAAAAGGTGTTTAGCCAAAATTTTTATAGGAAGGGTCCCCATTATTTGAAGTAAACACATCAATAATGGGGGGTTGTGTTTTTACCAAAACATGACGTTGAGACCAGAGGCGCAGGCAGGACCGAGTGTGGCACCCGCGCTCTGGTGCGCGATCTGTTAGGTGGGAGGAAAGCACACAATGGGTAACTGTCATCTATTGCAGAAGTTTACACAGACCCCCCAGCAGCTATTTTGCAATTTTTGTAGATCAATGGGTCATGATGAATGAAACTGCCGGAGTTATGAATTGTTGATGGATCGAACACCTGCCTACAGGATGCAGACTGAGGCACAAGGCCAGGACCCAGCTGCCGCAATAGTGCGCAGAGGATTCCAAGGATGAGGATGGGGATGAGGAGGAATGGGACCCGGACGAGGCCGTGGACAGTTAATCTGGTAAAATTATGGAGGACCTGGGCACTACGCGCGTGACTTTACGAACCCGACCAGAACCTGTTGTTCGTATTGTTATCAGTTTGATCATGAAGCAGTAGTGTTATAGACATTTTTGTGCCTTACAGCATTGAGCATGAAATGTCCATAATCTAAGGGATCCAAAGTCCCTAAACATGTTGTTCCTACCCCTAGAGGAACAAGGCTAACTAACCACAGCAATTCACAGAAGTTCTCCACCTGAAACCACTCAAAAACAAGCCAATTCTGGATCATGTCAACTGCTCCACTGAGCATCTGCGTTGAATGTCAACTGCTCCACTGTCTACCTATGTTGAATGTCAACTCCAACAAAGGCTACCTGCGCTGAGCGAGTTTGGACAAGTGGCAGTCTCATTCCTCAATGTGTCAATGCCCAGGAAGCTTCCAAAATGACACTTGTATCAGGGAATTCGACTGGTGATGAGTAAGAGGTTCCAAATCTCCAAGTGGAAGCAAGAACCTCCAAGTGGACTCAAGAACTGAGAGAGGGAGAGGACACTAGTCAGATCTCAAGCTGACTCATCCTCTCTCCAAATATCTATATATGGATCTCACCTCCATGGGATCTAGAGGCTGGAATTTGGTTATTGCAAAGAATTGTTGTTGGTTTGAGACTGGATCATTGGGTGCTTAATGCTTTGAAGGGAGCTGAAGAAGGAACTCCATTCTGCTGGGAAGGAGATGCTGGATTGGAGCCCTTTGGGTTGTATCTCTTCCTGAACCCTGTTACTTATCAATAAAGCTATCTTGGTTTGCTCCTATATGCTGGTGTATTTGTATGATTGCATTAGTGTATTTGATTTACTTCTAATCCTGAATCATTTATGAATATGTATATTTTCCTTTGTGTTGTGTTCTTCTCTTGTCGCAAGTAGCTGTTCTCTTGTCACAGGTAGCTATTCTCTTGTGATCTCGCGGGAATCAAGTAGCTGTTCTCTTGATCAAGCAAAGAGGCAAGTAGCTGTGAACACCCAAAGAGAAGAGGATCTAGATCGAGGGACAAACGGAAGACAACGGTAAGTCTATCGATCTCCCCTCTTTCACATTTCATAAAGGAAGAAACCAGTGTAGCTGTATTCGTTTGTTGCTAAGGCACTGTCACACCTTAGGTGGATAGGATCGTCCTTCATAGGCATTTTTCCCCACAACAAATTGGCGACTCCGCTAGGGAAGAACTTGTTTATTCATTTCATTTGTGTTTAAATCATTGTTTGCTTCATATGCTCAACAGCATCGAACTGCTTATGCAAAGTAGACTGTTGCTGCCTTGATCCTTCACTGGATTTTGGCTATGATCTAACAATGGACTCACAAATGATGTGATGATCCTTTGTGATAGTCTTTAGTACCCTCTAAAAGCATCCCTCTGTTTATACCTTGCTTGTGTTTCTGATTTGGCCCGAAACAGTTGATTTTTGAGCATTTTATGACCCAGAACCCAGGGGAAACAAGAGTTTCTCCTTCAGTGCAGGCACTGTGAAGGCAGTCTGCATTTCAACGCAGGTCCCGTGAAGGCTACCTACGCTGAATGTCAACTCCACAGTGTTGAGGTTGCGCTGAACCAGTTTAGCCTTGTGCAGCTGGGGTTCTCTGTTGTCTGTTGCCCTGTTTTGATCTCTGTTTTTTGCAGCCTTTAACCAGCATAGGTACCAGTCTGATAACCTTTTTCTTTGCTTAGATTCCGCCTCCTTTTGTACAAAAAAACTGTGAATGTTTTTATGTGTTTGTCGCGTCATTTACAGTTTTCCTTTGCATGAGTAAAGTAGTCATCCTGTAGCCTTTGATTCAGATCTGATTGATTGTGATCTTAGAAGAGAGTTCATTGGCTGTTTGCAGATTGATTATAGATTTACTTTTGCTTATTGGTTTGAATTTGTCTCTTTTAAGTGTCAAAACAGGTCTTTATTTCGAAAGTAGCAAAGTGATTGTAGTCTCTTCTCTCTTCTCTGATTTCGAAAAAGTGAACTTGTTTGTATTGATCATTTTAAAAGCAAATTCAAAGTTGTGCAAAAAGCTTTCTTTGTAGGCATTTATACTAAGAAAGTTGAAAACAAACACCTGCATTGTGCATTTTGCATTTGATAGTTTGCATGTTTGGATTTAGGGAAAGTGCATTAGAGTGTGCTGATTGCTCTTTGAGAAAAGATAGTGTCTTTCTTTTCCCTTAGTAGCTAGGATTTTCAAAGTTGAAAAGATAATAAAGCTTGCTTATCATCTTAGACTGCATTTAGGAATTTGTATCATACATCTCGTGGTGAACCTTGAAAGGCAAACTTTAAGAAGATCAACCTAAAATAAACTAAATGAACCTAACAACGCTTTGTAACATAACGCACAACATAGAGGTCTAGGCTAGAGACGTGTTCCGGCGTCGTTAAGCCTAGTGACTGTCGATCTCGAAGAAGGTGGGTGATTCCTCCTGAGGGACGGTAGCGCTAGTACGGATTGTGCTCCCACGTACCGTCGCGTATATATTGGGAGACCCCTATAGGGATATATCCTTTATCCTTAGGAAACCGTGTCGGCCGCCCTACTGAACGCAATGCAGTGAACACAGCATTCACGAAGATCGACCGCCCGTACCCTAAAAAGTATTCTGCGGTTTTGCGAAAAGTTTGGCACACCCTCTGCCTAGATCTCCAGAGCAGTTTCTTTTGGCCTTTTTCAGACTCTATAACAGAAAAAGTCCATCCGAGCATTTGTCACTTCGGGCTCGTTAAAACATCGAAGGAGACTAGAGTCATCTTTAGCTTTTTCTCGACTCTTTAAAAGTGAAAAAGCAAGTTGTGTCTAAAGCGTCTAATAAAATTCATTCAATTCGGAAATACCAATTTCCCCTTTTGTATTTTGGTTGATCGACTAATCCGCAATCGTGGAAGAAAGTCAATTGAAACCCCGTCGTTCGCGGAGGCTTACGAGTCAACCGTCTTTGTCTCCGGAATCGAAAACAGTACGGACAAAGCGAACTCGTTTAACCGGTTCGAAATCTCCTATCAAAGTTAGAACAAGTGTTCCGACAACATATGAGATTCCGGTTACTCCAAACATTTCTGGAAACCCTGCCTCTATAGAAGAAGTTCAACAGCCACAGAGGGACAGTAACACTGATCCTGGTCTGGGGGCAAATACTTGTGTTACTGAGCCAGTTCCATCTGTAACCGGTTCAGAGAGTCTTGCTCCTCAAACAACTGTCGCTGTCGATTCAACCCCTTCTTCAGCACCAGAAATATTTTACGAACCTGACGGTATTCCTCTTCCACCTGGTTTGATTGTGATAGAGGAAATTGTAGAGGATCCTCAAGCAAGTACTCCAACCCATTTTGGAGTAGGGGTCACTCTTTTTCCTTCTACATCAGAAGTTAGTCCATCACCAGTGGAAGTTCCTGTAGAATCGTTAGGCAATCTATTGGATAGACTTAAAATGTCTGAACAACCGTCAACATCTAGGACTGTGTCGAATGACACAGCGATAGCAGAAGCCCCTGTCGTCACTCCAACAATGTTTGCCGGCATACCAGCTGTCCCGACTAGCTCACAACAGCTAGAAGGAGTCCACCAAGGGACTATTTCGACAGTATGGTCCGTTCCAGTTTGTTCATCCGGAATAATATCCGACAACTCTTATGTTGAGACTTGCCAGATTGATCCATTTGGAGGTCAATTTGGGCCATCCAGTTCCCAAGGGCAAACAATCCCCTTGAGTTCCGGATTGCTACCGTATGGGGGGCAGTATGCCCTTTCATTACCCTCTCCGGGAGGGTACCCATATGGGAGTTCACAACAGTATTCAGGTTATACTGGAATTACATCAAGTGGTTGGGTACCTATGCTACCTCAACAACCAAGGGTTGTATATTCTATGCAACAGTGTGTACCTATGTCAAACATCCCGACCACACCGGCTATTGTAACAGTGTCACAAGTTCAAGCGATACCTGTTGCATGTCAACCTCAGATTTCTCAGGTTGTAATGCAACAGCCCCTTGACCCTGGGTCACAACCACAATCGCCAACTGGTGGGACGACACAGGTCTAAACAGGTACAATTACCCCACATCTTGGTCCTACGGTTAGTATAGCACAGCAGAACATGGCTTCACAACCATGGCTGGTGCAATACCAACAACCACAATTCCAGCAAGTGTACCAAGGTTCTGAGCAGCAGATCTTTGTGAACAGTGAACAACCGTATATTCAAAACGGTCAAAACCAACCGCTTTACAGTGGTCAAGTCCACCAACCGTATCAGTCATACCAACATCAATTACATTATGCTGGTATGCAAAGACCCACTGCTCAAGCGATTCCATCGTACCCTGGGTATGCTTCATCTAACCTGAATCAGCAGTTACCATTCGTGGCAACTTTAGAGTTACCCGATTTACACCGGTTAACCAACGATCTGATTGCTTATGCCCCTTGGTGGCCAGCGATTCCTCACAAACTTCCATCTGACATTCCTAAATTCAATGGAAATCCAGGTGAAGACCCATCAAATCACGTGATGACTTTTCATTTGTGGTGTTCGTCGAACACCCTGAATGATGATTCGATAAGGCTTCGCCTTTTTCAGAGGACATTGACAGGTCCAGCGGCTAAATGGTATATTGAATTACCTAGAGCCTCTTTCGACAATTTTAGCTCCCTAGCCACGACTTTCTTAACCCATTTTCAATTACCGATAAGGTATGAAACGGGAACAAAAATATTAACCAACTTCAAATAGACAACTGCCACTCATATATCCGATCATATACATGAATGGCGTCGTCGTCGTAGGATGGTTAAAACATACGTTCCCGATCAGCTGTTAGCTGAATGGTTTATAAAGTCGTTACTTCCTGCTATAACAGAAGATGTGGCAAAAGGGGGAGTCGTAACAGAGGAGCAAGTTATTGCTCGTGCGCAATATCTAGACTTAGTTTATACTCAGTCTGGCATGCTCTACGACAAAATACCTGACGCCCCTAGACCGGAATTTTCAATTCCTCCTCCTCCTAAATCCAATAGTGACTCTCATGCCGGCGATGGCGTGATTGGCACGGCAAACGCGAAATCGATAAAGGCTTCGTCTAAGAAAGCCCGTAAGAATTCGGATCAAAATGCAAAAGAAAAAATTCTTTCTTCGGAAGTAAATGTCGTATCAGCAGATAAAGGCAAAGAACCCAATCAACCAGGAAGCAAGAAGAAGCAAAACAAAGGGAAGAAGAAGAAACAGGGTGAGTCATCTCCTGGAAAGAATTCTTCGAACCCTCCTCGAAATAGGAAATATCCATGTCTAATATGTGATGAGGAGGATCATCGAACAGCAAATTGTCCGTACAAAGCTTAGTTAAAAAGATTCTTTAAGAGTCCAAAAAATCCAGCTGTGTTAACTGATCCATTTCCTAATCCAGGTCAAAATCTGGTTGATAGTGGAAATGCTTCCTCGTCGCAAGTGCTTATGTTGTCGATTTCAAAACAGCAGAATGATGCTTTGATTTCGACAAGGAATAAAGATTACGGGAATCCGCAAATGTCGAACGACAAAGGTAAAGATCAACCAAGTAGTTCGACAACAACTTCGACAGAAGTTGTACCACCCATCATTCCTGAATTAACAATAAAACTGCCAAAGGGAGTAGTACACAAGTCGACATTTAATCCTCGCGCCAGGGCGGCGCAGCATTATAACATAGTGGAAGATTTGGCCCAATCGCCATCCGCTATGTCGACTCTTGAAGTACTACAAAATTGCCCATCCCAAAGGCAGGCTTTGTTATCGGCTATTGGTGGGGTTGATCCTAAGGATTCCAATCTTGTATCCTTTGACCACAAAGGGTACGATCCTCAGTTACCAGCTCAACTAGCTTTCCTTATTCAAGTGAAAGCCCTCAACAAAACTGTTCACCGAACAATTATTGATGAGGGGGCATCTACATGTATCATGGCGATGAGTTGCTGGAAAAATTTAGGATCTCCAACCTTGTTGCAATCTTCAACGACATTAAAATCTTTCGACGGAAGGACTTATACCCTGTACGGTATCCTTAATAACTTGAAAGTTGAACTGGGAGGAAAAACAGTAGAAATAGATGTTGAAGTCATCGATGGAAATCTTGACAACAACATCCTACTGGGAAGACCATGGATCTATGCCATGGCAGCTGTTGTGTCGACTTATTTTAGGAAGATTGCATTCCCGTTTGAAGGTGGGATTACGGTCGTCGACCAACAGAACTTCCTCCCTAATGGTTCACAAGTTACAGGAAGCATTCCCATGATCCATGAGAGCAACCATTCGCTTCAAGATATCGGAGTAGGCCTACTGAAAGACCCCACAATGATGGGAACTTTCGCGCTTCCACCTCCTATATATATAGGAAATATAGTGTTAGTAGCAACCTGCAACATGATATCTTCCATGAAGGTCGCAGGAGACGATGTCAACATGGATCATGCAATGGTTTTGCCCCCAAACCCTATAGAAATATTGTAGCAATCAATGTTTCGAGCATGGGAGGCGAACCCAAATCAACGCTCGTCAAGCATTTGGGTAGATAGGTCTAGAGAATATGGTACCCCATTAGATCCTTGGTCGAAAGTGCATGGGACTGACGAAGGAATCTTACAATCAATGTTAATTGAGGGGGCACCATGGAATGATCACCACCATCGTTCCCTTCTTTTGGAATATGAAGAAGATACTCATCATGACCTTTATCACCCTTCAGTTTTTGAATTCCTATCAAATGTTGTAAATACGGTGGATTCCGAGCGAAACTTATCCAATATTGAAGAGACTATAGCCATAGATATCTCGACTAAAACAAATGTTGTAGAGAATATTTATGTCGGCAAAGGTTGTTCCCCTTCAGAACTGGAAATATATAACGCTCTTTTTCGCGAGTTTAGAGATGTCTTTGCTTGGTCATATGATGAAATGCCAGGCATTGACTCGAGTATTGTTGAACATGAAATTAAAATGTATCCTGATGTCAAACCAGTAAGACAACGGCTTCGGCAGGTGCACCCCAAGAAAGCCGCGGCCATTAAGGCAGAAGTTGAAAAACTTCTCGATGCTGGATTCATCTACCTGGTTCCTCTAACCGATTGGGTATCGAATATTGTCCCTGTTATGAAGAAACAAGGAACAATTAGAGTGTGTGTCGACTATAGGGATGTAAACCAAGCTTGTCCGAAGGACAACTACCCCACACCCTTCATCGACCAGATAATTAATGAATGCGTCGGATGTGAAATCTTTTCATTTATGGATGGATTTTCTGGGTATAATCAAATAAATATCCGCCCACAGGACCAGTCAAAGACTGCATTTATTTGTCTGTGGGGCACATTCGCTTATCGAAAATTACCCTTTGGTTTAAAGAACGCAGGGGCGACGTTTCAGAGGGCAATGAATTATGCCTTCCATGACATCAAGAACATTGTTCAACCATATCTCGACGACCTTCCGGCTCATTCACGAAAGCGGACTGATCATCCGCAGCATTTAAGAGCGATATTTCTACGTTGCCGACACTACAAGATAAGACTCAATCCGCACAAATGTGTGTTTTGCGTCGGTTCTGGTCGTTTACTTGGCTTTGTAGTCTCTAAAGATGGGATTCGTCTCGATCCTTGCAAGGTTCAGGCAATCATTAATTTGCCTCCACCTTCAAATTTGCTTCAGATTCAGAAACTCCAAGGGAAAGCAAACTTTCTGAGGAGGTTCATTCCAAATTACGCAGAACTTGCTAAAGGTTATACTCGTCTTTTGAAAAAGGATGTACCTTTCGTCTGGGATCAAGTGGCGCAAGCTTCCTTTGATGCTCTGAAAGATTGTCTAGTAAGAGCATCATTAATTTATGCCCTGGACTATCAAAGAGATTTTAACCTGTATCTGGCTGCAGCGGATATGACCATTGCGATGGTTTTAGTTCAAGAAGTCGATGGAATTGAACATCCTATATATTATTTAAGTAAAAACTTGAATGATACAGAAAGTAAATATTCTTATGTTGAAAAGCTAGCACTCGCTGCCATTCAAGCGATACAAAGATTCCGACATTATGTCCTTTTTCGGAAAACTACCATTCTATCAGATTGCAACCCCATGACTTATATATTGTCGCGACAGTTATTGGGGGGCAAATATTCAAAATGGATATCAATCCTTCAAGAGTTTGATCTGGAATTTGTAAAATCCAAATCAAAGAAAGCTTTAGTTTTCGCAGAATTATTGTGCGATCTCCCATCGTCGTCCAACGATGAAACATCAAAAGAGTCAATCGTGGACAAAAGTTTGTTTCTGATATCTGCAAGCGATGAGTGGTATGGAGATATAATGATATATCTCCAAACCCAAAAATATAGGCCTGACACCACTCACTCAGAACAGAAACGTATACGATACCAAGCGAAAGACTACATGATCGTCGGTGACACACTTTATCGTCGTGGTATCGATACAGTCCTGAGAAGGTGTCTCACCCATGAAGAGGCCGAAAAAGCCCTGAATGAATGTCATTCAGGCACGTGTGGGGGGCATCAATCTGGATATGCTACAGCACAGAAAATCTTACGAGCAGGATACTTCTATCCAACCATGTTCAAAGATTGCATAACCGCAGTCAGAAGTTGCCATGCTTGTCAAATTTTCGATAGCAAAACCAGAAGACCACCCGCACCTTTACAGCCAATAGTTGTTGTTGGGCCTTTCGCCAAGTGGGGCATCGATTTCATGCAATGTAACCCCACCTCGACCGGGGGGCATGGGTATATTATAGTCGCTGTTGACTATTTTACCAAATGGGCCGAGGCAATGCCTACATTAGATAACACTGGTGAAACAGCTGCCCTTTTCTTTTTCAATCATGTAGTCGCCAGGTTTGGCGTACCACAAGCTATAGTTACAGATCATGGGTCGCATTTTCGCAATCACATGATGGTTGAATTAGCTGCCAAGCTAGGGCTATCTCACGACAGCTCTACCCCATACTATCCGCAAGCCAATGGACAAGTTGAAGCAATCAACAAGGTCCTGAAGCGTATGTTGCAAAGGATGATCGGGGTTCACAAAAGAAGGTGGCACCTAATCCTGTACTCAGCTTTGTGGGCTTACCGAACATCGGTAAAGAACGCGACCGGGTTCACACCGTTTCAACTGGTGTATGGCCTGGAAGCAGTCTTGCCAATCTAGTGTGAAATTTCGTCGCTTAAACTCGCAATTGATCTCCTCCCCGGAACTTCGGAAGAAGAGGCTCATTTCTTGGAATTAATCCAATTGGATGAAACCCGTCGTGATTCCGCTTTGGCTAACGAAGCCCATAAGAAACAAGTCAAGGCGCAGTTCGACAAAAATGTCAAACCCCGTGTCTTCTCAGAAGGTGATTTGGTCTTGCTTTATGACCAAGAATCCGATAAATTGGGAGCAGGTAAATTTAATTCCTTATGGATGGGCCCCTATATTGTTAAACGGGTGTTAGCAAAAGGAGCCTATGAGTTAATGGATTATGACGGAATCCCACTGGCGCAACCCCGTAATGGGTTGTACCTCAAGCGTTACTATGCTTAAATAGTAACCTGTATGCTTTTGTTGTATTTTGTTTTCACTGAAAGTGTTTGTTTTGGTCGAGTGATCCACCTTTTTATATTTGCAGATGTCAAACCTTCTGGAGACATGTGTTGGATATGCCGACGGAGCGAGTCGTAGTTCGCGGAACCTGTCCTCCGCAGCCTGGGCCATTTTTGATCCAAGCGGCGAGTTAGTAAGTTTCAGAGGTGTGTGTATTGGGCAATCAACGAACAATATCGCTGAGTATAGCGCGTTGATAGAACTACTCTCTGATGCCATCACCCATGGTATACGCCGACTAATTGTTAGGCTAGACTCACAACTCGTAATACTTCAAATCAACAGTATATATTCCGTTCGCAATCTAGCTATTTATCGCATGTTCCTAAGGGTTAAGATTTTGGAAAGACAATTTGATTCAATTCAATACCAGCATATTTCCAGAAACTTAAACACATTAACCGACTCATTAGCAAACTATGTGTTAGACCGACATTTGCGACATTTATAAAAAGAGACACATCATCAATGTTGTACATATGGATCATATAACTCAACCAAAGTAAATCCCGAAAATCAAAATATATATAAGCTGTTTATCGTTCATACATAATGTTCTGTAACCAAGACAAAAATTGGTCATATGACCCAAAAACTCAAAAGTGCTAGGGGGCACCCTAGTCTAGTGATGCTCATGATAGCACATCACGGCCTGTGCGATCATGCGCAAGAGACGAGTCCATCGTCTGGGCACGCTAGTAGTATGCCGCTGCAACTGTAAAGGTAACTCGTCAATCCTCACATCGGGAATGCCGAGAGTAAGGCTCTCAACCTGCTCCTGCACAGCTGTAAGAATCTCTGCCACATCAAGGTCGCGGAGAATAACCCTCCCAGCAGTCTCCCCTGCTGGGGCAGCAACTGGCGCTTTCGGGCGAGCTGCTGGACGAACAGGACCAACATCTGCATGCACACATGAGTTTGATTAAAGTCTTGATAGAATAAAGCACAAGGACATTATAAATAAGAACAATAAACAGTAATATGGTCAAATATTTTACCTATAGCGCCCCACTGTTCGCCATCCGGCAGTACCAAGTCCGGATCACCTCGGAAATCCATGCCAACATATGGGTACTCGGAATAGACCATCTCCTGGCGCTCGAACCACCTGAAGAAGGTATCAGTGAAAGTAATCTGAGATTGACCCGCATGCCTAGACATGTGGTCAACCCATCTCTGCATGCGTGGCTCGGTAGGAGAAGGCAAGTCGAGTGCGATGTACTGAGGCTGCATCAGTGGTATTTTCTCCAAGGCAAAGGCAGTCAGAATAGAACCATATCCAAAGTTCTTCAGCTTCCCGTCCTTTACCTTGTTCAACTGACTTTTCATCTGAAGAAGTACTGCATCACACCAGTTGAATACTTTCGGTTGGAGACACTCCAAGGCGTGCTGCACATAAGATCTGTTGGCAACATGTAAAGATGCGCTACCGGCCATCCTACCAATAGTATACAGAATGGACCTGAGAGACCTGTCAGTAATCTCACGGATAACAACCTTGTCGTCTCTGCTCGGCTGGGACCCCTCCCTGCAGTACTGACGGACATAATCCCTCACGGAGTCACTCCCTCGGGCCGAACCAGACAAAGAAATGGGGGCACCCCGCCTCGACAAACCAGTCAAGAAGTAAATGTCTACCACGGTCAAAGGGATGGATTTGCTCCTGATCTGAAATACTTGGTTGATAGGATCCCAAGCATCAAGCATATACTGCAGTAAAGAAATCTGTGCTCTCATGCTAGAGATACGGAAGAACTTCAGCAGGCCACAGTTCCGCAGCGCGTTCACCGTGACAGGGTCATGGAGGGAAATCATGTCCTCCTCTTCATGTTCTCGTTCTCGCCATGTGAGGGTCATTTTGCTCAAAAGTCCCTGCAAAACAAACAAGAGAAAGAGTAAGATCCTAGATTTGATGAAAAACTGGCAAAATTTCATCAAAAACTGTGCAATAGAACTGCTTTTCATGATCAGCGCAAGTGACTAATGTCCTACCTGAGTTGAGGGTCAAATTGCCTTAAGGCAGCTTGACATTCAGCGCAGGTTTCGAATGGACTGCCTGCGCTGATGTCAGAGCGCCCTAACAAAACCCCAGGGGCTCATGGGGGCAGGAAAACAGGCACAAAATGGAAAAAAGAAACCATGAAAAGAAAGAGCTAGAGTTTAGCTCCTACCTGGTCCAGACGGCGTCGAAAATCGTCCGCAGAATCTCCCGAAATCAGCTGGTGAAAATCAAGGGGGAAGAGGCACCTCCAGAGCTCCAACAAACCAAGTTCAAATGAAATGGTAAAATGAGAGGTAAAAACACCTTTTAATGGCTTTTTACGTAGTTCAAAGCGAAATATTAGGGTTATAATCTCATTTTCATGCAAATATTACTCATTTCTAACTAAGTTTGATGCAGCAAATGAGGATACAGTACTATCTTTGAAAAAGGCAAAGCTAGTCATGGTAAAAATCAAAATATTTGACCATATAATATCGAGCAGTTTTAGCATAAAGTTCATGCTCGTTAAAAAATAAATGCAAGATCCGAGCAGTTTTAACGCGGTCTTCATGCTCGTTAAAAAATAAATATAAGAAGTGAGCAAGAGTTTCCTCCAGTGTTTAAGCTTATTTTAAAATAAAAAATGAACCTATCCCGGTAAATAACCACTGTGATCGTAAATTTATCAGCCATAAAAGCCTTGGTCGTGTTTGCACCTGCCACCTCCACTTTTCATTTGGCCGATCGTTCACCCCCATATGATTGTTTACCCATTTTGAGGAACAGCTGCGAAGAGTGATTTCACCTAGCCATCCTTGTGACACTGCCGTGATTGGAAAATTCCAACCTGTACCTGGAATCAGCTGCTATCCCTGTTTATCACTCGTTCCTCAAAAGACGAGTCTTCTTTAAGCTCTTTTCAACTGACTCGTAAAACATGAAAAGATTGCCGAGTTTTGGCCTTCCAGCTCGTTAAAGGACAGGAAGAGCTATCCCTCCTCTGGATTTTAATCTTTTTGGACCTGAGGGATTATTGCACAAAAAGATTGAGCGCTTGTTTTGTTCGGCTCGTTAAAGATATCGAAAACTCATCCCTTCTGTATTGTTTTATACTTTTTCGGACTTAAGGGATTAGATGACGAAAAAGGAATTTTGGAGTTGACTTTATGTATCTTTTCAGACTCTCTAAAAATGAAAAGAACCGAGTTATCCTTGTCGTTAGACTCGTTAAAATTATTAAATAGCGACAAACTTGTCTTTAGACGAAAACGAGTTTCACTATCGCTAGGCTCGTTAAAACATAGCGATGGGCTTGCCCGAAGGGCAGGTTATAGAACAAGCATATGTTATCCTCCTCAAGCTTGAAAAAAATAAAGAGGTACTGGTCAGCAATGACTGGGGAAAAATTGGGAGAAAACTAAAGAGAACTTTGATGGTAGCAGGTCGCTCTTGAACATGACACTTTTCCTCTGTACCACATTCGGGTTGGGTTGTTTCATTCACCGGTCACGTCACCATGGTCTCGCCATACCATCCATATTTGGGGTAATGCTACCGATCCATCGCATCAGTGTCGCCATATGTTCAAGAGAAGTCGTTCAGAAAGAGTCAACCGGGTCCCATCCACTGCCATACATTATCCTTCATCCATTCATGACCGCCACCCTGAATCATATGTCACAGATCGTTTTCACCTCCATTAAAATCATTAGCTCCGTTCCGTGTCACTGATGTGGGATTCATCAAGGCCCTCCTTTGACGGATCGCTTCTTGTCGACATCAGATCATTATCCAAGAAGTTGATCTAGGAACAACCCCATCAGTACTTTGAAGCTTGCATGCCTCAATGGCAAGTTTCTCACTTCCGGCGACAGGTATACATCAATGACCTTCGACCAAAAGATTTTGCGTGGTGTTCGATGCCAAGTCCTTTATTCACACCACGTGAATTGTACTGCAGTACCTTGAGGGTCATCATCATTATCGGTGATTCCTCTCGCGCTTGTTAATGGTTTACATCATTGACCGGTAATCAAGCGATGTCTTTCCATGTTCGACTTCAGCGCAATTCTCACATGGATCGACTTGTACTTAGAGTGAAGATAGAACGAGTTTGAAGACCCCGGATCTAGTTTCATCCATCCGGGCTGCGATATATATTCAGGAAAAATAAAGACATTTGACATGTACATCATTGCAGCAGATGATCATCCTACTCAAAGGATGATAATTTCGCGAAAATTATCAGTCTACCATCAGACGATCGTCTGTTCTATGTACAAAAATGAATTTATAAAGCTGAGCATGGGAATACCCGCCTCAGCTAGATCATGAAGCAGTATGAATCATAATGTATTGTATTGTATTTTATTACAGGTCTCCTCCCAGCAAATGGATGAACTTCGGACCCTCCTGGATAGAGCATTTCAACCGATAAACGGCCTCATACTTTAGGGGGCAACTGTTATAGACATTTTTGTGCCTTACAGCATTGAGCATGAAATGTCCATAATCTAAGGGATCCAAAGTCCCTAAACATGTTGTTCCTACCCCTAGAGGAACAAGGCTAACTAACCACAGCAATTCACAGAAGTTCTCCACCTAAAACCACTCAAAAACAAGCCAATTCTGGATCATGTCAACTGCTCCACTGAGCATCTGCGCTGAATGTCAACTGCTCCACTGTCTACTTGCGTTGAATGTCAACTCCAACAAAGGCTACCTGCGCTGAGCGAGTTTGGACAAGTGGCAGTCTCATTCCTCAATGTGTCAATGCCCAGGAAGCTTCCAAAATGACACTTGTATCAGGGAATTTGACTGGTGATGAGTAAGAGGTTCCAAATCTCCAAGTGGAAGCAAGAACCTCCAAGTGGACTCAAGAACTGAGAGAGGGAGAGGACACTAGTCAGATCTCAAGCTGACTCATCCTCTCTCCAAATATCTATATATGGATCTCACCTCCATGGGATCTAGAGGCTGGAATTTGGTTATTGCAAATAATTGTTGTTGGTTTGAGACTGGATCATTGGGTGCTTAATGCTTTGAAGGGAGCTGAAGAAGGAACTCCATTCTGCTGGGAAGGAGATGCTGGATTGGAGCCCTTTGGGTTGTATCTCTTCCTGAACCCTGTTACTTATCAATAAAGCTATCTTGGTTTGCTCCTATATGCTGGTGTATTTTTATGATTGCATTAGTGTATTTGATTTACTTCTAATCCTGAATCATTTCTGAATATGTATATTTGCCTTTGTGTTGTGTTCTTCTCTTGTCGCAAGTAGCTGTTCTCTTGTCACAGGTAGCTGTTCTCTTGTGATCTCGCGGGAATCAAGTAGTTGTTCTCTTGATCAAGCGAGGAGGCAAGTAGCTGTGAACACCCAAAGAGAAGAGGATCTAGATCGAGGGACAAACGGAAGACAACGGTAAGTCTATCGATCTCCCCTCTTTCACATTTCATAAAGGAAGAAACCAGTGTAGCTGTATTCGTTTGTTGCTAAGGCACTGTCACACCTTAGGTGGATAGGATCATCCTGCATAGGAATTTTTCCCCACAAAAAGTAGATTTCCCCACTCTAATTGCATAGATGCGTGAGAAAGGAGTGCTTCAGACTACTCCAACGCAGAACATCCAAATGATGAGGTTTGAACTACGTGAAGAAGACCCCAACATGAACATGGTGCTCAAAAGCGGTGCAACCACAGGGGAAGATAAGGGGAAGAAACCTCAGGGGAATACATGGGTTCGCAAGGCCCCTACAAAGCAACTTGAGTTTGACTTGGAATGCACAAATGAGACATTTATGGAAGCCAAGAAGAGCTTCGTGGAGGTCTCTGCTTCAGGTAGTAAGGATCAAACTGAACTAGAAATGGATCCTTCTATGCTAACTACCTTTTTAGAGACATGCATGAAGCTACTACGGGAGAATAAGGTAGTTAAGGGATTACAAGAGCTAATAACCAGGTGCGCAGGGTCAGGTGAACCGCACATGGTGCGCAAACTCGAAAGGCATGCTTTGCGCACCAGGCAGGAAATGCGATTGACGACGCAGATTGGCGACTTTGAAATGGATCAAGTCATCCTGGATTTGGGTTCGGATGTGAATGTGCTACTTAAACAGACATGGGAACGCATGGGAAGGCCCGCATTACAGTAGCCTCCTATTCAATTAAGGATGGAAAACCAACAAAAGATCTTGCCCATGGGGAGATTGCAAGGAGTAATAGTGGATATAGAAGTCGCAAGCACACAAACGGACTTTGAGGTAATAGAAATTGTGGATGACAGTAACCCTTACCCCGTGTTGCTAGGAATAGACTGGGCCATAGATATGAATGGAGTCATCAACTTAAAGAAGCAGAAGATGATATTTGAGAAAAAGTCTCTGCGCATAGTCATTCCGCTAGATCCGGCCGAAGGGGCGTGCTACACTAAACCCGTGCGCAATGAAGAAAGTGATGATGACTTGGATTGTATCTACAAAATAACTACATGAGATCAAGATTTGGTAAATCCGACTACAAAGAGAAGAATATTTTGGGAGAGCGCAGATTCCTACACCTCAGATTCAGATGAAGAAGATGAACGCTGGTATAATCGGTTGAACGGAGTAACAATGTTAAACTGTAACATGATGACTAGGTCGTTGTGCTACATAACAACCCAGGATCGATATCTACCGACATATGATGGGTTGACAGTGGTGGATGAATTCTTGAACAAGTTTGAGCACGCAGTACCAGAGCACCAGAGGTTTGATGCATTAAAATGGGCACTGCGCGCGACGCTTACGCGTTGGTGGGGAACACATGAAGGAACCTTTGAAGACTAGCGCGGTTGTAGGAGGATGATGCAGATAAGGTTTGGGAAGTTGGAACTTCGAATAACCAAGAAATATGATGGGCGTGATGACCCACATGTGCAACTCACAAAATGGACCAAAGCCTATGGAGAAGAACCCCAGCCGGAGTGGGTACACTTGTTTTATCATACCTTGGATGTCATCCCAAGGAACTGGTAGACTGAGACAAAACTCCGACATGGTACAGGTGAATGGGATATCTTTCATGAAGGATTTTTATTAACGTTCTTATTTGAGGACCAATGGATGGATACTGTTGACAATGCGCTACAAGTTGTGAAAGCTGCCATTCTCAAAATACCACAGGAACCAGAGGAAATACTGCAACCAGTATGGTCTTAACAGTTAAGCCAGGCACTAGAATGTTACAATGTACAAGTGGAGGATGAGGATGATGACCCCCGAAGTATTTCTATTCCAGAGACTGAAGGGAGTTGCGAAATTCGAGGACTGCCAATCGAGGACCCCGACATCATAGTGCCCTTGAAAACGAAGCATGTAAACATTGGTACAGATGAGGAGCTGAAGTACGTGACGCTTGGAGACTATTGGGATGATGCCACAGTCGATAAGGTCATCGAGCTACTTCAAGAATATTAAGACTTATTCTCGACCAAAATCACAGAGTTAAAAGGGATCCTCAGTAACCTAAGAATGATGAAGATAACTCTGAAACCGAATGCGAAGCCAGTTAAGTAGCGTCCTTACCTCTTGAATCCGAAGTAGAAGGAAAAGGTTCGTGAAGAATTGGACAAAATGCTGGCAGCAGGAATTATTGAACCAGTGGAAGAGTCTGACTAGGTGAGTCTTATGATAGTGCAGGAGAAAACACAGAAGGGCGAAATTTGAATTTGCGTGGACCTCTGAAAGTTGAATGATGCCTGTGTCCATGATCCATTCCCAACAACATTTACAGATGAAGTCCTGGAGAAAGTTGGCAGGCAGGAAGCGTACTCATTCATAGATGGGTTCTTCGAGTACCATCAGATCAAGATCGAACTGGAAGATAGAAGCAAGACAACCTTTGCGACCAAATGGGGATGTTTCCAGTACACTGTTATGCCCTTCGGATTGAAGAATGCGCCAGCGATATATTCTTGCGTAGTAGTGGCTGCATTCAAGCAATTCATCCATAAGTTTTTGGAGGTTTATTTTGACGATTAGACGGTAGTTGGGCTAGTCAAGAAACATGTAGCAAGCTTATGGTTGATGCTGGATACTTGCCAACTGTTAGCCTCCTGTTGCAACAGGGTTTCATCTTTCATGATTGACATTTTTACATGCCAAATATGTCATACTTTGCAAGCTGTAGTGTTCCATATTTCCAGAAGAGACCAAAGAAAAAAGCCATGAAGTGTGCTAGTTCAAAGGCACTGCTGTATTCCAATTTTGATGAGTTGTTCCAATTTTGAAGAGTTTTCATTTAAGGGAAGTCCAAACAGTCTAATCTTGGTCTCCCTAGGTTTCAATTTCTTGTTTTAGAATGTAGAGAATGATATCTGTCCAAACAGTTTAATCTTGGCAGATTTGTAGATAGGTAGAGAATCAAAGGGACCCAACTGCTTAATCTGGGCCCTGGCAGAAATAAGTGTAGATCTAGATAGGAAGCACTAAAAAGAAAAATTGTAAATATGGGTCTGCAAGTCTAAGTGCACCCAAATCAAAAGAAGAAAAAATGTTAGGTGAGTAGGCTGGGTAGGTAGATGTGAGGTTGCAGAATGATGATTTATGATCAATTTTGTGTTACAAAGTGTTTTATCTCTTCAGATCACAGTTGCAGACAGTTTTTCATCTGGAGGAGCTCGAGCTACACATAACTAACTTTCCATTCTTCTCATTCCCCAAGTTACTTACTAATTTCCCAAAGAGGTCAGGATCTGCTTGGTTCCTCTTAGTTCGTCATTTTCCATGTCATTTGCCTTAGTGGAGATCTGCTTCGCTCAAGGATTTCATCTCTTTACAAATTATTTTCCCAAAAATTAGCCTAAGGTCCCCCACCTTAGTGCCTGCTTATCATTTCCATATTAACTACTAACTCTAGTATATAACTCCCTATCAGTTTTCCCCTTCCCCTACTAAAAGAATGTATATAAAACTCCCCTATCTAAATATCCCCTCCCGGGCAATATAGCCATATTTCTCCCAAGTCAGGGAAAGAACAGTCCATCAGAGGCTGTTTTTAGCCCATCCGTGTCATAGCAGGAGTTAGATGACACCTGGTCATGCTAACAACCTCTCCCCTAGCCCTAAAACCCTCAAAAACCTACACTTCGCCCTTATCCTAAGTTTTTGTGCATAAATACATTAACCGGCGCTCATTAAACCCTGTAACCCACTTTCCCTAAGTCTAAAAACCCCCGTTGCGCTATATTTAAATCGGAATATTCCCGCGGATATTCCCACCCACTAACCCGTCGTCCAATCGTCCTGCACCCTGATCAACGACTAGCGGGCCTTCCCGTCTCCCAATGCGCCCGAAGGTTAGTGTCTGGGAGATGGGCGGTATTGCCGCCGTACTTCCGCCACGCATCACCTCCTGGGCTGTGGCGGAGCCCGTCCCCCCAAAACCGCCCAGGCGCTAAGGCGGTGCGCCCAAAACCATTTACCACTCCTGCGCAATGATGTCACCTGCCCGCGTCACCCCCCTGCTCAGTCACCATGACACACCATCCGCCTGCGTGGCCCTCCTACCACTGTACCACCCAGTCACCTGCCACATCATCAGACCTGCCATACTGCCACGTCACCTCCGTACGTGATGACATCATCATGCTGACGTCATCTTGCCACGTCATCATGCTGACGTCATCGCTGACGTCACTCGTCGTACGAGGTCCCACCTGCTGACATCATGCTGACGTCATCATCAATTTTTAGCGCGAAGGGCAAAAATCGCACTCTGGAGCCCCGGAATCAGTTTCTGAGGCAGTTTTTGATGAGCGATTTCGCTGGATAAAATAGGCCGAAGTGGGGAATCTTTAGGGAATCTTTTCATTACGCAGCCCCCAACAAGCCCGAAAGGCGCCGAATGACCCGTTTTCCTTCGCGAAGCATCCAGGAAGGAGCCAAAGACAGTTTTAAGGAAGACAGAGCTGAACAGCGGCCATTAAATGTTGATTTAACGCATAGCACATCAGAACAACATCCCAATTTATTGTCAAAGAGTATCAGAGGAAGAAGAAGAGCCAAAGAGTATCAGTCAAGATTTTTTAGGGGCTCGAAGCACCTGAACATTGATGAGCCCCCCAGAAAGTCAAATCAAGAGGCGTAAGCCCATCCTTGCCCTCAAATCACAGTTAAAGCTTTAAATGCAGACGGACAGCAAAGAAGCAGAAACCCATACACATTTATTTCAGAAAGCACTGCACCAAGCCACCGAGGACAACACAATTTATTCAGTTTTGATACAGCCGCCCTCCGCACAGCCCAAGATATTTTCATGCATTTATTTATGATAGAGTTAGGTCAATTAATTATTCTTTAGGACCTGATTAGGTCAAGTGGTAATAAAAGCAGTTGTAAAGAGTTTTTCCCTATATATACCGCCCTCTACATTGTTTCAAGTGTTGGTCAATTGAGAATTTTCACTAGAGACTCGCATTATATACCTGAGTTTTTCTATAATCAAAGATTGCTGAAAGCCTGGAGAGAAAACTGTCTGTTGTAAATGAATATTTTGAAGAGCTGAAGATGGAATTCTTGTTCTGCAGCCTGAAACAATAAGTGCATCCTACCTCTGTTTTATTATTTACCACTATCTAAATAGCAGAAAGAAAGAATAGCTTAGAATTTGTTTAAATACACTCTATGCTCAATTTCTGCTATTTCCTTATGTTTTCCTCTGAATGAATTGGTTATGAATATGAATTTCTCCTGTCTCATATTTACCCCGATTCACCTGTGTTTGCCAATTATCTAGGGATTCTTAAATGCCCCTAGGTAGAGCTCTGTTACCTCCATCTGTTAAGTTGATTGAGAGATTCTTAACTGCCTCTCGTTACATAGCATTCTTTCCATCATTTAAACCTAAAACATTGTTTCATGTGCAGCTATCTTGCTCCATTTTCCCTTATTGTGACCAAGGAAATGCATCAGCAGTCCTCCTCCTCGACTCCATGCCCAATGGTTTGAAGCACTCAGACTGTGCTCTGCCTTTCTACCTGAAACATCAATTTTCCCACCAAAACAGAACAAAAAACCCCTGAACTCAATAGCTAGTCTAAGATCATTTTCAACAAAGCTAAATTTGAAAGAGAGAGCCCTCTCTGATTGCAAGTGGGCTAGAACCTGCAATCCAAAGTTGGTCTGTGGTTACCTCGGCCGTATCCTTTCCGAAGCTTAAGGACAACCTGAGTGGTAACATAATGGCGACTCCACTGGGGAACATCCTCAGTTAAATTCACGAAGAAGGTTGGAAAGATCCCCTAAAAAGGTCAATTTTCTAATTGCTGTATATTTCTTAAAACTATAGATGAAGCCTGAATGTTAGCCAACAAGCCTTTGAAACTGTTTCTGTTTTACATTAGCAAAAGTAAATAAAAGCTGCTTCAGTCAATCTTCATGCTAGTTTTAAGATATCCACAGCCATTCCAAAATCTGATCTGTCCCTTGTTAATTACAAAAATATTCCCATAAAAATTCCCAAAAAACAATTCGAAAGCTGGCTCCCAAGAAGAATCCGCGACACACAAGGTCAAATCCAGACCCGAATCCACCAGCTGTTTTTGAGAACCCTAACATAATCCCGAAGATCCTTAAGAAGCAAGAAAGACAGGAAAATTTTGCTGATTTGAGCCCTGAAACAGCTTACCCTAGGTGTATTCCAACTCCTGTCAAGGTTTTGTTTCGTTCAAACCCTATTTCCCCTAGTTCATCATCCACACCTCGAACTCCTCCTTCCACACCTTCATTCACTGCACATACTACCACTACTGTTGTTTCCACCGTTCCAGTTATCCCTGTTATCCCAGTTGTTCCATTTATCCCCGTTGTTCCACTTATCCCTGCCAATATGGCTAATAGATATGCACCCCTGCAATTACCTGCTAATGCTGGGGCTTTACATCAGGAGTACCAATCTAAAATCACATATTTTGATAGTACTGGTCCTTTCACTGCCATTCAACATACCAAAAATATGTAAGACTATTTTGAAAACTACGAAATAGATGATGATAGCGTGAGAATGAGAATTTTTGTTCAGAGCTTAACAGGTGATGTAAGAACCTGGTTCAGATCACTTGCTGAAAATTCAATAACCACCCCAGATGAGCTTTACCAATCCTTTACTAACAGATAGGAGAAAAAGAAAGACCCCTTGCACATACTAGCAGAATATGATATGATTAAACGAGGTCCTCAAGAGACTGTTTTGGATTATTGTGCAAGATTCAATAATGTTTACAATGCAATACCACATAACTTAAGGCCTCCCCCTGATCTGGCCTTGTACAAATTTTCGGATGGTTTTGACCCTGATATGGCATATCATTTAAAAGAAAGAGCTCCTCAGACCCTTGCAGACATGCAAAATGTTGCTGTCAGTGTTGAGGCTAACTTAATTGCCAAGAGAAATAGAGCTAGAATGGAAAGAAGAACCACGTTTAAGGAAGAACCCTCAGCCTTTGATCAAAAGCTTGATGCTATTATCAATGGCCTACAAAGGCTAGGAGAAAGAGTAGAAAATGTTGAAAGGAAAGCATCATGGGAAGGACAACAGTCTAATACCATAAGGAATCCAAATTTTAGGAAAACACAGAACACAAATGCTGGTAGGTCTAACCAAGACCATGACATAAGACCCCCTTTTCAGGATAACTATGTTGAAGGATCTACTTCTAGTGAACCCATAGAGGACAATCACATGAACCTGATGGATCTAAAGGGTGAGCACCAAACTGTCCTGTCCCAAGAAGACCAAAATGAACTCGATTACAATCAGTTTCAAACTAAATCTGGTGAGTCTTTTGATTTTAAACAAGGATATGATACTGCTATGTATGAAGTACACAAACAATATAAGCTGAGAACTAGGACCATTAAAATTTCAGAACCTAGTAAAACAAAGGATGGCAAACAGCCCAACAAGACCAAAGGCAAGGCTGTCATAACAGAACCCGCTGATACAAATGTTCCAAACCCGCATCAAGTGACCGTAGAAGACATAACAGAAATACAGCCCTCCAAAGATCAGCCTTTGCCACCTTCTCCCTCGAAACAAAGTTCGAAAAGTGTTCTAAAAAACTTTCCTGAAACTAAAAAACCGCAAGCTATCAGTCCTCATAACGCTGATAAACAAGAGAAAATCGCAGATAATTTAAATGAAAAGGAAAAAACTGCCTCTATCAACAACAAGACTCCACTGGAAAAACCATTTAATTTAGAGGCAGAAATAGCTAAGTTGAAAATATCCATCCCCCTCTCAGAACTTGCCAAACACGATGTATATAGGCAACAAATTCAAAGGTCACTTCAAATTCCAGAAAACAAGGACGATGTAAATGTTTTGGATGATTCCCCTGAACTGCTGTTTGGACCAGAAGTCAATGGAAAGTCAACACATGGACCTGTCCCACCCTTTTATGTCAGTTTGCATATACATGACAAAGTTTTGCACAATGCTATGTTTGACTTAGGGGCATCGCACAATCTAATGCCCAAAGCAGTTATGGAAAAACTAAACCTTGATGTTACAAGACCTTACAAAGACTTATACTCATTTGACTCAAGTCAAGTGAAATGTCTAGGCCTCATCAAAGACTTGTGTGTCTCCTTAGTTAAATATCCAAATAAGACCATCCTCATGGATGTAGTGGTTGCCGACATTCCACCAAAATACGGTATGCTCCTATCAAGATCATGGGGAGCAAAGCTCCAAGGATCCCTTCAATTAGACCTTTCCTATGCTACCATTTCAGTCTTTGGACAACCAAAGAGATTGTATAGAGAAATGCTAATGAAATATGTGGTGAGTAGTGAGAGCAAGCCTGAAAATTTTCCCATTTATTCAATCCATTCTGATATGGATTCCTTTATTTTGTTCAATGATAATACAAATTCTCCAACTGATAATGAGCCCTTGGCTCGAACAACAAGCACAAATCAATGAAGAATCAGTTGCACACTCGGATGAAACTGTCACAACAGTTAATCCAAACAACATGCAAGAAGAAACTCCCCAAACAGAAATTGCAAATCTGCCCAATCCTAAGTTGACCGACACTTTAGGCATCAACCACAAGTAGGAAATCACATGGTATTTAGAATTTGATGGCTCTGTCAACAAGTTGGGAGTAGGGGCAGGTATATGGATTCATAATACATATAACAACCATGCAGAAGGTCATGCCTACAGACTGAATTTTAAATGAACAAATAACATGGCAGAGTATGAGGCTCTGCTGTTAGGCCTTAAATTGCTCAAAGCTCTAGGAGCCGCAAAAGTGTCTATTTTAGGTGACTCTAATTTAATCATACAACAAATGAAAGGTAATTTTGTTACCAATGACAATAGAATGAGAGCCTGTAGGACTGCTGCCACTAATATACTCAATGCATTCACTGAATTCAAGCTTGACAAGATTTCTAGAAATCATAACATTCATGCACACAGCCTAGCCACCTTTCCTAGTACATGCAAGCTTCCTTTTGACCCAAACCATCACTTCACAGCTGAAATAAAACATAGGTCCGCTGTCCCAAATAACGTTATAGATTGGCAAGTGTTCGAAAATGACGTCCAGATTAATAATTTCCTTACCCTTGAGCATGAATTTTCAAGTATCAACATTGACATGGACGCTATGAACGACTCCCAACAACAAACAAATGAAAATCAGCAAGATGTAACAGCTGCAACAACCAAACAGATCCTGAAACCAACTATTTTTGACAAAGAAAATATAGAACAACTGAAACAAATGCATTTGGAAGATATTGCCAAAGTAGAGGTAGAGATCATTGACTTAAAGGATAACTTTCTGCCTGGTGGCCTAACCCCATTAGAAGACATGTTTGACGCCAATGATGTGCCCAGAAAGCCAAAATTGCAACCCATTAACACTGATATAGAAGAACACAACATAGGGACGAAAGAAAATCCAAAAATGATCAAACTATCCAAAAATGTGCCACCTGATCAAAAGCCCAAATACATTGACTTGTTCAAAGAGTTCCAAGAAGTATTTGCTTGGAGCTATGAGGATTTGAAATTCTATGACACCTCAGTGATCCAACACACCATTCCTTTAAAATCGAACCAGAAACCCTTCAAACAGAAACTTAGAAGAATCAACCCTATGCTTTTTCCCCCAATTGAAAAAGAAGTAAAGAGGATGTTTGGAGCAGGCATCATAGCACCCATCAGATTTTCTGAATGGGTATCCAATCTTGTTCCTACAAGAAAAAAGACAGGTGAAATCAGACTTTGTGTAGATCTCAGAAATTTAAATCAAGTTTCCTTAAAAGACCCCTATCCTTTGCCTAAAATGGACCACATCTTGCAGAGAGTAGTGGGTTCATCTCAAATTTCTTTGCTAGATGGTTTTTCAGGTTTCAACCAAATACTTGTTCACCCAGACGACCAAGACAAAACAGCTTTTACCACACCGTGGGGAACATTCAAGTATGTAAAGATGCCCTTCGGACTTAAAAACGTTGGTGCAACCTTTCAACGAGCAATGGATATTGCATTTGCCAGAGAAATACATGACTTCCTAGTTGTTTATCTTGATTACTTGACCCCATTCTCAAAATATGATGAAGAACACCTCAAGCATCTTAGGCAAATTTTCATGACATGTAGGAAATATGGCATTTCCTTGAATCCTAAGAAGTCCCTATTTGGCCTAGAATAAGGCAAGTTACTTGGACACATTATATCAAAAGATGGGATTAGAATTGACCCTGAAAGAATCCAAGCCATCCTCCAAATTCCATATCCAAGAAACATAAAAGAGCTGCAAGCATTCCTTGGAAAGATCAACTTCCTAAGAAGATTTATTGCAAATCTAGCTGAGTTGATACGATTGTTAAGCAACATGTTAAAGAAGGATTCCAAGGTAAGATGGTCCCTGGAAACCAAGCAAGCATTTGAAAGTATCAAAGTTGCATTCACCCAAACCCGTGTACTCACCAGCCCGCAGTTTGAGAAAGATTTTATCATATTTTCGTTTGCGTCTGATCACACAATAGCCACTGTCCTTCTGTAAAAGGATGAACAAGGAGCTGAAAAGCCAATTGCTTTCTTCAGCCGAGCCTTAAGAGATGCCCCTTTGAAGTACCCAATCATGGAAAAACAGGGCTACGCACTTGTTAAAGCCATCAAGAATTTCAAAGTGTACATTTTATGTTCACATGTGATTGCCTATGTCCCACACGCTACTGTAAAAGACATATTGACCCAAGAGGGATTAGAAGGCAAAAGAGGCAAGTGGATTGCAAGCATCCTTGAGTATGACATAGAAATAAAACCAACCAAGCTGATAAAGGGACAAGGTTTAGCTAAACTGATGTCTGAAACAAACTTTCAAGCCCTAGACATAAACCAGTTGGACAATGAACCGGAGCTGGCGACTCCACAGATCAGTGAAATATTTCTGCAATGCCATTGGTACACTGATATTTGCTTTGTATTGTTAAACCTTTGTGCTCCCCCGGGATTGTCCAGGACCAAGAAAAGATTTTTGAAAATGAAGGCTTTAAAGTTTTGTGTAATAGATGGTGCATTATTTTGGAGAAATCATGAAGGCATATTGCTTAATTGTTTAACCATGAATGAAACTAACAATGTAATGAAAGAATTCCATGCAGGTGATTGTGGAGGACATCTATACTGGAAGTCCACCGCTGATAAAATTTTAAGGGCTGGTTTCTATTGGCCCTCTCTTTTTACAGATGTAAAGAAGTTTGCCATGTCATGTCACAAGTGCCAAATCTTTGAGGGCAAGAGAAAGTTGTTACCCCTGCCCCTTAAACCTATCTCAACAGAAAAACCTTTTCAACAATGGGGTCTTGACTTCATTGGAGAAATCCATCCCTCTTCCTCAGGCCAGCACAAATGGATCCTAACAGCCACTGACTATTTCACCAAGTGGGTTGAAGCCATTCCCTGCAGATAAGCCAATGACACCATCATTATCCAATTCCTTGAGTGCAATATCCTTTCTAGGTTTGGCTGTCCTGAGAAAATCATCACTGACAATGCCGCTGCCTTTAAGTCCAAAAAAATGATCAATTTTTGCCATAGATTTCATATTACTTTGGGCCACTCTACAGCCTATTACCCTCAAGGTAATGCCTTGGCTGAATCATCTAACAAAAGCCTCATCAACATCATAAAGAAAGTGCTGGAAGAGAATAAGAAGAATTGGCACAAAAAGCTGGTAAATGCCCTATGGGCAGACAGACTCTCGAGCAAGAAATCCATTGGGATGAGCCCTTATGAGCTAGTATATGGCATGGAGGCAAGATTTCCTTCATCCCTGGGCATTCCTACTATCAAGCTGTTACAAGAGATTCAGGCTGAACCAAATGACATTCAAAGAAGAATCAATCAGACAATTCACCTTCAGCAAACCAGAGAACAAGTTTATGACAGAGCTCAAATTTTGCAAGAAAAGCTCAAAAAGATGTTCGATAAGAGAGTTAAAGCTGAGGATTTCAATGTCGGTGACAAAGTTCTAAGATGGGACTCAAGAAGAGAAGACAAGGGCAAACATGCGAAGTTTGATTTTTTATGGAAAGGTCCATTTGTTGTTTCTGCTGTTCAAGAAAATAACACATACTTTCTCAAATCTGTAGAGGATAGAACTGCTGAAGAAGGCCATGTCAATGGTTGTATGCTGAAACAATACCATGACCCCTTTTAAGGGACACAATGTAGTTTTGTATATATCTTTGTACAATCTTTTTGTATATATCAGCACTCTGTTTTTATTTTTGTATAAGCAGGCCGATTGTTTAAGGAAAAGCAGTAAATTTGTGAAAGACAGTTGTTAAAGCTCTCTTTCTACACAAGTTTTCAGCAAAGTATCAAGAGAAAAAACTGTCACATTACAAGCAATTCATGGTAGAAAAGAACTGTTTACAGTCAAAGCATTGTACATAATTATCAAGCACGCAGAAGAAAGCAGGCGATGTTGCACAGTTCACAGTAATTCAGTTGAGGAGGAGGTTGTTCATAGTTCAAAGTTTTACATTTTTAGCAGCCAGAACAAATATTTCCAGTCTACAGAAACCATAGAAGATCAAGGCAGTCTGACCTGCTATTCTTGACTTTTCACAAGGAAAAGCCATCCCCAAGTGGAGCCACAGTTAGCCTCCTGTTGCAATAGGGTTTCATCTTTCATGATTGACATTTTTACATGCCAAATATGTCATACTTTGCAAGCTGCAGTGTTCCATATTTCCAGAAGAGACCAAAGAAAAAAGCCATGAAGTGTGCTAGTTCAAAGACACTGCTATATTCCAATTTTGATGAGTTGTTCCAGTTTTGAAGAGTTTTCATTTAAGGGAAGTCCAAACAGTCTAATCTTGGTCTCCCTAGGTTTCAATTTCCTGTTTTAGAATGTAGAGAATGATATCTGTCCAAACAGTTTAATCTTGGCAGATTTGTAGATAGGTAGAGAATCAAAGGGACCCTACTGGTTAATCTGGGCCCTGGCAGAAATAAGTGTAGATCTAGATAGGAAGCATTCAAAAGAAAAATTGTAAATCTGGGTCTGAAAGTCTAAGTGCACCCAAATCAAAAGAAGAAAAAATGTTAGGTGAGTAGGCTGGGTAGGTAGATGTGAGGTTGCAGAATGATTATTTATGATCAATTTTGTGTTACAAAGTGTTTTATCTCTTCAGATCACAGTTGCAAATAGTTTTTCATCTGGAGGAGCTCGAGCTAGACATAACTAACTTCCCCTTATTCTCATTTCCCAAGTCACTTACTAATTTCCCAAAGAGGTTAAGATCTGCTTGGTTCCTCTTAGTTCATCATTTTCCATGTCATTTGCCTTAGTGGAGATCTGCTTCGCTCAAGGATTTCATTTCTTTACAAATTCTTTTCCCTAAAATTAGCCTAAGGTCCCCAACCTTAGCGCCTGCTTATCATTTCCATATTAACTACTAACTCTAGTATATAACTCCCTATCAGTTTTCCCCTTCCCCTACTAAAAGAATGTATATAAAACTCCCCTATATAAATATCCCCTCCCTGGCAATATAGCCATATTTCTCCTAAGTCAGGGAAAGAACAGTCCATCAGGGGCTGTTTTTAGCCCATCCGTGTCATAGCAGGAGTTAGATGACACCTGGTCATGCTAACAACCTCTCCCCTAGCCCTAAAACCCTCAAAAACCCACACTTCGCCCTTATCCTAAGTTTTTGTGCATAAATACATTAACCCGCGCTCATTAAACCCTGTAACCCACTTTCCCTAAGTCTAAAAACCCCTGCCGCGCTATATTTAAATCGGAATATTCCCGCGGATATCCCCGCCCACTAACCCGCTGTCACCCCATCCTTCCCGCCAGCCGTCCGATCACCCTGCGCCCAGATCAATGACTGGCGGGTCTTCCCGTCTCCCAACGCGCCCGAAGGTTAGCGTCCGGGAGATGGGCGGTATTGCTGCCGTACTCCCGCCACGCGTCATCTCCTGGGCTGTGGCGGAGACCCTCCCCCCAAAACCGCCCAGACGCTAAGGCGGTGCGCCCAAAACCATTTACCACTCCTGCGCAATGACGTCACCTACCAGCGTCACCCCCCTGCTCAGTCACCATGACACGCCATCCGCCTGCGTGGCCCTCCTGCCACTGTACCGCCGAGTCACCTGCCACATGTCCTGCCACATCATCAGACCTGCCGTACTGCCACGTCACCTCCGTACGTGATGACATCATCATGCTAATGTCATCCCGCCACATCATCATGCTGACGTCATCACTGACGTCACTCGCCGTACGAGGTCCCACCTGCTGACATCATGCTGACGTCATCATCAATTTTTAGCGCGAAGGGCGAAAATCGCACTCTGGAGCCCCGGAATCAGTTTCTGAGGCAGTTTTTGATAGCGCAAATCGCTCATCGCTGGATAAAATAGGCCGAAGTGGGGAATCTTTAGGGAATCTTTTCATTACGCAGCCCCCAGCAAGCCCGAAAGGCACCGAATGACCCGTTTTCCTTCGCGAAGCATCCAGGAAGGAGCCAAAGACAGTTTTAAGGAAGACAGAGCCGAACAGCAGCCATTAAATGTTGATTTAACGCATATCACATCAGAACAACATCCCAATTTATTGTCAAGGAGTATCAGAGGAAGAAGAAGAGCCAAAGAGTATCAGTCAAGATGTTTTAGGGGCTCGAAGCACCTGAACATTGATGAGCCCCTTATAAAGTCAAATCAAGAGGCGTAAGCCCATCCTTGCCCTCAAATCACAGTTAAAGCTTTAAATGCAGACGAACAGCAAAGAAGCAAAAACCCATACACATTTATTTCAGAAAGCACTGCACCAAGCCACCGAGGACAACGCAATTTATTCAGTTTTGATACGGCCGCCCTCAGCGCAGCCCGAGATATTTTCATGCATTTATTTCTGATAGAGTTAGGTCAATTAATTATTCTTTAGGACCTAATTAGGTCAAGTTGTAATAAAAGCAGTTGTAGAGAGTTTTTCCCTATATACACCTCCCTCTACATTGTTTCAAGTGTTGGTCAATTGAGAATTTTCATGAGAGACTCGCATTGTATACCTGAATTTTTCTATAATCAAAGGTTGCTGAAAGCCTGGAGAGCAAACTGTCTGTTGTAAATGAATATTTTGAAGATCTGAAGATGGAATTCTTGTGCTGTAGCCTAAAACATTAAGTGCATCCTACCTCTGTTTTATTGTTTACCACTATCTAAATAGCAGAAAGAAAGAATAGCTCAGAATTTGTTTAAATACACTCTATGCTCAATTCCTGCTATTTCCTTATGTTTTCCTCTGAATGAATTGGTTATGAATATGAATTCCTCCTGGCTCATATTTACCCTGATTCACCTGTGTTTGCCAATTATCTAGGGATTCTTAAATGCCCCTAGGTAGAGCTCTGTTACCTCCATCTGTTAAGCTGATTGAGAGATTCTTAACTGCCTCTCGTTACTTAGCATTCTTTCCATCATTTAAACCTGAAACATTGTTTCATGCGCAGCTATCTTGCTCCATTTTCCCTTATTGTGACCAAGGAAATGCACCAGCAGTCCTCCTCCTTGACTCCACGCCCAATGGTTTGAAACACTCAGACTGTGCTCTGCCTCTCTACCTGAAACATCAATTTTCCCAATAAAACAGAACAAAAAACCCCTGAACTCAATAACTAGCCTAAGATCATTTTCAACAAAGCTAAATTTGAAAGAGAGAGCCCTCTCTGATTGCAGGTGGGCTAGAACCTGCAATCCAAAGTTGGTTTGTGGTTACCTCGGCCGTATCCTTTCCGGAGCTTAAGGACAACCTGAGTGATAACACCAACGACACCAAATTGCGTTGAATCTTAAGAAGTGCACCTTCCTCATCCTCTTTGGAAATTTTCTCAGCCATGTGGTCTGCAGACAAGGCCTGATGGTGGATCCCGCAAAGATTGTTGTCATACTCAATCTGGAAGCATCGTAAAGTGTCAAAGAACTGTGTGCCATGTTGGGACACACTAGTTACTATCGGAAGTTCATTAAGAGCTACGCACAAATTATGGCACCAATGGAACAATTATTGAAAAATGATGCTACATATTGTTGGAATGAGGAATGTAAGAAAAGTATGGAGGTTCTCAAGGAAAAAGGGGCATCTGCTCCCATTCTGGTCTTTCCAAAATGGGACATTGAATTTCACGTACATTTTGATGCGTCGTGTATCATGCTGGGTGTTGTACTTACATAGGAAGGTGCGGAAGGTGTCGATCACCTGATCGCGCTCGCAAGCCGGCGACTGTCCAAAGCGGAAAAGAACTATTCTACTACTGAGCGCGAAGGATTGGTGATGGTATACACACTTCAAAAATATCGCCACTATCTTATGGGTGGGCACTTTATAATGTATAATGATCATTCCGCATTGAAATAATTAGTGAATAAGTCTGTGTTGGGGGGGCACATTTGTAGATGGTTGTTATTGTTTCAAGAATATGACTTCAAGGTCATCGTGAAGCCGAAACGCCTAAATGCAGGTCTAGATCACTTATCGCGAATTAAGAATGGTGAGGAGCCAACAAATTTGGAGGAAGGACTACCCGATGCACAGCTCTATGCAGTGTGTGTCTTGAATAGCCACTTCGAGGATATAATCCACTTCTTAACCATAGGGACCGTGCTGTAGGGATATTTAGTTCAGTAGAGGAAAGAATTGGTGATATGTGTGGCAGATTTTACTGTTATCACGGGGCACCTCTACAAAATGGGAAACGATGAAATATTACGAAGATATGTACCCAAATTTGAGCGAGGATAGATCCTTGCAAAAGCACATGGGGGGGCTGCGGGTGGACACTATGTGAGACGCGCAACCGCACAAAAGATTCTTCGCGCTGGACTCTGGTGGCCAACCTTACATCAAGACTCGAAAGCATATTGTCGGGCCTGTGACGTATGTCAATGGACTGGGAAACCATCACGGAGGGATGAAATGCCACTCAATCCACAGATGATGCTGCAACTGTTCGAAAAATGGGCAATCGACTTTGTAGGGCCTATCACACCTCAAGGAAAGCCAGGTGCACGCTATACCATCACCGCGATAGAATACTTGACTCGATGGGTGGAAGCACAACTGGTTAAGGACTACACGGCTGCTAAAGCTACGAAATTTTTGTTCAATCATGTGTTGACACGATTTGGATGCCCAAAAATTCTAATGAGCGATCGCAGAACGCACTTCCTAAATGAAACTATCAGCGCACTCACTAAGGAATTCTAGATGTATCATCAGCACAATATGTTGTACCATCCGTAGGCGAATGGGACCGTCGAAGCTTTCAACAATATTTTGGAGACTGCACTAACCAAAGTATGTAATGCACAACGAAACAATTGGGATTTGCGCGTACCTACTGTGCTATGGGCATACTGAACCACATGCAAGAAGTTGATGGGTCAGACACCTTTCCAGTTAGTCTACAGCACGGAAGCCATCATGCCAATGGAATACATTGTACCCAGTTTGTGAATAGCAGCGATGACAGGCATGGCAAACCATGGGGCCTTAGAAGAGAGGCTCGCGCAACTAGAAGAACTTGAGGAGGAACGGTTTCTGGTGAGATTCCATTAGCATGTACAGAAGCAGCAAGAAAAAGCTTGGCATGATCACCATGTCAAGTTGCGCACATTCAAAGAAAATGATCTAGTGTTACTGTATGACAGCAAGTTCAATAAATTCCCTGAAAAGCTCTGAATGCATTGGTTTGGACCATATGTAGTCAAAGAAGTCACAGATGGAGGCACGGTCTAGCTCAACAAGCTTAATGGAGAGCCGTTCCCATGAAGAGAAAATGGCAATCACCTGAAGCTCTACACAGGTGGGCCGGATACCTCACTAATTGACCAAAGCACAATCTCACCACTCCGAACAGTTGAAATAGAGCGCAGGATGGTAAAACAGTCTGTTAGGAGGCTGCGTGACACCAGGGGCCCGTGCAGAATCAGTATGTCACAAAGCTCGCAGTTTTGTAGAAGGGACTACATTGCTGCATGGCTAAACATGGACATGAACATTGGTGTCACTATTCATGACAAGATGTCTGAGTTACAGCGAAAAGGAGCGGGCGGCGGACAATTAAGATATGAAGTACGAGCCAGATCCGAAATGATCTACCGTAAATATCACGTTAAGGTGCCAGAAAAGGAGGGAACAAATGAATTTGAATATCAACAAGCCTATAAATCACAGCGGGGCATCCACTGAACAAACTAGGGTGTCTGGAGAAGTACGCTATTGTGTCTTCCAATCAGTATGGAACTGTTGAACGTCGACTCTCAAGGAGTAAGCCCGGGGGTTTTATTATGGCCAAAAGAGATACAAGACCTTCTAGATAATGTCATGTCGATGGCTGTAGAAGCTGCGCCGAGCTCAGCACCGACAGAGGGGGATGTACCAGAAATTCTCAGATAGGTAGTAGGACTAGTCTGAATGCCACTGCCTAAACCACGGGCGGCAGGTGACTTATGAAAGATAAGGGAAAGATGGTGAATCTTGAGACAAATGATGGAATTGCAGTTAACAGTTTGTCTCTGACGCACCTTGAAGATTGGGATCTCGAAGACAGAAACATCTCTCTTGCAAAAGTGCAATACAAGCTGCAGCAGATAGTGCATATAGTGGACCAGAAATTGGAAACTTGCTGCTTTGGCACAAAGAATTCTCACCTTTGGCACCTCAACTAGAGCTAAAATCCTATGAGGGGTCGCTTTGTGTTAACCGAGTAGATCAGAATGATCATCATCGGTTGATCAAGTTAGTAGAGGAAATGGAGCAGGATCTTGAAGGAGTTTTGCAAGAAGCAAGGATGGAGCAACAGAGCGTAGTGCGTCACTCGCAGGGATGGTGAACCACGACGCCTTGGCAGCGCGTCTCGCCGCACCGACGAGTGACTTGGGACGAGTCACGATGATTGTGTTTGGGGCCTGTTGGGTAGCGTATCCCCCGCGTAATGGTTTTGGGGCTTAAAGCCCACAATTTAGGGTAATGATATCGTAAAAGTTCCGCGAAGTGCACAGAGCGCGAACTGTAATGGGTCGACTCAAAGGGTTGTCCACCCGAAAATAATGTAAAATAATAGAAGTGAGTCAGCCTGCCCATGGTCCACGGACCATGGGAAGGTATAAATAGAGTGAGTTTTTAAGGATAGAAGGCATCTTTTGGTTAAGATATGAGGTATTATGGGTTTGTGAATGTTGTGTTCGCTCTGAGTCTGTAAGTTCGAGTCGTGGGTGGTAGTAGTTAGAGTAGGCTCTGCTGCTATGTGCGCAGAGGCCTGGTAGAGTCCACAACTATGTGCACAGACCCCTGCAGCTGAGTGCACAAGGTGGAGCTGATTGTACTGAACCGAAGATTAATAAAGATAAGTGTTTATGAATTATTGTGCATTTGGTCGCAGATCTATATGTTTATGTTGATGTTCTGAGTTTATGCATATCTGTAAGATTTATGGTTGCGTGCGCTAGTTATAACTATTGAATTCTTGATTAAAGACCTTAAGGATTAGATCAGATCTATAATAAACACATTAATAATAAGAATCTAAGAAGAGCCTGGTCACTGAGCTATGTGAAGGCCAGACAACTCTGCAGAGTAGCGCAAGTGCACAGATCAGTTCGTGATCCTTCCAGTCCTCATCAAGACATCGCTAGGGTGCGGAAACCTGGTTCTAGCACCCTCCCATACTACCTCGGGTGAGACTTCAGTCTGCACTCCGCAGATTGTTGTCGAAAGGGCCGGTAGTGCGGGATTTTTTTGGTTGAAACACTTCCAAACCTGGGTCAGGCCCCATCAAGCCAACGAGAATCAAATCTTTTTGTCTTAATACAGCTCCCGAAGCTGTATCTATAGCATCTATTGAAATTTGGAAAGGTAGTTTCCAATTTGGACCTCTCAAGATGGGTGCTTCAGAAATTCTTTCTTTTAAAGTCTCAAATGCTAACTAACAATTAGGATTCCAATTGAATTCACAATCCTTGGTGAGTAATTTCAAGAGTGGGGATGCTATATTAGTGAAATTTTCTATAAATCGTCTATAGTATCCTCTAAATCCTAGAAAACTTCTAACATCCTTTTGACAATTTGGAATTGATAATTTGGATATGACTTCAACTTTAGATTTATCAACTTTAATTTCATCTCTTGAAATGTGATGTCCTAAAACAATCCCTGCTATAAACATCATAAAACATTTTTCATGTCTTAGTGAAAGGTTTTCTTCGTTACATCTTTTAAGAACTCTTTCCAAATTTTCCAAAGTTTCTTCAAATGTATTCCCATAGACTGTAAAGTCATCCATATATACCTCTACACAATCACGTAATAGATTAGAAAAAAAATTCCTAGTACTGCCCTTTGGAATGTTGCAGGTGCATTACATAATCCAAAAGGAATTACTCGGTAGGCATAGGTTCCCCATGGACATGTGGTTTTATCTTGATCTTCAGGTGCCACCTCAATCTGATTATAACCACTAAAACCATCCAAGAATGAGAAATACTTCTTACCTGCTAATGTATCTAACACTTGATCTATAAAGGGAAAAGGAAAATGATCTTTAAGGGTAGCTTTATTCAATTCTCAATAATCAATGCACACCCTCCATTTACCATTATTTTTAGGCACAATCACTAAAGGGGAAACCCATTGGCTATCTGAAATTGGGTAAATGAAGTCTACATTCAGTAATTTTTGCAAGAAGTTTCACAATTTCCCTAAGATTTGGATTCATCCTTCTTTGAGGTTGTTTGCTAGGTTTACAATTTTCCTCATTGTAGGTTTACAATTTTCCTCATTGTAGATGTGATGTATACAAGTCTTAGGACTAATTCCTTTCATGTCAGTATATTCCCATGCAATTGCAGCAGAATGTTGTTGTAATGTTTTGATTAGATTTTCTTGTTGTAATTTCTCCAAGTTATTGTTTATGTTCAATGTTCTCCATGGAAAGATTTCAATTATAGAGCTACCAAATTCTTTCATAGAATAAAGAGACATTTGCCTAGATGACAAATATTCAATATTGGATTTTTCTTGGAATTGATCATGTCCATATTTTGGAGATGATTCAAAATTTTCCATTGTATTCAAGATTTGACTATCTTCACTAATATTTGAAATAGTAAAGAGAGGCTGAATGTCATTTTCATCATCAATCAATTCTTTGTCATCTATTTCTGTGATTGTTCTTGCTGGAGGATATAGAGTGAATTTCTTTGTTGAATTCTCATCGGAAATATACATGTCACCAGATCTACAGCTAATGAAAGCATCAGTTGTGGCCAGCCAAGTTCTTCCTAATATAAGTGGATGTCCTCCTAGATTGTTCTTGGGGCTTAAGATCATAAAATCAACAGGATATTCCCAAGAATCTAAGGAAATTGAAATATCTTCTAACACACCATCTCGTTTGATTATAGATCTATTTGCTAATTGCAGTAATGTAGGAGTGTAAAGAAGATTAGGAAGCTTAAGTTGTTCCATGGTTTGTTTTCTCATGATGTTTATTGCTGCTCCTAAATCAATCAATGTATTCAGAATTTCAACTCCATTGATATGTGTTTTCACAATTGGACTTCCTGGATCTACATATTTTTGTATGGCAATTTTTCCCATCATTATGTCTGCTATTTTTCCTACCAGGTGAATTCTTTTTGTTTCTTTTGCTTTTCTTCCTAGTTTCTTTATGCTCAACTCCTTTATTGTTTTAGCTAGGATTGGAATCTCCTTAATGGCTTGTAACAAAGGGATTTTGATACAGACATTTTTCAATTCATCTAGAAAATCATAATTAGGCAACATAATCTGCTTTTCTACTCCTCTATCAACTTGTAACCTTTCAGGAAAAGGAGGTGCAAAAGTAGATATTGGTTACTCAATGATAGGAGTTGAGTTAACTAGTTCTTTCTATTTTTCATTTTCAGTATTTTGGTTTTGGAGAGATGTTCCTTCAAAACTTTTATTGGGCTGTAGAGAATCTTCCTCAGAATTGTCTTGTTCCTGAATAACTATAGAAGGCCTTTCCTTTTCTAATATCCTACCAGATCTTAGTTGAACATCATTGAGATCTAGAGGAGTGATCATATAAGTTGGAAATTGTTGTCCTTCCACCATGTAAGTATTCTAAGGATTTTTATTGTTGGGGTTTGGTAATGGTTGGGCAGGTAGCTGATTTGGTCTCTGCTGAAATGGTAGTAAGAGTTGAGGATTTTGGTTTTGAAGTTGTGGCTATTGATTTTGTTGTGGAATTTGTTGTGGAAATGGTAGTGAAAGTTGAGGGTTCTGATTTTGAAGTTGTGGCCGATGATTTTTTTAGGGAATTTTTTGGGGAGGATGATTCTGATAAGATGGAGGATATTGATAATATTGAGAAAATATTCCATAAGGATTTTGTATTCTTGGAGCGCAAGGTTGAGATTGAGATTGAGGTTGAGGTTGAGGCCAAGGTTGCTTCCAAGAATTCCAATTTGCTGGGGGCTAAAGATACATTTGATTGTTAAATCCCTAATTTTGTGGTCTCTGCCAAGTTCTTCTAGAGACAAAGCAAAGAGATTATGTTGAATTTGGAATTGTTTCTTCTTGAAAAATAGCCTTAAGACCTAGAATTGAAGGACAACCCTTGGTCTCATGGTTTTCTGAACAAATCACACAAGTCTCTATGATTTTTGCATCCAAAGGGAATTCTCTTAAAGCGTGGTTCTTTTTTTCAGCGTTTGGGACAGAAAATAGCTAAAGCACCAGCCTTGGTTTTCTGCTTGTTTTGCAACTTAAGGTTGTCTATTTTATCACTAAGGCTCCCTAGAATATCTATTTTGAATTCATCAAGCATATTCCAAATTTCTGCCCTACTCATTGATCCAGTTGCAGACTTATTCACTCTAACAAGAGAAGGATCTCTTGGACCTTTCCCAGTATTGGATTTCCCTCTTGAGAGATGAACACATAATTCTCCTATGTCACTTAATGGGAGTTGAGAGATATCTCCCTTCCCCATCATGTTAAGGATATCTATCCACTCATCTCTAATGGATTTTAATAGAAGAGATTTTAAGGTATCTCCATCTAAATTATCCATCTTTTCTATTTTCAAGTTATAGTTAAATCTCTCAATTAAATCCTCCAAATTTTCATCCTCTCTTTGCATCATTTTGAACACTTCATCCTTGTGATTGGTAGGCATGTAATAATCCAAATACATGTACAAAAACACTTTCTTCATGACATTCCATGTTCTAATGGACTGAGTCACCAACCCCATGAACCACTTCAATGCAAATCCTTTCAATGTTGAAGGAAACAACTTATGTTTTTGAGAGTCTTCTGAATGATCATAGGTTCTGCACAAGACTTCAAACTTAAATAAAAATGTTTCAAGATCCTCACTTTTTAACCCATGGAAATTTGGGAGGACAGAAGGTGAAATATTTTTCATTGTGGCATTTGTTTCTTCATAAACTATAGGGAATCCAAAAGAATTATCTATTTCCCTATTTCCTCTGCCTCCTCCATTATTTCCTCTACCTCTTCCTCTACCCCATCCTCCAAACAGTCTGAGTTCTCCATCCTCTCCTTCTTCTACGATTATAGTTTCTTCAGAGTTAGTATAAGGTTCAACCTACAAGGATACTTTCTCTTCATCTAGTTCCTCTATTAATGGTATGTGGGAGAGAGGTTCTACTTCTTCTTCCTCACTAGGTATTCTTAATTCTTCAACTAAAATATGCTCCCTTGTGGAGGTGAAAAAGGATACTCCTTCTGTTGGAGACCCAAGATTTTTCTCCTCTAGGACTACCTCAGTAGATGAAGTAGGAGATTCTCTTGATTGAATTTCTCACCTTAGAACTTCAGGATTTATATGGCTAGGAGTATGAGCTTGAGATGGAGGTGTATCTCTTCTTATTCTTGGTGGAGTAGGTGGTGTTGTAGGAATTGAACTCCTACCTCTAGCTATAAATCTACCCCTAGAGTCTCTTTCTCTATGCATATCAATTTTTTTTTTGAATGTAAGAGATAAGGTTACCTAATTACACTTCCCCGGTATTGGTGCCAAAAATTTTAGTCAATTTAGTGTCCTAAATTGCTTGCATAAATTATCAATCGAGGTTTGTAAGCTAAGGAAGTGTAGTGCACTATATGTGCTTAGTTAACCCTTCTTACTTCGTTGTTTTGTATTTTTATATTGTTTTGGGGGTTTCTATTCTTTGGTTCCTAATGATGTACAATCTAAACTATGATAAACTGAATCTAAAACTTCCTAATGGTGAACCAAGAGCTAAAACTAGTCAAAATCTAATTAAGAAGGAAAAACAGAGCATCTGTCCTATCTTGTCATTAATCCTAAGTCATGAATCTAATTCTTAAAAGGTGAAGTTGTAATGCATATTAAAATAAATACAAAGAATGAAATCAGCTGAAGTACTTCTAGTTACTCTGACCTTCAATTTTGAAAGATAACCTTCTTGAGATAGAATACAAGTAACTTTTTGTACTTTGTGATCTATGGAACTAAATGAAAACATGCAAAAGGTAACTGATTGATTTCAACCATTGTGTGAAGTGAATGTTTAACCATCTAGTTTAGGATGAGTATCAACTTGAAATGGTGATCAAAACCATTCATTAACGCAATGTATTGGCAATTTGAACTAGAAAATAAATAACAAAACAGTGAGTAAACTAGTCAACAATGCATTCCCATAACTTCAACCTTACTCTGTTTAGAAACAAAATCGTTTCCTATGAAATGTGTTGGAGAAACAAGACATCACAATTGAGTTTTAACATTATGCTATTGATCAAAACTTAAAAGAAATCAAGCTAAAAGAAATCAACCTAAGTTAGAAATATTGCTAAAAGAAAATTATGAAATTGAAACTAAACAGAAAACGAATGGAAAGAAAACCTCCTTTAGTGTAGGGGCCCTCTGCAACTGACTGGGTTGAGCTACTAACTAATTGAAAATGCTCTTTTAAACAATCATTGGTCAACACACGATTTTATATTATAGACATGAACGAAGTCCAAAAATACAGAGCTGAAAGTCTGAACTTAATACATCAAATTCTTCGAACCCCCCTCGGTTCTGTACAACCAATATTTAAAAGGAAATAGTCTTAACTGTATTTGAGGAAAACTAGCTACAGGTGACCTATACGTATTACAACAGGACTATGTAAATGTCTGATCAACTACAAGTGACTTGAATTTGAGCGAGATGTTTGCAACAGAACTGTTAACACAGGTGGTTGATCCAAGTTAATGCTGCAACATAACTGTTAGATTTATTAATTAACCACGAAAGAGTAGATGATGAGTCATATTTCTTTTGGGTATCATATTTTTGAATCCACCTTTGACTATGATCTTGAGCTTGCTTTCTTGTCGATCTGGGCTGAGTGACTAGGATAGAATTCACGTGGAGATGATTCCAGAGATGCCTATGTGGTTGGTTTCTTCATTTGACACTTGGAACCTGCCAGACCATTGAAGTAGCTATGGAATACACAGTTAGCTGTAGAATAGGCTATGTTCTGTAGCTAATTTGCAAAAATTTATTCAAATAGAAAAAGCATAAAAATATAACATGTCAATCATTTAATGTCCTCCTTAAGACAAAACCTATCAGTTATCATTTATGGGGATCTGTAATATTATGGAAAAGCAAGGGAAAGAAGTGATAAAATCTGTCAAGGAGAGGGTAATATTGATGTTCAACAGGGCCATGATGTATCCCACATCATCGACATGAGACAAATCCATGTAATGGTTATGGATGATACAAATAATCTGGGATGAGTGTAACTAGAGAGGATAACTCTTGAACAAATCAGTGACATGATTCTAGAGTTTGGCAGCTTTCGGATCCATAGGATCGGAGGTCATGATGACGTGGCATAGATCAAATGGAAAGGAAAAATGAATGGCCCAACCCAGGAAAGTCAACGATGAAGTGTGGATATCCCAACTTGACACGAAGCAGAAAGTGCCATGTTCAAGAGTGAGCTGCTAACACAACTGATAGAATTTCTCATTTTCCCCCACCATTTCCGGAAAGTACCCCAATTATTTTTTGATCGCAAGCTTGAAGGGGATAGCATGTTCTTGCACTTTAATTCCATCCTTCGGATGAATCCGACCTAGTAAGAGTAATGAGCCCTAGGAAGGAGAAGCCAATGTCCGTCATGGTGACAAGTCCAATATCATTCAATATTTTAACGAGTCTGACAAAGGTGTAACTCGGTATCTTTTTCATGTTTAGAGAGTTTGAAAAAGACACAAAAAAGAAAACTCCAAAAGGTCCCTTTTCATACATTTGCGTCTCTTGAGCCTCAAAAAGTAGAAAACAATACTTGAGAGAACTGCTTGACCATCTCAGCCAAGGAGTACCTTTTCATAAGTAGTTTATCCCAGCCCGAGAAAGGGGTAAATGTATACTGGGTAAACAACGTTTCACAATATTTAATGAGTTGAAAATGACAAGAGCTCGGCAATCTTTTCATATTTTGAGAGTCAGAAAAGAGCTCAAATATGACTCCATGCTTTTATTTTCTTTAAAAAGTGTAAAAGGGAAAAACACTCAGCAATCTTTTCATTTTTTACGATTCAGAAAAGAGCTTAAAGGTGACTCAAACTGGAGGAATGAGTGGTATAAAGGGTAGCAACTAGTTTCGGTTATGGTGGAACTGCTCAAAAACTAAGAGGTCAAGAGGATGGCTAGTAAAACCACTCATCGCTATGGTTCCTCAAGAAAGAGTAAAACAACAAAGTGAAAGCATATGATCGGCCAAAGAGATGGTGGCGATGGAATGAAACAACCAAGACCCATCTAGCATAAATTAGCTGATAAAAACGGCAATCATGATATGTAAATTGGGCATGGGTTCATTTTTACACAAGCTTGAACCATGGGGAACTCTGCTTGAATTTGGGTTTATATTTACACAAGCTTGAAACAAAAAAATATGCTTGGATTTGGTTTCATGTTTACACAAGCTTGAAACGAAAAACTATGTTTGGATTCGATTTCATGTTTACACAAGCTTGAAATAAAAAACTATGCTTGCGATAAGTTTGCATGCCCCCAGCATAATGACTCAATTCGAGGTACATTCCCCCCAAGCTTCATTTCATTCAGCAAGGTGGATGGAATGAAGGTTCACTATCGAGATCCAGGAAAGCCTCGATTTGGATTTTATGAGATCTTAATCAAAGACTTGATTGGAAAAGGGAGTTGTTTCATTTTTTAACGAGGTTAACATAGTAAAAGAACTATCCTCGGACATCTATTTCATTTTTTAATGAGGTTGATACAGGAGCAAACTATCATCAGTCTCCTTGATTCATTTTTTAACTAGCTCGACAGAAGACAAGGAACTATGCTCACATTCCTTGTTTCATTTTTTAATGAGCTTGACACAAGACAAGGAACTATGCTCACTAATTTGTTCATGGACCATACGAGAACATGGCTCCCAAGAGGTCCTCACTAGACTAGAGAACCATGCTCTAGGAGGGATACATCATGTCATGTAGTACCAAAGACATATCAGGTTCCAATGCCCCCAATACATAATGTACTATACCATATGTTTGATCATTAGTAGATGTGGAGATGGAACGGGTAACCACATAATTGACCTGTGGAGGGGAAGGCACTGCTTGCAAAAAAGAACCAATAGAGGATGATGGATGGGAAGTCTTTGTGTTCGGGGACCAAGATCTGGAGCTAGAGACCTCATATATCTACTTCATCACCAGACCATCCTGAAGAGCGGAACCAGTGAATCTGTATGGGTCAAGGCCCATTGGGGAAAGTGTGAACATGTTGCTTGTAGAACTTTTTCCAGAAGCACTGAAATAAAAAAACGGCAAGGTTGATATCATGACTGTCAACGACCTTGTATTGAAAATGCTGCTCTTCACAATAAACAAAGTTGTTGGGGGTCAGGCATTGCATGAGTCCAACAAGTCCAAATTCCAGTATGTCATAGACTGCATGGCGCCCACTGTCTTCAATTGGGTGGAAGCCATGAAGTTGAACATGAAGCACCAGTTATCCAAAGCCAAGGAAGGGAACCTGAAATAGTTTGGATATGGTTATGTTCTGGTGACCTTCATTTGGAGCGGATCCCACTATTTCACTATCAGCTAGTAGAGGTAAACCCCCCATTGCCACGAGACCCACAGATGGTTTGATGGAGTGAACTAATGGCCAGAACTAGCGGGGGCCAGCATATGTCATACAAGCCTGCCGTCTTTTCATGGCTGAGGCGTCAGCTGATTGTGGTAGAGAAATGACCATATAGTGATACTAACTTCCATGACAATCCTAACGTGCCGCTTCCAGAGGGAGAAGATTTTGATAATGGAAGTTAGCAAAGAAATTTTTTTTCTATTATTGTTTTGGAAATATACGTATTCATGACATTTTGATTTTGTAATTGCAGATGTAGGACCATAGCAATTAGCGAGGATGTCCCTGATCGCTAGAAGTGTTGCTCGACATTTTGAGATCGCTCCTTATCAGGAAGGAGTTGATAATCAGGAGGCGATTGCACAAAACCTTGAGAACTTGACTGGAGGCATCCCAGAGTATGCCCGTGTGGGTGACATCCCACGCTAGTATCAGTGACACACAGTGGGGGTGTCAGATCGGATCTGTCGTTTACTGAATCGAGTAGTACGAGCAGTGATGTGCTATCATGAGCACCATGCAGAGTAGTCCATAGTTTAAGCATTTAAAGTTCTGAGGCCTGCGAGCCACGGATGTATTGAACACATATATTATTTTTTAGGTTTTGATGTATGACACCGTCAAACATTATCGACACACACACACACACATATATATGCTATATTTCCTATTTACTATGATACAATGTTTTGTTTTTTCACATCTTTCACAAATGTCTGTCTAACACATAATTAGCTAATGCATCCGTTAATGTATTCATATGCCTAGGAATATGATGATATGTGATGTAATCAAAATTTTTTCTATTATCATTCTAAGAGGTAGGCCCTCTTATTCGATTCTAGTCAAATTGAAGTTTTCATTACGTTGTTTTGTTTGCGGCTGGACCCACTCTAGGGCTAGAGGGATCACCTCTGTCTACAGAGGAGATTTACCTACTCCACAAGGCCTCATTAATAAAATGGCTTCTAAGGATTAGTTAGCAAGCTTCTTCCTTTCAATGTGAACCTTTTGTTAGTTCAGTTTTGGGAGCTCTCTCATTATTCTCTCCCTCATACTCTTGAATACTTAGAGTTTTCTTGGAGCACTCTTGGAGGGTGTGGCATACTTGGATTCTTGGAGCAAGAAGGAAAAGGAAGAGCAGGAAAGCACAAGAGGGCATTGGTATCAACAGCTACATCAGATTTCTTGTAGGTACCGAGTTGCATGTATGATTTCTTCACTAGTGTTAAACAACATTTTGTCACTATCCCTGTACTCCTTGCTCCATGATCCTGGAGGACCTCTACAGTGAACCTTGCATCCTTTCCCTTCATGAAGAAACTCCCATTGTGTCTCTCTTCATGAGTAGAAAAATTCCCTTTTGCATCATTTCCCAAAAAACCTTTGTTTTTCCCAATTTACAAGATCGGCGCTAATGACCCGTGTCCTCCTTGTGCCGATATGCAGGGATTAAAACTGTCCTAACACTGATCGGAGCGACTGAGCCTTTTTCTAGTCACATCAATCCTCCTTTGGAAATTTAATTAAATAAGTAGCCGAAGCTTCCAGCTCTAGAAGCTTCGTAATAGAAGTCTGGTACATGGTTAGGCCAGATGGAGTCGAGGAGGTTAGCTTGGGATCCTTTCCCCTATTAGAATGGAACTACCTCAAGAGATAAGACCTTCTCCCATGAGAAGAGGAACCATCTCCCTTCTATCCATGCTATATAAACCTCCCTTTTTCCCAAGCACAAGCTAGTTCTAATTAGGCTCTGGTTGAAGTTTTGATTTTGGAGTAATTAGCAAGTTATTCATAGTTGTAGCTCTCTAGTTGTGTGTGAGGGAGAAGTGTGAATTTGGTTAGGTGTGAAGACTAAAGGGAAGAGCCTTAAAACAACCATTGTTGAGGAAATCATGGAATGCTAACGGGAGTGTGTGGGAACCCGAATTTATCGGAGGAGAACAACAACATCAAGACAACAGTTGTAATCTCTTCTTGATTTAATATATATGCAACTATTGATTGATTTCCTACATAATATGTCATCTCACATGTTTATGGCTTAATGTTTCTTGACTTGTTAAGTAGGTTGAATACAATTTGTCTATTATCATGGTTGTTGTTTGCTATTGTTTACTTGTTTCAGGTGCTCGAAGAAGGAAACGGGAGATAGCTGGAGCGAGGAAACAAGGTCATCACCAAACGGGATAAGTGTACTAAGAGGTAGGCCCTCTTAATTAGTTCTAACGTAAGGAAATCTTCCACAAAATGTCTTGTTTGTGGCTAGACCCACTCTTGGGCAAAGGAATTATTTGTGTCCGCACATAGAATTTTACTTCACCACAAATTGGCAACCATACTGGGGAACCAATCCTTATGTTTGCTTGCTTGAAATTTCATGGTTTTGTGTGAACTTTTCTAGTTTCACCATTTCCCTTTAGTTTTGTATACTTTAGTTTGTTTACTAATCTGGGTCTGAAATTCACAGTAGCAAGTCTAGTCTCAACCTTTGAAAATTTTTATTTCTTTCTTTGCATCCTCACTCAGCACGCTTATTTGGCTGACAGTCGCGCTCACTAATGCGATATGCTCAGAAACAGTTGCATTGATCCCCTTCTGGTGCTTGTTGCCAGTTAGGCAATCACACTGATGCCTGTAGGTGAATATTAGTGTTCACCCTAGATCTTGGCCAATGTGTCTTGCTCTCTTGATTTCTGCCTTGTGGCTCATTTAGACTATGTTCTCCCGGACTGGAAAGCTGCATTTCACTTAGTTTATTTGCTTGTTGACTTGCCTTCTTTTTGTTTGATTTCGCGGGTCCTTGGATGGTTTTTGGCCCTAGGGCATCTAGGTTGTCATCCATTCAACTGATTTTGAACTCAGTGAGTCAAGTTGTTGGTCAATTTACTCCTTGCATTTCATTCGCAGTCCTTTTTATTGCTTTGGTCTCCATTACAAAAGTTTGAAAAGTTTCATTTTCTTTTCTAAACATCTCTTTTCTGGTATAGATCACATTGCTTGTCTTGTTTTTGGTTGAGACATTGTGTAATTAGTTTGAAAGAGATTCTCTTTTTGTGTTTTCCATTTGCTGGAGAATTGATTGTCGTTAAACCTTTTTCATTGAAGTGTTTTATGAGAAATTCATTTTGTCATTTCATGAAAAGTACATAACTCTAGTTTGCTTCATGGATATGTTACGTTAGTTAGCATTGTAGAAAACTACGAGTTGCATTTGCATTTGAAAAAGAAAAATAATTCTCTTTACTTTTGAAAAGACTGTTTGAAGTGCACTTAATAGGAAAATAGGAATTGGAAAGAGTTTTTTCATTAGTTTATTTTCAAAAAAGTAAAATAGTGAAAAGATCATTTTTTCTTTCAATTGCTTGGTTGTTTGCATTTGATTGTATTTTCTACCCTCTCTAGTGTAGACAATTCATCAAATTGAAAGGGTCTTGTCTCATTTAGCTGCATTTAGGAATTTTCGAGTCACATCGCTAAGGCCTAAAAACCGAGACATAATTTGAGATAACCTTTAAAATGAACTCAATTAACCTAAGGCACATTTGAAACCTAACGATCACATCTAGAAGGTCTATGCTAGAGACGTGTTCCAACATCTTTAAACCTAGTAGTTGTCATTGGCTTTAGCACTAGATAGTTCTAGTACAGACTTGTGCTCCCCGTACCATCGAGTATATAAAGGGAGACCCCCCTAGGCTGCAATACTTTATCCATAGGAAGCTGAGTCTTCTGCCTTGCAAACGTGATACACCGAACACCACATTCGAGGATATTTCTTGCTCATACTTCTCAGTTAACCAGGAGGTATTCTGCAGTTCACGGTTGCCTGGTAATCCTTTTTACCTAGATCATTTGGAGTAGTCATTTGATATTTTTGACTCATTAAACTTAAAAGATCATTCGAGCACTTTTCCCTTCGAGCTCATTTCCAATCGAAAGAGCTAGAGTCATCTTAGCTTCTTTCTTGACTCTTAAAACATGAAAGAGCACCAGTTCATTTATGCGTCTTAAAAAATTGTTTCCCACGATCTTATAACATCCTGTTAGTCGTTTCTAGACAAAATCGTGAGTATTCCTTAAAATACTTTTTAAAGCCTCGAAATTTATCCCTCTTTTCCTATTAACTGAGACGAGGTCATCATGGTTGAACCATCTAGTTCACCTACTTCCTCTTCCTCTCCTCCGTTTGAAAGATTTTCTGAGGATCCTTTTCTTGAATTACCAGAGTCACTTGAGGACCAAGGTGCTGAACTCGGAATTGTTTTGAACATTCAATTTTCGTCATCTCGTCCTCCACCTACTTTAGATACTGGGTCACCTTCTGATATCGGCCAAGAATCTCTAGAAAATCCGTCTAGACTCCTGAGAGTTCGCCGACTACTGAAGGTCAGCTTGGACTGGTTATATATATCCTTTGAGTTCTTTGTTCGACCCTGTTGTGATATCACCACAGCATCCATACAGTTTGTACGATCAGCCGGGTGTTCCTTTGGAATTATCCCCTCGTATATCTTCATTCATTCGTCGTCGCTTGTTTCCACCTATGGAACCCGAAGGCGAAACTCCAGTTACCTCTCTAGATCAATCAGAAGTTTCTACTCCACACACTGTCGAAGAAGAAGAGCATGAATTTCCTGCTAAAGGTTTCCCCTAAACAAGGAGCATTCCCATTAGTGTCTATCAAGATTTTCCACCTAATTATGTGAATTTAGCATAGTTTATCTCAGGCACACCTAGTGCCTCATCACTTTATCATAACCCTGTTTGGGAATCTAGCGCTATTCCTACCACAAGTCCATTCATTCAGAACCCGACCTCCCAACAGCCAGTAATTTTTGTAGTTACTTCAGTGTCGATGTAAACCACCATTCCGAACCCCTTTTTCTCATCCTTCGAAGTCACTCGTCTGGTTCAATGAATGGTTTGGAGTCATGTTTTTGTCAGTTCTTCAGTCTCTCCAGACAGTGCACGGGTTGTGCCACCTCCTAGGGGGCAGAATCTGAATGTGTCTATGGCGTCAGGTACAACTAATGTGAGTAGCTCATAGGCTCACATGGTTGGGATGAACCAACCTTCTTCTGGTGCTATACAAAACCATGTTGGTCCTGCTGGATCGAGCAATGTCCAGTACCAACAGGTTCAAAATCCTGTTGGTCCGTCTGGGTCAAGCAATTTCTAGTATTCGCAGCCCTATTAGGTACATGTTTAGTATCAAGCTCCTTATGTGCCATATGGTTCCCAAGGAATGGTCAATCTGCCTTGCATCCTTCAGCCTGGACAGTATGTTTAGCCTAGTCCATCCACTTTTCATGGTGGCTATGCCCAGCTACAGTTCGGAAATCTTCAAGGTCTTAATGTGGGAACTGTTCAAGTACCCTTGCAGCAGCAAGGACAACCTCTGCAGCAACAAGGGAAATTTTTTTTGTAGCAAGGGCCATTCACATGGCAGCAGGGGCAGATGATGTCATAGTAAGGACAACTGCAACAACCATAGGGGGAACCCTCGCAATAGTTGTAGCAAACAATGTATCTGCAGATGCGGTATGCTCAGCAAACCTCCCAACCTATTTCTTCGCAAGGCCAACCTCTATAGCTACAAGGACACCTTTTGCAGCCGCAAGGTCAAACCTTGTAGGAGTAGAGCCAACCTAGGTAACAATAACCCTTATATACATATCAATAGGGTCAACCCTTACAGGGACAAGGTCAGGGTCAAGTCCTATAGCAGCAGGCCCAAAATCGTAATCTCCAAGGGTAACAGGTTCCGAGTCCTTTTGTCCAAGGGCAGCAGGTCCAAAATCCTCTTGGTCAAGGACAACAGGTTCAAAACCCATACGTCTAGGGACAACAAGTGCAATATCCATATGTCCAAGGCCAACATGCTCAACAGCCTTATAACTCATATGTTTCTTATCAGCAACCTATGGCCAGACAGTTTCAAGGCTTTCAAGGTCAAAATCCTCCCTACGGGCAAGGTAACCTATAGTGGGGGAAAAATCAAGTACCATATGGAAAAAACCCTCCACTATGGGGACAAAATACTTACTAGCAGGGATGGGCTCCTCCAATTGGACCCACTTATCGACCTCCAATGCCTTTCAATACTCAATTTTCGTTCTTGGCTACACTAGAGTTTCCAGATGTGTCTCGACTCATGAATGATCCAATTCTTTATTTTCCAAACTAGCCTCCGGTCCCATATCCAAGATCCCGAGTGATTGTTCGAAGTTCAATGGGAAAGCCAAAGAATATCCTCAAGCCCATGTGATGACATATCACCTCTGGTGCTCTTCGAATTCCTACATTGAAGATTCTAATCATCTTCATCTTTTCCAATGAACCCTTACAGGTGTTGTAGCCAAGTGGTACATTGGGCTCCCTCGAAGTACTTATCATGACTTCAACTCTTTAGACATGGCTTTCCTCACGCATTTCCAGTTGCAGGTTCTCTATGAAAATGGCACCTATTTGCTTACATCGCTCAAGAAAGATACTATGACACACATGTCCAATCACATCCATGAATGGAGACATATACATTTCCTGATCAAATTCGAGATTGTTGATCAGTTGCTAACCGAATGGTTTACCTAGCCATTTGTTTCTCCTATTGATCGCGATATATCTATGGGTGGATGCGTTACTGAAGAAAAATCCATTGCTCGTGCCCAATACTTAGATCTCATTTATTCTCAGTCTGGCACTTTTTATGAGTTGTTACCCGATGCTCTGAGGCCATCATCCGATCCAACGACATCGAAGTCATAGGCCACACCTCCTGTCGATGAAGTAATTGGTTTAGTGTCCCAGACCTCTGCGAAATCTTTTTCCAAACAGAAGTTGGTCTCAAACACTACTTCCAATAGTCTCTCCCAAAATTCACCTAACCCTAGTAAATCTTGAGAGGTCCACACTGTTCAATCTACCGCAACGTACAAATCCTCGAAAGGTAAGAAGAAAGGAAAACGCAAAGGTAAAGTCGATGCCCCAAAAAAGGGTCCTCCTAAGTCGTCTTCTGGTGATTCTTCAGAATGGAAGCCTAAGTATCCATGCGTCATTTTTAAGGAGGATCAATATACTAAGGATTGTCCTCGACGATCCCAAGTTAGTCATTTGCTCAAAGGGACCCCAGCTATCCTGAAAGAGCCATTTCCATCTTAGCAGACTCAAATGGTAGACTAGCCTCAATTGTCTGCTTCCTCAGGATCACAAGTGTTCATGATGAGTACGCCTATTAATGTGGCTACTAGATCAAAATATTATCAAACTCCTACCCCGATAGCAGGGAAAGAGAAAGAAGCTACCCCTTCTTCTTATGCCCTGTCAAGTTCTGGCCCTCTTCATATCGAGTGCCCTAACCCTGATTCTGCCATTCGACCACCTTCTTGAGGTGTGATAAGGAAGTCCTCATACAATCCCAATGCTCAAGCTACTCAACACTATAATATTGTTGAGGATTTGGCTCAGGTGCCATCAGTTATGTCTACTCTCGAGGTACTCCGACGCTGTCCATCTCAGCGGAAATAATTACTGTCGGCTATTGGATGTATTGATCCTACTTATTCTAATTTGATATGTTTTGATCTAGAAAACCATGTTCCACAACTGCCTCATCAGATTTCCTTTCTCATTCAGGTAATCATCAATGAGAAAACCATTCATAGGATCGTCATCGATGAAGGTGCTTCTACCTACATCATGTAAGTCGCTTTTTGGAAGGAAATTGGTTCTCCTACTCTAAACCAATCCCCTAACACTTCGGAAGCTTTTAATGGGCGCGATTCACGACCATTAGGTGTCTTACCCAATCTTTCCATTACTTTGGAAGGAAAGACAGTACATGTCAAGGTAGAGATTGTTAACGTTAATATCAATTATAATCTTCTACTTGGACGGAGTTGGACCCATGCCATGCATGCTATAGCCTCCTCCTTATTCCATGTGATTCATTTTCCCCATCAAGGGAAGATAGTCACAGTCGACCAACTGTCATTATTTGCCTCTTCCTCTTCAGATGACAATGTTCCATATGTCAAGCACATTGATGCTCCTTATGAGAGTGTGGGGGCAGGGCTTTTTAAAGATTCTGCTTTGATGGTAATTTTTCCGCTCCCACCTCCTCATGTTAACTCTATCAACATGATCTCGGTCAAATCTGATCCTTGGGTCATACCTTCACCAGATCTTGTTGATACCTGGGGCAAGGTTATGCCACTTAGTCCCACCAAAATCAATTATGTGGAAATTGTTTCGGCCCCAAGTTCCGTATCCTCTGATTTTCCTGTTTTGAGGACATCTCTCGATACGTATTCTGAATCCCGATGGGTTGGTGCTTCAGAATCTCCTGATCCCTTAGATGAGACTTTTCTTGCTGATGAGAATATCATGGAAGTAATGTCTCTAGAGGAACCACCTTGGAACTATACTCATCATCGTTCCTCGTTCCTGCCTAGCCTAACGGTCATGTCTACTTCTCTTAAAGATTTCTCTTGTCAGTTCCCTTCCCTACCGCTTCAGGCGCTGATCATGACTCATGAAATATGGTCAGAAGGAAATTTGGGTAACATTACCCAAACGATGCCCATTAATATTTCGGTCAAGCCTGGTATCATTAAAAATGTCCATATCGAGGTAACTTGCTCTCCAGATGAGATCAAGCCTAATACCCATCTGTTCCAAGAATTTTGTGATGTGTTTGCGTGGTCATATGAGGAAATTCCTGGAACTGATCCAAGCATCATCATGCATGAAATACCAACTTATCCTCACGCTAAGCCCGTTCACCAACATCTCTTCCTAGTGTGCCCTAGGAAAGAGGCCACTATCAAAGGTGAAGTTGAAAAACTTCTCAAAGATGGATTTATTTATCTGATCCCTCTCACAGATTAGGCGTCAAATATTGTACCGGTGGCAAAGAAACAAGGAACGATCCGTGTTTGTGTGGATTACCGTGATCTCAATCGTGCCTGTCCAAAGGATAACTATGCCACTCCCTTCATTGATCAAATCATTGATGAATGTGTTGGGAGTGAAATTGTTTCCTTTATGGACGGTTTTTCTAGTTACAACTAGATTAAGATTGCACTGACAGATCAAGAAAAGATGGCTTTTATCTGTCCATGGGGTACTTTGGCATACAAAAATCTCATTTTTGGCCTAAAAAATTTTGGGGCTACATTTCAGAGGGAGATGTATTAGGCGTTTCATCACATTCGAAACATTGTTCATCCTAACTTGGATGACCTTCCCACACATTCTCCTAAGCACCATGATCACGCTGATCATCTTTGGAAAATTTTTCTCCGCTGCAGACACTAAAACATTTGGTTGATTCCACATAAATGTGTTTTCTGCGTTGAATCTGGATGACTCCTTGGATTTATTGTCTCTAAGGAAGGAATTCACCTTGATCCACTTAAAGTCGAGGCAATTGTTAATTTACCCCCTCCATCTTTGTTGCACCAACTGCTTCGTTGTTTCATACCCAATTATGCTGAGCTAGCTTTAGGGTTTAATTAGTTGCTCAAGTAAGGAATTCCCTTTGTTTGGGATGAGATTTCCCAAAAGTCTTTCGATGACCTCAAGGCTGTCCTCATCAATGCTCCTTTGCTTCATCCCTCGAATTATCGTCGCGATTACTTCCTTTATCTAGCTGCAACCTCTCATACCATCACCATGGTGTTGGTACAAGATGATGAAGAAGGCAATGAACACGTTATTTACTACCTCAGTCGTAATCTCCTCGACACCGAAAATCGTTACGCTTATGTCAAGAAGTTGGCTTCGGCTACCTACAAGCTGTTGAACATTTTCGATACTAAATTCTCTTACACACTACCACAGTGATTTCTCAATGCAACCCCATGACCTACATCCTGAATCGTTAGTTTTGGGGGGGAAAGTATTCTAAATGGATTGTCATCCTTCAAGAATTCGATTTGGTGTTTACTATTGCAAAATCTAAGAAATTACTAGTTTTTTCTGAGTTGATTTGCTCCCTTCCTTCTACAACTCTCCCCACTGGTGTAGATGAGCAACTCCCAGGTGAGACTCTTTCCTGATTAGCACCCTTCACCTGTGGTACAGTGATATCATCGTGTATCTCTAGACATCCATGTTTCATTCTTCATTGACTAAGGATGATCATTTATGCATTCTACATCAATCCCAACCCTATCGTATTATTGGAGATACTTTATACCATGTCGGTGTCAATTCAGTTCCTTGCTAATGTCTTACTTTCGAGGAGACTGAGAGAGTTCTCAATGAATGCCATTCTGGGGCATGTGGAGGTCACATGTATAGATATGCTACTACTCAAAAAATCCTTCACACTGGTTATTTCTAGCCATCCATATTTAAGGATTGCATCCTTATCGTTCGCAAGTGTCATGAATGCCAAATTTACTAGCGCAAAATGTGAGCCCCGCCCACTCACCTACACCTCGTCATTACCATTGGTCCTTTTACCAAATGGGACATTGACTATATGACATGTAACCCTCATTCCACTGGTGGGCATGGTTATATTATTGTTGATATGGATTATTTCACCAAATGGGTCAAAGCGATGCCTACATACTCTGCAGATGGTAAAAACGGCAACTCAATTTCTATTCAATCACGTTGTTTCCAGATTCGACGTACCTCAATCCATTGTCACCAAACATGACTCTCATTTTAGAGATTACATGATGGCTGATCTGACCTCTACATTGGGTTTACTCCACGATGGCTCAACCCCATATTACCCTCAAGCCAATGGTCAAGTTGAAGCTGTAAAAAAGTTTTGGTTACAATGCTTCAGCGTACTATTGGGATGCATAAGTCAAATTTGTATCTCATGCTCTTTTCAGTTCTGTGGGCTTACCGAACCTTGACCAAGGACACAACTAGTTTCACACCATTCCATCTACTCAACAGTCTGGAAGAAACATTACCGATTCAGTGCGAAATTCCTTCACTCAAGCTAGCTGTCGAACTTCTCCCTGAAACCTCACCTCAAGAAGAGCACCTCTTGTATTTAGAACAACTGGATGAGACTCGACGCCTTGCTACCTTGGTCATCGAAGCACAAAAGAAGCGAGTCAAGTCCCATTTTGATCAGTCAGTTTCCCCTTGCGCATTTTCTGAGGGTGACTTGGTTTTACTATATGATCAAGCTAATGATAAGCTAGGGGCAAGCAAGTTCGAACCCATGTGGCATGGGCCCTACATTGTTAAACATGTGTTGCAAAAAGGGGCCTATGAGCTAATTGATTATGAAGGCAATCCTTTAGACAAGCCCCGAAATGGGCTTTATCTCAAAAAGTACTATGCTTAGGTCATCTTGCATGGTTACTTATGTACATTAGTGTGTCATTCATTTTTGTGTAGTGTGGTTTGGTGTGTTAGTTTTCAAACAACTTTCCTGTTTACTATGTTTTTCCCTACTTTGCAGATGTCTGTGACTCCTCACATTGGTTTCGCTGATGGTGCTTTTTGTAGTACCCAGAATCTATCCTCTGCAGCATGGGCCATTTATGACCCTCACGGTGATTTGATTGATATTCAAGGTATTTGTTTAGGTTGTATAACTAATAACATTGCTGAGTACAACGCATTTATCGAATTATTGTCAGAAGCCATTGCTCTTAACATTCAAGAATTGGTTGTCAACTTGGATTCACAGCTTGTTGATCTTCAACTCAATAGGAAATATTCCATCAGAAACCCTCAGATATTGAGAATGTATCTACGTATTCATCTACTGGAGAGAAAGTTTGATTACATTACATATCATCATATTCCTAGACATATGAATACATTGACAGATGCATTCGCTAATTATGTGTTTTATAGACATTTACGAAACATGTGAAAAACTAAAACAAATCATTTGTACCATAGTAAGCAAGAAAACACAGCATATATCTATATATCTATCTATCTATCGATATATATATATATATATATATATATATATATATATATATATATATATATGGTGATAATGTTTGATACATCAAAACCCCAAAAAATAATATGTGTGTTCAAATAACATCTGTGGCTTGCAGGCCTCATATCCGTAGCACGTAGGCCTCAAAAATATAAATCCTAGACCTAGGAGCTAATCAACATGGTGATCATGGTATCACGTAACTTCTCATGCTACACGAGTCAGCAATCAGCGGATCCGATTAGATACCCCCACTGTATGCCTCTGGTATTGGAGTGGGATGACTCCCACCTGGGCATACTTTGGGATCCCACGAGTCAACCACTCGAGGTTCCTGTGATCTCCTCCTCATTGTCGCCTCCTTCCTGATAAGGAATGACATCAAACTGGCGAGCGACACATCTGGCTATCAGGGACATCCTGGCAGGATGCTCTGGTCCAACATCTGCATTGATAAAACAAAATTTTATAAACACATATATATCAAAAACAATTAAAGATAAAAAAAATTAAATAATTGATTTTTTACCTTCATCGTTGAAATCCTCCCCATCTGGAAGCGACATATCTGGATCTTCGTGGAAGTCGGTACTACTATAAGTCCAATCCTTCACTACGATCAACTGTCGTCGTAGCCATGAGAAAAAGGCAAGCTTGTAGGACATATGCTGGCCCCCAGTGATTCTAGGCATCAACCGACTCGAACAGACCATCCGTCGGTCTCGTGGCATCGAGGGATCCACCTCAGTTAGTTGGTATTGAAACAATGGAATCCACTCCAGGAAGAAGGTCACTAGCACGGATCTAAACCAAAATTGCTTCAGATTCTCTGGCTTAGCTTTTGATAGCTAGCATTTCATGTTGATCTTCATGGCTTCTACCCAATTGAAGATCGTTAGTGTTGTATAGTGAATAGCATACATAAAATTATACTTGTTGGTTTCATGCTCTACTTGGGACCTAGCCACTCTTTTGATGGTCAACAGTAGCACTCTCAGTGTAAGATCTCACACAGTCGCAATCTCAATCTTGCTACCTTTTGATTTATGAGCTTCTGGGCAATGTTCAGAAAGTAGCATGGATATGCTTGCCCCAATTGGCCTTGACCCATATAGGTTGACTGGTTCCCCTCTCTGGGATAGTCCTGTGATGAAATAAATATCTGAAGTCTCCAACTCTAGCTCTTGGTCACCAATGATAAAAATTTCCCGATTTATGTCCCAGAGACTAATCAGGTATCGAAGCAGCTCAGGTTGAGCCCACATCCCCAGTGTGAGAAAGAACTTGAGGAGCCCACAGTTCCTCAAGGAATACAAGCAATTTGGATCAGCCATTTCTTGGGTGTCCACATCTTCATGCTCACGTTCCTTCCAATCCACCATTTTCGACGATTCTTTCCTGCAAAAACCATGTATTCAAGTCAATAATCATTTTTGGAAACTGAAATTTGGATTCACATGGTGGATTTAAGAGACAAATTAAGTTTTTCTTTTTTCACGGCGTTGACACGGTTATTTTAAAAATAGTTGCGCCGACAACGCTATTAGTAGTTTTAGCAACTCCCGGCCGGCGCGATTCTGTGCCTGAAAATTGCGCAGACCGAGCGGCAATTTTTTTTACCAAAACCTCCCTCAGAAATCCAAAAAATGGATTAAAAACAGGAACAAATAGTATAGAAATGGAACTTAAGGGATTGGCTCTTACCTGCAACTGACGGCTCGGCAAATGACCTCCCGGATCTCCTGTGATTTGCTCCAAAAAAATTAGGGCACAAGTGGGTAAAAAAATTTTCACACAAAGGTAAAATTGTAAATGGTAAAAAATAATTACTTTCCCCTCCTTTTATTCAGTTTTTCATGAAATATTAGGGTTTTTAAGTATTTTTGACCTATTTTTTCTCAAGAATTGGATAATTCATTTTACCTTTTGCATAGCGACAGGTGATGGATGTTTGATGATGGTACTAGAGTCACACTTCATCTCTTTTCTCAACTCGTAAAACTCATATGAAAATATTGCCGACTATCTTTCCCTTTTAACTCGTTAAAGAGAATAAAATGGGGGGTCCACTTTTAAGCTCTTTTCCGACCCTTTAAACACAAAAATATTGTCGAGATCTTGTCGTTTTGAACTCGTTAAAGGTTGTGAAACATTGTTTACCCAGTATACGTTTACCCCTTTTCTCGGCTGGGGTGCACTATCTATGAAAAAGGTACTCCTTAACTGAAATGGTCAAGCGGTTCTCTCAAGTATTGTTTTCTACCTTTTCAGGCTCGAGAGACACAAATGTATGAAAAGGGGCCATGTGGAGTTTTCTTTTACATGACTTTTTCAAACTCTCTAAACATGAAAAAGATACCGAGTTACACCTTTGTCGAACTCGTTAAGATATTAAATGACATTGGATTCAACACCATGACGAACATGAGCCTCTTCTTTCTAGGGCTCATTAAACTTACTAGGTCGGATTCATCTTAAGGATGAACTTATAGTGCAAGAATATGCTATCCCCTTCAAGCTTGCGATAAAAAATAATTGTGGTACCTGCCAAAAATGGTGGGGGGAAATTTGGAAATTTGATCAGTCGTGTTGGCAGCTCATTCTTTAACATGACACTTTCTGTTTCGTGTTGGGTTGGGATATCCTCCTTTTCATCGTTGACCTTCCTGGGTGGGGCCGTTCATTTTTTCCTTCCATTTGATCTTTTCCACGTCATCATAACCACCGATCATATGGGTCAAAAATATTCCAAACTTCGGAATCGTGTCATCGATATGTTCAAGAATTAGTCCCTCTACAATTACATTTACTCCTGATTCTCTGTATCATCTAAAATCATTTGCATCCCTTTCTCTCATGTTGATGATGTGGGATACATCATGGCCCTCCTTTGACACTGTTACTTCTTGTCGACTTCAGCTCATTATCTAGGAAGTTGACCGAGAGACTCCCTTCCAATACCTTAGAGCTTGCATGCCCTAACAGCAAGTTCTTCACACTCGACGACAAGTTCACATCATTGGCTTTCAATCGGGTGATTTCACAGGTGTTCGACTTCAGTTCCTTTATTCACATTCCGTGAATTATGCTGATAGTATCTTGAGCACCATTGTCATTATTGGTGGTTACTCTCACGCTTGTTAACAATTCACATCATCAGCTGGTAATCAAGCAAATTTCCAGCATGTTCGATGTAAACACATCTATTCGCATGTTATAATTTGTACGTTGATTGGGTCTTGTTGGAGCGCAAGACCCTCGGCTCAGATTACAAAACTCAAGGTTGCAAGGCAGTGTGACATGATTGTGCTGATATGCATGTCTTTTTTAGATGGGTGGCTGCGACCATACCATGAGTTATCATACGTGATCCTTCTCATTATTGGATGGCTGCGACCATGCCTTGGTTTCAATATGATCCTCTTTATCGAATGGTTGTGCCCATACTTGGATCCATTTACATTATCATTCTTCATATGGCTATGTCCATGTCGTGATTCATGTATCATTTGATAGAGTTTTCAGTTATGTATATGTATTTGTACTTTCTTGCAGGTTTTTCAATGGCAAACTCTGGTTCCTTGCATTGATTCACAAAGCATTTCACCCCTCACTCTAGTGCGGCCTTCACGCTTTAGGGGGCATCTGTTACACAAAAAAATTTCACTGTCCCTGTACTCCCCATTCCATGATCCTAGAGGACCTCTACAGTGAACCCTACATTCTTTCTGTTCATGAAGAAACTCCCACTATGTCCCTCTTCATGAGTAGGGCAATTCCCTTTTGCATCATTTCCCAAAAAAGTTCTATTTTTCCCAGTTTACAAGACATGTGCTAATTACCAGTGTCCTCCTCGTGCCAATATGTAGGGATTACAATTGTCCCTAGCGCTAACCATAACGACTAAGCCTTTTTCCAGTCATGCCGATCCTCTTTTGGAAAGTTTTTTAAATAAGGAGCCAAAGCTTTCAACTCTAGAAGCTTCGTAACGGAAGTTTGGTACATGGTTAGGCTGGATGGAGTCGAGGAGGTCAGTTTGGGCTACTTTCCCCTATTAGGATGGAACTACCTCAAGAGATAAGACCTTCTCCCATCAGAATAGGAACCATATCCCTTCCATCCATGCTATATAAACCTCCCTTTTTCCCAAGCACAAGCTAGTTCTAATTAGGATCTTGTTGAAGTTTTGATTTTGGAGTAATTAGCAAGTTATTCATAGTTGTAGCTTTCTAGTTGTGTGTGAGGGAGAAGTGTAAATTTGGTTTAATGTGAAGAGTAAAGGGAAGAGACTTAAAACTACCATTGTTGAGGCCATCATGGAATGCTAACGGGAGTGTGTGGGAACCTGGATTTGTCGGAGGAGAACAAAAACATCAAGACAACGGTTGTAATTGCTTCTTGATTTAATATATATGCAACTATCGATTGATTTCCTACATAATATGTCATCTCACATGTTTATGGATTAATATTTCTTGAATTGTTAAGTAGGTTGAATACAATTTTTCTATTATCACAGTTGTTGTTTGTGGTTGTTTACTTGTTTCAGGTGCTCGAAGAAGGAAACGAGAGATAGCTAGAGCGAGGAAGGAAGGTCATCACCAAATGGGATAAGCATACTAAGAGGTAGGCCCTCTTGATTGGTTATAACCTAAGGAAATATTCCATAGAATGTCTTGTTTGTGGCTAGACCTGCTCTTGGGCTAGAGGAATTGTTTGTGTCCGCACTTAGAATTTTACTTCACCACAACTATTTTTGGCATGCATGACACATGCATGTGGTTTCTTGGTTATGATCTATCATTGGCATGGAGGATGGCCGTGATTGACAGTTGATTGCCTAGCCTTGTCATTTCCTGGATAGCCATGGTGATTTTGGGTTTACTTTCATTTCTTTCTTTTGGTTGGTTCTCATGTTTCCTTAGCTTGGGTTGAGTTATTAGTCCTGGAAGCCCTGGTTAAACAAATGCTCTAGAAGCCCTGTAACATCTTGGGTTGAGTTACTAGTCCTGGAAGCCCAGAAACAAATTTGGTTGAGTTACTAGTCCTGGAAGCCCTATTTGTACAAGCACTCTAGAAGCCCTTGGTGGGTTGAGTTACTAGTCATGTAAGCCTTGGTTGGATAAACCACTCTAGAATCCCTATATAAGTTTTGGGTTGAGTTACTAGTTTTGGAAGCCTTGGTTGGACAAACGCTCTGGAAGCCCTGTATAAGTTATCGTTTGAGATACTAGTTTTGGAAGCCTTGGTTGGAAAAATGCTCTGGAAGCCCTGGAAGGCTTGGATGGAGACCAATCTAATGATGGTTTTTCGTGATGCCTGACTATGAGGTGGAATCATTGTTTGATGGGTTGAGGTGGGTGGCCTCTAGAAGCCCTGGATGAGTTTTGATTGATGTGTTCTATGAGATCACACATTCATGCTTGGAATATGGCATGGGGATGATTGGATGAAGAGATACTTGACTCAGCCAATCTATGGTCAGGTGGAACATGGTAGTGCCATCACTAGTCAGTTCATTGCATTTATTAATGAAAAAGTTCATTCCCTTGATTTTCATGTGCAAATGTACTGATGTATATATATGGATTTTGATGGATGATATGTTTATTGTTTTTATGTTCTTATTATGTTTATTACATGCACATTTACCCTGGATATTGTTACAGAGTGGTATCATAGCGTGGTTCAAACACTTGGACTGGATGGGCTCTATCATAGGTGAAATGAAGAACAAAGGTTAAATTTTAGATCTTTCTTTCATATCTGTTATAAATTTTCTTCTCTCGCATATTAGAAGTTGAAAATTGTCGATATTGAAGGTAAATTCCACTTATAATGTGGTAAAAATTTCAAATATTGGTTCACAATACTTTAGGAATTATGATCTAACGAAGATGACCTTCTTGAATGCACCTTTAAACAGCTCATGTTGGAATTTCTGCAATAACTCATCTGTTGTAGGCTTTCAAAAGCTGAAACATTGTCCACATTGAGCGGAAATGCCACTAAGTATGTGGTAGAAATTTCAGATATTGGGTCACAATATTTTAGGAGATATGAGTAGAGGGAGTTGAGCCTTCTGCATGCTCCTAAAATCAGGCCTCAAACAAGTCACGCTGATATTGTTGTTATACATTTTCATTTGGGCATGTTCAGGAGTTGAATTTTTTTCCACAATGAGGGGAAATCCCACTGATATTATGGTAAAAGTTCCAGACATCTATTCGCTATATTTTAGGAGATATGACCAATGGAAGTCGAGCTTTCTAGATACTCCTAGAATTGTGCACCAAATAGGACTGTGTTTGTATTTTTGTTAAAACTTTTCATCTATGAAATTGCAGAAGTTGAAACTTGAACCCTAGTGAGGGAAACTACCACTGATCGTATGGTTCAATTTCCATAACTTGTACTACAAAAATTTAGGATATATGCATTGAATCATTCGCTATATTAGTTTGCATGCAAAGTGTTTTATGAAATGCTTAAATGGTTCAATGCTTAATTGCATACAAACTGTTTGATAAAATGCCCCAATGAGTATTTTTTGTGGTTGGGGATAATATTGATGTGTAATAGTATTGTTGTAGTTTATATATGCTTACTTGTATGCAAGTAGTTTTCTATATTAGTTTGCATGTAAAGTGTTTGAAGAAATGCTTACATGAAAATGTAATAGTATAGTAGTTTTTTGAAGAAAAATGTAAAAGTATGGTAATTGTTTGAAGAAAATGTTATTTTCTTGGATGGAATAGTATTGTAGTATGATAATATGGATGTATCTAGTCTATGCCTATTTTCATGCAAATAATTTCAAGAGTTGCACGTAGGGAATTTGAAAGGTTGCATGCAAGGAATTTGAAAAGTTGCATGTAAGGAAATGGAAAAGTGGCATTTTTTTAGTTATTATGTTACAAGTGGAATAAGTACAATGTTTTTTACTTAGTATCATAAAACTATATGAGAAATAAAAATCAACCTCTTTTCAAGTGTGGTTAAATTTAGTAGAGCTTTGGAGATCCCATTTCCATAATTGGACATTAGAGATCGGGCCATTATAGTAGCTTCCTCATTCTACCTTAGTGTGGACCATGGATAGTAAGGGGGTATGCTTATAGGTTGTTAGTATTGGTGAATGTTGATTTCAAGTTAATAGATACGATGTCTTGATTTTTGGAACATGTGATTGACTTTGTATGAATTATATGTTCCTTACATGTTGATTTCATGATACCCACTTACACCCTTGTATGTTAGGTTACATTTTTTAATATTTTTTATTACATGTATCAACCTTGTAGGTTGATTACACGAATTGATCGCTTATGTTTGACTACATGCACTTATGTGTATGTGTAGTTGTTGGGAACGGGATCCCCCAAAGGATAGTTTTGGGCCTAAAAGCCCATGTTTTGGTCAAATTTTGTAATAAACTTGTAAAGACTCCGCATTTTGTGGTCACGGAGCGCGAAGGTGTCATAAGTCATAAAGGGTTGTCCACCCTTAGTTTTGTAAAGTAAAGTCCGTTGTAAGAGATAAAAAGAGCTAAGCTCTGAGTAGTTTTAGAGACATCGAGATCGTGTAAGAGAGTTGTAGCTCTGAAGTAAGAAGTCTAAGTTTCAGGTTGTATCATAGGTAGAGGCTCTGCGGCTAAGTGCGCACAGGCCTAGGGTAGAAGTCCGCAGCTGAGTGCGTAGACCCCTATAGCTGTGTGCGCATGGTGGATAGAGTCTGTAATCACATGGAAGATATCAATAAAGAGAAGTATTCTGCAATTTCTGTGTCTTTGTTCTGGTTCATGCATCTTGTCATTTTATGTATGAATTTCCTTTATAATGCTTATGTGATGTGTGAATGTGTATGATTATGTTGGATAACTGAACACAAATAAGAATATCTGCTTAAGTAGTGCTAACTATGGGTATCTAATAATATAAGTAATATTCTTAAGATAACTAGACAATTTGTGCAATATATTGCCTTAGTAGCACGAAACTATCTAAACCAAAGGTTAGGTTTGCGCAAAGGTCAGTCGTCACCTTTTGCGGAGGTATTGAAGGGAGGAATAAGGGGTTAGGCAGATAGAGCCCTAGTACTTAATGACCTACATGAAGGCAAGAATAGAAGGAACAAAATGACATCACGACCCTCTAAGGGTGCAGAAACTTGGTTCCAGCATCCCCCCATACTACTTCGGGTGAGACTTCGGTCCACACTCTGCAGGCTGATGCTGAAAGGGCCAGTAGTGTAGGGATTTTTTGGCTAATTAATTTTGAACCTGGGTCGGCCCCCCTCAAGCCAACAAATGGTTCCATTGTTGGGACCAAAATCTGCATAAGAGATATGTGATGTTGTATCACTAGAATCCAACTAAAAAAGAGATCGAAGACTGGTTGGAAAGGAAGATCCACAAATATGAGGCGCAGGAGAATAGAAACCCACAACTGACAAAGGAACAGTGGTTGGACAAGTACCTGTATATAGAAATACAAGAAATATTTTTCTGCTCCTTTCTGATTTTGCTATATGAGTGGATCACGAAGCTAGCAGATAGCCAAGGAAGGTGGAAACTTGACGGTCCTATTGTGTGGACCCCGGAGCTAGTACAGAGGTGGGAAGCATCTGAGGATAAGATCGCTAACTCTATCAATCATTGGCTCGATCGCATCATAGGAGTATTTGTAACTGAATTCGTAGTCGACACCTCAGTCAGCTATAGCGAGGTAAGTACGTGAAATCTTTGAATACTTGGATTAAAATTCTATTGTGCGAAAAACGGGTTATGCAGCTACCTTGATCTTTGGAGCTACACGAAGTGGAAAAACTTACAGGAACAAAGGAAAAAAGGGTCATGAATATAGCCCATTGATTTCACCTCCATGAGGTGAAGAAGAAGGGATAGCGCAGGTTTCTCCGCGAAGTGATATTCAGTTAATAAGACAAGGATTCCCGTGAATACCACCTCCACCCACAACACCTCAAACTTCACCACCATCACCTATGACTTCACCCGTACCACCCCCACCTCGACTGCAGTTCAGTATGGAAAATTCAGTGAAGTTGCCTTTGTTCAAAGGCTTGGGAAATGAGGACCCGGACCAGTTCTGGTTCGTCGTGAAATGTGTATGGGAAGCTTAAGGTGTTATAGATGATAACATGAAAAAGGAAGCTCTAGTTAGTGTTATATAGGATTGCGTGCTAACCTGGTACATCAAGTATGCTAATGATAACCCGAATGCTGGAGTGGTAGACATCCAGACCGCGTTGAACAAAGAATTCAGTAGGCTTAAATATGAAGCACAGTCTATTGTGGGGTTCAAGGAAATCGTGATGCAACTAGGCAAGACACCTTGGGAATTAGATCATAGGTTCAAGTGTAAAATCCGTGAAGCTAATATGAACTTGACAGATGGGCAGCATTGCGAGTGGTTTGTGGCTTCGCTACTACCATACTTAAGGGTTGCACTATCACAACAGAAGATAATGACTCAGGAAGAGGCCTTGGAGATTGCAATGGAACTTCATGAAACCCCGATGCAAGATCCAAATATCGAGGTTCAACAAATCCATGCATAGTTGAAAAAACTTTGCCTTGAGATGCAAAGTTTGAAGCAGGACATAAAAATTCGACCAGAGGTGCGTGAAGAGGCATGGTGTCTGAAATGCAAGAGTTAAGGGCATGAAAAAGACCATTGTCCAGTCTTTGTGAACTATATTGTAGGAGAAGGACCAATGCCTTTGAGGTCGAAAGCTCAAGCAGAACAGAGCGTGGGGCCTGCATTGTGGTGTGCTATATGTCAGGTAATAGGAAAACATGCCATGGATAACTGTCATTTGCTGCAGAAGTTTGTACAGACACCACAACAATTGTTCTACAACTTTTGTAGGTCGGTAGGGCATGATGAGCACAACTGTAGAAGCTATGAGTTGATGATGGATAGAACTCCCGGCTATAGGGTACAGGCAGAAACGTGACCCCCTGATCAGAGTGCGGGGATGGAGTAGACAGGCTTTTAGGGGCATGGACGAGGTCGAGGTGGAGGAGGACCTGGTAGAGGTCAGGGACAGTTGATCTATTATAATTGCAGAGGACCAGGACAATATGCCCGTGATTACACTAACCCAACATGTCTGTCGTGAAAGTATTGCACTCTGTTTTATCATGAAATAGAAGACTATCCCACGTTGATAGCTAGGATACGTGACAAAGGGATACTACCACCTCCGCCAACTAAGAACCTGTAGATGATGAGTTCTGAGCCGCACGAAGAGGATCTGAACATGAATATAGTGCTCCCAAGTGGAATCACAATAGGAAATCACAATGGAACACATCCTGAAGACAGTACATGGGTTCGCAAAGCTCCAGCAGAGGAGGCTAAGTTCGATTTGGAGTGAGCACGTGAAACCTTCATGGAGGCAAAGAAGAGCTTCGCTGAGGCCTCCACCTCAGGAAGAAAGGATAAGCCTAATCAGGATATGGATCCTTATAGGCTTGCAACCTTCTTGGAGACCTACATGAAGCTATTGCACGATAGCAAGGCTGTGAAGGGGCTGCAGGAGCTCATAAATAGATGCACCAAAAACACTATGACTGAGCCGCGCATAGTATGAAAGCTTGGTAAGAATAAAACAAGGACGGGGTGGGAAATGAGACTAACCGCACAGATAGGAGAGTATGATATGGATCAAGTTATTTTGGACCTGGGGTCAGATGTGAGCGTCCTACCAAAGTAGACTTGGGAATGGATGGGGAGACCTATGTTGTAGTGGTCTCCGATTCAGCTAAGAATGGTGAACAAGCAAAATATTATCCCCATGGGGCGGCTGTAGGGGGTGACTATAGATATTGAATGTGCGAGTGCACTCGCTGACTTTGAAGTAATAGAAATTGTGGATGACAGCAACCCCTACCCTGCGCTACATGGAATTGGTTAGGCTACTGATATGAACGTGGTAATCAACCTAAAGAAGTGAAAGATGATATTTGAGAAGAAATCGCTACGCGTAATAGTACCACTAGATCCTACTAAAGGATCGCGCTATACTGAACCAGTCCGTGATTATGATTGTGATGAAAAGTTGGACTGTATCTATAAGATAACAGTACGAGACCAATATTGGGTGAATCTCGCCGCAGATGGACGAATTACATGGGATCGCGAGAGTTCTTCTACCTCGGACTCTGATGAAGAGATGGAATGCTGGAAGAATCGGTTACATGAAGTAACTACAGTTAGTTGTAACATGATGACCCGGTCACTGCACTGTGTGTTGTCAAAGGTAAGAAATCTGCCTACTTATGATGGCCTAAATGATGTAGATATCTTTCTAGATACATTTGAGAGGGAGGTACTAGAAAAGCAGTGCTTCCAGGCGATGGAATGGGCACTACGCACTACGCTCGCAAGATGGTGGGGTACGCATAAGGGAAGCTTTAATGATTGGCACAAATGTAGGAGGATAATGAGAATGCACTTTGGGAAGCTGAAGGTACAGATGAGAGACAAGTATGATGGGCAGGATGATCCGCGCGTGCACTTGGCCAAATGGACACAAGCTGGTGGAGAAGACTTGGACCATCTTATCGCATTTGCAAGCAAAAGGTTATCTAAAGTGGAGAAGAACTATTCCACCACCGAGCATGAAGGGCTAGCTATGGCATATGCACTCCAGAAGTTTAGGCACTACTTGCTAGTAGGCCATTTTAAGATGTATACAGATCACTCCGCACTGAAGTACCTAGTCAATAATCCTGTGTTGGGGGGAAGAATTTGCAGGTGGTTGTTACTATTCGAGGAGTATGATTTTGAAGTTATTGTGAAGCCTGGATGACTGAATGCGGGACTAGACCATATGTCGCACTGCGAAATAGGGGAAGAGCCCACTAATTTGGAGGAGGGATTGCCTGATGCGCAGCTATTTGTAGTGTGCGTTGTCGATGGTCATTTTGAGGATATAATACACTTCCTAAGGACAGGAACTACCTCAGAAGGATACACTATCCAGCTCAAGAAGGAATTAGTGGTGCGTGCAGCAGATTTCTCTGTCATTACCAGGCATCTATACAAAATGGTGTCTGATGTGATATTGCGACAATATGTACCTAAGTTTGAGAGGAGAAGCATCCTTGTGGATGCTCATGGGGGAGCCATGGGAAGACATTATGCAGGAAGAGAAACCGCGCAAAAGATTCTACGCATAGGGTTGTGGTGGCCAACCCTCCATCAGGACTCAAAAGTGTATTGCAAGGCATGTGATGTATGTCAAAGAACTGGCAAGCCATCACAAGGGATGAGATGCCTTTGAATCCATAGATGACGTTGCAACCCTTTGAGAAATGGGTGATAGATTTTGCGGGACCCATTCAGCCCCAAGGAAAGATGGGAGCAAGGTACATTATCACCGCAACAGAGTATTTAACCCGATGGGAAGAAGGACAGCCTGTGAAGGATTGCATAGGTGCGACTGCTGCAAAGTTCCTCTTTGAGCATGTACTAATGCGATTTGGTTGTCCAAAGATCTTGATGAGCGATCGTAATACGCACTTTCTGAATGAGACGATCAGCATGCTAAGGGATAACTTTCAGGTATATCACCAGAAGAGTACGCCTTATCACCCACAGGCTAACGAGCCAATAGAAGAATTCAATAAAGAGATGGAGAATGCATTAACCAGGGTTTGAAATGCTCAGTGAAGTGATTGGGACCTACGCATACCTGTAGTACTATGGGCTTATCGAACGACATGCAATAAGTTGACTGGACAAACCCCCTTTAGGGTTGTCTATGGTGTTGAAGCGGTAATGCCTATGGAATATATTATGCCTAGTCTACACATAGCGGCGCTCACAGGTATGACGGATTGCGAGCCCTAGAGGAAAGGCTCACACAGTTGGATTAGCTTGAGGAAGAAAGATTCCTAGATGGATTTCACCAACAGGTCCAAAAGTAGTGCGAAAAAACATGGCATGATCGGCACGTTAAGTTGCGCACCTTTAAGGTAAATGACTTGGTTTTTTTATATGATAGTAAGTTTGATAAATTTCTAGGGAAGTTCAGGATGCACTGGTTAGGGCCCTATGTCATTAAGGAGATTACCGACAAAGGAGTGGTACAACTAGTCAAATTGAATGGAGATCCCTTCCCAAGAAAGGTGAATGGTAGTCAATTGAAGTCATACACCGGCGGTCAGACCATGTGACTAGATAAAGGAAACATAGTATTAGTGCTCCAGGCAACTGAAAGGAGGTGCGATACTATAAACTATGCTTCCCGGGTGGGGGAGCCGTGCGATTGGAGAATTGTGCAAAGCAAGGAAGTGTCACAGGGTTCGCGACAGTGCAAAGGAAGCTACGCTACCTAGGGAGAAATCACGTAAGTCTGCTGGAAAGTGACCGTTAAAGTCACTATTCATGATTTGATGGTAGAAATGCGGCCAAATGGAGCGGGAAGCCGACATTTAAGACAAAATTTATGGCTTAGATTTTGAAAATCTGTCGCCAATCCAGCATTAATAGACCAAATTTGGGGGAACGGTCGGATCTGGAAAAATTCCCTATGAATTACAAGTGGCTATTAACCGAAAAACACATGGAATTTTGAGAATTGAGTTGTTGAGCTCTCAAGTGCACATAAATCCCGAGCACTATGAGCTTCTGATAGCCATTAAAGTATTTGAGACATTTGTAAAGGAAACATAGGAGTTCTTGCATAAAATCATGTTTGCACCCACAAAAGTTAGAGATACCGAAGTAGAAGAATTAGTTCCAGAAATTGAGATGGAGGCAAAAGTAGTTGCTTCGAAGGTTTCCGAGGTGCTTGTTGAAGTCCCTAAATCACTGAGAACACCGAGACCAAAGTCGAACCCCACCAAAGAGACCGTGAAGGAAAAAATGGCAAACAACCTGCCATACTGATGTGCGCATATGTTATGAAGAATTTGGTATCTACGGATAAATACTAATTCCATAGATAAGTAGCCATATTTAGAACAATAGTTTGAAGCACTTTAACCTTTTTCTATAAACAATAGATAAGACAAAGAGAATGAGAGGACCTACTTGTACTTTCGATATCCTCTTGTCTCCTTTGTATTGGTCCTGTCGCTCCTTCCCGTACTTAACACGCTTGAGAAGTACCTATAAACATCAACAAAAGACAAAGAACCAATCAAAGCAAAAGATCTATTGATTACAAGTAAATGGAATTAGATACATTCACACATATAAGCATATGGGAAAAGGTGTAAATACTTTATTGAATAGAAGGAATAATTACAACCATGAAGCCTAATTCGAAGTCACTCTTCCAACTTTGGTTCCATCCACATCACATAATAAACATGACATTCTAGCAGCATAACAACACTTACAATATTCTCAAATCTCAAACTAACATTATCTCCTTACAATTAATCAAAGTCCAACCCCTGATCACTTAGATGAGTGGTCAATTTATAGGAAGATGGAGGAGGTTTTGTCATCAATGAGTGTATTGAATGGGCTTCAAAACTTAGAATTAGTTCCATGGAGGAAGGCATGAGAGGATAGGATGTATCTTAACTCATTCCTCGTCCATTTTTGAGCTCATAGGAGATGATAAGTGTGGGAATACTCTAGAAGGCTCCATAAGATAAGAATATTCCCCAAACCCTATGTGAATTTCACTCAAACTTGCCCAGCACAGGTCAAAGAGGGCCTAAGTGCTCTACAGAGCACCCTGGCATGGACTCAACTGCTTTGCAGTGGACCCTTGCATGGGCCTAACTACGCTAGTCCCACTAGAGATCATTTCAAGATGTCTTCAAGCCATGAAATTCTCTAGGAAGGAGGCATTCAAAAGGTTGACTTGTTTAGGGAATGTAGCAACTGAAATTAGGGTTTAACGAGCCCTAAAACACTGATCTGGATGATGGGAGCTATGTGCCCAAATGAATCTATAATAGTTGCCCCCTAAGGCATGAAATTGAAAAATGTTAAGGTCGAGTGAAATGCTTTACGATGTGATGAGGAGGTTCTGTGGTGGTTGGTGACCTGCATCGATTACAATACAATATCATGATATTTTCATTATTTCTCATGATTCGTTGAGGGAAGGCATACCCATGATCAACATATAAACTTTCATTACAAGTACATAGACAATCGTCTACAGATATGGACCCATGATCGAAATGACCATCAATGTAAAAGCATTGTATGGATGATTTGGTACATTTCCCGAAATCACAGCTTAAATGGATAAAACTAGATCTGGGGTCTTTCACTCAAGTACGAGTCTAACCATGCGAATATGTGATCTGAAGTCGAACATGGGAAGAGACCATTTGATTACCATCCAATGATATAAGTTGTTAATAGACACAAGAGAAATCACCGATAATGATAATGATTCTCAAGGTACTGTAGTACATTTTGCATGGTGTAAATAGATGTTTTGACGTCAAACACCATACAAAGTCTTTTAGTCGAATTCTAGTGATGTCAACCTATCGCCGGAAGCAAGAAACTTGCCATTGATGTAGGCAAGCCTCAAGGTACTGGAAGGGTGTTTCTAATTCAACTTCTTGGATAATGTGTTGATGTCGACAAGAAGCGACTTGTCGCAGGAGGGCCTTGATGTATCCCACATCAACGACACAAAACAAGTGTAATGATTTTGGAGACAAAATTTGACTGATGACACAAGTTTCAGGAATGGTGGTCATGAAAATGAAGGTTTATGGTATTGCAAAGGATGAATTTTAACTGAATGACTTCTCTTGAACATATCGGCGACACGAAAATGAATTGGTAGCATTGACCCTAAACAAAGTGATGGATGATATGACAGACCAATGGTATGATAACCATCAAGCTAATAAACCAACCCAAATAGTCACGGTGATGAAGTGAATGTGTCATGTTCAAGAGCGACCTCCTACCAAAAGTGGTTTACCCATTTTTCCATTTTCCCTAGTCATCGCTGACCAGTACCTTGTTATTTTTAATTAAGCTTGAGGAGGATAGCATATTCTTGTTATATAATTCCACCTTTTGGGTGAATCCATCGCTATGTGATGTTTTAATGATCTTGACGAAGGTTAAACTCGGTCTTGTCATGATCGAAAAGTTTGTCACTATTTGATGTTTTAATGAGTTTAACGACAATGATACCTTGGTCCTTTTCATGTTTAGAGAGTTTGAAAAGGGAAGAAAAGAAAACTATACAAGTTATTTTTTGTAGATTTGTCTCTCAAGCCTGAAAAAGCGTAAAACAATACGAGAGAGAACCTATTGACCATGTTCAGTCAACGTATTCCTTTTTCTTAAATAATCTATCTCAGCCCAAAAAGGGGGTAAACTTATATAGAGTAGATGTAATTTCCAATCCATTAATGAGTTGAAAAGGACAAGCGCTCAGAAATCTTTTCATATTTAGAGAGTCTGAAAAGAGCTTAAAGAGGACTCCAAGAGGGTTCCTTTTTCGATGTTTAAAAAAGCTCAAAAAAGAGATAAAAGTATGCTCTGTGGTCAAAGATGCAATTTACAATTGAGCATGTTAAATTCTATAAGTCAGCTATAAAACCTACTCAAAACAACACCAAATGGATTAAACATACCTATTTTAGGAGTAAAAATAGATAAATACTAAGGTTTATTCAATTAATTAACATGAAATGAACATAAAACAAGTATTTACCATGTCATTTTTACCATTTGATATTTACCATTTAGTTTTGTGCTCTAGGCTAGTTTTTTACCTCGAACTTCAGCAGCTGATTGTGAGAGATTCTATGGACAATTTCTCGAACCATCCAGACCTGATAGGAGATCTACCACTCCTCTTTCTCTCTATGTCACTCTTTTATTGTTTCATGCAAGTTTTAGGGTTTTTTGGGGCCTCTGGGGTTTGATTTTTTCACCCTGGGATCAGCGCAGGCTTTCATGTCGAAAATTGCACTGAAGACCACCTAGATAGAAGGCTTCTTTCTCTGCAGTGGACAGTCTCCTTGCCTGGGCTGTGCTGGGCGAGTTTCCCAAATTTGTTTCACCTGTTTTCTCAAAAATTTGTCCTGTTTTTTTGCATGGAAAGGATCCTAATTAAGCTTATGGTTTGATTGCAAGATTTCATCGGATTAGAATGACCATTACATGGCAAGAAAGAGAGCATGAAGAAAAAGACATGATTGCCATAAATAATCCAAGTACAGTTGATGCCCTCAAAAACTGTGGGTTGATCGAATACTTCAGGTTATCCGAAATGAGGCAATAAATAAAACTATTGTAGGTTCTTTTTCATGCATGGGATCCGACATATCAGTCTTTTCACATAGGCGATAAAGTGGTCCCTATTATGATCAATGATGTTTACTTTCTTACCAGACTATCGAGGCAAGGTGCCTCCATCTCGCTCTTAGGATTTGCCCATGGAGGTGAATCGGTGAGAGATTATATTCGACAATTATGTTGGCCAGGTACACAGCCTAGAAAGGATGGGAAAATAAACATCAGGGATGTAAGTGCTTTTCCTTTGAGAACTATCCTTTTCACTATCGCAAAATTGGCCGGCAGTGTGACATTTCATCTGGTGAATAGATCATATATGCAATATGCACTAGAGTGACTTGAGCCAAAAGTATTCAACTAGTGTGAGGTCGTACTTTCTTCACTGAAAGAACAACTGACAAAGGTAAAAAGTGGTAAGATGAATAATTTTAGCTATGGTTCGATATTAATCACTTTTGCCTTAGAAATAATTCCATTGATGCAACCACAACATGTAACACTGGGTGTAGCTGGTCCTAGAGATCCACGGATGCAGAGGTGGGTTGAATTGATGGCTAGACATGCGGGTTAGTCAACAATCATTTTTTCCACTGCATTCTTCAATTGGCTTGATTAACAACACATAGTTGTGGAGGAGCATCCATACTCAGGGATGGATTTTTGTGGAGATCCAAATTTGATTTTACCAGTGGGCGCTCAATGGGGTGCTATAGGTAAATTTTTAACCAAGTTTTTTTTATTTTCAAGTTTCTACATGTTTTTGTGCTTTTAATGTTTCCAAGACTAAAATAAAATTGTTTTCATGCATGCAGATGTGGGTACTGTTCGACCTATGAGGCACCAATAGGAGGAAGGTGGGCTAGCGAGGACGAACATCACGAGAGTGGTTCTCCAGGATTTGGATTTCGCTGAGACCTTGGCAGAGTTGTAGGATCATGTGGAGGGATTAACCCTTAGTATTCTAGATGTTCGAATCGAGGAGTTACCTATGAGGCTGCAGTGTCATACTATTGGTGTTCCAGGGCATTGGATGTGGCTCTTGCGCATGATAGCTCAGGCTATGACCTGTTATCATGAGCATCACTAGGTCTACTTAGGATGTTTTTGCATGCATTTTGAGTTTTTAGGTCAGATGACCAAACGTGTCTTGGACACAAATTTTGTAAAAACTTTTAAAACATCTATCTATTTTTAATTTCAGAGTTTTTATATGTATGGCTATATGCAATCCTATTCAACTAATGATGTGAATTGAAAATTTTCGTTTACATGTGTCGCAAATGTCTGTTTAACACATAATTCACTAATGAGTCGGCTAATGTGTTAAAGTTTCTAGAAATATGTTGATATTGGATGTACTCAAAATGTCTTTCCAAAAGATGAACTCTAAGGAACATACGAAGAATGATCAGATTTCGGATAGTATAAATGTTTATTAGTTGTAGTACAATGACTTGTCAATCCAGCCTAATGATGATTCAGCGGATATTTTTCATCGATCGACCGATACAAATCCCTTGAAAACTCACTAACTCGCCACTTGGAGTGAAAATGGCCCATGCTGCAGAAGACAGGTTTTGAGTACTATGACTAGCACCATCAGCGTAACCAACAAATGGTTCCAAAGGTTCTGACATCTGCAACAAATGCAAAGTGGATTACTTAACCACATGAAAACTCTAAAAGAAACACTGACACACACACATGCAATTAAAGCGTATGTACATCGATTTTTACTACACTCAATTAAGCATAGTAATGTTTGAGATAGAGCCCATTTCGGGGCTATGACAATGGGATTCCATCATAATCCACCAACTCATAGGCTCCTTTTGCCAAAACATGCTTGACAATATAAGTGCCCATCGAAAGCAGTTCAAATTTTACAACTTCAATTTTATCATCTTCCTGATCGTAAAGCAAGACCAGGTCTCCTTCTAAGAAGATGCGAGGCTTGACATTTCTATCATATTATGCCTTGATTCGTTTCTTGTGTGCTTCGTTAGCTAATGCGGCTTCACGACAGGTTTCATCCAAATGGATAAGTTCCAAGAAACGTGCTTCTTCTTCAGAAGTGACAGGTAACAGGTCAATCGCGAGTTTGGGAGATGAAATTTCGTATTGTATCGAAAAGATTGCGTCCATACCATACATCAATTGAAAGGGTGTGAATCCAATTTCTTTTCTCACTGAGGTTCGATATGCCCATAAGGCAGAGTACATGATTAAATGCCAGTTTCATTTATGAACCCCTATCATTCTTTGAATCATTCGCTTCAGGACTTTGTTGATGGCTTCAACTTGTCCATTCGCTTGCGGATAATAAGGGGTAGAACTATCATGTGATAGTCCTAACTTAGCAGTCCACTCAGTCATCATTTGATTACGAAAATGTGACCCATGATCTGTAACTATAGCCTGTGGTACACCAAACCAAGCAAACATGTAGTTGAAAAAGAAAAGAGCAGTCATTTCGCCACTGTTGTTTAATGTTGCCATCGCCTCGGCCCATTTGGTAAAATAGTCAACGATGACTATAATGTACCCATGCCCCCTGATCGAGGTGGGGTTAAATGTCAGTCAATGCCCCATTTGGTGAATGGTCCAACAACGACTACATGATGCAATGGTGTAGGTGGTAATCTAGCTTTAAGGTCATAGATTTGACATGCATGACAGCTTCTGATAGCAATTATGCAATGTTTGAATATACTAGGCCAAAGGTAACCATCACGAAGAATTCTCTGCACTGTAGCATAACCAGATAAGTGTCCACCACAAGCACTTGAATGGAAATCATTGAAAACTTTCTCATCTTCCTCATGAGTGAGGCACCTTCATAAAATCATATTGATACGACGACGGTAAAGAGTGTCGCCAACGATCAGATAATATTTGGCTTGGTATCAGATACGTTGCTGTTGCGAGCGAGAGGTATTTGGCTAGAAATTTTGGGTCTGGAGATAAATCAGTATATCTCCATACCACACATCAGATGACGAAATCAGGAACAAAGACTTATCCATAATTGATGGCTCTGATGTTGAATCGATAGAAGTTGAGGGAAGGTCACAAAGTAGCTCGACAAAAACTAGATATTTCTTTGATTTGGACTTGATGAATTCCATATCAAACTCCTACAAAATGACTATCCATTTTGAGTATTTCCCCCCAGCAATTGACGTGACAAAATATATGTCATAGGGTTGCAATCCGAAATGACAACGGTCTTTTCGAGCAGGATATAGTGATGAAATCTCTATACAGCTTGATTAGTTGCCAAAGCTAGTTTCTTGACATAAGAGTATTTAATTTTTGTATCATTAATATTGCGGCTCAAATAATATATAGGATGTTCAATCCCATCTTCTTCTTGGACTAAAACCATTCCAGTGGTTGTATCTGCAGTGACGAGATACAGGAAGTAGTCGTTTTGATAATTCAAGAATACATTAATGAGGCTCTAATCAAGGTATCTTTAAGAACATTAAAGGAAGCTTGTGCAACCTGATCCCAATGGAATGGTATCACCCTTTTCAATAAACGAGTAAATCCTTTAGCCATTTCCACGTAATTGGGAATGAACCTTCTCAAAAAGTTAGCCTTACCTTGGAGTCTCTGTAACTGAAGTAGATTTGAAGGTGGAGGCAAGTCAAGGATTGCCTAAACCTTGAATGGATCAAGTCAAATTCCCTCCTTAGACACTGTGAATCCAAGAAAACGAACAAAACCGACAAAAAACACACATTTGTGTGGATTGAGTCGTATTTTTTAGTGTCGGCACCATAAAAATATAGTTCTTAAATGCTGTCGGTGATCAGACCACTTTCGTGAATGAGCAGGTAAATCATCAAGGTATGGTTAAACAATATGTTTGATGTCATGGAAGGCATAGTTCATTGCCCTTTGGAATGTGAACCCTACGTTATTCAAACCAAATGGGAGTTTCTGATAAGCGAATGTGCCCCATGGACAAATAAAAGTAGTTTTAGATTGGTCCTGTGGGCGAATATTGATTTGATTATAGACGAAAAAACCATCCATAAATGAGAATATTTCGCATTTGGAACATTCATCAATAATCTGGTGGATAAAGGGAGTTGGATAATTGTCTTTTGGACAAGCCTGATTTACATCCCTATAATTGACGCACACTCGTATTTTCCCTTGTTTCTTCATGATAGGAACAATATTGGAAACCCAGTCAGTAAGAGGAAGAGGGTAATTAAAACCAGCATGCAAAACGTTTTCAACTTCTACCTTAATGGAACCAGCCTTCTTTGGATGAACAGGTCGGAGGTGTTGTATTGGTTTGACATCAAGATACATTTTGATTTCATGTTCAACTATACTAGAGTTAATACCTGACATCTCCTCGTATGACCATGCAAATATATCTCAAAATTCACCAAAAAGAGCACGATAATATCAAGTTCTGATGGAGAACAATATTTTCCAACATGAATGTTTTCTACAATGTTAGGTTTGGTCGAAATATTTATAGAAATGGTTTCTTCAATATTTGACAAGTTTTGCTTGGAATCTACTGTATCTATGAAAATAGATTTTGAAAGGAAATCGATAACTAAAGGATGATTAAGTTCATTTGAATAATCTTCAATGTGATCTAGAAGATGGGAATGATGATGATAATCCTCCCATGGTTCTCGTTCCATCATCATTGATTGGATGATTCCTTCATCTGTAGAAAATATACATGAAAAAGGATCGAAAGAAGTATTGAATTCTAATGAACGATCCACCCATACGATTGACGAAAATGGATTTTGGTTTGCCGCGCAAGCCAAAAATATTGATTTCTATGCTAGCTCAATAGGGCTTAGCAACATGATTTCAGAATTACTATCAACTTCAAAACTATTGGTAATCTTCCTTAAGTCAAATGAAGTGGAAGATATCATGTTGCAAGTCTCCACTTTTGCCACTTCCGCCAAATTTGATGGTGGTGGTAGTGAAAAAGTACCCATTAGGGAAGAGTCTTTAAAGAGACCTACACCAATGCTTTGGAGAGATATCGGGGGTCCATTTACCAACAAAATTCTTCTAGTAACCTGTGAACTAGAGGCGAAGAAGGCGAGTTGGTTGATAACTATGATTCCACCTTTATGAGGAAATGAAATCATACGAAATTATGTTGAAACCATAACAGCCATGGCATAAACCCACGGTCTTCCTAGGAAAATGTTGTTGTCAAGCGGTCCATCAACTACCTCAACTTCAACTGTTACCATTTTGCCTCCTAGTTCAGTTTGCAGATTACTCAATATTCCACAAGGCGTATATGTGCGACCATCAAAATATTTTAATGTAGTTGGTGAATGTGACAAAGTGGTGAACCAAGTGTTTTCCAGCAACTCATAGACATTATACAAGTAGATGCCCCCTTGTCAATAATGGTTCTATGAACAAGTTTATTCAAGGCATTTACTTGAATCAGAAATGCTAATTATGCTGGTAACTATGGTGTATAACCCACATGGTTGAAAACCACAAGATTGGAATCAGTTGGATCGATTCCACCAATTGTTGACAATAAAGCCTACTTTTGGGAGGGACAGTTTTGTAGCACCTCAAGCGTAGACATAGTAGAAGGTGACTGAGCCAAATCTTCTACTATGTTATAGTTCTGTGCAGCTCGAGCTCGAGGGTTAAATTTCGATTTGTGTACAACTCCCTTAGGTGGTTTTATTTTAACTCTGGTGCAATAGGTAGTGGAATAGGATCATTTGAAGTTGTAGTCGAAGGGTTAGGTCAATCAGCCTGGTTATTTGACAACAACGGTTGATTTCCATAATCTTTATTTCGTGTTGACACCAAAACATCATCTTGCTGCTTAGAGGCAGATAACATAAGCACTTGGGAAGTGGAAGCTTAGTCTATAGCAACCATATTTGTCTCCGGTTTTGGAAAAGGATCAGTCAATACCACAGATGTATTAGAAGTCTTCAGAATTTTGGAGACTTCAGAGGAGTGCAGACAATCTCGTGTAAAATTCTCATCATTACAGATCAAACACGGGTAACAAGGTTTCCTAGCTGAAGAAGAGGAATCAGATGATTTCTCTTGAGGGAAGTTATTTTGTTTCTTCTTGTTTTTCCCCTTTTTCTTACCTCCTGGTTGCTTTTCATTCTTGCCCTTGTTAGATGACACGACATTGATTTCGAAAGTAAGAGTGTTATCAGGTGCATTTGTAGTTTGATTGGAAATTGAAAGTGTTTGACAAGATGGTCTACCTTCCTTCCAATTGTGTGCTCGAAGAACCAATCACACCATCGTCGGCATGAGAGTCCTTACTTGATGGTGGAGGAGGAATAATGAAAGCTGGTTGGGCTGCAATCAAAATATTGTCGTAGAGCATGCCAAACTGTGTATATATCAAGTCCAAATATTGGGCACGAGCAATTACTTGCTCTTCTGTGACAACTCCACCTTTTTCCACATCCTCAGTGATAGATGGCAGCAAGGATTTTATAAACCACTCAAATAGAAGTTGATCAGGAACATAAGTCTTAACCATGTGACAACGATGCCACTCATGAATAAGATCAAAGATATGAGTAGCAATAGTATGTTTAAAATTGTTTAATAGTTTCGTTCCAGTCTCATATCGTATGGGTAACTAGAAGTGGGTTAAAAACGTGGTAGCTAAAGCAGTGAAGTTATTGAAAGAAGCTTGTGGTAACTCAATGTACCACTTCGTAGCCAGACAAGTAAGCATTGTCTAGAAAAGACGAATTCTAACAGAATCATCATTCAAGGAGTTTGATGAACACCATAAATGAAAATTCATGACATGGTTGGACGGGTCTTCTCCAGGATTTCCATTGAATTTTGGAATATCGGAAGTTAACTTATGAGGAATCACTGGCCACCAAGGTGCGTAAATAATTGGGTCATTGGTGAGACGATTTAGATTTGGTAACTCAAGTGTTGCAACGAAAGGCAACTGTCTATTAAGGTCAGGTTGAGCATATCCAGGGTAAGATGGAATTGCCTGGGCAATGGGCCTTTGCATACTAGCATAAGGCATCTACTGTTGGTAACCTTGATATGGGTAAGTTTGTTGAGAAAATCCGGTGTAAGGTTGTTGTTGTTGTGCACCAGGGTAAAATTTCTATTGTCCAAACCCAGCATAGGCTTGTTGACCAAGGCCTAGATAAACTTGTTGCTGACCAAACCCAGCATAAGCTTGTTGTCCAAGTCCATGTTGAGGTTGGTATTGCTGGAATTTTTGTTGTTGATATTGGGGTTGCCAAGGCTATTGAATCAACTGTTGTTTTTTTTGGTACAACGGTTGTTGATTTAACGATTGTTGTTTCCCACCAATGTAAGGTTGACTAGGTTGTGAATACATTAAACCAGTGTAGGACTGTGTCATTCCAGTGAAAGGTAAACTAGCCTGAAGTTGTTGGGCTCCAGACACAAGTGGTTGTTGTAAAACCACCTAAGAAGGTTGGATCTGTATACCTGAAACTTGGGGGTCTAGGGTAGAAGGGCCAGCTTGCACAGGTTGCGATACAACAATTTGGGCTTATGATTGTGGCACAGTTGTAACAACAAGTGTTGTAGGTATGGATGACACAACTTGCATAGGTTGTGATGGATACACAAGCCTAGGTTGAACGGGCATGGTTAGCTGCCACTGACAGATATTCATTCCAGGTTGACCTAAAGACGATGGCATGCCGACATATGGTTGCCCCCCATAATAAGTAGGATAAGGAGAATATGCATATTTTTCTCTATATGGGGGTATTCCGGTGTTAAGAGGATATAGAGGATGATAACAAGATGAACCAACTTGATATGAACTTGATGGGTCCAGCTGTTCAGTACCTGTAAATGAGGAACCAGATAAAATTCTGGTAGAGGACATTCATGAAGACCAAGGGCTAGAATCAACACCTGAGGGGGTTCCCAATAAATATAGGTAACTCGATGGGATGGACAGAACACCATACAAATGTGACTAGGTGTCATAGTAAACATCAAAGAGGTTGCGACAAAAGATTATGTCGTAGTCATAACAGATGGTACGGTCTGAGATGTTGACTCCGCCATAGTCAAATGTCCAAATAAGTTTCCTAACGAATTAGCAGGTGTATGAAAGTAATCAAGATCAAAAGGAGTAGTAAAATGAGGAGTTTGAGGATACAGATGCAGTCCAGTTCCAAAATGGAATGGAGTTCTGGGTGATTCTACCTCAGGTTCCTCTTTTATTGAAATCAAACCAGGTGGAAGAACTTCACCCTCTAGTTCGTAATAGATTTATGGTTTTTGCTGAGGTAAAGAGGACGTCTCGACAGTTACGGATGTCTGAGGATCTACTGGTCGATATTCTTCCTGTAGGGTAACAACTTCTGATTGTTCCACCTCAAGATCCAAATATTCTGGTAAAAGAACAAGTTCGGGTTGGGCTTCGTGAACAACTTCTAGCTCAGAAGTAACTTCTGATTGAACAGTGATAGGTTGAGGATACAGTTCTAATTGAATAGATTCAGGTTCAGAAGTAATTTCTTGTTGAAAAACTTCAGATTTGGAATCAACTTGTTGTTGAACAACTTGGGTTACCGTTTCACTAGATTCAGTTCTAGTCTCCTCAAGAAATTGTGGAGATTCCACTTTAGTAACGGACGTACTAGTAACTGTAGGAGTGACTGGGGTCACAGTACTTACCGGTATAGGTGTTTTTGGTAATTCATATGAAGAACTAGATGCTTGTGAAGTACTAGATTCAGTCAAACGAGACCACTTTGACCGAATAGGTGTAGCTTCGGGCGGTAAAGGCCGTTTACTCGCTACTCTCTGCGAACAACTGGGTAAGGGGTGATTTTCCTCCACGATTGCTGATTGATTTTATTACAAAAAAGAAATAAACAAAAAGGGGTAAGCTAGGAAAAAGGTTTACCAAGCAAGTATGAACTACAGAATACCTCCTCGCAAACCAAGAAGTACGGGCAGGCAATCTGCCCAAATGTTGTGTTCGGTGTATCACAGTATACAAGGCGGCCGACTCGGTTACCTAAGGATGGATAACAATCTAGTTTTTTTCTCCCATATATACCTGAAAGTACATGGAGGCCCAATCCGTATTAGTGTTGTTTAATTCAAAACTACATAGTGAGAGCATTCCCATATACTTTACGTACTGTAACACTGCCCTATATACTCGAAGGTGCGTGGACGAGCTACGATATAATCACATACGTGGAATGAGATATCACACTTGGGATGTATTGCAGACAAGTTAGAGACAACTGCTATGTTTTATGATGCCAGAACACATCTCTAGCCTAGAGCTGCTAAATGTTATTCATTAGGTGACAATGCTACATTAGGTAAATTGATGTTAATTTTAAGTTGATCTTGCTTAAGAATTTGCCTTTCAGAATTCACCACGTGATGTATTTTCAATTCCTAGAATGCAACTAATATGATAAGCATTCTTTCCATTCAATTTAACAATGAAAATCTTAGCTAGTAGAGATAGAGCAATCAAATTTCTTTCGATCAATGAGCAAAGAGCACAATCTAATGAAATTTCCCTAAACTATTCCTATGAGCACACACAAATGTTTTAAATGCACAATGCAAGTTTTTCTTTTTGATTCCCTTAATGTTATGATGAACAAACAGGAAAATAATGCACATACAATCAATCAATCTTTTTATAAGAATGAAGACTTTACGACAGTTCAATTTCAAAGGAAAAGAAGAATTTTATGACACTTTCTTTCGAACAAAGATTAATCGATTATAATCTAACTTTGACGATGAATCTATAATGAAAAAGAAATCATTTAAGAAACATTAATCAATAAAGTCAAAGTAGGGCTAGCAAAGGAGATACAATCTTGATTTTAGAGACATAACACTCATTGATCACTCAACAAGCAATCAAAGAGAAGAAATTTGGTGAAAAACCCTATCCAAAGGTGGAAAAATGACCCAAGGAGGATCAGCACAGCCCTGAATGGGAGACAATGTACTTGAGAGCACTGTCCCTAAGCCAAGGGTGCTTTGCAGTGCACTGTGCCCCTCACAAGCTTGTGTTCGTGACTGTAAGCCATTTCAAGAGGCAAATAAACACAGTTTTTGACCAAAATTCACTTCAACAAGGCTGAAATACAATCAATGAAAGGTGGTAAGGGCTGCTAGAGTGTCCTAGGATGTGATAAGCTACTTGGAATGAGGATCATTCCCCAGTGAAGTCGCCAATTTGTTATGAAGAATTTGGTATCTATGGATAAATACTAATTCCCTAGATAAGTAGCCATATCTAGAACAACATTTTAAATCACTTTAACCTTTTTCTATAAACAATAGATAAGACAAAGAGAATGGGAGGACCTACTTGTACTTTCACTTTCCTCTTGTCTCCTTTGTATCGGTCCTATCGCTCCTTCCCATACTTAACACGTTTGAGAAGTACCTGTAAACATCAACATAAGACAAAGAATCAATCAAAGAAAAAGACCTATTGATTGCAAGTAAATGGAATCAGATACATTCACACATATAAGCATTCATATATCAAGATAAGCATATGGAAAAAGGTGTAAATACTTTATTGAATATAAGGAAGAATTAAAACCATGAAGCATGATTCGAAGTCACTGTTCCATCTTTGGTTCCATCCACATCACATAATAAGCATGACATTCTGGGATCATAACGACAGTTATAATAGCCTCAAATCTCAAACTAACATTATCTCCTTACAATTCATCAAATTCCAACCCCTGGTCACTTAGATGAGTGGTCAATTTATAGGAAGATGGAAGGAATTTTTTTCATCAATGAGGGTATTGAATGGCCTTCCAAACTTAGAATTGGTTTCATGGAGGAAGGGATGAGAGGATAGGATGAATCTTAACTCATTCCTCGTCCATTTTTGAGCTCACGGGAGATGATAAGTGTGGGAATCATCTAGAAGGCTTCAAAAGATAAGAATATTCCCCAAACCCTATGTGAATTTCGCTCAAACTCACCCAGCGTAGGTCAAAGAGGGCCTAAGTGCTCTACAAAGCACCCTGGCATGGACTCAACTGCTCTGCAGCGCACCCTTGCATGGGCCTAACTACGCTAGTCCCTTTAGAGTTCATTTCAGGATGTCTTCAGGCCATGAAACTATCTAGGAAGGAGGCATTCAAAAGTTTGACTTGTTAGGGCATGTAGCAATTGAAATTAGGGTTTGATGAGCCCTAAAAAATTGATCTGGATGATGGGAGTGGTGATCCCAAATGGATCTGTAAAAACATCGCAAAGGAGAAACCCACCAAAACCCACTGCACAGGAGAAAGACAAGGCCATAAATTTGGAGCTAGAGGAGGAATACATTGAAGACATATTGATGGACGATGAGGATGTGGGAGTCGAAGTAGAGGAGGTTGAAACACAGGGTATGGACCCTATTACTTGGTTGCCGGTGTATGTCCCTCCATGCGAGTCTAAGACCAAAGTACCAAAGGACATCGATGAGAGCAAGACTCCCCTGCAAACCCCTCTGCTGCCGGATGAAATTGTTTTTGACGGACCACGCTTGGCACGAGTGCCATTGTTGAAACTTAAAGATTGGGACTTGGCCGATTACAAGAAGTTCCCACACCTGGAGACCGAGCATGTAATGTGTCATATCATTGATACGAACTTTGGAATGACTGCATTGGAGCTGTGGAGGTGGCTCCAAGGAGTAGACAAGGTAGGGTTTCACAACCTGCTTTGGGTGCTGCACTACAACTGCACCTTGATGATATTTTTGGTCATCAAGCAGCTACTATGCTTGGTGCATGATGGGTGTCTATGGCTAGAGGAGCCAATACCCATCACAGATAGGCTGATTCATAGGATAACGCGATTTTCATATACATGCGATAATCTGGCCATGATATTTGGTGGAAAAGGTGGCAAACAGGCTCTCATGAAGTTTATGAAGGAAAAATTTAAGTTGGTGAAGAAGCTGTGCGGATACGCTATATCCAACATCTGCAACCCTACTGTGAAAGTAGCCACGTAGATCCTTACAGGGAAAGTGATGAAAAAGTGTCACGCCAATGAGGTGTCGACACCTGTCCTCGTGTTAGCAGCACAGTGTGCTGAAGGAGACCAGTTCAACGAGTTGGACTACCTTCGTAGAAAGTTCCTGGCGAACTGCCGCAAAGCACATGAGCTCAGCAAAACATTCCACTACGCGTGGTTCTTGCTGTCAATTGTGCTGGTAGCATGGGAGCTGCCAGAGGACAACCAGTTCCCTTCGGTCATGCTAGACCTCCCAGAAGTAGTGAAGTATGCTTCGCTGTGAGAGACCAAGGATGCGTAACGAGTTAGGGACAGCAAGATCTTTTGGATCTTGATGGAGATCTGGATGGCCATCAATAGAAAACCATGATTGTCGCCTATGGTGTACACCAACCTGCAGAGCTATGCCAAATTTAAGGTAGAATTCCATCAAGTATCTATAAGGGCGTGGAAGGACCCGACATAAAAATGGTACGGCTTGCCTTATGTGGCAACAGAAGATGCCATTGATGCGATGCTTGATCAATGGCCAATAGGGTGGTGCTCTATAACAGACTTGCTTGTGGGCGGGAGCAAGTCTACCGCACAGAAGAAGAAGGAGGAGGCCAAGCTTAAGATGGCACAGTTGGCCAAAAAGAGGAAAAAGGAAGCTATTGATAAGGCCCAGGTGGAGCGGAGGTCACACAGTAGATAGGGAAGAAGACAGGTGGGATAGAGTGGGGCTTTGAAAAAGGCGCAAGGTCGCCTTCACCTGAGACAGAGGAGGAGATAGAACAGCATGGCGCGGACCCTAAGGAGACGTCCACCTACATCAAGCGCCCAAGGGAGCTAGAGAAGGGAGGGCCCAGGAAGAAATCAAAGGTGACCAAGATCTCGCTGGACCCTGTTAGTCCTTACAATCTCCTAGGCTAAAAAGGAAATCGACAAGGGTAACCTCAAACCACTTCATCTCAGTAGCTAGCCCTACTGAGCATAAGAGGGATCTATATAAGTCTCTTATCAATGATATGACTTTAAAACAAATTAATTTTAGGCTAGATATGTGTATTTGTTTGTTTGTTTGTGAAAGTTTGGTTTTTTAAGGATTTGCTGAACTTAGGGTTTGGAGTCACAAGTAGGTTTAGGCTGTGGGAATACAGGAGCAAACATAAGAAGCGGCTATATGTCAAATTCCATGGTGTAATTTGAGTATTTTTCAATGTATCATAGAGGATATAGAGTGGAAGAAACTAATGAGCATAAATAAACATGATTTCATTAGCTTAGGAAGACAAAACACATAACTATGAAAACCAGATAACAGAGCTTGAAAAACAAGAATTCTGAGTATTTTATCACAAGGAATTCATAGAAAGAATATATATAATGTAGATAAAGATGTTTATACCATGAGAAAACAAAAATAATGAATCACAAGCACCATGAACTCACTGGGCTAGAGTTCCTTGAAAATCGCTGCAACCTGTATCTGTATTAGCTGAAAGATGTTTACAATGCAAGCCTCCTTCACAAAAATTTCAACCATCTTCTCTTGAGGTGAAATGATACTTATAGACTCTCCTAGACCGCTTTCCCACCTTCAGGAGTCAAATTACTTGGTGAAGGAACTGACTCCAAGATCCTCTCAACCAACAGGTGAGAGTGAGAAGGTGCATTTCAAACACTTCGTGAAGAGTTTGTTTAGGAGTTTGCTTCTTTTATGAGGCCTAATAAACATCAAAAACAATCTATGATGTACATTTATTCATGCCTACATCACCTAGCCTCATAATAAGTGCCATCACATAGAGAAACTTGACTTTGACCAAGTCAGACTAAAAACTACAAATTTTACATAGAGAAATTTTCCAAATAAAAACACAAAAAGTGCAGAATCGAAACGCCGACTTTGAGATGATTTTGAGGTGCCTTATAGGGGTCAAAATGAAAATATGAGAGAATTTTCAACTATCCCTTCATGTATATTTTCCATAATAGTTTGAATTTCTGAATTTGGATCATGGGAAGACCTTCAAAAATCCATTCTCCCAAGGTCGCTCCAGAAGTGCAGCGCCTATCAAAAAATGGTCCAGAATGCTAGTTTTTTGCCAGTCTTTTGCATCTAAGCCACCTCTGCAAATCTAGGCAAATGGGTTTTCAAAATATGTCAAGAAATTTACAAAAATGAAGACCTTTCCTCAAATGGAGGCCTAAGGAAAAAGCGCAGCGCCAAGGCGCTACGCTTCTAGAGCAGCTAAATTTCTGAAATTAGACCAAAGTTTGCCAAAAACTCAAAATGCTTAGAATTTTCTCAAAATTAGAGGGAAGGTTTAAAAATAAGTTTTTTATAGGTTCATGGATGCTTCAGAAAGCATCTCCAAGTTTCCCCCATCCTTTTGATCTTTTTTTGCCTCCTTGAGCTTGTTTTTAAGTTGTTTTACTTTGACATTCGCAATCACGTTTTGAGCTTGATAGTGATGTGCCATGTGTCTCAGGATTTGATTGACTCTATTTTCCTTCTCCAAGAGCTTATCCAAGTGTTCATTCACCCTATTAAGCCAATATTCTTTATCTTGATGTACCTCTAGGGCAATCCTTTCCTCTAGGGCAATCCTTTCCTCTAGGTCAAGGTCTTCATTGAGAAAAATTTGTTCTTGTTCCTCTTGCAAAGCTTCTTTGAGGCCTCTTATTCTTGGTATTTTCCTTTTTCCTCTCACCTATAATGCTTCAAGCTTGCTTGATGTCATTATCTCCTTACCTTTGTTGACTTGATGCATTAGCTTAGCTTTTTCCTTTTCTAGGATCAACTCTTTTTCTTTGAGTTGATTGTTTTCCTGTTCAAGGAAAGATATAACATACTTTTCCCTTTCCAGATTTATTGCCAGCTCCTTGATTTGGTAGTCCTTGTCCCTGATATTTTATCTCATGATTGAAGTCTGATATTCTGCCTCTAAATCAATAAGCTCAAACTCGTGCTCAACTATCTCCTTATCCTTTGTTGTTGATTCCTGCTTTGTCGATGAAGAAGGCATGGCCCCTTTCTCTTTGTGAGAAGAAAACACAAGCCTCTACCCTTTCTTATACACTTTGGTCACCTCTAGATTAGGTAGCTGAATCTTCTCTGCTGTTTTCCTAGATGACCCCATCTCTGTTTGTTGTTTTGGTGCACTTGGAGACTGAGATGCTGCAAATTCCTCATACCATTTTGAAGCTGCTTCTAAAAAGGATTCCCAAGCCATACCTCTCCTTGCTAGCTAATGAAGGACAATGGTTTTGATGAGATTGTGATGAAACAAACCTGGAGAGTGCTCTTTGTCTTTTAATTGTATCTTTTCATACATTATTGAAATGCTCCTGAATAGGTAATTACACATGTTGAGTAGCTTTTGCGATGTGAAGTGCATCAAGAGGCGAATATGATATGCATACAACCTGGAGAATCTACTTTCACAGGTAAAGAAACTCATGATAGTTTTCATTAAAGGGGCATATTTCTCTAGCAAATATCTGAAAGGCATGAGGTGAGTATGTGTATCTCTGTATGGAGTCTTTAAGAAGGGCTTGTAGTTTTCAAGATCTAGACTCATTCCCTTAAACCAATATTCGCCATTGTCTGGTAAACCAGTTGCTAATGAGATGGAGGCCACTTAGAAGCTAAACTTAATACCAGCAATGACATCAGTATCTCCTTTCAATTGTGTTGCTACCCAATTTGTCAGTTGCTCATAAAAGACTGCTTCACTTACCCTTTTACTGAATTCCAAGAAGTGAACATCCTCAAAGCACTGTTTGATGAAAGGACAGGAGTTGATTGTGTTGCAGTCTGATGGTTCATATCTGAGAATCCTCCCTCTTTTGTGTTGTCTGTTTCTTTCTGGCGAAGATTCGGCCTCCACGATGACACAAAGTCCTAGCAGCAGGAAGTGAAAATAGATGTGAGGTGTGAATGGAAATGGAGATATTTTGACAAAATGATGGGATGGGTTTGATGAAAGGTGAGATGACTCTGAAAACTAATGGAAATGAGTAAATAGTGAAAAAGATGTTTTTTCTTGCAAGTGAGACCAATAAGGTTTATGATAAAATTTTCTCAAAATAACTCTAGGAATGAGCTAGGGTTTTGTTTTTTTTAGTTTTTAAACTTTGTTTAGAGGTGGATGAACTGGTCAAAATGACTCATCAGACATGTGTGCAGGTGTAGGATATCAATTTACATGTTTTGGAGATCAAAAATTATGATGACCAATTTTACACTAGAATTTCCCATGAAAAATTTGCTATAAACCCTAGCTTGAGAAATTATTGACATGGAATGAAATTTGGAAAGAAAAAGATAAAGGTAATGGTGTACTTACCTGTTCCTTAGCTTTAGAAGCCAATTAAACCAATCTTTCAAGCGAAAATTTGGAGTTTGGGAGAATTTGGGTGAGTTTCGCGGTACTCTGTTATGTGCATAGCGTAGTGTTCCTACGCGTAGCCACAAAGCACAGCGCAATTCACAGAAGCACAACGCCTGCCTCCTAAGTGTAGCGCAGTGTATCTATGCACAGCGCCTCCAATTTTTTGCTATTTTTTCCTAGGGAAACAAGTTTTTTGCTTTCTTGGCCGAGTGAGCTCAATGATGAGGAGTAAATAGGATATGAATGAAAGGGTTATGAGTCTTTTTGAGTTTATATAGGGACAATTTCCTCACTTTTTCAAAAAGGAAAAGAAACCTACCCTCCTTTGTGAACTGATTTCACTTTATGAAGACAAATTTTACCTTTGTTGTTACAAATGTGCTTTTTCTTTCCTGAGCGCTGGAGCTTCCTTCTTTTGAAACATTTGATATCATGAGAATATGAAGAGTTTGTGAATAATCATGATCAATTCTTCAATATTTTCTTTGTCATGTTTGACTTATTGCTGGGTTTTTTATGGAAATGATGGACCTTGGAGACCCTTGTGGCCTAATGGATGACCTATGACCTAATGGAATGATGGTGATGACTTGACCCATTTTCATGGTGAAACCTTCATAAAGTATGATAAACGACCATTATGAGTGAAATTTCAAATGATGACTTCATCTTTGGACTAACCATACAATGACCAAATTTGTTGTGTAAACCTAGTAACAGAAAAATTTGATGGTGAAAGCCTAGAAAAACATGGTAAAAGCATTTTTCATCCAGGTGACAGGCTAACAAGACTGACACTAACATTGGCTCCAGCTGGGGATGGCAGCTCCTTGGAGGTGTCAAGGACACCATACATCAAGTAGCCTTATTCAATGGGAAATGGAGTCAACATGCATAAAAATTGATTTTTTGACTTAAGACTGACTGACCTTTTGACATGAAAAAAGAACTAAATAAAAAAAAAATGAAAATAGTAGTGACTCAAAGAGTCTTAGGGCCTTCGGTTCAGGCTTCAAACTCTGATGACAGCTATCTAAAATGCTAGAAGTAAAATACACACTAGTATGTACAATGATGATGACATTTCAGGATTTTAGACATAGTAGTGCTTGAGAAGCCTACCATTGGTTGCCCCTCCTGAATAATCTTTTCCATCCATTCCTTCCAACAAGAAAGCATTCTTTCCTCTAGAAGCAAAAATTTTGCATGGTCAATTCCATAAGTTCTCAAACTTACCATGTTTTCCTTTGTCTTCATTTCTAGCATCCCACCGAAGGACTACATCTCCCAAATTGAAATTGTCTTCCTTGGTTTTGCGGTCATAAATCTTTTTGATATTCTCTTGGAGTTTGGATGTGTTCTAAAAAACTTCTTCTCTTGTCTATTGTAAATGAATCATCTAGCTTATTCTCCTTTATATCTCATTAGTTTCATTATCCATTTCCTGTAGCATTTTCATTACTGGGACAACAAGAGATGAAGGAAATATTGTGTCAACTCCACTAGCTGGAAAGGAGACATACCTATTGACTTTTTGGTGCTGACCCTATCCACCCACAAGGTATTAATGATTTTTTTATGCCAATTCTTCTTATTCACCTCTGGGACCTTTTTGTTGATGTCAACCAAAGATTTATTGAAAGATTCAACCAAGTCGTTCCCCTATGGATGATAAGCAGTAGAATGTCCTAGCACAATATGATATTTGGCACAGAAATATACTATTCTTTTTTATTTAAAAGTAGTAGCATTGTCTATTATTATTTTCCGTGCGCAGCCAAATCTAGACAAAATATTAGACTCCAGAAATTGAATGATGACAGAATCAGTAGCTTGCCTGGTTGGGATAGCCTCAATCCACTTTGTAAAGTAATCGGTGGCTGTTAATACCCATTTTTGTTGCGTTGAAGATGAAGGATGGATTTCTCCAATGAAATCAAGACCCCACTGCTGGAAAGGAGCTGAAATCAAAATTGGTTGTAGTGGTAACAGAAAAAGTTTCCTCTTTCCTTGAAAAAATTGGCATTCATGGCAGCTCATGATTGTTTTGTATGTATCAGAAAAGAGGGTGGGCCAATAGAAACCAGCTCTTATGATCTTATTTGTTGTAGTTTTCAAAAAATGATGACCACCACAATCTCCTTTATGAAAATCATTTATTATATCTTTGGCTTCATTTTCTATCAAACAATTCAACAGCACACCTCCAGGATCTTTCCAAAATAAAACACCATCCAGAATACAATATTTTTAAGCTTTGAGTTTCAGTGATCTAACTTTACCTTTGGGGAATTCCAGAGGAGGATTCAAGTGCTGCAAGACATAGATAATATCAGAGTACCAAGGTGAGGACATGAACATATCAGACACCTACTTTTCTTCTGATTCTTCTGATAGTGCAACCATCAAATTAATATCCAGTGCATGTAAATTTGATTCCGCCATAAGTTTGGCTGACCCTTGTCCTTTGATGAGCTTGGTAGGTTTGATCTCCAAGTCATATTCCAGAATTGCTGCAATCCATTTTCCTATTTTTCCTTCAAGATCTGTTTGTACAAGAATTTCCTTTAGCGTTGCAGTAGGGACATAAGCAATAGTATGTGAATGTAGAATATAAACTCAGAATTCCTTGAGGGATTTTACCAATGCCAATGCCTATTTTTCAATGATATTATATCTCAATGCTGCATCTCTTATAGTGCGACTAAAGAATGCTATAGGCTGCTCATTTTTCTGATATTTTTTTCTAAATTAGGACTGTTGTTAATGTGTGTTCATAAGTAAAAGAAAAAATGATGAAATTTTAGGTATAATCTAGGCTAATCAAAATAGGAGCAGTAGATAATGCAAGCTTTACCGCATGAAATGATTTCTTAGCTTCCAAAGACCACTTTACCTCGCTGTCCTTTTTCAACATATTTGTCATTTCTTTCAAGTGCTCAGCTAGAATAGGAATAAATCTCCTCAAAAAATTAATTTTCCCATTGAACGACTGAATCTCATTCTTCTTCCTAGGGAAGTCTAATTGCTGAATAGCCTCCACTCTAGTAGGATCAACACGGATGCCACCTTTAGAGATCATGTGTCCTAGTAGCTTACCTTCTTCCATGGTGAACAAGCTCTTCTTTGGCTTAAGTGAGATGCCAAATTTTTTGCATTTTTGAAAAGCAATCCTTAAGTGATGCAAGTGATCTTCATCAGGTTTTGAGAATACTGTTAGATCATCAAGATAGATAACTAGAAATACATATTTTTCATTTGCAAAGGTTATGTCCATAGCCCGTTAAAAGGTAGCTCCTGCATTCTTTAGCCCAAAAGGCATCTAGGCATACATGAATGTACCCCATGGCGTTGTGAAGGCTATCTTGAGTTGATCACCTTTGTGTACTAGAATTTTATTATACCCAGAGTATCCATCAGGCAATGACATCCTAAAGGATCCAACCACTTTCTGAAGTATGTGATCCATCTTAGGCAGGGGATAGTTGTCTTTCACGAACACCTTATTGAGATTTCTTAAATCAATACATAGACGAATTTCCCTGGTTTTCTTCCTCACAAGTACTAGATTATACATCCATTTAGAAAATCGAATGGGAACTATTATTCGAGACTTATGAAGTCTATTTACCTCTTTTTCAATTGATGGCAGCAACTTGGGATTGATTCTTCTCCATTTCTGGCGAAATGGCTACTGATCCAGCTTTATAGGAATGATGTGCTGAATGATACTCTTATCATAAAATTTCAGATTAGAGTAATCCCAAGCAAATGCATCAGCAAATTCCTTCATTAAAGACATGTACTTAACCTTTGTTTCAGGTGATAGAGACTTTGATAGTTTGACCAATTTAGGATTTTCAGTTGTGCCAATGTTGACATCTTCTACTCCCTTTTATGTAGGAACCATGGTGGGTTTCTTGGCAATATCATCCCTATCAAATAATTCTTCCAAAGGCACTAAGCCTCTTGGAATGTTGTTTTCCTTGAGCTATAATACATCAGAGTCAGCTTAATGAATGTGGGAATCATCAAAAGTGTATGCATCATCAATGTGAGAATTCTGAAATTCTCCTTCCAACCGCAGAAAACTATTTATCCGCTTATCATCACCAAACACTTGCCAAAACCTCATGTTATCTGGGACATCTAGGCAATGTTTAACATGGATGGAGTACTTATGATTTGGATGAATAAGAATCTTCACCATATTGGCTGTAGTGGCGAGTGAATCAACGATGACATTCTGAGTTCTAGGAATAAGAGATAATGTATATTCTGAAAAAGTTTTGAGAATATCGAGTACAACATTGCGATAAGCTATCATTCTTAGATGTTTGGCCTAGTATTCCCCTTTGACTTGCTTGATCACTAATTCGGAGTCACCATAAACAAAAATATTTTTTGCTCCCAACCTTTTCAAAATTTTGAGGCCAACAATCAATGCCTCATACTCGGCCTCATTTTTTGAACATTCAAAATCCAGCTTGTAAGAGCTCATTCTCACATTCCAAGGGATTTCTTTTTATTGATGTAATGGCCCATGTATCCAAACACCAATTCCTGCTCCTTCTCTTCCTAATGCACCATAAACCTCCATGGTCCAAAGACCATTTTCTTCGTCTGGAAAAAGTATTTCTGAAGACTGAATTTCTTGATTTTTAGGATTTTGAATGGCTAGCTAAGAACTTTCTGTTTTCTGTACTATTCTTTGAATCTCCTTAATAGGATTTGTAGGTTGTCTACATTCCTCACCAACCTCTTTACTTTCTGTTGTAATAGTTTCATGAATGCTTCCCATTAGGTTGGGAACTTCTAAAATTCCTACTAACTGACTTTCATCATCAACAGAATTCATATCACTAAACAAAATGAAACAGTCAAGATCGGTACGAACAACATTTATAGGATGATTGACTGGATTCTCCTTACTGCTGATCATAAATTTCATCTCCTTTTCTCTATAAAGTTTCCGGAGCTTTCCAAAAACAGGGATAGTGGCATATGAAATGTCAAGCTACAGAGTGCCCTTTAAGTTTGCTCCCCAAGATCTTGAAAGAAACATGCCAAACCTAGGAGGAATATCAGCCACTACAACATCCATAAGTACATTTTTGGCCGGAATTTGGTTTGAGGACACTACCAAGTCTTTAATAAGGCCTAGGCATTTCACTCTTCCAAAATCAAAAGAATAAAGATCATGGTAAGGTCGGGTGATTTTCAGTCCTAGTTTATCCATGATGGCTTTAGGCATCAAATTATGAGAGGCACCAGAATCTAGCATAGCATTATGAAGGATAAAGTCATGAAGTTTAAGACTCAGATAAAAAGGAGGAATTTCACTATCTTCAGGAGCTCCTTCTAAGGCTGGACCAAAAAGGATTGTTGGCTCATCATCAGCTACATTGACTGTATTAGACATCTGATCAACCCTAAGCATTTTTTCAATCTAAAATTTATATTTTTCATTCCTTACCAATTCGGTGAGGGGAATGGCTATCTTCAATTTAGAAATTTCATTTTCCAAACTAAAAATATTAGATTTCTTTTCTACCTCTTTTGAAGCAATGTCCTTCCTTTCTGTCTGGTCTTTAGCTTGAGGTTACTTCCTTTGGCTTTCAATTTGCAATTCTTTGTCCTTCCTCACATTGCTAGTGGAGGTTTCATGGGTTCTATCCTGATTCAATGTGACAATCTCTTTGTCTTTATTCTGGACTGCTGGAGTGGTTTCCTTACTTAGTGCGTCCTTTTGTAAATTTTGCCTTTTCTGAGTTAGAGTAACAGGCACATTTCTGTTCCTTAAATTGTACTGCTTTTGGAGATGAATGAGGGCATTCTGATATCCTCTTTGGTACTCTTCATTCCTATCAGCCCATAGATCTTCACTTGCAAGCACAAATTGCTGATCATTTGGTATAAAAGAGTCTTCAAAAAATTTATCTTCCTCTGTTAGGAAAGTAGGCAATTCATCTTCTTGAAAGAAGTGATTTGCTTCTACAATTTCTTCTTCATCTTCTTCTTGACCTTAAGTGTAGTTTTGCTGAAATGGAGCTTTTACTTGACTTTGAGGATCTTGATTTCGCTGCTCTTTCTGTCGATTTCTAGCCTATTATTGTTGTTGTCTGTGAAAGTTAGGATTCCTCACTGATGGTTTAGCTTGTCGATCAGTTATGGATATTTTATCCATCATCCTTTCCATATTTTTTATCAGACTATCAAGCTTTGCATCAGAAGATGATGCAGGCTCTTCTCTGAAAACAATTCTCTTCTCCACCCTTTCTGGCTTTGATTTTGACTTCTTAATGAGCAAATTGGCTTCAACACTTATTGCATTCCATTGCATCTCTTCAATAGTGGTTTGGTCTCTTTCTCTCAGTTGGTAGGCCATATCTAGATTGAAAGCATCAGGATATGAAGAAGAGCCAAACCAGGAGGAGGTTTCATATCATCAGGTATAGAATTGCACATTGTATTAAATCTTGATGTGAATTCTTGAAATGTTTCATTGGGGTTCCTTTTCATTGAATTATATTCAGCCAATATCTGCAATGGAGTTTTCTTCTCTTGCCAACGAGATAGAAATAATTTAATCAGTCTTTGAGAACTGTTAATGGAATTTGCAACCATACTTTGAAACCATTTCTTAACATCTCCTGAGAAACTCTGAGCGATAATCCTCATTTTGGCATTCTCCTCATCAATTTCTTCTAAATCAATGAAGTCTATTAACTTGTCAACATGCTGCTGAGCTGTAATTTCTGCACTTCCATCAAACAAAGGAAGTCTTTGACCATAGTTCTAAGGTAAAGTAGTAAGCTGAGCAAGCAGTAAAAGAGGTGCAAATCTTGCGATGACTACTGGAGAAAGTGAAGGTGTTACAATGGATTGTGTAAGTAACAGTGGTGGTGCTAATGAAGATGATGGAACTACTAAAATGGGTTGTAGAGGCAAGGATGGAACGAACGGGGGAGGTAGGAAAGATGATGAAACTAAAGCTTTAGGAGATGTGGTAGATGAGCTTGGAGGTGAAAAAGAGGATGACGTTGTGGCTAGGTATTCAAGTTGGTATTGAACAAAATCTTTTTCGGTAGTGATCTGGTGTTGGTTAGCAAGGCTTTGAAGCTTATCAAATTTTAACCACAGTTCATGCTCAGTCTTAGCAGATAAAGATTCTAAAGAAAAATAGTGAGTTTCAACCTTTAAGCATTCTAATGTTATATCAGAGATATAGGAGTCAAACTTGGACCTTGTAAGTGATAATTCTATCTACTCTTCAAATGGAATTTGCTCAAAGGCGAATAGGTTTTTAGGCAGAGAAGTTGTTCTTTTAATTTTATGAACTGCACTTTTAGTCATAAGTAATCTAAGTTTTCTGAGCAATCTTTCAAGGTCTTCAACAATGAAGGGTGGATTTGGGTCAGGATTTTACCCGGTATGCCTTTCGGAAGCCAGAATGTATACACCCTAAACTGATGAGATTTATCAATTCAGCCTATCTTTCGATACTGGAAACTGAGAGGTACAGAACCAGTTCTTTGAAAGCTCTTACATTTTTCCTAGGAATAATTTAACAGTTGTTTCCATGGCAACGAAACCAAAAATGTTAGTCCTTACAATCTCCTAGGCTGAAAAGGAAATCGACAAGGGTAACCTCAAACCACTTTAGCTCAGTAGCTAGCCCTACTAAGCATGAGAGGGGTCTCTCTAAGTCTCTTATTAGTGATATGACTTTAAAACAAATGAATTTTAGGCTAGATATGTTTATTTTTTTTTGGTTTGTGAAAAATTGGTTTTTAAGGATTTGTTGAACTTAGGGTTTGGAGTCACAAGTAGGTCTAGGCCATGGGAATATAGGGGCAAACCTAAGAAGGAGCTAGATGTCAGAAGCCATGGTGTAATTTGAGTATTTTTCAGTGTAGCATAGAGGATATAGAGTGGAAGAAACTAATGAGCATAAATAAACATGATTTCATTAGTTTAGGAAGACAAAACACATAACTAAGAAAACCAGATAACAGAGCTTGAAAAACAAGAATTCTGAGTATTTTATCAAACTACATTCATAGAAAGAAGAGATATAATGTAGATAAATATGTTTAGACCATGAGAAAACAAAATAATGAAACACAAGCACCATGAACTCATTGGGCTAGAGTTCCTTGAAAATAGCTGCAACCTATATCTGTATTAGCTAAAAGATGTTTACAATGCAAGCCTCCTTCACAAAAAGTTCAACCCTCTTATCTTGAGGTTAAATGATACTTATAGACTCTCCTAGACCAATTTCCCACCTTCAGGATTCGAATTTCTTGGTGGAGGAATTGACTCCAACATTCTCTCAACCAACAGGTGAGAATGAGAAGGTGCAATTCAAACACTTCATGAAGAGTTTGTTAGGAGTTTGCTTCTTTTATGAGGCCTAATAAACACCAAAAACAACCTATGATGTACATTTATTCATGCCTACATCACCAAGGCTCGTAACTAGTGCCATTACATAGAGAATCTTGACTTTGACCAAGTCAGACTGAAAACTACAAATTTTACACAGTGAAATTTTCCAAATAAAAACACAAAAAGTGCAGAATCACAACGCCAACTTTCAGCTGAAATGGAGGTGCCTTACAAGAGTCAAAATGCAAATCTGAGAGAATGTTCAACTAACCCTTCAAGTCTAGTTTCCATAACAGTTTGAATTTCTGAATTTGGAGCATTAGCAGACCTTCAAAAATCCATTCTCCCAAGGTCACTCCAGAAGCACAGTGCCTGTCAAAAAATGGTCCAGAATGCTAGTTTTTTTCCACTTTTTTGCATTTTTCTCCAAAACTAAGATGCCTCTGCAAAATTTGGGAAAATGGGTTTTCAAAGGATGTTAAGACATTTCCAAAAATGTATACCTTTCCTCAAATGGAGGCTTGATGAAAAAGCGTAGTGCCTTGGAGCAAATAAATTTCAGAACTTAGACCAAAATTTGCCAAAAAATCCAAAATTCTTAGAATTTTCTCAAAATTGGAGGGGAGGTGTAAAAATAAGTTTCTTATAGGTTCATGGATGCTTCAACAAGAATCTCCAAGTTTCCCACATCCTTTTGATCTTTTTTGGCCTCCTTGAGCATGTTTTTAAGTTGTTTTACTTTGACATTGACGATCATGTTTTGAGCTTGATAGTGATGTGCCATGTGTCTAAGCATTTGATTGTCTCTGTTTGCCTTCTCCAGGAGCTTCTCCAAGTGTTCATTCACCCTATTATGCCAATATTCTTTATCTTGATGTAGCTCTAGGGTAATCCTTTCCTCTAGGTCAAGTCTTCATTGAGCAAAATTTGTTCTTGTTCCTCTTGAAAAGATTCCTTTAGGCCTCTTGTTCTTGGTATTTTTATTTTTCCTCTCACCTTTGATGCTTCAGGCTCACTTGATGTAATTATCTCCTTACCTTATCCGACTTGCTGCATTAGCTTAGATTTTTCCTTTTCTAAGATCAACTCTTTTGCTTTGAGTTGATTGTTTTCCTGTTCAAGGAATGATATAACATACTTTCCCCTTTCCAGATTTATTGTGAACTTCTTGATTTGGTAGTCCTTGTCCCTGATAATTTGTCTCATGATTGAAGTCTAATCTTCTGCCTCTAAATCAATAAGCTCAAACTCGTGATCAATTGTCTCCTTATCTTTTGTTGTTGATTCCTGCTTTGTCGATGAAGAAGGCTTGGCCCCTTTCTCTTTGTGAGAAGAAAGCACAAGCCTCTACCCTTTCTTATACACTTTGGTCACCTTTGGCTTAGGTAGCTGACTCTTCTTTACTATTTTGCTAGATGAACCCATCTCTGTTTGTTGTTTTTGTGCACTTGGGGACTAAGATGCTGCATTTTCCTCATGCAATTTTGAAGCTTCTTCTAAAAAGGCTTCCCAAGCCATACCTCTCTCTGCCAGCTAATGAAGGACAATGGTTTTGATGAGATTGTGATGAAAAAAACTTGGAGAGTGATCTTTGTCCTTTAATTGTATCTTTTCAGACATTTTTGAAATGCTCCTTAACAGGTAATTACGCATGTTAAGTGGCTTTTGCGATGTGAAGTGCATCAAGAGGCGAATATGATATGCATACAACCTAGAGAATCTACCTTCACAGGTAAAGAACCTCATGATAGTTTTCATTAAAGGGGCATATTTCTCTAGCAAATATATGAAAGGCATGAGGTGAGTATGTGTATCTCTGTATGGAGTCTTTAAGAAGGGCTTGTAGTTTTCGAGATCTAGATTCATTCCCTTTAACCAATATTCGCCATTGTCTGGTAAACCATTTGCTAATGAGATGGAGGCCACTAAGAAGCTAAAATCAATACCAGCAATGACAACAGTCTCTCCTTTCAATTGTGTTGCTACCAAATCTGTCAGTTGCTCATAAAACCCTGCTTCACTTACCCTTTTACAGAATTCCAAGCAGTGAACATCCTCAAAGCACTATTTGATGAAAGGATAGGAGTTGATTGTGTTGTAGTCTAATGGTTCATATCTGAGAATCCTCCCTTCTTTGTGTTGTTTCTTTCTTTCTGGCGAAGATTCAGCCTCCATGATGACACAAAGTCCTAGCAGTAGGAAGTGAAAATAGATGTGAGGTGTGAATGGAAATGGAGAGATTTTGACAAAATGATGGGATGGGTTTTATGAAAGATGAGATGACTTTGAAAGCTGATGGAAATGAGTGAGGAAAATAGTGAAAAAGATGTTATTTCTTGCAAGTGAGACCAAGAAGGTTTATGATAAAATTTGCCCAAAAGAACTCTAGGAATGAGCTAGGGTTTTCTTTTTTTAGTGTTTAAACTTTGTTTGGAGGTGGATGAACTGGTGAAAATGACTCAGTAGAAATGTGTGCAGGTGTAGGATATCGATTACCTGTTTTGGAGATCAAAAATTATGATGACCATTTTTACCATAGAATTTCCCATGAAAAAATTGCTATAAACACTAGCTTGAGAAATTATTGATATGGAATGAAATTTGGAAAGCAAAAGATAAAGGGTAATGGTGTACTTACTTGTTCCTTAGCTTTAGAAGACAATTAAACCAAGCTTGCAAGCAAAAATTTGGATTTTGGGAGAATTTGGGTGAGTTTCAGGGTACTCTGTCATGTGCGCATCGCAGTGTTCCTACGCACAACGCCAAAGCGTAGTGCAGTTCACAAAAGCGCAACACCTACCCCCTAAGTGCAACACAATGTATCTATGCACATCACCTCCAACTTTTTGCTATTTTTTCCTAAGGAAATAAGTTTTTTGCTTTTTTGGGTGAGTGAGCTCGATGATGAGGAGTGAATAGGATATGAATGAAAGGGTTATGAGTCTTTTTGAGTTTATATAGGGACAATTTCCTCACTTTTTCGAAAAGGAAAAGAAACCTACCCTCCTTTGTGAACTGATTTCACTTTATGAAGACAGATTTTACCTTTACTGTTGGAAATGTGCTTTTGCTTTCCTGGGTGCTGGAGCTTCCTTCTCCTGAAACCTTTGATATCATGAGAATATGAAAAGTGTGTGAATAATCATGATAAATTATTCAAGAGTTTCTTTGTCATGTTTGACTTATTGTTGGTTTTTTTATGGAAATGATGGACCTTGTAGACCCTTATGGCTTAATGGATGACCTATGACCTAATGGAATGATGATGATGAATTGACCCATTTTCATGGTGAAACCTTCATAAAGTATGATAAGCGACTAGCATGAGTGAAATTTGAAACGATGACTTCATCTTTAGACTGACCATACAATGACCAAATTTGCTGTGTAAACCTAGTAACAGAAAAATTTGATGGTGAAAGCCCTGAAAAACATGGTAAAATAATTTTTGATCTAGGTGATAGGCTAACAAGACTGACACTAACAGACCCCGTCACCTTAACAGAGGGAGACTTGCATGATATCGGTGACAGTGAGGTATGTCACTGTGGAGGCCTTGTAACAATTTGAGCAGCAACAACAGATCATCTTGGGGGCTATCCAGACAGGGTTTCAAGAGCTGCAGACCCACGCGTCACACGCTGGCACGGTGTCTACCAGCCTGGCCATCGGCACTTCTGAGGCTATCGAGATACTGCGCGCGAAGGCCTCTAGTGCAATAGTGCTGCCTGATGGAGCACTGGCCAGAGAGAAAGAGGCTGATAGGCCCACTATCAGTGCCCTAAAGGGAGCAGGGTTGAACCAAGTAGCGCTCCTGCGTGAAGCACTCCACCTCTTGCAGGATGGAGTAATTGCAAAACTGAGGACCCATGAGCACCACGCCCTCCAGGTGATCAATGAATAGTGGATCAAAAACGAGAAGATGGAACTACAGAGAAATGTGTCCATCGACACTGAGACCAAGGCGACCAATCAGAGCAAGTGCATTATGCAGGTCGTCGAGGAAGCATGCCGAGTGATCCCAGAGTTAGCCATTCCAGAGGAGGAGCCAGTCGAGGTACGCATCCATAAGTTGGCCACAAGGGTGCGTGACACTCGTACTGAGATGGTGCGGGTTCAGTTGGAGTTGAACCTACAAACTACGAAGTTATAGTTGAAGGCCTAGCCCTCAACTCCGCCAGAAGTGAAGGAGTAGCAGGCAACTACTATCACAGAAGTAGTAGCGACGATGAATAGTGTAGTAGCAGACTTCACGCAATTGTTTGAGTAGTCATTTGAGGTCCTCACTAGCTTGCAGGAGGACCCCAATGTACAGTGGCTAGAGATGGAAGCGTGCGAGCTATAGCAGTGCTATGATGAGGTTAAGGGCACAACGCGAACCATTGCGCTGACATAAAGACTAGCCAAGATGCAGGAGGCCAAGCAGCTAAAGGAACAGGTGGACGCAGCGCTGGAAAAGGAAGCAATCTTGAAGGCAAGACTGAATCCCTGGCTCGATGAGGCTTACATAGTGACAGGATCTATCAAAGGTAATCTTGCGACTCTGCGAGCGATGCAGTAAAAGCTTTAGGCCGACAATGCAGGAGCAGTGACCGAGCAGACAGTGGAAGATGTGAAATAGGTGGTCGCACAGTGCATGGCTGAGGTTGCGGTCATATGAGTCAAGCTGGAAGGGCTTTATGGAAAGATCTCTGCGCCTACCAGGTGACTCAAGGGCGAGTCATGATGTTTGTGCTGGGGGCTTGTTGGGAACGAGATCCCCCAACGGATAGTTTTGGGGCTAAAAGCCCATGTTTTGGTCAAATTTTGTAATAAACTTGTAAAGACTCTACATTTTGTGTTCATGCAGTGTGAAGGTGTCATAAGTCATAAAGGGTTGTCAGCCCTTAGTTTTGTAAAGTAAAGTTGGCTGTAAGAGATCTACCCATGGTTTGCAAACCATGGGATTGTATAAAAAGAGCTAAGCTCTAAGTAGTTTTAATGACATCGAGATCATGTAAGAGAGTCATAGCTTTGAGTAAGAAGTCTAAGTTTCAGGTTGTAGCATAGGTAGAGGCTCTGCAACCGAGTGCATAGAGGCCTAGGGTAGAAGTCCGCAACTGAGTGCGCAGACCCCTGTAGCTATGTGCACAAGGTGGATAGAGTTTGTAATCACTTGGAAGATATCAATAAAGAGAAGTATTATGCAATGTCTGTGTCTTTGTTTCAGTTGATGCATCTTGTTATTTTATGTATGAATTTCCTTTATATTGCTTATGTGATGCGCGAATGTGTATGATTCTATTGGATAACTGAACACAAATAAGAATATCTATTTACTTGGTGCTAACTGTGAGTATCTAATAAGATAAGTAATATTCTTAAGATAACTGGACAATCTATGCAATACGTTGCTTTAGCAGCGTGGAAGTATCTAAACCAAAGTTTACGGCTCCGCAAAGGTAAGTTGTAACCTTTCACAGAGGTATTGAAGGGATGAATAAGGGGTTAGGCAAACAAATCCCTAGTACTTAATGACCTGTGCAAAGGCGGTAATAGAAGGAATAAAGCGACATCACAATCATCTCAAGGTGCGGAAACTTGGTTACAACATCCCCCCATACTGCTTCAGGTGAGACTTTGGTCCGCACTCCGCGGGCTAATGACGAAAGCGCTAGTAGCGTAGGGATTTGTTTAGCTAATTAACAATGAACCTAGGTCAGGCCTCCTCAAGCCAACAATAGTTGATTTGGCATTGCTTATGCATATTGTTGGTTGCATATGGCAATGTTTACAATGGAGTAATGGTTGTTGTTATGCATGTATGGTTGTGGCTATGATTATGCATGTATATTAGGTCAAACATGCCTTGTGAAGTCATTGTATGCAATTTAGGTCCTCATGATGCTATTGGTTGTTATGATGCTAATGAGATAGTTGAGATAGAGCAAAGGATGAAGATCATCATAATAAGGTTGCAACATTAGACTTTGGGATAAGAGCAGATCGTCATATAGGTAGTGTATGTTTGGAATGCAAGTATGTAAGTTAAGGATTATTATATGCATTAGGGTTATATACATTTGGTTTATGAACATGTATTTGATGTTATGGTTGCATTCATGATAGATGTTAGATGATTAGTGTGGTTATATGCACATGTGTCAGATAGTCAAGAATGATAGTAACATGTAGTTGTATGCATTGCTATTGTTATTTTATATTAGATAACCTAATGATTATGTTGTATGTTGTTGATGAGTATGATATATAGCTTATTGTTGTTATATGCTATTAACTCGATGATTAGGGTCATTTCATTGAGATATTGATGTTATAATCTGGATTGGTCATATGCGTGACAGTTATTTTCATTGCCTTGAAGATCTTGATGTTATATGTATTGTGTTAACCTGGTTTGACCTATGCAAATGGTTATGTTTGCGATATTCAGGTATGAACCGACATATTTGTGAGATGGTGTCATACTAATCTAGATTGACTTTTCATATGTGTGAATGATAATTGTGTATGAGTTTACGATGTAAACATGTTAGTTAGATATTTTTATGGATATCATGATCTTATGGGTGCTTGAGCTGATGTGTTGTAAAGTTATATCATGCTGACTAGATTGATTATGTAGACAAGATCACCTCCCCTGAGATATATTAAGGTATCAATTGCTTATGTCATATATTTGGTGCTTGACTGTTGATTATGTCATTTAGTTGATTTATTTAACATGGTATGAATTTTTAATGAATTGCATAATATGAGTATGTATTTAAATAATCTTGTTTTAAGATGATTGTACTAATATATACATGTTGAGGCAATTGATATGTACTTGAGTATAGTAGGTGATAGTTTTAGTATTATCACTAATGACTATGAGTTGACGACATGATTTTTAGTCTTGGTAACAATTGATTTCAAATTAATAGATACGTTTGTCTTGATATTTAGAACATGTGGTTGACATCTGTGAGTAGTTGCAGGGTAACATACTTGGTATTAGCATGACAAGGTAATATTTGATGTGTTTATATAACTAACAGCTATGTGGTGTGATAGCATATAGTAAGCCTCGATTCCAACAAGGTAAAAAGCTAAGAGAAAGGAATTGGGCAAGAATTCCTTTGGCTATGTTTGGAAACCCTAATTTCGAAAGTATGAGTGCTTTACACACAAGAAGTCTTCTTAACCTTAATTTTGTCTGACATTATGTTGATATGTGTTATATTCAAAAACATGCACTTCACAGGTATATTACATAGTCTTTAGTTATAGGTGGATATGTTAAAGGATTGGAGTCCCTTGAGAGATGGCATGGATGTGTTCAGTTGCAAGCAACGTTCTTGGCACAATTAGATGAGGTAATTAGTGTATTATTATGCTTAATTATACATTGACGGTTATGTGTTTACGATAGCATGATGCAGGGAGTTGCATGGCAAGACAAGTTTCCATGAAATCTTGAAGATGGCTCAGGTTGAGCTTTCCTTGGGAACAATGGGGATTGAGTCATAGTGTCAGTCTTGTGCTTTTGGTCTTTTGAGATTGATTTGCGGTTTTGTTTATGTCTGGTTCAAGGCCTTGCCACTTTGTTGTAGTGTCATATTGTTATGGGCTTTCGTGGTTTTCTTCTTGATTTTTTCTTGTCTTCTCTTTTATTGTTTTGATTCTTGGGAATTGATTGGGAAAGAGGAAAGTTGATGGAGCTCAGGGAGAACTGTGTGGTACTCGAAAGGTAATGTAAGATTTAGATGAAGCTTAGTGCATGAGTAAGCGCAACGGAAGGTAAGGCTATGACAGTCAGTTGAACTAGCTGGGTCCATTGTGATAAATGGATGGTAGCAGTATAGTCATGAGAAAGGTAACAAGAAAATGTAAAGTAAATGGATTTGAGGCGTCATATGCGTTGGCTATGTTGGGAACTCTTTTTCTCAATTTTGGGAATGTGTTGCATGAATAAAGGAATTTCTCTTAACCTAGACCTTATGTTATCTGGTAATTATGTTATGATCATGATTATGCTGATGTTTATATATGTATACATGAATGTATGTATGTCATTATCTGACAAGGTGATGATTGTTTTATGCTAACGATTATATATGTATGTATGTATGTATCTATTGCACTGTCTGTTAGGGATTGAGAGGTCAGTATCATGTGGTTATGAGTTGGTATTATGTGATTATATTATGTCTATGTTGTTGACAGATACCAAAGGATACACCAATAGAATGAAAGCGGTGTGGTCCGTGGCATGCTAAGAAAAGCATGGATAAGACACTGGAAGCAAGGTTGCTTGGTAGAGCCAGTGTGGCTCTAGATGTGTGGTACTATTGTTGTGCATATGTTGTATATATTTTACATGTTGCATCTATGACGTGTGCACTTGTGGTGTTGTGTATACAATGATAGCATGTGTACATGTTATTTATGCAATGTTATGTACATGATGGTACAAATAGGGTTGTGCGAATATTGCATATGGGGTGTTGTAAACATATTTTACTATCTTCATGACGTATATGTGGCGTGTGTGAATATGGTGCTCTATGCATGTTGGATATGTAGTGTTGTGTACATATAGTGCTATGTACATGTTGGGAATGAAATTCTATGTACAATTGGTGTTGTGTTCATGTTTTACATGTGGTGCTATGTACATATGGCGTGGTGTGCATGATTGTGCAAGTGGTGTTGAGTACATGTTGTACAAGTGGTGTTGTGTGAAGGTGGTGTTGTGTACATGTCTTGCATGTGGTTCTATGTACATGTGGTATCACGAACATGTCATGCATGTGATGCTCTGTAAATGTGATATTGTGTACACGTTGTACAAGTGGTGTGGTGTACATTTGGAATTGTGTACATGTTGTGCAGGTGGTGCTGTGTACATGTGATGTTGTGCAGACGTTGTGCAGGTGGTGCGGTGTACCAGTGGTACTGGTGCACGTGTCGTATTGTGTGCATGTCATACATGCTGTGTTGAGGGAATGTGGTATTATGTATGTGCAACATGTAGTCGTGGTATTGCAGCGTGTGTATTATGTGTAGGTACATGTATTGGGTGGTATTACACACCGGGTATAGATGGATGAACTGTGTTGTACACTGGCTATATGTGTACGCGTTGTACGTCAGGTGTAGGCGCATGTATTGCATGGTGTTGTGTGTTAGGTGTGGTTGTATCTGTGTGATGCACGCTATGCATATGTGCACCTGGTAGAGGAGAAGGAACTGGGTGTTTGCTGGGTGTGGCAACCGATCCAGTGTATATACACAAGAACAAAGGGAGAAGTAAGGATCGATGAAGGATAGGTATCGGTATTGTATTCAATTTTATTATGTGTGTGACTTATGATTCTAGTATATGATTATTACATGTGAATTATGATTCCGGTTTATGAGCTATGATTCTGATTTATTATCTATGATTCTAGTTTATGATTTATGATTCTGGTTTATGATGGTTACATGTGATTTATGATTTTGATCTATGATGGTTGTGTTTTGAGCTAACCTAATGTGATATTTTTATACATGTTGATTTTGTCAAAGATGCTAGTTTGACTTCTTGTGATAGGAAGCGAACATGATTCCAAGTGTACCTTATTGACGAACTACCAATGTGGTATGATTTGAAGTTATTTCAATTTCTTTTGAATCTAATGGAAGTTATGTTCTTGGTACATGAAGCATGAACATGCCCAGTTGGGTGGTTGAAATTGACTGCAAGAATTAGTAGCAACAATGAACGGAATTAGAAATGCAGTATTATGCTGGTAGAGCAATTCAGAAGCAGGGCCATTGTGGGACACTGGTACCCAATTGTGTCCATTGATTTCCATGAGCATGCTATGACCGATATGATGGTTTTAAGGTAGGGATATGCCTTGGTTTTTGTATCTTCCAATGTTAGGAAGCATTTCCAACGGATGGATTTCCCAGGATGGGGATGCTAGCGGAACTTGGAAGGTGAGTGACTGCACAGAAGGGGTGACCAGATTCCCTAGGGATTGTGTAGCAGAGAAGGGAAGGTCACGGATGGATTTGTTTTGGTCATTAGCATTGCCAGATGGAATCAAATGCACATTGGGAGTGCGCCCTAGAATAATGTGCGAGATTATAGTGATGGACATTGGATGCATTAACTTTGCAGTGGATGATAGACTTCCTAGGAAGGAGGTGAATCCTAGTATTACTTTGAGGATGGAGTTGTGAGCCTCTGGATTTCCTTGTTACAGATACATGAATCATATTGTTTTATTTGTTGGTTAAGAAAATGTGTATATGTGTATACAATTGTAAATATTGTAATGAGCTATGTTATAAATCTCCAGTATGTGGTATGTTGTCATGTTGTTTTTATTTTGAGTAGGTCTTTCATTGTAAATACTGCAACAATATGTGTTATAAAGATCCATGGGTAGTATGTTTTGTTTTCAGTAGTCATGTTGGTTATAGGTGTCATTGAACACCGAGGACGGTGTTCCCCCAAGGGCGAGGGTTCTGTAACAACCCTTGTGAAAATTCCATGTAAAAATATATAAATACCACGGATGATGGGACACGTATTCCAAGCTAAATGGTGGGTAGGACATCCTAGTGGGTGTTCGTTTGGTTGTTTGTGGTTAAGAAAATTGGAAAAGGCAATGCCTAAGGCATTAAAGAGGAAAAAAGGCATTTTGGCACATTTATTTATGAAAATAATGGAAAATAGGAGAAAAAGGAGGTGAAAGGTCACAGGTTGCATGTGAGGAGTAAAATGAAGGAAAATAATGGAAAATGAAGAAAATAGAGGCATCATTAATAAAAAAGCTTCTAAGGATCAGTTGGCAAGATTCTTCCTTTTAGTTTGAACCTTTTGTTAGTTCAGTTATGGGAGCTCTCTGATTATTCTCTCTCTCTCATACTCTTGGATACGTAGAGTTTTCTTGGAGCACTCTTGGAGGGTGTGGCATACTTGGATTCTTGGAGAAAGAAGGAAAAGGAAGAGCAGGAAAGCACAAGAGGTCATCGACATCAACAACTACATCAAATTTCTTGCAGGTACCAAATTGCATGTATGATTTCTTCACTAGTTTTGGCATGCATAGAACATGCATGTGGTTTCCTGTTTAAGATATATCATTGGCATGGAGGATGGTCGAGATTGATAGTGAATTGCCTAGCCTTTTCATTTCCTGGATAGCCATGGTGATTGTGGGTTTACTTTCATTGCTTTCTTTTGGTTGGTTCTCGTGTTTCCTTATCTTGGGTTGAGTTATTAGTCTTGGAATCCCTGGTTGAAAAAACGCTCTGGAAGCCCTATAACATCTTGGGTTGAGTTACTAGTCTTGGAAACCCTAGTTGGACAAACACTCTGGAATCCATGTAACAACTTGGGTTGAGTTACTAGTCCTGGAAACCCTGGTTGGACAAATTCTTTGGAAGCCCTTGCTGGGTTGAGTTACTAGTCCTAGAAGCCTTGGTTGGACAAATGTTATGGAAGCCCTGTATAAGTTATGGGTTGAATTATTAGTTCTAGAAGCCTTGGTTGGACAAACACTTTGGAAGCCCTGTATAAGTTGTGGGTTGACTTACTAGTTCTGGAAGCCTTGGTTAGACAAACACTCTGGAAGCCCTGGAAGGATTGGATGGAGGCCAATCTAATGATGGTTTTTGGTGATGTCTGACCATGAGGTGGAATCACTGTTTGATGGGTTGAGGTAGTGGCCTCTGGAATCCCTAGATGCGTTTTGGTTGATGTGTTCTCTGAGATCCCACATTCATGCTTGGAATATGGCATGGGGGTGATTGGCTGAAGAGAGGCTTGGCTCAGCCAATCTATGGTCGGGTGGAACGTGGTAGTCCCATCACCGGTTGGTTCATTGCATTTATTATTGAAAAAATTCATTCCCTTGATTTTCATGCGCAAATGTACTGACGTATATATATGGATTTTGATGGTTGATATGTTTATTTTATTTTTGTTCCTATTATGTTGTTTATATGTGTCATAGACATTTTTGTGCCTTACAGCTCTAAGCGTGAAATTTCCATAAACCAAGGGCTCCTAAGTCCCTAAAAGTGTTGTTCCAACCCCTAAAGGAACAAGGTCAACAAATTACAGCTTCTCCCAGAAGTTCTCCACCAGAAACTGCTCAGAATAAGTCAAATCAGGATCATTTCAGCTGTTCCACTAGCCAAGTGCGTTGCATAGCACCTAAGTCCACTAGCTAGGTGCGTTGCAACGCACCTAAAAGCACTACTAGGGTGCGTTGAGTGGGAAATGACAAGTGGCAGAGTCATTCCACGAGGTGGAGAGACAATGAAAGCTTCCAGAATCTTCTCCAATGACACTTGCCTCACTGAATTCGACCAAGGAGGAGTAAGAGGTTTTCAGTCTCCAAGTGGAAGCAAGAACTGACAGAGAGAAGCCACTAATCAATTCATGAGCTGACTCATCCTCCTTGCATACATCTATATATGGATCCCTCATCCCAGAGATCCAGAGGCTAGAATTTTGCACATTGTAAGGAATTGTTGTTGTTTTTGAGATACATATCACAGAATTGGGTGATCTATGTTTTGTTGGGGTTGAAGAAGGGATTTGTTTGCTGGGAGGTTGATGCTGGGTCAGGAATCATCGGTTGTAACTCCTCCTGGATCTTCTTGTATATCAATAAAACTATCTGAGTTTCTTCTCCATGCTTGTGTTTCATTGATGCTTGTTACATTTGTATGGTTAGCTTAAATCTGATCCTAAGTTATTTATGAATATAAACCCATGTCTTTGTATAGTTTCCTCCTTCTGTGATCTTACAGGTACTTGGTGAAGCTGGGCAAGTAAGGGAGCAGGTAGCTGGAAGCTATCAAAGAGGAGAGAGATTGGATCAAAGGACTAGCGCAAGACACAGGTTGGTTCATCCTATTCCTCTTTGTTTATAGTTCATAAAGAAGAATACAAAAGTAGTTTTCTCTGTTTGTTTCTAAGGTAGATGTCACACCTTAGTGGGATAGAGTCGTTCTAAATAGATACTTTTCCCGATAACAAAATGGCGACTCCGCTGGGGAACGTGTCTAGTTAGTTTGTTTGTGTTTCTCTTGTTGCTTATTTCATAAACTTAGAAGTAGCAATCGAACTGCATTTTCCATTAACAAATGCAAAGTAGACATCTGCTGCTTCAATCCATTCACTGGATCTGTTTATGATTTGAACAGCTGATTCATAAACTAACTGATTTCCCTTGTGATATCTCTTAGAACCCCCTTAGATCTACCTCTGATTGTGCATTAATGATTGCTTTTACTCGGCCAAAAACCATAGATTAAACTGCCAACCGTGACCCAGAACCCGGATAGAATTCTCGTTTCTACCCCAACGCAGGCTCTGTGAAGAGGTTCTGCATTTCAACGCACTTCCCGAGAGGACTACCTGCGCTGCAATGCAGTTTCTCTGTGTAACAAATACGCTGATCAGCCTAGCCCTGTGCAGCTAAGGTTCTTTGCTTCATTTTTTCAATTTTGTCTCTGATTTTTGCAGCCTGCGATCAGTATTTCACTGTTTCAAACCCATTTTCCTTATTGATATTCTGCCTCAGTTGTACAAAAGAAATTGTAGATGTTTTTATGTGTTTGTTCAGTCGTTTACAGTTTTCTATTACAAAAGTAGAATAGTCGTACTGTCGTCCTTTGATTTAGATCTGTCGCAAGTGTCGATTTTGATCATAGGATAAAGTTTATTTACTGTTGACGGTTGATTATGCTTTTACTTTTTCCTTTGGTTTGAATTTGTGACTTTCTAGTGTTGAAACGAGTATTTATTTCAAAATCATAAAGTGTCGTAATCATCTCTATCTTTTGATTTCGAAAATAAGCTTTTTTATGTTTGTCGCTTGAAAGCAAATTCAGATTTGTACATCAACTTTCTTTTTAGGCATCAATATTAAGAAAGTAAAAAACAAATACATGCATGTGCATTTGCATATTGACAGTCTGTTTGGCTTGATTTAGGAAAGTGCATTTACAGTGTGCTCTTTGCTCTTTGCGAAAAGATTGTGTCTTTCTTTTCCCCTAGTAGCTAGGATTTTCATTGCTGAAAAGAGATAAAAGTTTGTTTATCATCTTTAGATTGCATTTTAGGAATTACATCTACATCTCGTGGTGATCCCAAAAGGCAAACTTCATAAGAAAGATCAACTTAAAATAAATTCAATGAACTTAACAATGCTTTGGAACTTAACGCACAACATTTAGAGGTCTAGGCTAGAGACGTATTCCGGCGTCGTAAAGCTTGGTAACTGTTGTCCTCACTGATGGTTGGGTGATTCCTCCACTTTGAGACGATAAGTGCAAGTACGGACTTGCGCTCCCACGTACCGTCGAGTATATATTGGGAGACCCCTATAGGCTTAAAAGCTTTTATCCATAGGAAGCCGTGTCGGCCGCCCTACTGATCGCAATGCACTGAACACAGCATTCGGGAAGATTGACTGTCGTTCCGTAAAAAATATTCTGCAGTTTTGCGATTGGTTTGGTACTCCCTCTACCTAGACCTCCAGAGCAGTCCCTTTCATTCCTTTTCATACTCCTTAACGGAAAAGGTCCATCTGAGCACTTGTCACTTCAGGCTCATTAAAAATCGAAGGATACTAGAGTCATCTTTTGTTTTTTCTCGGCTCTTAAAAACTGAAAAAACAAGTTGTGTCAAAAGCGTCTAAAATTCATTTAATTCGGAAACATACCTTCCCTTTATTTTAGTTGATCGAGTAATCCGCAATCGTGGAAGAAAGTCAATTGAAACCCCGTCGTTCATGAAGGCTTATGAGTCAATCGTCTTTGTCTCTGGAATCGAAACCAGTATGGACAAAGCGAACTCGTTTAACCGGTTCCAAATCTCCTATCAAAGTTAGAACAAGTGTTCCAACGACATCAGAGACTCCAGTTCCTCCAAACATTTCTGGAATCCCTGCCTCTATAGAAGAAGTTCAACAACCACAGAAGGACAGTGGTGCTGATCCTAGTTTGAGAATAAACACTTGTGTTTCCGAACCAGTTCCATCTACAATCGGTTCGGAGAGTCTTACTCTTCAAACATCTGTCGCTGCTGATTTCACACCTTCTTCGGCACCAGAAATATTTTACGGACCTGACAGTCTTCCCCTTCCACCTGGTCTGATTGCAATAGAAGAAATTATAGAAGATCCTCAAACAAGTACTCGAATGCACTTTGGAGTCAGGATCACTCTATATCCTTCGACATCAGAAGTTAGTCTACCACCAGCGGAAGTTCCTGTAGAATCGCTAGGTAATCTTTTGGATAGACTACAAATTTCTGAAAAACCGTCAACATCTAGGACTGTGTCATCTGACACGGCGATGGCAGAACTCCCTGCTGTCATTCCGACAATGTTTGGCGGCATACCATCTGTCCCGACTAGCTCTCAACCGCTAGAAGGAGCCCACTCAGGGGCTATTTCAACAATCTGGTCCGTTCCTGTTTGTTCATCTGGAGTAGTATCCAGAAACTCTTATGTTGGGTCTCAACAAATTGATCCATTTGGAGGTCAATTTGGGCAGTCCGGTCCCCAAGGGCAAACAATTCCCTTGAGTTCTAGATTACCACTGTATGGGGGGCAGTATGCCCTTTCATTATCCCCTCCGGGAGGATATCCATACGGGAGTTCACAACAGCATTCAGGTTATACTGGAATTACCTCAAGTGGTTGGGTACCTATACTACCTCAACAACCAAGAGTTGTGTATTCGATGCAACAATGTGTACCTATGTCGAACATCCTGACTACGCCAGCTATTGTGACGGTGTCGCAAGTTCAAGCGATGCTTGTTGTATGCCAACCTCATGTTTCTCAGGTTGTAATGCAACAGCCCCTTGACCCTGCGACTCAACCACAATCGCTGACTAGTGGGGCAACACAAGTCCAATCGGGTACAATTACCCCTCACCTTGGTCAAACGGTTAGTATCGGGCAACAGCACATGGCCTCACAACCATGGCTGGTGCAATACCAACAACCGCAATTCCAACAAGTATACCAAGGTTCTGAGCAGCAAATCTTTGCGAACAGTGGACAGCCGTACATTCAAAACGGTCAAAATCAACCATTTTACAATGGTCAAGTCCACCAACCTTACCAAACATACCAGCATCAAATGCATTATGCCGGTATGCAAAGACCAACTGCTCAGGCGATTCCATCGTATCCTGGGTATGCTTCACCTAACCTAAATCAACAGTTACCATTCATGGCAACTTTAGAGTTACCTGATTTAAACCGGTTAACAAACGATCCAATTGCTTATGCCCCTTGGTGGCCAGCGATTCCGCATAAAATTCCATCAGATATTCCTAAATTTAATGGAAATCCAGGTGAAGATCCATCGAATCACGTGATGACCTTTCGTCTATGGTGTTCATCAAACACCCTAAATGATGATTCGATAAGACTTCGCCTCTTTCAGAGGACGTTAACGGGTGTAGTGGAAAAATGGTACATTGAATTTCCTAGAGCTTCGTTCGACAACTTCAGTACCTTAGCCACAACCTTTTTAACCCATTTTCAATTACCAATAAGGTATGAAACGGGAACAGAACTTATTACCAAATTCAAACAGACAACGGCCACTCACATATCTGATCATATACATGAGTGGCGACATCGTCGTAGGATGGTAAAAACGTACGTCCCCGATCAGCTTTTAGCTGAATGGTTTATTAAGTCATTACTGCCTTCCATCACGGAAGATGTGGCAAAGGGGGGAGTCGTAATAGAAGAGCAAGTTATCGCTCGTGCATAATATCTGGACTTGATTTACACTCAGTCCGGCACGCTCTATGACAAAATACTTGACGCCCCTAGACCGGAATTCTCAATTCCTCCTCCTCCTAAATCGAACAATGACTCTCATGCCGGCGATATCGTGATTGGCACAACAGACACGAAATCGACAAAGGCTACATCCAAGAAGGCCCGTAAGATTTCAGGTCAAAATGAAAAAGACGAACTTCTTGCTTCAGAAGTAAATGCCGTATCGACAGATAAGGGCAAAGAAACCAAACAACTAGGAAGCAAGAAGAAAGGCAAAGGGAAGAAGAAGAAACAAGATGAATCATCACCTGAAAAATCTTCTTCAAACCCTCCTGGAGATAGGAAACCAAAAAATCCATGCTTTATATGCGATGAGGATCATTGGACCGTGAATTGTCCACACAGAGCTGAGCTTAAGAAATTCTTTAAGAATTCAAAAACCGCCGCAGTGTTAACTGATCCGTTTCCGAATTCAGGAGCAAATCTGGTTGAAAATGGAAATGCTTCCCCATCTCAAGTGCTAATGTTGTCGATTTCAAAATAGCAGAATGATGCTTTGATTTCGACAAGGAACAAAGATTATGGGAATCCGCAGCTGTCGAACAACAAAGAAAAAGATCAACCAAGTAGTTCGACAACAACTTCGACAGAAGTTGTACCACCCACCATCCCTGAATTGACAATAAAACCACCGAAGGGAGTAGTACACAAGTCGACGTTTAATCCCCGCGCTAAAGCGGCACAGCGTTATATCATAGTGGAAGATTTGGCCCAATCTCCATCCGCTATGTCGACTCTTGAAGTACTACAAAATTGCCCATCCCAAAGGCAGGCTTTATTATCGGCCATTGGTGGAATCGATCCAAAGGATTCCAATCTTGTATCCTTCAACCACAAAGGATACGATCTTCAGTTACCGGCTCAACTAGCTTTCCTTGTTCAAGTGAAAGCCCTCAACAAAATTGTTCATCGAACAATTATTGATGAGGGGGCATCTACATGTATTATGTCGATGAGTTGCTGGAAAACTTTAGGATCTCCAACCTTGTCGCGGTCTGCGACGACATTAAAAGCATTCGACGGAAGGACATATACCCCATATGGTATCCTAAATAACTTGAAAGTTGAACTAGGAGGGAAAACAATAGAAATAGATGTTGAAGTCATCGATGGCAACCTTGATTACAACATCCTACTAGGACGACCATGGATATATGCCATGGCAACTGTTGTGTAGACCTATTTTAGAAAGATTGCATTTCCCTTTCAAGGAGGGATTACAATCGTCGATCAACAAAACTTCCTCCCCAATGGTTCTCAAGTTACAAGAAGCATTCGCATGATCCATGGAAGCCCCCATTCGCTTCAGAATATCAGAGTAGGCCTATTAAAAGATCCTATACTAATGGGAACTTTCGCTCTTCCACCTCCAATCAATCTGGCGGAAGTAGCATCGATAGGAACCTGCAACATGATATCTTCTATAAAGATATCAGAAAACGATATCAACATGGATCATGCAGTGGTTTTGCCCCCAAGCCCAATTGAAATATTATAGCAATCAATGTTCCTAGCATGGGAGGCAAACCCAAATCAACGCTCATCAAGCGTTTGGATGGATAGGTCTAGAGAATATGGTACTCCTTCATATCCTTGGTCGCGAGTGCATGTCACCGACGAAGGAATTCTCCAAGCTATGGTAATTGAAGGAGCACCATGGAATGATTCCCACCATCATTCTCTTCTTCCGGATTGTGAAGAAGATACTCAAAATGACCTTTACCATCCTTCAGTAGTTGATTTTCTATCAAATACTATAAATACAGTGGATTCCGAGCGAAACCTGTCCAACATTGAAGAGACTATAGCCATAAATATCTCGACCAAAACAGATGTTGTAGAGAATATTTATTTCGGCAAATGTTGTTCTCCTTCAGAACTGGAAATATATAACGCTCTTTTTCGTGAATTCAGAGATGTCTTTGCTTGGTCATACAGTGAAATGCCAGGCATCGACTCGAGTATCGTTGAACACGAAATTAAGATGTATCCAGATGTCAAACCAGTACGACAACGGCTAAGGCAGGTGCACCCCAAGAAAGCCGCTGCCATTAAGGAAGAAGTTGAAAAACTTCTCCATGCTGGTTTCATCTACCCGGTTCCTCTAACCAATTGGGTATCGAATATTGTCCCTGTTATGAAAAAGCAGGGGACAATTAGAGTGTGCGTCGATTATAGGGATGTAAATCAAGCTTGTCCAAAAGACAACTACCCTACACCCTTCATTGACCAGATAATTGATGAATGCGCCAGATGCGAAATCTTTTCATTCATGGATGGATTCTCCAGGTATAATCAAATAAATGTCCGCCCACAGGACCAGTCAAAGACTGCATTTATCTGTCCGTGGGGCACATTCGCATATCGAAAATTACCCTTTGGTTTAAAGAATGCAGGGGCGACATTTCAGAGGGCAATGAATTATGCCTTTCATGACATCAAAAACATCGTTCAACCATACCTCGACGACCTTCTGGCTCATTCGCGAAAGCGGACTGATCATCCGCAGCATTTAAGAGCGATATTTCTACGTTGCCGACACTACAAGATACGACTCAATCCGCACAAATGCGTATTTTGCGTCAGTTCTGGTCGTTTGCTTGGCTTTGTAGTCTCCAAGGATGGGATTCGTCTTGACCCATGTAAGGTCCAGGCAATCATAAATTTGCCTCCACCTTCGAATTTGCTTCAGATTCAGAAACTCCAATGAAAAGCAAACTTTCTGAGGAGGTTCATTCCAAATTACGCTGAACTTGATAAAGGTTATACACGTCTCTTGAAAAAGGAGGTACCCTTCATCTGGGATCAGGTTGCGCAAGCTTCCTTTGATGCTTTAAAAGATTCCCTAATTAAAGCATCATTAATGTATGCCCCTGATTATCAAAGAGATTTTAACCTTTATCTGGCTGCGGCAGATACGACCATCGCAATGGTTTTAGTTCAAGAAGTCGATGGAATTGAACACCCTATATATTATTTAAGTAAAAACTTAAATGATACAGAAAGCAAATATTCTTATGTTGAAAAACTAGCGCTTGCAGCTGTTCAAGCGATACAAAGATTTCGACACTATGTCCTCTTTCGGAAGACTGCCATTCTGTCAGATTACAACCCCATGACTTATATATTGTCGCGACAGTTGCTGGGGGGATAATATTCAAAATGGATAGCGATCCTACAAGAGTTTGATTTGGAATTTGTAAAATCCAAGTCAAAGAAAGCTCTAGTTTTCGCAGAATTATTATGCGATCTCCCATCGTCGTCCAACGATGAAACATCGGAAGAATCAATCGTGGATGAAAGTTTGTTCCTGATATCTACAAGCAATGAGTGGTATGGGATATAATCATTTATCTCCAAACCCAAAAATTTAGGCCAAACACCTCCCACTCTGAACAAAAACGTATACGATACCAAGCAAAACACTACATGATCGTCGGTGATACACTTTACCATCGTGGTATTGATACAGTTCTGAGAAGGTGCCTCACCCATGAGGAGGCCGAAAAAGTCCTGAATGAGTGTCATTCAGGCGCGTGTGGGGGGCATCAATCTAGATATGCTACAACACAAAAAATCTTACGAGCAGGATACTTCTGGCCAACAATGTTCAAAGATTTCATAACCACAGTCAGAAGTTGCCATGCTTGTCAAATTTTTGATAGCAAAACCAGAAGACCACCCGCACCTCTACAGCCAATAGTTGCTGTTGGGCCATTTGCCAAATGGGGCATCGATTTCATGACATGTAACCCCACCTCGACCGGGGGGCATGGGTATATCATAGTCGCAGTTGACTATTTTACCAAATGGGCCGAGGCAATGCCTACATTAGATAATACTGGTGAAACAGCTGCCCTCTTATTTTTTAATCATGTAGTTGCCAGATTCGACGTACCACAGGCTATAGTCACATATCATGGATCGCATTTTCGCAATCACATGATGGTTGAATTAGCTGCCAAACTAGGGTTGTCTCACGACAGCTCTACTCCATATTATCCACAGGCCAATGGACAAGTTGAAGCAATCAACAAGGTCCTGAAACGCATGCTGCAAAGGATGATCGGAGTTCACAAAAGAAGATGGCACCTAATCCTGTACTCATCTTTGTGGGCTTACCGAACATCGGTAAGGAATGCAACCGGGTTCACACCCTTCCAACTGGTATATGGCCTGGAAGCAGTCTTACCAGTCCAGTGTGAAATCTCGTCTCTCAAACTCGCAATTGATCTCCTCCCCGGAACTTCAGAAGAAAGGCTCGTTTCTTGGAATTAACCCAATTGGATGAAACCCGTCGTGACGCCGCTTTGGCTAACGAAGCCCATAAGAAAAGAGTCAAGGCGCAGTTCGACAAAAATGTCAAACCCGTGTCTTCTCAAAAGGTGACTTGGTCTTGATTTACGACCAAGAATCCGACAAATTGGGAGCAGGTAAATTTAAGTCTTTATGGATGGGCCCCTATATTGTTAAGCGGGTGTTAGCAAAGGGAGCCTACGAGTTAATGGATTATGACGGAATTCCACTGGCACAACCTCGTAATGGGTTGTACCTCAAGCGTTACTATGCGTAATAGTAACCAATATGCTTTTGTTAAATTTTTGTTTTCGCTAAAGTGTTTGTTTGGGTCGAGTAATCCACCTTTTTACATTTATTGCAGATGTCAAACCTATTGGAGCCATGTGTTGGATATGCCGACGGAGCGAGTCGTAGTTCGCGGAACCTGTCCTCCGCAGCCTGGGCCATTTTTGATCCAAGCGGCGAGTTAGTAAGTTCCAGAGGTGTATGTATTGGTCGATCAACGAATAGCGCGTTGATAGAACTTCTCTCTGATGCCATCACTCATGGTATACGCCAACTAATTGTCAGGCTAGACTCACAACTCGTAATACTGCAACTCAATGGTATATATTCCGTCCGAAACCCAGCTATTTATCGCATGTTCCTAAGGGTTAAGATTTTGGAAAAACAATTTGATCTTATTCAATACCAACATATTTCCAGAAACTTAAACACATTAATCGACTCATTAGCAAACTATGTGTTAGATAGACATTTGCAACATTTATAAAAAGAAACACATCATCAATGTTTTACATGTGGATCGTATAGCTCAACCAAAATAAAACCCCAAAAGTCAAAAATATATATATAGTTGTTTATGGTTTACACATAATGTTCTGTAACCAAGACAAAATCGGTCTCGCGACCCAAAAACTCAAAATGCTAGAGGGCACCCTAGTCTAATGGTGCTCGTGATAGCAAGTCACAGCCTATGCGATCATGCGTAAGAGACGAGTCCATCATCTGGGCACACTAGTAGTATGTTGTTGTAACCGCAAAGGTAGCTCGTCAGTCCTCACATCTGGTATACCGAGAGTGAGGCCCTCAACCTGCTCCTACAAAGCTGTGAGAGTCTCGGCCACATCGAGGTCGTGAAGAATAGCCCTTCCGGCGGCCTCTCCTGCTGGGGCAACGGCTGGTAATCTGAGGCGAACTACTGGATGAACAGGACCAACATTTGCATGTACACATGAGTTTGATTAGAGTCTTGATAGAACAAAGCACAAGGAAATTATAAAAAAAAGCAGTAAACAACAATATGGTCAGAGATTTTACCAATAGCACCCCACTGCTCGCCATCCAGCAGTACTAAATCTGGATCACCCCGGAAGTCCATGCCAGCATATGGATACTCAGAATAAACCATCTCCTGACGATCAAACCACCTGAAGAAGGTATCAGAAAATGAAATCTGAGACTGGCCAGCATACCTAGACATATGGTCAACCCATCTCTGCATACATGGCTCAGTAGGAGAAGGTAAATCGAGTGCAATGTACTGCGGCTGCATCAGTGGTATCTTCTCCAAGGCAAAGGCAGTTAAAATAGAACCATACCCAAAGTTCTTCAACCTCCCGTCCTTTATCTTGGTCAACTGTTCTTTCATTACAAGAAGTACTGCGTCGCACCAGTTGAACACCTTCGGTTGGAGGCATTCCAAGGCATCCTGCATATAGGATCGATTGGCTACATGAAGAGACGCACTACCGGCCATCCTACCAAAAGTAAACAGGATAGTCCTAAGGGACCTGTCCGTGACATCGCGGATGATGATCTTGCCGTCTTTACTCGGCTGAGATCCTTCTCTGCAATACCGACGGACATAATCTCTCACAAAATCGCCTCCTCGGGCCGAACCTGACAAAGAGATGGGGGCACCCCGCCTCGACAAGCCAGTCAAGAAATAGATGTCTACTGCATTCAAGGGGATAAATTTGCCCCTAATCTGGAAAACCTGATTAGTAGGATCCCAAGCATCGAGCAAATACTGCAGTAAGTTGATCTGCTATCTCATGCTAGAAATGCGGAAGAACTTCAGCAAGCCACAATTCCGCAGCGCGTTCACTGTAACTGGATCATGTAGGGAAATCATGTCCTCTTCTTCATGCTCACATTCTTACCATGTAAGGGTCATCTTGCTCCCAAATCTCTGAAAAAAAACAAACAAGAGAGGAGTTAGATCCTGATTTTGGTGAGAAACACGCAAAAAATTCCATCAAAAATTGTGCAACAAATTCCCTTTCTGCGCCCAACGCACCTGCAGAAGTGTTCTAGGTGCGTTAAATGTCAAACTGCCTTCATACAAGCCAGCATTCAACACAGGTTTCGATACACTGGGGGTGCGTTGATGACAGAACGAGTCCCTCAAACCCCGGGTGCTCAGAAAAGCAGGGAATCAGGCTCAAAAAGCAAAATGGAATCCATGAAATGAAAGAGCTCAAGTTTAGCTCCTACCTAGTCCAGACGGCGCCGAGAATCATCCACAGGATCTCCCAAAATCAACTGTTGAAAATCGAGGGGGAAAAGCACCTCCAAAGCTCCAACAAACCAAGTTCAAATGAAATGGTAAAATGAGAGGTGAAAAACACTTTTTTATTACTTTTATGTAGTTCAAAGTAAAATATTAGCGTTTTAATCTCGTTTTCAAGCAAATATTGTTCATTTTTTACTAGTTTGATGAAGCAGTTGAAAATACAGTATGATCTTTGGAAGGGCAAAGCTATTTATGGTAAAAAATCAAAACAAGACCATCTGATCGAGCAATGTTTACCGCAAGGTTCAAGCTCGTTAAAAAATAAACCCGGACCGAGCAAATGTTTCCACCCGCATTTAAGCTTGTTAAAAAATGAACTATTCCGTGGTAAATAACCACCGTGAATGTAGCACTTCAGCCATTAAAGCCTTGGTCGTGTTTGCACCGTCACCTCCACTTTTCCATTGGCCGATCATTCACCTCCATTTGATTGTTTACCCTTTTTGAGGAACAGCTGCGAAGAGTGATTTCACTAGCCATCCTTGTGACACTGCCGTGACTGGAAAATTCCAAACCTTACCTGGAATCAGCTGCTACCCGTTTTATCACTCGTTCCTCAAAAGACGAGTCTTCTTTAAGCTCTTTTCAACTGACTCGTAAAATATGAAAAGATTGCCAAGTCCTTGGCCTTCCAGCTCGTTAAAGGGACAGGAAGTGCTATCCCTCCTCTAGATTTTAATATTTTTGGACCTAAGGGATTATTGCACAAAACGATCAAGCGCTTGTTTTTTTCGGCTCGTTAAAGCTATTGAAAATTCATCCCTTTTGTATTGTTTTATACTTTTTCGGACTTAAGGGATTAGATGAAGAAAAAGGAATTTTGGAGTTACCTTTACGTACCTTTTTAGACTCGGTAAAAATGAAAAGGACCGAGTTATCTGTGTCATTAAACTCGTTAAAAAGATTAATAGCGACAAACTTGTCTTTAGACGAGAACGAGTTTCACTATCGCTAGGCTCGTTAAAACATAGCGATGGGTTTGCCCGAAGGGAAAATTATAGAACAAGCATATGTTATCCTCCTCAAGCTTGACAAAAAGAAAGAGGTACTGGTTAGCAATGACTGGGGAAAAATTGGGAAGAAAACTCAAAGAATCTTTATTGGTAGCAAGTCGCTCTTGAACATGACACTTCCACTCCGTGCCCGAGTCGGGTTGGGTTGTTTCATTCACCGGTCACATCGCCATGGTCTCGCCATACCATCCACATTTGGGGTTAATGCTACCAATCCATCACATAAGTGTCGCCGACATGTTCAAGAGAAGTCATCCAGAAAGGCCACCTGTGTCCCGCCCACTACCATACATTATACTCCATTCTTTCATGACCTCCACCCTGAACCGTATATCATCAGATCGTTTTCACCTCCATCAAAATCATTTGCTCCGTTCCGTGTCATTGATGTGGGATTCATTAAGGCCCTCCTATGACTGATCACCTCTTGTCGACATCAGCTCATTATCCAAGAAGTTGATCTAGGAACACCCCATTCAGTACTTTGAAGCTTGCATGCCTCAATGGCAAGTTTCTCACTTCCAGCGACAGGTATACATCAATGACCTTCGACCGAAAGATTTTGCGTGGTGTTTGATGCCAAGTCCTTTATTCACACCACGTGAATTGTACTGCAGTACCTTGAGGGTCATCATCATTATCGGTGATTCCTCTCGCGCTTGTTAACAGTTTACATCATTGACTGGTAATCAAGCGATGTCTTTCCATGTTCGACTTCAAAACATTTCTGACATGGATCGACTTGTACTTCGAGTGAAGATCGGACGAGATTGAAGACCCTGGATCTAGTTTCATCCATCCGGGCTGCGATATATTTTCAGGAAAATAAAGACATTGAAATGTACAGCATTGCAGCACAGATAATCATCCTACCAAAAGGATGATGGCTCTATCAGAATCATCAGTCTACCATCAGACGATTGTCTGTCCTATGTACATGAAAATGAATTTATAAAGCTGAACATGGGAATGCCCACCTCAGCTAGATCATGAAAACAGTATGAAGATAATGTATTGTATTGTATCTTATTACAGGTCTCCTCCCAGCATTGAAAGAACTTCGGATCCTCCTAATAAAGCATTTCACCCGATAAACGGCCTCATACTTTAGGGGGCAACTGTTATAGACATTGTTGTGCCTTACAGCTCTAAGTGTGAAATGTCCATAAACCAAGGGCTCCTAAGTCCCTAAAAGTGTTGTTCCAACCCCTAAAGGAACAAGGTCAACAAATTACAGCTTCTCCCAAAAGTTCTCCACCAGAAACTGCTCAGAATAAGTCAAATCGGGATCATTTCAGTTCCTCCACTAGCCAAGTGCGTTGCATAGCACCTAAGTCCACTAGCTAGGTGCATTGCAACACACCTAAATGCACTACTAGGGTGCTTTGAGCGGTAAATGACAAGTGGCAGAGTCATTCCACGAGGTGGAGAGACAATGGAAGCTTCCAGAATCTTCTCCAATGACACTTGCCTCACTAAATTCGACCAAGGATGAGTAAGAGGCTTTCAGTCTCCAAGTGGAAGCAAGAACTGATAGAGAGAAGCCACTAATCAATTCATGAGCTGACTCATCCTCCTTGCATACATCTATATATGGATCCCTCATCCCAGAGATCCAGAGGCTAGAATCTTGCACATTGTAAGGAATTGAGGTTGATTTTGAGATACATATCAGAGAATTGGGTGATCTATGTTTTGTTGGGGTTGAAGAAGGGATTTCTTTGCTGGGAGGTTGATGCTGGGTCAGGAATCATCTGTTGTAACTCCTCCTGGATCTTCTTGTATATCAATAAAACTATCTGAGTTTCTTCTCCATGCTTGTGTTTCATTAATGCTTGTTACATTTGTATGGTTAGCTTAAATCTGATCCTAAGTTATTTATGAATATAAACCCATGTCTTTGTATAGTTTCCTCCTTCTGTGATCTTACAGGTACTTGGTGAAGCTGGGCAAGTAAAGGAGCAGGTAGCTGGAAGCTGTCAAAGAGGAGAGAGATTGGATCAAAGGACTAGTGCAAGACACAGGTTGGTTCATCCTATTCCTCTTTGTTTATAGTTCATAAAGAAGAATACAAAAGTAGTTTTCTCTGTTTGTTTCTAAGGTAGCTGTCACACCTTAGTGGGATAGAGTCGTTCTAAATAGACACTTTTCCCAATAACAATATGCACATTTACCCTGGAAGGTGTTACATAGACACATGAATACAAATACAGATATTATATAGAATTATATAACCAACTTAGATGAATCTTAACCTCATATCTATCACGCACCGAGAGGGATCATATCTAGACATTTGATCCCTCATGGCATTTGATAGATCCAGGGTTAAGATGGATATAAGCTAGTTTATAGTAAATTAATATTAATAATATTAAATTAATATTTATAATATTATTAAATCAATATTAAATAAATAAATTAATAGTAATTTTAATTTAATATTAATATTAATATTAATACTTTAATTTTAATATTAATAATAATTTTAATTTTAATATTTTAATCTGTTGATAGTGTTGGATCTGCCAACATGTCAGGGGATCTCCCCGGTAAGAAGTCCCAACTAGACCTCAGACCGTTTGCTGTAGGAGTCCTAGCAGTGGGTCGTATGGTATTGCCTCGACCAGGGTTCCACGCAGAGACAAGTAGGATGTCCATGTTGGTGGAAAGGGTGTGACATGCACAACAAGCTAAGGAAGGTGCATGAATGGTTCTAACACACTGAAGGTGGAATGAGTGCGCCCCTTGGAAACTTGTGTAAACATGAAACTTGGAAGGGAACACACAAGCAATGATACATCACAAGCTAGAAGGAAGCTGAACCAAAAATCCAAAGTGATGGTTAAACCAACAACACATTTCAGTCAGATTCATACATACATATACAGAAAGAGTCTATACATACATGCGTAAGCAAACAAATACATATATTGTTAGAGTAAACAAGTTAACTGAAATACAATAACAACATATGCATGAAATGTTTTGGCTTTGTTATATTAAGAAGTGAAATTTCCAATCATACAGTACAACCATGACTAACCATTAGTCTTGATAACAGAACGTTACAGTCACTGCCGCTTGCTCCTCCAAAGAGATGTACCAGCTCTGCACCGTGGAGAAGCCAAGGCTCATTACAATACTCTCCAAGCTTTCTCTAAGATACTCCTATCAGAAGCTTGGCTGACCAAAAGCCTCTACAATGAGTTACGAGGTACTATAAATAGAAAAGGGTTCGGTTACCCTTGAAATTCCCCTTTGTGACTGTTCACCTACCCTCATGACTCTTCAACTACTCTATGATTGTTACATTCAACTATCAACACTTGGACTTCCGCTTTAAAAGATGTTATATTCAATCTGCACACGTACCCGTGTGAGACAAAATAGGCTTGAGAAAGCCATTCAAGCTATCACTAACACTCGAACAACTATGGGAAGACCAACTCTTCAACATCCTCATGATGGTTGATGGTGGCGAACTGATACCAAGATTGGCCGTCTGTGTTGGTGTCCGTGTACTCAATGGTGACATCTTGATGTAAGCGACTCTTGCCTTTGTTTCATTCGAGTACACTGATATGGGTCCTCTATCCAACTCGGCTGATAACATGCACATCATCTTCTTGAGTGCAATTGGACCAGCAACATATTGATGCATAGTGTCTGTGTTGATCTCCAAGTGTGTGGTGGTGAGCATTCACATCAAACTATCGAAATACATGTTCAGCTCCAGTCGGACTTGCTTCTTGTCTTTGCCTTGGTGAGTGTGCTAATGGGTGGGATCTCATGCGTGTGCATAATGAAATCCATGATCCTAAGTACCCTTGCATGTGATCGATGGCATTGCTCACTGATGAGCGTCAGTATTGCAACAAGAATGCTGCAAATCCCAAGGCTACCGACTTTAATTATCAACCCAGGGTTCACACAAAATTAAGAGGTATTGGCACTGTATCTATGGCATAGAATGTGTCCTTCCTTTTCTATCATGATGTAATGGAGTGCATGTACTAAAGCCAAATCCTAAACTAATTGCAGAAAATGAAATGTTCGAAATGGAACCTTAACCTATTGCAAGAAAGAAAGTACAAGGAAAGAGACTAAAATCAAATGCTAAAACACACCATTTTCTAACTAACTGCTAAGAGGCTTTGCTTCAAAATAATGCTAAGTTAACATGTATGCAATCCTACTGTCTTAAGCATGCAGATTCAAGCCATACTGTTGTGCATGTAAATGAATAAAATAAATCTGTTTTCTTTTTGTCTTTTTTGAGTGTGAGAGATAATCTGTTTTGGTGATGTGGCAGGTGGCTTGGAGATGATGGTGAATTGTCAGAATGCTTGGGAGACAAGTAGGGACCCTTTGTTAGCTTCCTAGAGGTTTTTTCCTCAATTCGGCCTTAAAACAGGGTTTCCTATAGGATGCTACAATGATTTCCTATAAGATGTACATATTTACTATAATTCATCGAATGACCAAGCAAATCAAATCCAAATTGGATGGGAAATTTTTTTTTATTAACTAGGATGTCTTAGGTCCCCATTCCAAGTGGAATCACTCAAAAATACCTCTTTTAACCTATGCTAAAAAATAGAAAAACATTACTAGTCAAAAATCTAGAAATCTGAAAACTAGTGAGCTAGTAAATCTAAAAAATGCCTAACCAAATCAAGTGCAAATGAAATGGGGTAATTTTTTTTATGAACTAGAATGTTTTTGTGATCTAATTCAAGTCGAACCAACTTGATTGAAACTTGTTAGGATGCTCTAAAAAATAGCATAAATGTATTGTTCTTTACTAAAAAGGAGGTCCAACAATCTAGATTTAGGAATAAAAAGACTAATCCAAGCAGCTCAATGATTACTATGAACTCCCAAAGCTTTTCCAAGGATGAAATAATGCTTGTGATCCTGCAAAAGAACTTTCATTAACCATTTAACTCAATCCTACAACAAGAAAACATTAATACTAAATGCAAAAGTAGAAAGAAATAAAAACTAGAGATGCATGTGAATAAGCAGTGAAAAGAAAGAAAGAAAATGATACAAAAGGGCTCTAAGGATCCTGGGATGGCCAAGCCCAAGGAAACTCAGAGACATATGAAGGATAAAAAGATTTAGAAGCTGAACATGACACCAATCTTCATTATTTTCATCAATAGAATTGCATCCCTGCAAGAAAATACAATGGAGCTGCAAAAATACGAGTTCTATCCACAAGAACACTAATGAAAATCTATCCCTAGAGGCAAATTCGACTTGGTACTTATAAAAAAATATTAGTAATCATTCCCCATGAATGGAGGAAGCTTTCCCCACCAAAATCCCTTGATTAGTGGATCTGGCCCCTTGATTGGTGGATCTGGTCCCTTGATTAGTGGAACACATTCCTGGATTTTCTCAATCATTGGATTTCCACAATTTGTGCCATAATTCCATAATATCTTGTTGATTTATTATTTAGTATTGATCCTCTAGTAGTAGGGAACAAGTCCCTAAATTAGCTCCTCCTCCAAATCTTCATAATCTACCCAATATTCTCATAATATTCCATAAAAATAAATAATATTAGGCACAAATATCGAATTATTCATAAACTTCCTAATGAATATATTAAAGTTAAAAATAAATTATCTAATTCAAAAAGAGAGGTTTAATGTGCTGAAGGATGGTCATAGGCCTTAATCTTTGCTTTAATTTAGAGGCCCATCACTCACCCTATCTTCTCCATGCCAGCTACTGGGTTGGGTCTATAATCTCTATAGGCACAATTTCATCAGTCTGTGCATGTTGCACCTCCTGCTCTACCCTTTCCTGCTACAACTCCTTCTCTCGTCTATGCAAATCCTGTTCTTCCTTGAGTTGCTGCTTTAGCACCTGCAACTCCTTCTCTGTTTCTCTATTTTCCTTTATGCGATCCTCTTTTCATGTTGTCACCTCATAGTCTCAATCTCCAAATCTACCTTCATCACAAGTGGATCTGCTTGAACTTGCAACTTTGCTCTGCCTCTATGTTAGCAACAACCTTCCTCTTAGATTTGTCGCACGTTGGTCTACTACCTTCTCCTGTTGTTGATGGTGCTTCTCACTGTGATGTCGCTGCCATTTCATCTTGATATCCTTGTCCATGAAATTTTTTATGTCTTCATATACAGGAAAGTTCATAGACACTTGATCAATTGCATCCCCAGTTGCACTCTCAATAGTGTCTTTGACTCTGCTCTCTTGAAAGCCATTATAACTGTGTTGTTGAGAGGTAGATGAACACCTGTGATACTTGGAGACATAAAAACACTCATGGGAAGAAATATGTTAGTTGAAAACCAAAACAAACTAGAGGACTCACATGCAACATACCTATGTGACTATCTGTGAAGATTGCGTAATTTTCACCGGGAGGCTGGGAGACTGATTTCCAAAACTGCGCAAGGCATAGTCTGGGCTGTCAGGAGGCTGACCAACTGCTGGAACTGTGTAATGCATAGTCAAGCCTAGCCTGTTGAGGATTGAAACTGCGCAATGCACAATTTCAGTCAGCAGTGACATGCAAACCAGCAGACTACATTGCACAGTTTCTGGGGTCAGTAAGGCACTGCCTCCAAGAATTGCAAAATGAAAGCTTGGAGGTCAGTGATGGGCCAGAATTGCGCAATTTCTGGAGGGAAGGTAGATCCTTCACTTCGAGAAATTCCCAATGCTAGCCGAGCAAGGCAAGGTCCGGGCCAAGGCAGCCCAGACCTGCTGACACACGACTGAAAGCATGAGAAGACTAAATGCATGGTGACACTAAGTGTAAACAAGAGTAAATGATCATGCATGTAAACAGTAAGTGAAAGATTAAAAAAATGTGAAAGCATGCATGTGTGTGAAGCGGGTCGCTGCAACGACGACCGTCGGTGCAAAAACAATGTCATGCATTCAAAAACAGTGATATGTAAACGAAAACTGAAATGCTACTTCTACAAGCTATCCTACATCAAAACAAAAACAAGCACCCATTGAAATCAAGTAGACAACACTTACACAAAAAGAAAACAGAAAAAGCAACAGAACCGCACCACAAGACATGAGAAGCAGACTTACCCTGAAACAACTAAGGTGAAAGTGTTGAAGACTCCTGGATATGATGTGGGATGTCAGAGATGCTAGATCGATGTGAGGAATGAGCTCTGTAGCATCCGGTTCATAAGTTTTGATAAGATAAAGGTTATGACACGCACGCCACAAATCTAAGAAAAAGCGACACTTCGTGAGACATTTATAAAATGATCTTTGCATGTAACCTCTAGCTTCTAAAAATAGGTCCCTGAATCTAGGGATGCCTTTTGCATTCTTCCATTTTCTATTTCGGGAAAAGCAGCCCATGCATGCAAATCGGTTTTGCTCGCTCCTGGAGGGAACTCGTCAACATGAAGGTACATGCATCAGTCTACGAGCCCGGGATGGAAATTTGCGCAATTTCTAGGTTAAGCTGGGTTGGTTGTCCCTACGGGATTGCACAATTTCTAGGGTCAGCAGGTGACTATTTCCTAGAATTGTGCAATTTTTGGGCTGAGCTCCAGTACCGAGCCAAATTGCACAGCTTTCTCAAGGAAGCATATCTAACTATTCTATGCAATTTTGGAGCTCAGCAAGTTGCCCAGTAGTTTTGTGCAATTTCTGGGCTGAGCAGAGCTGGTTGCCTATTAGGCATTGTGGGATTTCTGGGCTAAGCAGGTTACTGCTTCACAAAATTACGTAATTTCTAGGCTGAGGCCAAGTACTGGGTCAGATTGTGCAGTTTTCTGAAGGAGGACCGCCTAACTGTTCTATGCAATTCTGAAGCCCAGCAGGTTGTCCAATGATTTGTGCAATTTCTGGAGGGAAGGTTGGTTCCCCTCCAGAATTGTGCAATTTTCTAGGGGAGTCTCTGAATGAGCAAATAATCTAAGTCGGGAATGTCGGCCTATGGGAGGGAGACAAACAAGTTGAAATGCACAGGCCGGCAGGCCACTAAAACTTAGCTAAAGCCTAAGTACTTGAGAATGCAAGACAGGGTGCTAAGGATGGTTGGTAGGGAGGCTCCAAATTGAAACTAAGGAAAAATTTTGGAGGGTGGTTGTAGCTACTACAACATAATCCTAGTATGTGATATTTTTAAATGAATGAACAAAATGGTTTTAAATAAATTTAAATGTTTATTAAAAAAAAAAAAGAAGATAATTTAAATTATTTAATTTTAAATTATGAAATTCAATTAAATTTTAATCATTATAAAATGTAAAATAACATAAAAATCAATATTAATCTTATTCCTGTTGTTTAATAGTAAAATGGGTATTATTATTAATATTAAAATAACATTACTTTTATTAAAAATATTAAAGTAATATTAATAATATTAATCTAATATTAGATTAATATTATTAAATTTAATATTAATCTATTATATCACAATTTATTTAATGCTACCTTTTAACATTAGAAAATTAGGGTTTATTAATTCCTTGGGTTTCTAATATTAGTCTTTTGGGTTTATAATCCATAGGATTTATAATGTTAATCGGTTGAGTTTTTAATCCTGGGGTTTATAATATTAGTCCCTCTGGTTTATCAATCCCTCCAGTTCATGATTACATTAGGGTTTAAATGTTGAGACATTTGAATGGTGAAGAAATTTGTCCACCGTGGCATTATGACAGATATTGTTGCAATGTGAAAAACAATAAAAGAAAATGTTTTTGACTATTTTAGGGTTTATAATATTTATACATTAACACATTATAAATATGGTTGAATTTTGTTGACATGGTGAACTATAGGCAACATGGGCATCATAGTTAATGATAGTCAAGATGACAACCATGGTGAACCATTGTGACAAACATTATGGCTAGATAACAATCAATCTTATACTCATTGTTGCAACGATACATTACATTACAATTTATTCAATTTCCCCTCTCAACATTAGAAAATTGGAGTTTAAAATTAGGGCTTCTATTATTGGGTTTCAAATTGGGTTTATTAAACCCAATATGAAATTTGTTACGTTTCATTGCCACATTAGAATATTAGGGTTTATAACAGTTTAAATATTAAGGTTTGTAATATTGGGTTTAATATTATGGTTTTAATATTGGGTTTAATGTTAGATTTTATAATGTTGGTTTTATATTGCTAGGTTTTATAATATCTTTTATAACATTAGGGTTTGATGTTTGATTGGTGCAAAAATGTATGCATCGTTGCATGGTGTCAAACATTGTTACAATGTGACAAGCAATATGGAAATCATTGTTCGAACCTTTCATTACATTGAAAGTATTTAAACGTCACGTTGCAATGCTATAATAGGGCTCTATATTGTGATGTTTGCATGTTACAAATATCATTTGAATATCACATTGTGACAAACATTGTTGCAATGTGATAATTAATATGATACTCATTATCGCAATGTTCGATTACATTGCAATTTATTCAATGTCAACTCTCAACATTACAAAATTAGGGTTTATTAATCCCTTGGGTTTATAATATTAATCCTTTGGGTTTTTAATCCATAGTGTTTATAATAACATTAGGGTTTAATGTGTGACATTTGAATGGTGAAAAAATCTATCCAATGTCGAATTGTGACAAACATTATCCGAAATGTGGCAAGCAATATGACAACCATTGTTGGAAACTTAAATTACATTGCATTTTTTTCAATGTCACATTGCAACACTACAATAGAGCATCACATTGTGATGTTTGAATGCTAGAAAAATTAAACCAATGTTGGATTGTGAAAAACATTGTTGCAATATGATAATTAATTTGATACTGATTCTTGCAATGTTACATTATATCACAATTAATTTAATGTCACCTCTCAACTTTATAAAATTAGGGTTTATGAATCCCTTGGGTTTATAATATTAATTCCTTGGGTTTATAATCCCTAGGGTTTATAATATTAATCCCTAGGGTTTATAATATTAGTCCCTTGGGTTTAGTAATCCCTTGTGTTTAAAATAACATTAGGGTTTAATGTTGTGACATTTGTATATCCAATCTTGCATTATGACAAACATTGTCGCAATTTAACAAGCAATATGAGAATCATTGTTGGAAAGTTACATCGCATTGCAATTTTTCAATGTCACATTGGAGACAAACATTGTCACAATGTGACAAGCAATATGAAAATCATTGTTGGAGCCCTACATTACATTGGAATTTTTTCAACGTCACATTGCGACATTACAATAGGGCTTCACACTATGATGTTTGCATGTTAGAAAAATCAAACCAACATTAAATTGTTACAAACATTGTCACAAGATGAAAATTAATTTGATACTCATTCTTGCAATGTTACATTACATCACAATTTATTTAGTGATCCTGTCAACATTACAAAATTAGGGTTTATTAATCCCTTGGATTTATAATATTAGTTCATAGGATTTATAATTTCTAGGAGTTATAATACTAATCCCTTGGGTTTTAAATCTCTAAAATTTATAATATTAATCTCTAGATTATTAAATAATCTCTAAGTTTTAACTCGTAAGGTTTACAATACACATTCCTTGATAAATTCTTTTAGTTTATTATATTATTATTATTATTAATTTTTTATTACTATTATTATTATTATAATAAAATATTTTGAAATTTTATAATTAATATTTTATAATATTATAACTAATATTATAATCATATAATAAAAATTATATTTTATAATATTTTTATTTTTATAAATTTATGAATATCGATATTAATATAAATATTAAATTTATGAAATTAATATTTATTAATTCATTTCAATCATATTTATTAATGTAATTGTGTATATGCATATGATTGATATACATTTATTCACATATATTAACTTTTATTTTATAGCTGTGCTAATTATTCATATGTCACTAACCAGAACACAAAATCATATTTATTAATGTAATTGTATATATGCATGTGATTGATATACACTTATTCACATATATTAACTTTTACTTTATAATTGTGCTAATTCTTCATATGTGAATAGCCACAACACGTAATCAATACATTCATACCAGTGATGAAAGACTAATAAGCTATATTTTATGATATGTGCGTGATGAAAGACTAGTAGTTTATATTTTTTTCCTTTTGGTTGATAAGTGGGTGAATCCTAAAATCATGCTTACCCTGTGGCTGAGAGGCCACGACTCAGGGACATCTAAGCCGTCAAAGTCACCCGGGGATCACACCCGGCCTGAGCCGCACCATTAGATGAAATACATGTTATGTTGAAAAAATATTAGATGATTTTCAAATTAATGTGTTGAAATGTGGTCTTCAGGAAACCATTCTAAAGTATTCATATGGATATTTTTTAAATTATATATATATATATATATATATAACCTTTAGTAAAGGCAGATAGGCACTTCTTCCAAAGACACTTAAGTTAACAGGTTTAAATTAAATAATATATATATATATATATATATATATATATATATTATTAACCTTTAGTAAAGGCAGATAGGCACTTCTTCCAAAGACACTTAAGTTAACAGAAGATATGGTTTTAAAACTAATAAATCAATTATGTACAACCGCATTCATGGACACATTTTTTGCTGGTTGCACTTCTTCAAAAACGCACTCAAGTCCTAGGAAGAAGACCTGCAAAGCCACAGTAACTGTCGGTTAATTTTGAGTTGAATATCTTGGGATGTAAGAGTATCGAATATTACTTTATGTTTTATATAAAGAATTTCTTCATATATAATAATGCAATGGAGGAATAAAAAATATGATATAAATTAAGGGTTCAGTTGTTAACTAAAATAGTAGTTAAGACAGTTGGCAAATAAGAATCTACTCCTAAAACTTACTACTTATAACTAGAATTTATTATGCTAGAGTCAGTGCTCGTTAATTTGAGTGGACTATCTTAAAGATGTAATAGTATCAATTATTATTTTATGTTGTATAATCAAATATATCGACATTTACTTCATATTTAATAATGTAATGAAGAAATAAAATTTTTGATATGACTTAAGTAGGTCAGCTTTTAATTAAAATAGTAATTAAAATTATAGGCAAAAAAAAGTTATTACTAAAACTTACCACTCATAATAATTGGCCTTTTAAAAATGTAGTGTTAAAAGATGCCAACAGTCAATCCAATTACATTACTTGACCATATTTATTTTAGAATTTGCAAAGTTTGACTACCACATGTCTCATTTTTTAAATCCAAAATTTCGGGCAAAAGACTGAGTGTCTGCCTGACAGCACAGTTACTTATGGCATGGAATCAGGGAAGTCAGTGAGTCTTTGGTGGTCAACGACACAAAGTTTGAATATTTTTGCTTTTAGATTTTTTAACTTAACATTATCATAAAGAATTTTAGTTATAATCTTGTATTGTTTGAATTGCATTCAACTTTTTCAATTTCAAAGGGTATTTAAACCATCACCACATTCACTAATAATATTGAACGATATATGTCTCAACTATTACAATTTTACGGTATATGTACATAAACGGTTATCATTTTTATATAATAGAATCCTACTGATATGAAGGTGTGCATGTATATATCAATTATTAATTATTTACTTAAATTGTATTTTAGTAATGGTATTGAAGATTAAAAACTCTAGTGGTTGTGAATTCTTTTGTTATCTATGAAGAGAAATAATTTTAATTTAAATCTTCTCCCATTTTTTTGCTACTTGGATCTACAAAAGACACCTACCAAAGTTTTATATCTCAAGCAATTCCAATTCAAATCAGAGCTCCATCCCCCATTCCCCAGTTGCTTGGATTTACAAACAATACCTACTAATCTTTCATGGCTCCATTTGTGGAACTTTTTTCTACATACTCCACTTTGCATTCACTTCCTTCTTTCCTCACTTGTATTTAATGCTTGCCCCACTCGCTTGTATTTACTGCCTTCTTTGCTCGCTTGCATTTATTGCTTCTCCACATGTTAGGATTTATGAATAGTACTTGCATGTCATCTTTATGCCTATTTAATATTAAGAAATGACAATGTTGATTCAATGCAGGGACAGAAAAATAATGTTATTTCTATGTTTTTTCTCAATATGGTATTTTGCATCAATAAGTACACGTGCACCAATCATTATTCTTATATTTCTTATGTCAAAAGATCCTAGTAAGATATATTTCTTTTATGAAAAAATGTGTTTTTAGAGGTTTTAAATACTTTGTTTTTTTTCTTGGTTGAACATCATAGTGATATCTATAAAATTGTATTATATTTTGATTTCCTTTAAAAAGCTCATTGTAATTATTAGAACAATTGGACCAATTAGCTTATAAGAATGAATAGTCTCATTGTAGAATAGTGTTGTTGTATGTGAGAAATGACAATGAAATACTAAATGATCTGTATGATTCTCCTATAGATTCTGATGCTAGTGAACCATCACCATATATGTGTATTTGCTCAAACGCATTTAAAGTAAATTTGGTCTAAAGATAATATTAATCATTTGAAGTCTACACAACTTCACACTAGAAGATATGATGGGTAAGGTATATATGAAATTTTATATTATTTTTCATTTTCATATGAAAAGAATAATTTGTTTTAATTTTTCAATATTGAAAAGTTAAAATGAAGTTAACCCTTCAAACTGAAATACAATCATTCTCTTCACATGTCGTTCTTGCATAGACTAAATGCCCAAAATTAAGGGTTGACTTTGGGACACGTGCATGCTAGTTGTATCAAGGGTCCTGCTAGATGTTTTTGGTTGAGGATGGAGAATATAGGGCTATTTTATTTTTTATAATGTTTATTGAAATTTTATTGAAGGGATTATAAATAATAATAATAAATAATATTTAAGTTTACAATTAAGTGAGTGATCAAATTGATGTATATGAGATTAATTTATTTGTGAGTTTAAGAAGTTGATTTTAAATGATTATTTCAAGGTTAAAATCAATAAAGGTGTGGTCTCTTTATGGGACTAACAAGTGGTTGATACGTGATTTCAAATTCATGGGTGTCACGGCCCCACATTATGCAACATCGATGTAATTTCACTTTTAGAATTACTCTCACCCGGAATATTCCTACTTCCAACACTTAGTCAATCTTTCTCTAAGTATTCACTCCTTCAATTATTCAATATGCAGCGGAAATTCACTTACTTCTGTTACATTTAACACTTATACAATTCTGTGATATCATAAAATCAATAAAGTGTGATGAATAAGAAAACCATGTATAGTGGGAGGGGGCAACTTCCCAACAACTTCGCCTCAATATTCTTATTAAACTTCTACAAATAATACAAAGTGTATTTTACAAAATTACAAAGGCATGGCAGTTTCCTTCCCTAGGCCAGCAAACTCATACACCATGTCTACCCAAGTCATGCAACCTACCTATACATTTTCTCCAAGTTGTGTAGTATGCCTGCACTTTCTGCCCAAAATGTGCAGCCTCTACCTAAACTGTGCAACCTGTCAAGTAACCCCGAAATTCCTTCCCAGAACAAAGAATAGCTCAACTCGGTCATGTAGGCTCACTGGGAAAGCCTCACTTTAGGCCCTTTTCTCTCTTGTCACATCCCTTTCCACCCTTGTGTGAATTTATGTTTTCCTATGATATCTTAGATTTTCCTAAGTGTGACTTCTGCCTCTGTGATATGCTTGGTAAACTTTCTTGATGCCTCCTTTGTTCGAACTCCTTCCTTATATTTATATGATCCCTTGCCAAATTATTTTAAGTGGATGAAACCCCTTCATGTTCTTGAGTTGACCTACAAGTTTGTTGAATGACCCTAGGCCAACCTACCGATGGGTAGGCGGGCGCACCTCTGGGCTGACTTGCCAATGGGTAGGAGGGCGTGCCTCTGCTTGGCACTTCTCATTGCCTTAATTTTCATGCTATCATCTTCCATTCACTTGCTTGAACCACATGTCGTGTCATACACTTCCCTACGCCCTTCATTCGCTTGCTTTCGCCCATCGCATACCTTTCCTGTTATGTCATCACCTTAGTCAGATTCCCCATGGTGTGAGCACGCCCATGGGAACATGCCTCTTTTCCATGCATGTTCCCACACACTCTCCCTATGGTGGGCACTCTCCTATACAATGCCCTTAGTTATACTTTGCTCAACTCCCCACCTTCGTGGGGCATTCTCTTGGCACATGTCTCACCAACTCGTCTGTGCTAATTGTCATGCTAACTTGGGCACCTCTCCTCCATGTGGGGGTGCTCGTCACAATCCAAGTTGGTTTTTTTCCTCTCTAAGTGTCAGTGATCGGTCATGGGCACCCTTTGGCCTTGGTGCCAACTCAAGGTCCTAACATCCTCCCCCACTCTAAAAATATTGTCACCCTCGACAACACCATCTCAGAAAACTCATTTTTCCAAGTCTATATTCCTCATCATGAAAATCATAGATATTTTCCTATGACCTTCTCCATGTCCATATCCTGTCGTAAATTTTGCAAGAACATCATGTGTTGGTACCCCCTGTGTTGGTGACTAGACGCGTAGCTAATCTGACCATAGTGCATCCTCCACAAGAACACATCCATCCTAGAATCATTAGAACGGTCATCACATCCTACTATGATATAATCCTCTTATTTTTTCCACTGTGGTTTTCTCATCACTTCAAAGGGTCTCATTTTCATGGGAAGATGACAATGAGCCAATCTTTCATTGTAAGTTCAGAAAGATGGTGAGGATGGGAAGGTTGATGGCCTTCCATTTCCATATTCATCTTGTTCTAACATCTTGATCCATGTATCAACATACTCCTCTTCTAACCTCTGCATGTATGCCTCTCAGTCCTCCTTTCGTTGGTTTTTTGATTTCGCATCCTTGCATTCTTCCATTACCTGTAACCTATCTGTCAAGTCTGGAATGCTATCTGACAATTCTCTTATGACTTCTTCCTGTTCTATGAGTTTTTCCTCCATTTGGTTCAACCTCTAATAAACTTATTTCTTTTGTTGATCCTCCTCCACACTCATCCTTGTTATCTTATACTCAAACTTCATGGATGTGACGGTTGGAATACTTAATGATATGTCTGCCCTTCCATCATATCTGTACAGCTTCTTCAAATGCATCACAATCATTGCTTCAAACTTCTACATGAATTCTATCCCCAAAATTGATTCATAATCATCCATACGCATGATTGTGAAGTCAACCTCGCCTTTCCAATCACCAAACTTCACTTCTACATGCTTTGACACTCCAATCACTTGGTCTGGTGGAGACTTCACTACTTTGAGATGAGCTTGAGTTGGGACAAAATTCAACCCAATTTTCCTTGTTGCCTCCTTTTTCATGAAGTTATGGGTTGCCCCACTGTCCACCATGGTCAGCAACGTGCCCTGCCCAACCTTCATATCAGCATACTCCAATTTGTTCCTCTTAGGATCACGTTTTGGTACAAATTTCGTTACTCCTATAACACCCAAAATATGCATCATCCCAACAACTAGTTCCTCTCTCTTATATCAATCTGATTGCGTAACAGTCGTGACCCCTGGTCTTGAAGGAGAGTTCTTCATCATGTCATCACCTTCGCACAACCAACACTTCAATGGTTTATTTCGTTTAGTTTGCCTTCACCTCTTCTTCCTTTGAAGCTTTCAGTTTATTAGGTTTCTTATTTTTTCCTTCTACTCTCTCTTCATGACGGTAAACCAACATATCAACTGTAACAAATGCCTCCTCAAGTGTTTTGATCCTCTGTCACTTCACCTCATTGCATTCCCTAAGCTTCAAGCCAATGATGAATATGAAGACCTTATCTTTCTCCATTGTGCCATGTAACTCCAAGATCACACTAGCATATTCTCATTGATAAGCTTGTAAACTTCCAATTTGTTTAATGTATTTGATCTTCATACAAGCATCACACATCTCGTCTTGTGGGATGAAATGAACCAACAATTATTCCTTCATTTCTTACCAATTCGATATGTCGTCACCATTTCCATGGGAAATCCGATCCACTCTCCACCTCCACCACATCATGGCATCTTTTGTAAGTAATTGCGCAATAACCTTCACCTTGGCTTCCTCCGATGCAGGATCCATCTATTTAAGGTACTACTCCATATCCCACAGAATTTTTCCAAGTGTTTTTGCACTTGTCACCCCATCGTATGAATAAGGTTCTTTAATCTTGATGTGGGAAGTCCCTCCAATCAATCCCTATGCAACTTCCTTCTTCAAAATTGCAATCTCGTTCAAAGCTTCGAAAAGACTCTTCTACAAATTTGCGATCTCTTGCATGCCTTGATCCTTTGCAGCTTCAATTCATTTAACTTCATTCATGATTTGATCGTATATCCATTCAAGATACTCCTATCGCACCTTGAGATCACCATGAATTTCTTTCTTCTCAGAAAACTTCTCTTTAAGTTCAACATTATCCGCCTTAAGTGCATCCATTTTTTGTGTTCAGTTCGTCCATTCTGTCCAACATCTTGTTCATGAAAACTACCTCGGCGTTCATGTTGGATTCACCCTTTATTTGTAGTTCCTCACCATCGTTCACGATCAGTTTTCTTTGAGAATGTGTTACGACCATAAACTATCCTTTGTTCAGCTTGACCCTAACCTTGTTGCCTTGTCCCTGCCAAATGTCAATGCTTCTCAGCCACTTCCTTCGAAACAAGCTCTATTACCAACTGTCACAACCCTACGTTGTGCGGAATCGACATAATTTCACTTTTAGAATTTATCTCACCAAGACTGGGCCTACTTACAACACTTAGTCAATTTTTATTTAAGTGCTCACTTCTTCAATTATTCAATATGTAGTGGAAATTCACTTACTTCTGTTACATTTAACACTTATATAATTCTACGATAACAATGTGCGATATCATAAAATCAACAAAGTGCAATCAACAAGAAAACCATGTACAATGAGAGGGGGAACTCCCCAACAAGTTTTCCCCAATATTATTATTAAACTTCTACAAATATGATACAAAATGTATTTTACAAAATTATAAAGGCGTGGAAGTTTCTTGGCCTGAGCCAACAAACTCATCCACCCTAGCTACCCAAGTTGTTTAGCCTACCTGCACATTCTGTCCAAGTCGTGCAACCTACTTGCACTTTTTGTCCAAAACATGCAGCCTCTCCCCACACTATGCAACCTATCTAGATACACCAAAATTCCTACGTAGAACAAAGACTAGCTCAGCTCAGTTGTGAAGGCTCGTTGAGTGAGCCTCACTCTTCACTTGACACTCTTGCCGCATCCCTTTCTCCCCTTATGTGAATTTTTTTTCCTGTGATACCGCAGACTTGCTTAAGTGTGACTTCTACCTCTATGATATGCTTGGTCAACTTTCTTTATGCCTCATTTGGTCAAACTCCTTCCTTGTATTCATATTCTCCCTTTTCAAATGTTTTTAAGTGGCTGACACCCCTTCATGTTCTTGAGCTGACCTACAAGTTTGTTAAATGCCCCTAGGCCAACCTAGCAATGGGTAGGTTGACACCCCTCCATGGGCAAGTGCACCACTGGGCTGACCTGTCGATGGGCAAGTGAGAACACCTTTGCCTCATGCTTCTCCTTACGTTAACATTCACATTATTGCCTGTCGATCATTCGCTTCAACCACACGTCATGTTGCACACTTTTTCATGCCCCCTTGCTTACTTGCTTTCGTCCGTCGTCTACATTATCGCCTCACCCAGGCGCCCCATGGTGCAGACACAGCCTTGGGCATAGGATGCTATGTCGTGCACATTCCTACACCCTACCCTCTATGGTGGGTGCTCTCCTCTATGACATTCTCTGATATACTCTACCTAGCGCCCCGCCTTTGTGTGGGCACGCACCTCAGTGCTCGCCTATGTTGTCTGTCATGTCGTCATGGGTGCCTCTTCTCTGTAGGGGTGTGCTTGTCGCACTCCAAGTCATTTTTTTGTCTCTCTAAGTGTCCGTGAGCGGTCATGGCAACCATTGGCCTTGGTTCCAACTAGGGGTCTTGACAGTGGGCGACATATTTGGGTCATTGGTGTTATAGTGACAGAGCTAGCTTTGATCTTGGGCCTTGCCAAGATTCACTTGACCAATAAATTGCAAATTTGGATAGCCTATCATATATATTTGCTTAATCATCAAACTCACTAGCGCATACTTCAAATTTGTTATAGATAAGTAACATAGATGACCAATTTGACAAATTTAATTTCTTACCATTTCTATTGGGATGAAATGGTATAGGAAGGTCTTTTATGATTAAATATAGTTTTAATATAGAATATTTTCTTTAATAAATTAATTAAATATATTTCAAATAAGTGTGATTAAGATTTTTTATTTTATTTTTTATTTAATTGAATGGGAAAATTAATAATAATGTGAAGTGTAAAGTGTTTTATATGAAACATAATATCTCTTCAAGTAAATTAAAAATTGATAGTAAAAAGTTAAAAATAATAAAAATATGAATGAGATAGTTTCTTACAACATTACATTTAAAAATAATAAATAACACTTATATTAATAGAATAAAAAATAATAACAAAAAAAACACTTTCAATATTCATTATAAATAAAATATTTCAATTTCCATCTCAATTCTAGAGAAATAAAGTAATTGGAGGTAACAAAAATATAATTTCATTTTTAATTATTTTTTAATTTTAATAATAATCATTTAAATAAAGTGGCATATGAAACTTCTTTGTTTGTGAGCAAGGGACTCCGCTCAAGAATTTGAAATACATATTCTTAACCATTAAGTCCATTATTATGAGGGAAATGTGTAATTTCTTTACTAGTCAATATAAGTTGACACGTTGCATTGCAAGAAAATTTAAGTTGACACATTGCATTTAAAAAACATATTGATATTACAATGAAGTATAAAAGAAATATGTAATTCATTTTGTGTTCAACTGACATGTGGCATTTCAAAATATATAACTTAATTAGTAGATGTATATTAGTCCACAATATGTAACAAAACACTTTATTATACATTTCAAGTTGCTAAAATTTAAAAAATCATAAAACTAACTAACACTTACATCATTATATAAGGCTTTGTTACAATACCATGGCTTATCAATACCACATGCACAAAAAATCATAACTCTCTTCATATGACACTTGCCACATTTCCTTTAAATTAATCAATTTAATTAAAAACAAAAGGGCATAACTACTTTGGAGATACATCTCAACCATAGATTTGTGTATACTATTATGAATATTGTAGAATATTATGTTAAATCTCATGATCCTCTTAATTATTGATAATTAAATTAAATCTCTCGAATCCATATTTCAAGATAGACACACTTATATAGATAATAACCAAAAAAGCAGTTTAATGTTAACCTATAAAAAAATATTTTATTAAATAACTTAATTTTTTTCGAAAGAAAAAGACACTCATAATATTATTCATAAAAAAGAAAGAAAAAAATTGCATTTGGTATATGTTGAATGTAGGTTTTAACCCTGTATAGAAATTACCTGCATATGAATTCTAAAACACATAAAATAAACAATGCGAGAGCATATTACATAAAACACATATACACAGAGATTTCCCCTGGATCCCAAAACCGGGACTACCAGCTTGATTTTTCATGATGTTCCTTTCAATGTTATAATACATATTTATACATGCCGAAGCATCCAATACCATGGACTGAAAACCATCGCGTCCAATACCATGGACCGAAAACCATCGCATCCAAAAAGCATGTGCGAAAATCATGCACAAAACCATAGGTGGGTCCACCCATACTAACATAGGGTCCAAAAACAAAATTTTCCGGGGTGCTACTCCGGACCCCATAAAGTGGGGTTACGGGTATGCCTTAGACCCCCTGTGACCCCCCCCGCTACACAATTGGCGCAACGAAGGGGGGCTTCGCCCCCCCTCTAACCCCCCAGTTAACTACATGGGCTAGTTGTGGAAAGAATATAACACGACTCAACATTCTCCCAGTTGCTGTTTTCTTTCCACAAGGGGCCAAAAGAGAGCTTAGTTATTTTTCCATTCTTGAAACGCCCATTGTCTCTCTACACCAAGAGAACTTCTCAGAGCTCACATATTTTGTCAATGCATCTACAATATTCTTCAAAGTGTCCACCTTTACCAGCAACACCTTTTTGTCTTCTATCATATCCCTCACAAAGTGATATTGAACATCAATGTGCTTTGTCTTTGAATGATATGTGGGGTTCTTTGCCAAGAAAATTGCACTTTGGCTATCACAGTCTATCCTTATAGCTCCCTGTACTAACCCCATACTTGAACACAATCTTTGCAACCAAATTGCTTCCATGCTTGCATGAGTGGCTGCCATGTATTCTGCCTCTGTAGTTGATAGTGCCACTACAGATTGTTTCTTACTCATCCAACTGACTGCACCCCCAAATAGGTTAAACACATACCCACTTGTAGATCTTCTCTGATCCAGATCTCCAACCTAGTCTTCATCAACAAAGCCACGAATATCCAATGTTCTGTCCAATCCTGATCTTCCTTGGTAGCACAAACCATAATCACTACTGCCATGCAAATACCTGAAAACTCGCTTCACTGTTGTCGAGTGCTCCTTCCCTGGTTTTGACATAAACCTGCTCAATACTCCCACTGCATGTGTAATGTCTGGTCTAGTACAGACCATTGCATACATCAGGCTACCCACTGCACTTGCATATGGAACACGGGACATGTCCTCTTCCTCTTCTTGTGTCTTGGGACACTATTCAGCAGATAACCTCACACCTATAGGAATAGGAACCTTCACCGGTTTACTATCATGCATATTAAACCTCTATAGTATTGTCTCGACATACTTCCTCTGGTTTAACCAGAGCTTCCTCTTTACCCGATCTTTTTTAATTTCCATGCCCAAAATATAGTTTGCAGCACCAAGATCTTTCATGTCGAATTTGGAGGACAATTGGGTCTTCAAATCCTCGATAATTTCTTTTTCATTTCCAACCAGAAACATATCATCCACATACAAGACTAGATAAATAACACGGTCACCAATTAATTTAAAATACACACAATGATCTACTTTGCTTCTGGTGAAGCCAAGTCCCCGTATAAATGTATCAAATTTCTGATACCACATCCTTGGTGACTGTTTTAACCCATACAAAGACTTCTTTAACTTGCATACTAGTTCTTTCTTACCCTTCACTGCAAAGCCTTCAGGTTGCTTCATGTATATTTCCTCTTCTAGATCCCCATGAAGAAATGCTATCTTCACATCCATCTGTTCTACCTCAAAATCAAAAGCAGCAGCAATAGATAAAAGTAATCTAATAGAAGTTACCTTGGCAACAGGAGAAAAAATATCACCAAAATCAATTCCCGGCAGCTGGGAATAACCTTTTGCTACCAACCGAGATTTGTATTTCTCCACCTTTCCTTCTGCATTTGTCTTCTTCTTGAACACCCATTTGCTGCCAATGGGTTTCCTTCCAGCCGGAAACTCCACCAGATCCCAAGCCTCATTTTTGTGCAAAGATGCCATTTCATCAACCATGGCCTCTTTCCAGAGTTTTCCATCCTCTGAATCCACTGCTTCCTTCACAGTTCTGGGATCATCATTAGTAATAGATAAAGCAAAATTTGAACAAAAAGCAGATGGACTATATCTTTCTGGCTGCCTTCTTTCTCGAACTGATCTTCTTACACCCAGAGTTTGTGGCTCTTCATCTTCTGATT